>CM035409.1:139122469-139477469 GCA_020310875.1 Ceratopteris richardii | reverse complement strand
CTTTGTGTGTGTGAACTTGGGAAGGGTATTCTAAGGCCGCAAGGGTGTCAACATGTTCAAAGGGCTACTTTGTGCCCTCCAAAACCCCCTCTCAAACTTTGGTGCTGACTCCATTTTTTGCCAGTGTGGCGATTCATTTGTTTATCTTCTTCAAGGGCTATAATGTCTACCATTTCAAATGCAACTTCATCGAGTATGTTGTACTTGCCATCATTCATGCCTATGTTCATGACCAAGGATGAAAGGTTGAATGGCACAAACTACAATTTTTAGATGCATAGGATTAAGGCTCACTTATACAAAGACTTGGTATATGAAGTTGCAGATGATAACTAGTACTTGAAGACATTTTAGAACAAACATTAGACACAAATTCTTTGTCAAAACTAACATATGGTCTACATGATCCTTTTCTTGAACTTTTACTTTATATTCTTTATATAGATGGACACTTACTTATCCTATCACCTTGGATGTCATAGTGAACGCAAACATTGGGAAGTTTCTTGTAGATTATCTCTTGTTCAACATTTCATTTGAACCAAGGCCAATACTGATAAATTTTGTATCTTTTCTCAAGTATGCTTCCACACATATTTAAGGAATCCATCCCATTTTGAATGACATGAGGAGCACCCTTAAACATATACCAACCAACGTCTACTTTGGTTGTCAAAAGACAACCCATGTGAAAAAAGGTTGTTGATGAAACTGTGGAGGAAATAAGGAAGGCTTGATATCTTGATTCAAAATGGATATCTTAAAGGTCTTTTGAGAACTCTAGGGACCATTTGAGTAGCCCCATAGTGGTTCTCCTGGTCTTCTTTGTTCTTGATCTCTAGAAGGCCATGTGTTTGTTTTTTAGGACCAAGAAAGTGTACTTTTCTAGAAGGCATTGAAAATTTTGAATTTTGATGCCCTTGTGGAACCACGCCTTTCTTAATCATTACTTTACTACGATAATCGAGGGTTGAAACCTAAGGAACTCTCGAATGAGGCATGATCATTTTAAATTCCCTTACACTTTTGAGTCTTCTTCTTTGGAAGTGAAACCATTGGGAGGAACCCTTAAAAGTAAAGAAGAATCCCCTATTTCCAATGCCATTACTATATGCTAGGACCTAGGTTGTCATTAGCAACGAGATCACCATGAAAAAACTCCACACAGATGAGACAAACACCACCCACTAGCTTTAAGATTCTAGGTGGAATATCTAACCGAAGAAAAACCCAGACAAGTCCAAAAATTCATTCAATAGGAAGGAAGTTCCCAAAAGGAACAAAGCTAAAAGATAAATAAGCCGAAGGCCCAAATAAAGCTTACCAAAATCCGTCCATCCTATTTACAGAAAAAAAATCTATGAAGCTAGTCTTTGTGGCCCAAATAAGTTGCCTTTCGTCACTAAATTATTCAAGGGGTTACATCTTGGAACAAAAACCCTTTGAATATTTACAAATTACTTGAAGTCCTACAACTTCTTTGGAAGTCATCCTTGACTCTTTCTCTTTTCCCACCCAATTTCTTCAAGAGAACAAATCTTGCAACATAAACAATTAAGATCATCATGACTTCCTTGAGCCCCATGAATTACATAAAAAAATATGCCATTCATGTGATGCCCCATAATATTCTTGAACTTTAAATTACTTCCACTTTCTTGATTCTCCATGATTTTGGCAAAGGCTATAGACCCACGAAGTTCATAATTTTATATGACTTCACGGACATGACAAACGCTACCTTTAAATTCCTTTACTATGGGAGAAACCTTGATACAACATAGTAGACCAATGGCTTTTGAGAGAAACTACTTAGAGTCCATATAAAGAAACTAATCAACATATGAGGATTTTTATATGATGGTACATCCTTCAAAGAATCGGTGGTATTACTTATATGATGCCAAAGTCATGATAATGCATAAACAAAGGGCATTAAATGAATCTCTAATTAGAAAGAAAACCTTGAAAGTAGGTTGTGAGGCATGATGGGAAAATGTTGGTATATTTTGGTAGAGATGTGTGGAGACACACTAGGAATGACAAGAACTTTTTTCCCTCTTTAGGGGGTTTTTTCCCCGGCTTGTATGTATGCCTATAGCCCTAACGAGTCACTTATCTTTGTACATTCTCTTGGTACTACATTTAGTATTGTGCGTTGTGCTCCAAGCTTCTTCTTCTTCCTTATGTTTTTTGCATGCTTCTGCACACCTCAAACTCCAACAATTGGTATTAGAGCAGGTTGTCGCTTCATCTAGGGCATCATCGACACCCCTTTGGTCACAACCTCAGAATCGCACGAAAATTGGTGAGCGTACTCAAGGCGATTAGGAGCTCAAAAGGGTTTCACTCTATAGTGTCGAAATCACAATCTGAGCTTGTTTCACTTACCTACAAAAACAGTTGGAGAGTGAGCACATGAATGAAGGAGATTCTATGGATAGCTTTCTGACAAAGATCAAAGATTTGAAGGAGTAGTTGATTTCTGCTGATGAAGTCCAGCATTATAGTTCACTTGTGCAGACAGTTCTGAATGGTCTTCTAGATTCATATCAGAGTTTTTCTTCTACTCTTTGATTGATGATGAAAGGCAAACTGAATGACTTAACATTTGAGGAGTTAGTCTCTATTTTGTTGCAAGAAGATCAGTCTAGGTAGAATAGGTCCATTATGCATGTTGCAGATCAAGCTTTCTTGGCTAGTCAGAAAGGCAAAGGTAAATGGAGCTCATCTATTAGTAACCAAGAATCTACTGATTTTGAACAATCAAAGAAGGATGAAAGAGAGGAGAAGAAAACAAAAAAGAAAAACTTTTTTTGGAAATATTGTAATGGAAATGATCATGTCATAAAGAGTTGTCCAAAACTAGTTGCAAAAGAGGCAAAGATTAAAAAAGAGGCTGGAATGGTTGTTGCAGAGGCCTCTGCACCCAAATCGAAGTCTGCAAATCTTGTGCAGAATGAAGAATGGGCATTCACTACTATTTGTAGTTATGACCCATCTTCTCATGAACATTGTATGTTTGCAATAGACTCAAATGTTTGGTACTTTGATAGTCAGGCAACAAACATATTACCTTGTAGTGTAGTTTCTTCACTTCAAGTAAGTGTGCCCCTATAGGGAATACTATCACATGCACCAACAACTCGCCTTATCCTATCATGAGAGTTGCTAAGATCATTCCGACTACTACTGATGGTAGTCATTTTACATTGTCAGATGCTTTATTTGTGCTAGGGATTAAGAAAAAATTGTTTTCAATTTTTGCATCAGCCAAGATCGTCTTGGCTATGAAACTTATTGATGATAGATGTATAGTTCATGATCTATCAAATGGAAACACCATTATTGCTTCTAGAATTTTAGTTTGTGGGTTGTATAAGCTCATGGATTATGAAAAATCTATGAATGATTTAACATATGTAGTTCAAGATTTTCAAGCTATGTCACATGCAAAGCTTTGGCATGCACGCTTTGGTCATTTGAATTTTTCTAGTTTGCTATGCCTATAGAACTTTGAAATGGTGTCCTCTCGACCCAAAATTGAGGCACCTCGTAAACATGTCTGTGAAGGCTGTATTTTGGGCAAAATGCAGTGTTTCTCCTTCCCAAAAGATGATTTAGTACGAGCTACTAAAAAATTGTAGCTTGTTCATAGTGATGTTTGTGGTCCTATGCAAACACATTCTTTTGGGAACTACCTTTACTTTGTGACTTTCATTGATGATTTCTCTAGGCATGCATTATAATTGAAAGAAAAGTCTGAAGTATTTATGTGCTTCAAACAATTTTTGGTTTTGGCTGAAAATCTATCAACATGTAGAATGGGCACCCTACATTCTGATCGAGGGGGGAAATACATGTATTCTAACTTTAATGCATTTCTGGTTGAACGTGGGATAAAACATCAGTGTACAATGTCATATACACCTCAACAAAATGGAGTTGCTGAAAGGAAGAATAGGTCACTCATGGAGATGGCGAGGTATATGGTCAAGATTTAGGCTTTACCACATAGTTTTTGGCTTCAGGTTGTTATGTGTGCAACATATGTACTTAAGAGGTTTCCACTAAAGAATTGCACTCTATCACTCCATATGAGGCTTGGCATGATCGCAAAACATCTATTGCTCATTTGCATGTCTTTGGTGTGTGGCATATGCATTAGTGTCTAACCAACAACACATGAAATTGGATAATAAAGTACCGAAATGTATTTTTTTTGGGTACAATTCTGAAAGCAAAGGCTATCCTCTATATCATCCACAGGCTAAACACATTCTGGTTAGCCGTGATGTTGTCTTTGTGGAACATGCAATTCAGCCATTACTTTCATGTACTAAGGAGACATCAATTAGCTCCAAAGATGTGCATGACACTTTGTTACCTCTTTTTACAGGTGGAGAGTCTAGTGTGGGTCCAAACAAGGCAATTTTCAACCTTCACAAGTTCAACATGATGATGGAGATCATTCCATTTCTGATGCAGATTTACATGATGCACGTGTTGATGAGAGGGCTGATATAGAGGAGGCTAAAACTATGCCTAAATGGCAAGTGAAAGCTTTGCAAGATAGAAAATTAGATGTAGCTCTATCATATCATACTCGTTGAGGCTCTCATAGTGCTCCTTTTGCATCAGATTGCTATGTTATGGCTGCCTCTAGTCTTTGTGATTAGAATGAGCCTATTTTGTTTGATGAAGAACAAAATTCTTTATGTGACTTGCCTCTTGCCAAGAAGGACATTGGCTAAGTGGGTATACAAGCTAAAGCATAAGCCAGATGGAATAGTTGACAGGTATAAGGCTAGGCTTGTTGCAAATGGTTATGCTCAAGACAGAGGCAATGATTTTGATGAGACCTTTGCACCTACATGTCGAATGAGTAATATTCATAGCATCGTGCACTTGCAACTCATCATAGTTGGATCGTACATCAATTGGACATTAAGACTTCATTTTTGAATGGTGACTTGCATGAAGAAGTGTATGTTTTTTAACCCCATGGTTTTGTGTATAAAGGGCATGAAAAAAAGTGTGAAGGTTGAAAAAGGCATTATATGGTCTGAAGCAAGCACCACATGCTTGGTATTAAAATAAACATGCCTACTTGATTGCACATGGTTTTGAGAATAGTCCAACTGAGAGCACCTTATGTGTGGAACATGCAAATGATGTACTTTTGATCATTGTTCTCTATGTTGATGATATGCTACTCATTGTTCCTAATGAGAAGCATATTGCTGATTTTAAGGCTGATTTGCATGCCTCATTTGAGATGTCAAATTTGGGGCATTTGCATCACTATTTGGGCATTTAGTTTATGCAAGTTGATGGTGGAATAGCTTTGTGTCAAACAAAATATATTGACATGGTATTGTAACATTTTGGCCTTGAAGACTGCAAACCTATTGCCACTCCTATGGAAAGAGGTTTACAGTTGAGTCTTCATGATGCTAGAGATGCATTTGATGCTATTCTCTATTAGAAGGCTATTTGATGCTTGATTTACTTATGCATTACTCAAACAAATATTCAGTTTTTTGTCTCTCAGATGAACAGGTTTATGCATTGCCCAAGAGTCAAGCATTAGCAGGCACTTAAGTGCATCTTTCACTACTTATTTGGATTATTGTATCCCAAGTGGGGATCACTACCACCAGATTTACATGCTTTTTTTGAATCTGATTGGGCTGGTTGTTATGACACTCATGCGTGCACCAGTGGTTGGTGCTTCATGCTTGGTAGCTCATATCTTGTTTGAGCAAGAAGCAACCTATTGTGGCCACTTCTAGTTGTGAGGCTGAGTATAGGGCAACTTTCACCGTGATTGTTGAGTGTGTGTGGCTTAGAAGCCTTATGGCTGATTTGGGTGTTGGTCAGTCTTCTGTCACCATCATCTTCACTGATAGTTAAAGTGCATTGGAAGTTGCAAGGAGGCCTGTGTTTCATGCTCACAATAAGCACATTGAGGTGCACTATCATTGTGTGAGGGAAAGGTTCTCTGTTGGAGAGATCAATTTGACATATGTGCCTACACAGGAGAACATTGCATACCTTTTCAGAAAGGCTCTGCCTTGGGAGAAGTTTGAATCTTTCCGCAAAGCTTTGGGCTTACTTCCTTTTGTAGATTGATTCCACATAGCTTGACACTTCCTTATACATGTGCCAGCTCTTTGTTCATCGCATCACTCCTGGGGGGGTTGGTGATATATTTTGGTAGTGATGTGTGTGAAGACACTAGGACCGTCGGGGCACCTTTTTCCCTCTTTAGGAGGTTTTTTCCCCTAGCTTGTATATACATCTATAACCCTAGTGGGTCGCTTATCTTTGTACATTCTCTTGGTAATACATTCAATATTGTGTGTTGTGCTCCAAGCCTATTCTTCTTCCTTGTGTTGTTTGCATGCTTCCATAGACCTCAAACTCCAATAGGAAAAAACTTCACAAATTTGATTATGAACTAAGGTATATGAAGAAATGATTCCAAGTAGTGGCTCATTTGTTTAGGTGCAATTCTAAGATCAACTGACTAAGTTTTACTGTGTTTGCTAGTGAGCTACATAGTTTTATAGAGATTGGGACCTTTATGGATGTTGAAAAGGGTATTAAGTGGAAGTATTTAAATATCAATGATGGGTATTTATTAGATGAAGAAACAATGTGTCTCTTGAGGGATCTAGATTTGAGATATATGTCTTGTATGAGTGTCATGGCTCATCAATTGTGGCAATCCTAGGATTTAACAAGACTTATGATCTTTTTTAATGAAAATTTTATTATTTTGGACTTTGTAGGGACATTATGCTTAAAATCATGAAATTATAGGCCAATAAAGGTGAAAGATTTAAGGTAGAATCCAAATGGGGAACAAGAGAGTATCAAAATGGATCTTATTATAGGATTACCCAAAATTCAAAGAGGGCTTGAATTGGTTTAGGTAAAAATGGATACGCTAACCTAAATGGGTAGTTCTATTCTATCATATTATATAATGAATATTCTATAATTGGCTAGATTCTTTTGTATATAATGTGTATTAGTTCTATTATCTATCAATAGATATTGTATTAGATTAAAAAAAGTAAATTTATAAGTCGCTCTTAGAAAGAAGTCTACAAAAAGATTGGATACAATGAGTAAAACAAAACATGCACTAGAAAATGAGACAAAAAAAATGGGATTCATAAATCCTAGAGCATATGCTTCATGCATATGTGAATGAAAAACAACCTGATTGGAAGACTACTTACCTCTAATAGAGTTTTCATATAATGGAGGCAAGCACACTCTCATGGAATTTATTCCAAACAAGATATCATTATGCAATAAGATTGCAACATGAGTTAGTTCAAGTTGTAAAAGTCTTCTTGGAAGAGATAAATGATATGCTTAGACATGCAAACCAAAACACTATGAAATCTCTAGACAAAGCTAGAGCCTATGTTAAAATCAAATTAGAGAAATTTGTTTTGCGGTAGGAGAGTGTTTAGAGTTCTATCTAGGTTTTGGACCATGAAAATGAAACGTTGTTCAAAGTTATCTCCTAGAGGTTTTCGCCCTTTCACAATACATGATACTATAGGAAAGGCATATTAGTAGCTCTAATTTCTATCGAGTAGAAAAATCCATCCATTCTTTCATGTAATTCAACTAAAGAGAAACCTATGTGAATCGAAAAGCCTCACTCTTTATTAGTGAGTTTATGGAGCATATTTTATTGAATCTATCGCACATGAGCATATTTTATTGAATCTATGCACTACAGAGAAATGAACTAGAAGTCACGTATGTAAGACATGCTTGGTAAAATGGAAAGACATTTCAAAAGATAATGCTACATGAAAGAGGTTGATTTTTAGTATTCAAAGATGATTTCTCAATTTTTTATTACCTTCTAAGGGGTTTCTTGAGCATAAGAATAAGGGAAAACATCATATTGAGATTACCATGTATGTGATATACATGGGAATGATTGGAAACAACCACCATTAACCTCTTTCTCATACACCTGCCATCCCCACTTATGAGGAAAAAAAATGAGCTTATGGGGGAGAAATGTCATCACTTGAATAAGTGGTTAGTGGAGTTGTGGGCTTGTGGGCTTTCCACATGATTGATTGTATGCCACAACGGAGCAACAGGTTGAGAGACCAGATTTTATGAGTGATTGCATGGTGGGAAAAATCATTGAAACTCCATGCTCCTTTCATGGGAAATCGATAGGAAAGAAAATTGTCACACTTAATCATATCTTTAAATGTCATGGACACATATATTCTTACTTAATTCTTTATGGCCATTTTTTTAAAATCTAATGAATCCTCTGGACTTTTCAAAGTCCCCTTAGTTTAAATATAATTTCTCTACAATTAGAGATGTGAATGGAAACTCGTTTGCCTCTTACATGGCCTCTCTCACTTCTCCAAATAATTCTTCTCATCATTCTTGGTTAATTCATTCTCACTTCTTTTCCATGAGTTAGACATACATGATTTCATGGAAGCGCTCCATCAACTTCAACACGAAATTTCACGATGTCATGTATGAAACTGAAAAGGGCAATTCTAATACCATCTTTTCATTTTTGCCTGTCAATTCAAACAAGATTTAGTTTTGCATGCAAAAACATTACGACCAAAAGCTCATAGAGAGGATACTAAGATCACACATTTACATATGAAAAGTATACTATCATCCACGATAGTATATATCTCAAAACATCTCGATTAGTTCAAAAGGACAACCTAGGTAAGCAACATTATAACAATTACTTATTAGCTCACAATGGTGTTGCAATTTTGTAGAAGCACCTTAATGATTAGAAGAAATTTTCGGATGAATCAACACAAGAACTTTTAGGTCTACAGGAATCACTACAACATATGAGGGGCATATTGATGCTGTCTATACTGACGGTCACCACTCAACGTTGGTATGAACGTTGGAAAGATCTTATTAAGCATACCGATGGTCACTTGATCATCAGTATGACCATTTAAAACGAATCGTCTGGATGCTTTGTGATCGCCAATATAGACATTGGCATAGGCACCAATATAAGCATCAGTATGAGCATTGGTATCACTACAAGGAATACGGGTGCATAGCGACGGTTAAGGCGACACAATTTCATCGCTATAAAATTGCAAAATGCATCGCAATGAGCATTGTGCACGAATCATCGATTAAATGATGAGCCAAACGATGTTTTTTTGACGTATGGCGCGACGGGGTGTGCGATGCTCGCATAGAGCGTCGCTAACATGATGGTTTTAAAAAGTATCGCATAAGCGATGCTTTTTGCATCACATAAGCGACACTAAAAAATGTCGCTTATGCGACGCCAATTCTAGTCACTACAACAGATCGATGGTATACCGAGGTTTCTACCGAGGAAAATGAACGCGGCTTTATTTGCCGCGACGCCGGTGTAGAGTTCGGTCTCCGCGTCGGTACCAAAGGGTCGGTATAGGCGCCGGTATAGACGTCGGTAAAAGCGTCGGTATATGCGCCGGTATACGCGCCGATACATGCGCCGGTATAAGCGTCGGTATAAGCATCGGTACATGTGCCGGTATAAGCGTCGGTATAAGCGCCGGTATAAGCGTCGGAAATTAGTTTCTGCTGCACACCCCCCTGGGTGTACCGACGGTTATTCCGATGACACTACTGTGAGTACCGTCGCTTATACCGACAACCATACCTGCAAAATTTTTTTTGGGCAGAATGTTTTGTCTTTTGCTACAGCAACATTACCATGATGTTACTGAACGAAAGACAATACACTCTACCCAAAAAAAACCGAGTACATGTGATGTGTACTCTAATGACAACCGAAATATGATTTCATGAAACAGAGTATTATTGTACACAAAAGAGATCGATAATCAGAATGAACAATGAACCATGTACAAAAGAAGTTATATATTTCAATAATGAAGCAAGTACAAGAGTGTGGCAAACCACTGTCATATATGACGCTTTTACAAAATGTGGCAAAACAATGTATTGCCATATGGAAATCAAATACAAAATATTGGTCTTCCACTGCCATGCACATGCAAAGAACGTTCCATATCAACAGTCCTGCAACAAAGAACAATAATGGAATGAGATAAATTCACATGAAAATTACAAACAAGTAAAAACCAAGTTTATAAATTAATTACCTCATCACAAACGCTCCCATGAAACTACCGCACCGCGTCCCTCCAAGTCCTGCAATAGTGCAGTCAACCCATGACTATATCCATAAGACTCCTCCGATCGTGTTGGAGGACGACCCATTGCCAGTTCCTAAAACAAATATAAAAAGATTAGAGAAATATATATGAGAAATTTAACACAAATAAATTATATAAATGAAATGGTACTTACAAACTCATGATGCATCGTGTCATATCCGCCGCTGCCCAAATGTGACGGTCCAATCATGTCTAGACGTGTGGCTGTGGCATTTCACTGCTGGCGATATCGATCAGGAGTCTGCTGCTGCTCATCACGAATCATGTCCCACTCCTCAGCATCTAACCACACAGGCTTTGGTAAGCCTTCTCTGAATGCATCACGAGCCTCGGATCGTCGATGCGACATGACCTCACGTGCAGTATGCAGAATCCACTCTGAACTGACAATCGACTGTTCATCGGCTGGTCGGAACTCCTGGTAAATCGTCTGTGTGATATAATTCTTCCGATCTTTATCCTGTTCACTCCATTTC
This sequence comes from Ceratopteris richardii, assembly GCA_020310875.1. Classification (NCBI taxonomy): domain Eukaryota; kingdom Viridiplantae; phylum Streptophyta; class Polypodiopsida; order Polypodiales; family Pteridaceae; genus Ceratopteris; species Ceratopteris richardii. The sequence goes on along the minus strand of CM035409.1, from coordinate 139,466,746 downwards.
CGCATGATGGAGTGTCCAAACTGGATGGAGCAAAGCTGTCGTATGCGTGCACGCATTGCTTTGCCGGCCGCATCCATCACCGGAGCTCCATCTCGGATACTATACACCTTGGAGTCATCATGGTCACGAGCACCCCAAGGTGTACGTGAAGTACTGCGTGGTGTACTGCGTGGCGTACCTACATCTGAGGTACTCGTCCTAGGAGTAGAAGCGGGCGACACAACGTCCGTCGCACTGCCTCCACAACAACCGCCGCCTCTGCCTCCAGACCTACCTGTAGATCCACTCCTAGAACCTCCTGCTCCAGAGCGTGACCTCGATCTACGAGACAGGCCAGACCCTGTATTGCGCTGAGGTGTCGAACGCACATGTCTACTAGTAGATCCAATAGGAGATGGCTGCAAAGATGGTCGTGGTGGAGTCACAAAGCTAGGAGACATACCTCCTACGGGAGTAGCACCACCCTCAGGAGTGACACTGGCAGGAGTGACACCGGCGGGAGTGACACCGACGGGAGTGAGGCCAGCGGGAGTGAGGCCGGCAGGAGTAAGGCCGCCAGGAGTGAGGCCGGGAGGAGTGCTACCACGAGTGATCCAATACTATGATGCAGCGTCCATATACGTAGGAGGAACCTGAGAGATGAACTCCAAAAATTGTTCCTCTGTCATGGACTGTGGAGTGACTGGAGGATTGTCTCCCATCGTCCATGAAACTCTCGTCGACACCTTCTTCACCATCATGGTCTTCGTCTATCTCATAAAAAGCATCAAGCATCTCTTCCATATGTTCATTCTGTGTAATATTATTAGTGCTTGCTTCTACGTCTAAGTGCTTTTTTGCTCTCTTTTATCCACGAGATGTTACCGGTGCAATGTCGTTTGGATCCATCGGCTCACCTGGGGGACCATGCGAATGATAGCATAGGTTTTCCAATCGACTCCTATCAAAGGATCCATACTCTCTAACATGTGCAGTACAAATCCGTCGTTTCTGATAAATTTGATACTTGCACTCTGTGCAAGGACATGCCATTCTCTCTTCAGGATCCAAAGAAGCCATCTGCTACAAAATGGACGTTTTAGAATATTTTAGAACATTTCTTTTTTTATTAAACCTAAAAATCTAACTCTTAAAGACCTAAATACTTAAATACCTAAAAAAACTTAAAATCCTAGTTTTAAAATCCTAATCTATATAGCTATCCTATTTTATCTATATATTCGGATTTTTTCTTGATTTTTTCTATATACCTATCTATATATGTGTATATGTATATATATGTGATTTTTTCTTTACTTAATTATATTTAATTATATATATTTAATTAAATAATTTAAACACTAGTTCTTTTTATATTTATTTATGTATATAATTATCTTATTATATATATATATATTTATTTATATATTCAGATTTTTTTCCTTACGTAATCCTATTTTTATATATTTAATTTAATATATTTAATTAAAACCCTAATCTTAAAATTCTATGTATATTTTTGTATGCATGTGTATCTACATGTATGTATGTATTATATGTATATGTGTGTTTGTGTATATATGTAATCTATGTATTAAAATCCTAAAACCCTAATCAGAAAGACTTAGACTTAAATGTGAAATACTAAACCCTAAAACCCTAATCTTAAATATGTAGACCTAAAATATGTATATTTCTGTATACATGTGTATATACATGTCAATATGTATTACATGTGCATGTGTATGTGTGCATATATCTTATGTAGGTGTTATAACCCTAAAACCCTAATCTTAAAGATTTACATCTAAAATATGTATATTTTTGTATGCATGTGTATCTACATGTATGTATGTATTATATATATATGTGTGCTTGTGTATATATGTTATCTATGTTTTCCTTACATAATCCTATTTTTATATATTTAATTATAAATATTTAATTAAATTATTTAAAACACTAGTTCTTTTTATATTTATTTATGTATATAATTATCTTATTATATATATATATATATTTATTTATATATTCAGATTTTTCTTCCTTACGTAATCCTATTTTTATATATTTAATTTTATATATTTAATTATATATATTTAATTAAACCCTAATCTTAAAATTCTATGTATATTTTTGTATGCATGTGTATCTACATGTATGTATGTATTATATGTATATGTGTGTTTGTGTATATATGTAATCTACGTATTAAAATCCTAAAACCCTAATCAGAAAGACTTAGACTTAAATCTGAAATACTAAACCCTAAAACCTTAATCTTAAATATCTATACCTAAAACCCTAAAACCCTAATCTTAAATATTTAACCCTAAATCCCTAATCCTATTTAAAACCCTAAAACTCTAATCTTAAATATTTAATCCTAAAACCCTAATCCTATTTTTGTATATTTGATGTAAAACAAAAACTTCAAAATAAAAATAGGATTATATGTGTGTATGTATGCATGTGTGTATATATGTGTGTGTATGTATGCATGTGTACATGTGTGTGTGTATGTATACATGTGTATACATGTGTGTGTATTGATGGGGGAAGTATCTCAACCCCTAAGCAACGATGAAGCGCGAATGACCTCCACAGGTATCCTTCTTTGACCTCTGCACACCAAAAATGCTCTTACTCAGAGCTTATGCAGAGAACTCCAGTGAGATTTTGTAGACCTGTAGTAGACACCAAGGGCTTTCCAACAAAACAAATTTCACTTGAAATGGATGCTTACACAAAGAGAAACAATGTCTACAACATGAGCTAGTTGAATGCTCACAACTGCTAGTCAAGCACAGACCTCACTTCACTCCAGCAAACTTTTCTCAGAGATTATACAGAGAATGAATCTCAAACTTATGTCAACTTTAGAGGCCTCTAATAGCTACCCAATGACACCAAAATCATAGCAAATGGATACATAGAGAAGGAGAACCAGCCCTTACAACAAAGAGCAAAATATTTCCAACAGAGCCTACACAAAGAGAGAGATATCAATCACACAACTTCACTAAAATGAATGTTGCTCCCAGCTTACTCAGAGAATGCTCCAGAGAATTGGTAAGCATAAAATAGACTCTTATAGCTATCCAATGAGACAAGAATTACATCAAATGGATACCATATGAGGGAGAACCAATGCTAACAACTCAGGGGTAGAGAGTTGCAACACTGCCTGCGCACACACATAGATATGCCTACTAAAAGAAAACAAACAAGCAAGCAAGGGGGTTGCTTAAGCAAGGGGCTTGCTTATCACAACTCCAGCACTTAGTGCTCACTTTACATGAGCTAAAACTCCAAGAAGATGGCCCAAAAGAAGTCGGGATACATGCTCCTTTTATAGTGAGAGGTGTGCCCCTAAAATCTAGGAACTACCTTTCCAAATCAGCCTCCTAACTTGGAGGAATTAGTTGAGATGACTTGGGGAGTGGTTGAGTGACTTTTCTTGATGGAATCTCGTGGCTTTTGGCTTCCTTTGATTGCTCCACATGTCCATAAAAGATTCCCCACGAATTTTTAGCTTGAAGCTTGACTTTTAACACTCCCCCTCAAGCTTCAATTCTTCATCCTCATCCAAGCTCCTTCATGTTGATGCATTGCTTGAATTTTGAAATCTTCATCCCATCCAAAGCCTTTGTAAACATGTCCGCAACTTGGTCCTTAGTACCAATATGATGTACTGAAACTTCCTTGGATATCACCTTTTCCCTTATGAAGTGATAGTGCACTTCAATATGCTTGGTTCGAGCATGATAGACAGGGTTCGATGCTAGATGAATGCTACTCATGTTGTCACAAAAAATTGGATATGTGTCAACCTGCAAATTAAGCTCCATAAATAACTTCTTAATCCACATTAGCTCACATGTGACTTGAGCCAAAGCTCTATACTCAGCCTCGGTGGAAGATAATGCCACCGTGGGTTGCTTCTTTGAAATCCATGAGATGATCTTGCTACCTAGCATGACTAGGTAACCACTTGTACTCCTTCTATCTTCCTTCGAACCGGCCCAATCGGCATCGGAATAAGCTTTGACCTGCATATCATCATCAAATGAGTAGAACAATCCTTCATTTATAGTGGCTTTGAGATATCGCAACATTCTTCTTGCAGCTTGCAAGTGTGTAGTCCTTGGACTATGCATAAATTGTGATAACACTCCAACTCCATATGCTATGTCAGGCCTGGTTATTGTGGCATAATTGAAAGAGCCTACAATAGATCGATACAAAGTTACATCCTCTAATGGCTCTCCATCAATGGAGCTTAGCTTTACATTAACTTCCATGGGATTTGAAATAGGCTTGCAATGTAGCATCCCAAACCTCTCAAGTAGGTCTAGAATATACTTCCTTTGTATGAGCATAATACCTTCTTCTTTGTATACAACTTCAATGCCAAGAAAATACCTAAGATCTCCAAGATCAGAGATCCTAAACTCCTTTCCAAGCTTTGCCTTGATCTCCTCAATGCCCTTTGTATCATTACCTGTAATGATAAGATCATCTACATACACACACATGTAGACCACAAGTTCTCCTCTTTGTTTGATGAAGAGAGATGGATCCGCCTTGCATTGATTGTAACCACATTTGATCAAATAGTCCACCAATCTTTGGTTCCAAGCCCTTGGAGCTTGCTTTAGGCCATAAAGTGCCTTCTTCAACCTACAAACATGATGTGGAAACTCTTTATGAACAAAACCTAGTGGTTGCTCCATGTATACCTCTTCTTCCAAGTCTCCATTGAGAAAGGCATTCTTGATATCCAATTGGAAGAGCTTCCATCCTTTGCTAGCAGCCATTGCAATGAGTGTCCTAATGGTGCTCATCTTTGCCACGGGGCTGAATGTCTCTTCAAAGTCCACTCCATAGGTTTGTGCAAAACCCTTAGCCACCAATCTTGCTTTGAACCTAGAAATAGATCCATCTGAATTCCTCTTTACTTTATACACCCACTTATTACCTATTACCTTCATGTTCTCCTTCTTGGGCACTAGAGTCCATGTTTGATTTTCCTCAAGTGCGTCGATCTCTTCTTGCATTGCCTCTTTCCATTCGGTGTACCTGCTTGCATCTTCATAGCAATCGGGCTCATGATCTTCTACTACTTTGTTCATATATGCATAATGTGTTGCCATGTATGAATCATAAGTAAACCTTTGAGTTGGATACTTAACTCTAGAAGACTTCCTTTCTTCACCTTTTGGAGGAATAAACCTCCTTTGCCTTGGGAACTTGATCTCTTTCTTTGACGTGGCTTCTTTCTCCATCATGTGTCCATCATCTTCAACTTCATTACCTTCTTCATCCAACTCCACCAATGTTGCTTTGCCTTTGTTGATTGATTGTGCTTCATAGCTTGATGAAGATCTCCCCCTCCATGGTGAGTTCATGCTTGAACTATCTTCATTGATGGAACACCTTGGGCCGCTTAGCTCTAGGTCGATTTGTTCTTCATCATGTCCATGCTTTTCTTCTTCATAGTCCTGCATACAATCATACTTCTTATACCAAGGGAGTAGCTCATCAAATGCTACATCCCTTGATATCCTCAAGTCCGTTGTATTTGGGTTGAAGCACCTGTAACCTTTATGATCATTTGAATATCCTAGAAACACACACTTTTCTGCCTTTGGTTGTAGCTTGTGCCTCAATTCACTTGGCACATGTACATAACAAGTACATCCAAATATCTTCAAGTGGGAAAGATCAGGTTTCTTACCATAATAGGCTTGATATGGTGTCAAGCCATGGATCCCTGAGGTAGGAGCCCTATTCATTAGATACACGGCGGTATTTGCTGCATCACTCCAAAACATGTTAGGTACATTCATCTCATTAAGCATTGCTCTAGCGATCTCGGCAATGTATCTATTCTTTCTCTCTGCTACTCCATTTTGTTGGGGTGTGTACCTGCATGTTACTTGCCTCTTGATGCCTTGATCCATTAAAAAATCAGAAAACTCATTTGAGAAATATTCTCCCCCTCCATCGGACCTTAGCTTCTTGATATATGTACCTGTTTCCTTTTCTACCATTGCCTTGAATGCTTTGAAACATGTAAACACATCTGATTTGTTTTTGATGAAATAAACCCAAACCATCCTTGTGCAATCATCTATAAAAGTGACAAAGTACTTGTTACCTCCAATGGATTGCTCTTTCGTTGGCCCCCACACATCTGTATGTATCAACTCCAATGGATGTTGGCTTATGTAGCCACTCTTCTTGAATGGAAGTCTCGCTTGCTTCCCTAGTTGACAAGATTCACATAAATGCTTCATACCTTGTCCTTGGAAGTTGGGAAGACCTTCAACCAGCCTCTTGAATTGCATTTCCTTCATTCTTTGTATGTTGATGTGACCTATCCTCTTGTGCCACAAGTCCAACTCCGAAATCCTCTTGTTTCCATATGTGAAGTAGACATGTTGAGTAGAATGAGAATTTACCTCCAAAGTGAAGAGTCTCCCTTGCTTCTTTCCTCTTGCTATGACCTTGTAACCTTGCTTAGGGTTCTCCACAAAGCATCCACCTTTGTTGAACCTTACTTGATAGCCTCTTTCAACCATTTGCCCAACGGACACCAAGTTCTTTGTGATGGTAGGTACATGCAAGACATCCTTGAGACATCTTCCTTCCTCCTTGTCATCCAAAGCTACATCTCCAACATGGGAGATCTCATGGGCTGTATCATCACCTGTTTCTACATGTCCTTTACCTTTGGGAACATGTAGATTAGTAAACCAAGAAGCATTGCAACTCATATGGTTGCTACATCCACTATCAATATACCAAGTGTTATCTACTTTGCTTGAATTCCCATTCATGTGCATCATCAAGAGATTGTCATTTTCTGAACTTGTAGAAGCATAATTACCTTGGCCTTTGTATGAAGAACCTTGATTATAGTTCCTTTGGTTTCCTCCTTGGTAGCAATCTCTAGCATAGTGGCCAAACTTGCCACATATGTAACATCCTTCGCCATCTTGATTCCTGTTTTGTTGATGTCGTCCTCCTCTTCCTCTTGATCTTCCTCTCCCTCTTTGTGATGAGGTGCCTTGGTCATGTCCTTGATTTCTTGAGTGGCCTTGCCTTCCTCCAAACCTTCCTTTGCCCCTTCCTTGTCCTTGTCTTCCTTTGCCCCTTTGATTACCTGCATAGAAAACTTGTGCATCTTTGCTTTTAGTTGAACTTCCACCTATGTTCATTTCTTCGGTGACCATGAGAGCAACCAATTGCTCAAAATCGGGAAGATTATCCCTTACATAAACTGAAGTGGTAAAGGGTTTCCACTTCTCATCATCTCTCAAACCATTGAGAGTATAAGCCACAAGATCGTCATCGTCTACGTGGCTTCCAATGGATCCCAATGCATCTGATAACTCCTTGACCTTAAGTATGTAGTCATTTATGCTACTCCCTGAGCTCTTCCTAAGGTTGTTGAGCTCATTCTTGAGTTGGATCTTCCTTGCTTTGGTGCTTGTTGAATAAAGCCTTTCAAGTGTCTCCCATACCTTCATGCTTGAATCCAGGTCTTGGATATGGCCGATCATGCTATTGCTAATGTGTTGGGAAAGAATAAAGATAACCCTCTTGTCTCTTTCATTCCATTCCCTAAAGGCCCTTCTCTGGTCATTGGATGGATTCTCATCCAACCTAGGTCTTGGTTCACTTCCACTAATCAACCCCCAAAGGCCCTTGCCCATAAGATAGTTGGAGACCCTAAATCTCCATGGTTGATAGTTACCTTTGTCTAGCTTTTCAATTTGAGTGTTGAAGTCTCCCATATCTAGTCTTTGATACTTGACCTAGCCCTTGGCTAATGCTCCAATGTGTGTAAAATGAAAATGAGGCTCTGAGGTTACCTCAATCCAAAGCTTTCCTTAGATGGACACCTTGTGCTCTTGCAAATTTGAGTAGAATAGCTCCCCCTTGATGTGAGCTACCTCCAAGAAGCTTTTGTTGATGCAACTCTTCAACCACCAACTCCAAGAGGTCTTCTTGCTTGTATGTGATACCTCCAAGATGCCCAAATGCTCTGATACCACTGATGGGGGAAGTATCTCAACCCCTAAGCAACGATGAAGCGCGAATGACCTCCACAGGTATCCTTCTTTGACCTTTGCACACCAAAAATGCTCTTACTCAGAGCTTATGCAGAGAACTCCAGTGAGATTTTGTAGACCTGTAGTAGACACCAAGGGCTTTCCAACAAAACAAATTTCACTTGAAATGGATGCTTACACAAAGAGAAACAATGTCTACAACATGAGCTAGTTGAATGCTCACAACTGCTAGTCAAGCAGAGACCTCACTTCACTCCAGCAAACTTTTCTCAGAGATTATACAGAGAATGAATCTCAAACTTATGTCAACTTTAGAGGACTCTAGTAGCTACCCAATGACACCAAAATCATAGCAAATGGATACATAGAGAAGGAGAACCAGCCCTTACAACAGAGAGCAAAATATTTCCAACAGAGCCTACACAAAGAGAGAGATATCAATCACACAACTTCACTAAAATGAATGTTTCTCCCAGCTTACTCAGAGAATGCTCCCGAGAATTGGTAAGCATAAAATAGACTCTTATAGCTATCCAATGAGACAAGAATTACATCAAATGAATACCATATGAGGGAGAACCAATGCTAACAACTCAGGGGTAGAGAGTTGCAACACTGCCTGCGCACACACATAGATATGCCTACTAAAAGAAAACAAACAAGCAAGCAAGGGGGTTGATTAAGCAAGGGGCTTGCTTATCACAACTCCAGCACTTAGTGCTCACTTTACATGAGCTAAAACTCCAAGAAGATGGCCCAAAAGAAGTCGGGATACATGCTCCTTTTATAGTGAGAGGTGTGCCCCTAAAATCTAGGAACTACCTTTCCAAATCAGCCTCCTAACTTGGAGGAATTAGTTGAGATGACTTGGGGAGTGGTTGAGTGACTTTTCTTGATGGAATCTCGTGGCTTTTGGCTTCCTTTGATTGCTCCACATGTCCATAAAAGATTCCCCACGAATTTTTAGCTTGAAGCTTGACTTTTAACATGTATGTGTATGTGTGTGTATGTAGGCATGCATGTGTGTGCATGTGTGTGTACGTGTGTGTATGTATGCATGCATGTATGTGTATGTGTGTGTATGTGTATGCATGTGTATACATGTGTGTGTATGTATACATGCATGTGTGTATATGTATGTATGTATGCATGTGTGTATATATGTGTGTATGCATGCATGCCGGTATATGTGTGTGTATATATGCATGCATGTGTGTATATGTGTGTATATATGCATGTGTGTATATATGCATGTGTATGTATGTGTGTATATGTGTGTGTGTGTATGTGTATGTATGCATATGTGTATATATGTGTGTGTATGTATGTGTGTATGCATGTGTGTGTATGTATGCATGTGTGTAAATCTATGTGTGTGTGTATGCATGCATATGTGTATATGTGTGTGTGTATGTAAGCATGCATGTGTGTATAGGTGTGTGTATGTAAGCATGCATGTGTGTATAGGTGTGTGTATGTAAGCATGCATGTGTGTACATGTATGTGTGTATGTATGCATGTGTAAATTAATGTGTATCTTCCTTTCTCTTCTCTCTCTCTTTCTTTCTCTCTCTCTCTCTCTCTCTCTCTCTCTCTCTTTCTTTTTTTGTCTCTCTCTCTCTCTCTCCTTCTCTCTCTATCAATAGCAAATAAAAGAATCACTTACAAGTATATCTCTTTTTGAATCGTTGTCGTCAAAGCATAATGTAGGTCGTCTCTCGTCCAATTCCAAACAATCGATGCCAATTAACTTCTGCAAAATCAACGAAAAGAGAAATTAGAAACCCTAAAGCATAGAGAAACACAAATGCTAACAGTACGTGCAGCACTTACCAATATGTGAGAGCTAAGCCGAGAGAGAGTGTGTATGTAGAGAGAGAGATCCGTGTGTGTGTGTGTGCACAAAACAATGCAGGTGCGCACGTGCAAGTTCGACAGTAGAACGACAGTACTCAAACACACACAGAAATGTGAAGTTTTGCTCTCGGGTTCGCGGTATGTTTAAAAATTCACCGCCGGTATAGGCGCCGGTATAGACGTCGGTATACGCGTCGGTAGTTCCCAGTAATTTACCGACGCTCATACCGATGCTCATACCGACGCCTATACCGGCGGCGGCGGGCCACACCGATGATCCGTTTAAAATGGTCATACCGACGGTCACTTTGACCGTCGGTATCTTTTAGTGAGATTTTCCGAGGTTTATACCGACGCCGACTATGACCTTCGGTATATGCAGCGTCGGTATGCCCCTCATATGTTGTAGTGAGTGGTTTTTACGATGATTTACCATCACTTACATGACGGTCTGTTGACGAAAAAAATTAAAACGTTGGAGGCTCTTTGATCGACATTTTCATGCATCTCATCGAAGAGCTCTCCAATGTTTGCAATTGCGCTGCGCTTACGAGCAGAAACAAGTATATGCAAAATTGTTGTTTTGCCTAAGCTCTATCTTATTGTCTCTCTCTGTCTCTGTTTCTCTCTTTCTACATCTTTCTCTCTTTGAATTCTCTCTCTCTCTCTCTCTCTCTCTTCTTTCTCTCTTTATTGCAGGTTATTCAAGAAGCTAACCAAGCAAAAAGTATGGCTAACAGTTATTCAAGAAGCTAACCAAGCAAAAAGTATGGCTAACTATTGTAAGTACAATTTCTATTCTTTGTATATCATTTGAATTGTGTTATTTTCATTAGATAGCATACTCACACTTATTGATATGCACATATACACTTATACATGATGAAGATGCACGTTCACACATATACACATGCACATACACACATATATACATAGAGATACATGTGCACATACACTTAGACATACACACACATACACATGCATATGCACAAACATTTCTACAACCACATAAAAAGACTTACATGCATGCATTATTGCATATATATATCTATATATATATATACATACACACATTAACATATATGTAAATACATGTATATGCACATCCACATGCATGCACATTCACATGCATGCACATGGATGCAAATAGAAATGCATCCACATACACATGCATGTTTCATACATATACACATGCATATACATACATTATACACATATATACACATATATATGCACATATGTACACACACATATACACATGCACATGCACATGCACATACACACATATACACATAGAATTACACATATACATGCACATACATATACACACACATACACACATACACATGCACATGCACATACTCATATACACACATATACACTTACACATGCACATGCACATTCATACATATACACACATACACACATATACACATGCACGTACATACATATACACACACATACATATACACTTATGTACACACATATGAATGAATTATATAATTAAAGTATTAAAACACATGCTTAATATAAACAATAATAACAATCAATAGAACAAAACTCTTCATTACTTAATACTATACACACAATTCAAAACATAACTGAAATGAAAAATATATAGAATATATATATATATATATATATATATATATATATATATATATATATATATATATATATATATGTAAATACATATAATCCAATGTCATAATCAACTAGAATCCTAATCATCATCATCATGAGCATCCTCATCCTCATCATCATGATCACCCTGTGACGATCGAGATCGTCCCTCTTGTGTCTGTCTCTCCACCTCATCCATATCTTTCTCTCCATAATACTCCTATATTACATATAAAAAACATAAATAAGTAAAACAATTAAACAATTCATAAGAATAAAATAATTCTATAAAATTTAATAATACTCACAAAGGCATCCGGATGATTAACTGTAAGGTTTGGATCATTATGCACATTCGGATATGTGAAGAAAACCTTGGACATTACAGTTCCATTGTATACCAAAGCACCAACCAAATGCATTTGCACAAGGACTTTATCTCCAATGTCCTTAGGGATGCGATAAAAATGTGGCAAACAGGTTTTTTTTGATCCATACCATCGATCAACAAACACATATAACGCTCCGGATTTCTGAAGGCTTTACTTCGATGATGAATTGCTTTCTTTCTCTCTAAAGCTTGACTCTCATGATGGTTGTTAAGAAGGTTTTTAAAATTATCCTTTTCTTGTGGTGTTGTAGCTCCCTTTGCCATGTTTTTCAAAGTGGCACAAACTGAACATTCACCCATTCTAACTGTACGAGAAATAGACACATTGTTAAAATCTTGCTTCCATAGTCGAGTAAAGTGACGATACAAAACATACTTCTCATTTCTATTTTCCATGTCTTCTCTATATATTTGAAATACGTCTCGACGAGTAAAGTTATCTGACAAGTGCAACCTTCCAATTGTAGGCATAACCTCACAATGCAAGCTAAAATAGTTCATCATCCAATTCATTGCATGACGTCCAACAGATCCTTTGGTCCCAACATGGAACGTATCTAAAATGAGATCCCCATTCATAAGCCCCTGTTGAACCCTATGTATTATAAATTTTCCCACACCCATTGCAATTTTAAATGCAGCCCTACAACATCGCATCCCTTGACTAAAGAAATATTCAAAAGCAACACGTGTTACTGACATGTTATCCTCAATCATTTGCATGTGAGAAACAAGGTATATATCCTGACGTTCACTATCTAAATGGAGGAATTTCTCTCTTAGGTGCTTTAGTTTCCTCTCTCCTAAATTGTACAAACATTTCAAACCACAACAATGCTTCATAATATCCAATGCAATCTGTCTATCTGAAGTAAGAAAAGTAAATCTTTTTTTACTTACTTCACGAGGCCTTCTTTTAAAACGTAGATTGAGCTTGCTTTGCCTTTGCGTTGCTCCACATGCACTTGAGTCAGAAGGGAGATCAATGGTTGGATCAGATGGGAGATCAAGAGGTGCATTTGGTTGAGCAGCATTGCACTATGAATTGGATAACATAATGACTCAACAGAAAACATAGAATGATCATCACCACATTCTAAACCATAGGGATCATCACTTATGAGGAAAGGGTCAACTGAGAACAATGAATCCGAAACTGTATCAATATGAGCAGAGGAAGTTGATGCCCAAGCATCCACTGAAAAGATTGAGCTCATCTTCACTGAGCTCAAAGAAGACTGAAGATGAATTACCTTTTTAAATTAGTAGAAGTCCGAGATCAAGTGAAGATGTCACACCAAATGTCACATCAAGTAGATATGAAATCATTAGTTCATTAAAGTATATTAAAGTGCATTAAACATCAAATTACATTAAAGTACTTAAAGTCTAAAATTAAAGTACTTAATTACTCAGATATACAGTAATAAGGGAACCAAAGATTTGATTCACTTTTGAAAGATGAGATACACATTTGATTTCAAACTAGATATGAGTCATTGAGTTTTAGCATTATGAGTAAATCAAAATATATCCAAGTTGAGTTCCATTGGATTAGATATTAAAGTTGTTGGGAGTAGTGCCATTGGCGACTTTACAAGAAGAAATTTTACTTTTGGCTAAGATTTCAAGGATTAGGCTTTATTGTTTACGTTTATCGGCGTGCCCTCTTCATATTGATCTCCTACTAAGAGATTGCATTCTTCATATCTAGAGAATATAAAGATCAAAGGCGTCAGTTATAGTGACATATGCTAGTAAACAAAAAGGTCACTTATAAACTTTGAATCTTTATCTTATTCGATGTCTCTCCTTATTATCTACTTCAATTTTTCTTCTCAAATTTCTCAACTTCCTCTTGTTATTGTTGATAAGATAGATATGTTATATATGTATATAAATAGAAAGTCTTCGCCCAATATCCGTAGTCGTAACCTGAACTTTTTCTAGGAGGAAAAGACTTTTATTTTATTTTTAGTTGGGAGTCCAGGTAAAACTCAACTTAAATTCTTGGGAAATCTTTTCGTCTTATCAATGTATTTATCCCGAAACATCAAAAGTTGGGATCCATAAATGAATACAGATGAACTCGATATTATTTCGGTGGTGATGTGTGTGAACACACCTAAGGCCATTGGGGTGATTTTTTCCCTCTTTAAGAGGTTTCTTCCTTTTTCTTTAAAGATAGTTGTGCCCTTTTATTTCAAGTGTTGGACTTTTCTTCCTTTTTGTTTTTCTTTAAAGTGTTTGCAGCTATTGATCTTCAAATTAGGATTTAAGAATATAGACTTCCTCTTTGAGATCTAGACTTCCTCATGTACATACCATACTCTTGCCATTGAAGTGTAAATTTCATGAAAATGTATATAAATAGTTGCAAGGTTCTATAAATATTTCGCTAAACTCAAGGTGAAACAGCCTATTTGTGCGAGTGGTATTTCTTGGTTAGATAAGTTGATAGATCTAGTTAGCAACTGGATTCATTCAGTTAGATCCAGTTAGTCTCTGGTTCAAGTAACCCAATTGTCTATAAATAGCAGAGGAGCAGATCATTCTCATTTCCAAAATCCGCGAGCAAGAGAAAGAAACAGAGCACAGACAGCAATGGAGCACAGAGCTCAGCAAACCAGCAAGGCAACTCTCATGGAGAAGAAGAATGTTGGCAAGAGTACCAAAAGGTAGACAAAATCATACCACAAAAAAAGATTCCTAAAAGATTCCTTTTGTATGATTGAGTAAATAGTATGCTTTCTAGGTTTTTATTTTTCTTAGCTCATGAAGTATAGATCCAATGAGGGGTACAACTTGATGCTAGGCATCGACTTAAGGGTGTAAGTCCATGCCAGGCATCGACTTTTAGGTGCAAATTGATGCCACGCATCGACTTTGGGGTCCAACTCGATGCCTGGCATCGACTTGCATCCTCAAGTCGATGCTTGGCATCGACTTGCACCCTCAAGTCGTTGCCTGGCATCGACTTGCACTTAAAGTCGATGCTTGATATCGACTTACATGCTTAAGTCGATGCCTGGCATCGAATTGCACCATCAAGTCGATGGCTGGCATCGATTTGCACCCTCAAGTCGATGGTTGGCATCGACTTGGAAGGTCGATGCCTGGCATCGAATGTGGCCTGAAAGTCGATGCCAAGCATCGACTTTAGGGTACAAAGTCGATGCCAGACATCAACTTTTAGGTGCAAGTCGATGCCAGGCATCGACTTTGTTTGCAAGTCGATGCCAGGCATCGCCTTGAGGGTGCAAGTCGATGCCAGGCATCAACTTGAGGGTCCAATTCGATGCCAGGCATCGACTTGAGGGTGCAAAGTCGATGCCTGACATCGACTTTAACACAAAGTTGATGCCTGGCATTGACTTACACCGTCAAGTCGATGCCTGGCATCGACTTGAACACAAAGTCGATGCCTGGCATCGAGTTGCATCCTGAGGTCGATGCCTGGCATCGACTTGCACCCTCAACTCGATGCCTGCCATTGACTTTGCAGCTTGAAAAACACATTAATGTATGAGATGATATTTCCGAGCCCATTTCAGGGATGCTGAGTCAAAAAGTGAGAGGCCCTTCAAGAAGCTCAAAGTGACAATGAGCTCTGTGGATCAGCAACAGGACAGAGGGATTGGTCACCAAGCAAAATCAAAGAAAAATATTGCATCCTTATCCTCTGAGAAGGCCAGCAATCCGATTGGAATGTCTTCTGGTGGACAGAGTAGCATCAAAATACCTAAGGATGATGCAAATAGGAAGGAAAAGGTCGAGGGACGTAGAGGTCTTAAGGACAGATCGTCCACTCTAGGACATGACAAACCTGGAGTGGTGCCTTCAATATGTGGAAGAAAAGAATGCAATCCTACTTGTGTTCGCAGGGGCGTATAGGAGAGGAAAGATCACGACAACACAGGGTTTTTGGCCTTGTGTTCAAACTCGATTATGAAGATGAGGATTTTGACAACCTCCTTGTCCTGGTAGAGACATCGAAAGGTTTAAGAAATGTAATATGCAAGATGGATTTCTTGTGCCCAGAGTGTTGTGTTCCAAAGAGGCTTGCAGAGATATGCAGGGACTAATTCAATCTTATTAAGGACTTGATGCCATGGATCCAAGGCAGCATCATGCCAACACAACAAAAGATGACAACCCCTGTAAAGGCAAGGGGTAAGCAGTGCGTGCAGAAGAAGTTCCTGAAGAAAAAGAAGAGAATTGCTGATGAGGAGTCTTCTGACTCAAGCTCTAGCTCTGAGGATATAATAGTTGCACCTGGTGGGGAGCTTGCTTCGGGTATTCTTGGTACTGAGCAGAACAAGATGAGGGAGGACATAGCTAGAAGAAAAGTTGTGAAGAAGGGGTAGTTGTTCCACCTGCCAATCAATATCATACATAGGCCACCAATGGATCTAGTCACAGGGAGGAGGCCCCTTGAGATAAGGGAGCCACACAATTTGCACGTGTAGAATCTTAAGAAGAAAATGATGATAAATCCTCATGCTACTGTTGTGCCTTTCCTTGTCATGGTGGATCCGAATGAGTGCAGCTCTATAGAGGAGTTCAATGAGGGTCTGTTTGAGGATTATACATATTATGTGATTGGTGGTTCACACTCTGCAGAGGCCCGCAGACAACTAGTAAAGGAGCACCCCACCACATTCTTCTTTAGGTATGCAGAGTGCAAAATATATGTCGGTCTTACAATTGAGGAAGCCAAGCTTCTTGCTTGGGATCACAACAATGACAATGAATACAAGCAAAAAATTTCCTCCATAGAGAGAATTCGGTTCTTCCACCATGAATATGAAGATTTTCTCGTGAAGGAGGCTGGAAGAATACATCCCAATCTACGAAAGCAATGCCTTATTGAGGTTGGCATTGCACTTGATGAAAATAGAAATTCTGATGCTTTGAGAAAATATGATCTCAGAACAGGTGAGATTTGTTATTTTTGCATTGGCTAGTGGTGTGGCTAGTACTACAACTCTTTCTAAATTTTTCTCCGATTCAATGTATTTGACTGGCACCACATTCTATGGGTGGGGGATGACAAGTTGTGCTTAATCCCTCGCTTGGTGAATTCTCCAATAAAATCTTGGAAGAATTGTTTGATATTCCAAAGCGATTTGGATCCAAGGGTTGGAACCAAGTTAAGGTTGTTCCCCTGAGGGTTAGCCCAAAGGATTCATATTGCACAGAAAAGTCATCTACTTGTTCTGCTCGCAACACTTGCTTGAATTTGGTGATGTGGTCATAGGGCTCTCCCGTGCCATCATAATGATTTCTCATGCATTTGGCCACCTGTATTGGTCTCATCCTTCTTGTTGGTTTTGGGGATTTGATCATCATAAGAACTGCCAGTCTTAGTGGTTGTCGTCCTAGTCCTACACCTGGTTGTGGTCTTGCCCTAATGGGTGGCCTATTTATATTACTCATTCCTGAAGTAGTGTGGTTGTGGGGGTTCATTCCTGGCATAGCAAATTGAACATGGGTTTTGGTGGGGACACTCCGGTGACTAGTTTGTCTTGACATTGTGTTCTCCGTTCCTTGATGTGACCCAAATGGGTTTTGCAAAGTAGTTGCCTATTCTTGAGGAGGGAATACAGGCAACCCTATGTATTTTGGCCAAGACCTATCAACTTCATCTATCGGCCAATAGCTTCTTTGATTTTGGCATATGTATGTGACTCTAGATGCATCCTCTGGATCATTCAGCTCATATATAGTTACTGGATTTACCCCTTCTCCCTATGTAGGTGAGTTGGTTTGTAAAAGTAGGTCTGCTCCATGAATCAAATACACATCCATCAGGTAATCATCTTGAGGTGTTAGATCTCCTCCCAAGACTTGGGTCACTACGGACTTGCCCCTAGGGGTAGTCACAGTGTCTCCATTGTTAAGCCTTCCTGAAGTTCCTTGCCCTTCTAGTTCCCCTCTATCATTAATCTAGTGTGGTTTCTTGGTCACCACATAGATCCGGCCCAACTTATCCATATAAATTCCATCTTCATACTTGAAAGTGGGTCTTAGAACTATTTTTGAATCACTCATGTTTGCCATTCGTGCTACTGACCTATTTATGCCATCAAGGTAAATGGGTACTCCTTGTAGGTTGGTGGACACATACTGAAAGGATGTCCTGTATTCTCCCTCTATTGTGGACATAAAGCCTTCCCTTGGAACTGAGCCTTGCATGTCTTCACAAGCCATGGGTATTTCCTCCTCTGAGTCACTAGATGCATCATAATAGACAGAATGATGGCTTGCTTGGGTATCACTTCCTATTGATGAAATGACGCTTCTTTGACTGCCTATCACTTGTCTAGATCTCAAATTCACTAACCGCTTAAGTCCTATATTTTCTTTATTCCCTCCCCAATGTATTTGTTCTATCACTATTCACTTTCAGGTTGCTGGAGTTTTTCCACAATACATGATAGTACTCAGGCCGATACCAGTTCTCAATGATACGCGATACTCGATTGGAACGATATGATACCTTTGGTCCATGCTGATACACAATACCGATATGATTGATACCACCTCAAGGTTCTACCTGATACCAACTCCCAATTATATGATACTGATCTCTACGATACGGTATCACTCCTTATGGTGACCTAGTCTGAACTGAAAAGAAAATTTTTTTGGGATTTCCTTATGGTGACCTACCTAACCTAATCCTACCTCTCTCTTCCCTAAAACCTAACTCTTTCTCATTCCCTCACTTCTAACCCTAGAAACTCATTACACACACCCCTAAAGTGTGAAGTAACAAGTGTTTATATATTTGTGACTTGCCACTAACAGGAATTACCTCTACACATATGATTCATTCACTTTGTAGCTATAACCATCACGAAGGCACCTTGGTTGGGCTAATCCTCGACAATGGCACCAAAAACATGTGTACCTAAGTTGTTAAGCCTTAGGGGCTTGTGTCAACTGAGAGTGTACCTCAATCACCCCACAAGTGCATATAGTGGTGGATTAATACATATTTAATTATCAATATGAGAGATTAGACATATCAAGTGTATGAAGACATGTGCACACATGATGGTAATTGAAGTACCTATGCTAAAGCACATGTGACTTGTCTCAGCTACCTCTCCGACTCACTAATCCTCAAAAAATGCATGTCAAGATACCTCTTATAGCAATAAGCACAAATTCAAACTTTTCTCTTAGCTCAGAACTCCGAATATGGTCAATAATGGGTTTGTTTCAAAGCTCTCGACGAGATGCATATAATGGTGGAAAAACGAGCTGCAAGTTATGAGAAAAATAGTGAATGGTAGGAAACACCAACACCCGCTCAAGAACTCCTCAAGCCTCACACATGCACTATAGTAGATTAAACATGAAGGGGAAGGGTAGACAACAGTTCTACACACACATTTCAAGCATGAATCGCACACAAACTCTTGGAGGAGGAGAAGATCAGTGGGCAATGGGCAAATTTGAAACTCAGCTTTAATTCTCACAATGGCAAAAAGTTCTTTACAAGAGTCACAAAGTGACTTATATACATGTGCCCTAAAATTGGTCCTTTCACATAGAGACTGGCTTTTTTATTGAAGAAACACTAAAAATCCTAGTATGTTACAAGGATTATGTTACAATATTTGGGATTCATGCATCTAGAGGACTCGTGTAGTGCATTTACATCCCTTCATGAGGTATTTCATAGAAACTTGACAAGAAAATTTATGCCCATAATTTAAATTATTTTTGGGACTAGCTTTTCTCTACTTCTTTTCTCTTCAACACAAGGTTATTTTTAGTGGATATCAAACATTATTCTTAAAAGTTTCAAGGCCATGGAACTTATCTCTAACAAGTCACTTACTCTATAGTGATCCATGCATATAGAGCTTTTACAATGGGAGCCAATATAGATAAACATAGTCATGCGAGATAAAATAGTTTACAAAATATAATTTCTTATAATATCTTTATGTATGGAAGTCTTGTTGTGCCTATGAACCCAAAATAAGGTGGAAATCCCCCCTTTGAACTCCTCCCATTAAGGTCCTATGGGGAAATTCCATGGCACTAGAAGGCCTTTATTTTCTTGTTGAATGGCAACCAAATTGGAAAACATTTTATGCCCCACTTAATGTTGGAGTTAGACGTCTGCAAAAGCACGCAAAGAGCACAAAGAAGAAGAAGAATGTTGGAGCACAACACACAATACTTAATGTATTACCACTAGAATGTACAAAGATAAGTAACCCGTTAGGGCACTAGGCATATATAGAAGCCGAGGGAAAAAAAACCTCCTAAAGAGGGAAAATGTGCCCCAACGGTCCTAGTGTGTTCACACACATCACTACCTAAATATATCAACAAATCCCCCTTGGGAGTGATGTGGTGAACAAGAAGCTGGCACTCATGTATATGGAAGCTCCAATCTATGTGAAATCACTCCAGAAAAGGAAGTAAGCCCAAAGCTTTGCAGAAAGCTTCAAACTTCTCCCTAGGTAGAGCCTTTGTGAAAAGGTCTGCAATGTTCTCTTGTATGGGCACATATGCCAAGCTAATCTCTCCAACAGAGAACCTCTGCTTGGCATAATGATAATGCACCACAATGTGCTTACTATGAGCATGGAACACAGGGTTCCTCCCAATTGCCAATGCACTCAGACTGTCAGTGAAGATGGTGGTGCCAAAAGACTGACAAACACCCAAATCAGCCATAAGGTGTCTGAGCCACACACACTCAACAGTTGCTATGAAAGATTCCCTATACTCAGCCTCACAACTAGAAGTGTCCTTAATAAGCTTCTTCTTGCTCAACCAAGATATACATGAGCTACCAAGCAAAAGCCATTAATGGACACACGAATATTATAACAATGAGCCCAATCACTATCAGAAAAAGCATGCAAATCTGGTGGTAGTGATCCCCCCTTGAGATAAAACAATCCAAGTAGTTGGTTACCACTCCAGTAGCGAAATATGAACTTAATCGCTTGCTAATGCTTGACACCTGGGCAATGCATAAGCCTTCTCATTTGTGAGATAAAAAAATTAATATTTGGGCGAGTAATGCATAAGTAAATCAAGCATCCATAGCCTATAGATAGAGAACAACATCAAATGCATCTCCAGCATGTCATCAACGTAGATAACAATAATCAAAAGCACATCATTAGCATGCTTAGCATATAAGGTGCCTTTAGTTGGAGTGTTCTCAAAATCATGTGCAATCAGATAGGCATGTATCTTTTCATACCAAGCACGTGGTGCTTGCTTTAAGCCATATAATGCCTTCTTTAACCTGCACACCAAGTTTTCATGCCCTTTTTGCACAAATCCATGGGTGCTCATCATAGAGACTAAAGGCAGCCATAGCATAGCAATCTAATGCAAAAGAGGCACTATGAGAGCTTGAACGAGTATGGTATGACAGAGTTGCATCTAATTTGTTGTCACGCAAAGTCTACACCAACCATTTTGGCATAGTTTTTGCCTGCTCAATATCACCTCTCTCATCAACAAGTGCATCATGTAAATCTGCATAAAAATTGGAATGATCTGCATCCTCACATGAAACCTGCAAAGGTTGAGAAGTTGCCTCATTAGGACCAGCACTAGACTTTCCACATGTAAAAAGGGGCAGCAAAGTACCATACATGCCTTTGGAGCTAACAAATGTCTCCTTCATACATGGAAGTAAGGGCTGAATAGCATCTTCCATAAAAACAACATCACGGCTAACCAAAATGTGGTTATTCTATGGATGATACAGACGATAGCCTTTGCTTTCAGAACTGTATGCGACAAAAATACATTTTATTGCTTTATCATCCAATTTTCTATGATGTTGTTCAGGCACTAATGCATATGCCAAACAACCAAAAACACACAAATAAGCAACAGATGGCTTGCGACCATGCCAATCCTCATATGGAGTGATAGACTGCAGCGCTTTAGTGGGACACCTATTAAGTACATATGCTGCACACATAACATCCTCAAGCCAGAAACTATGTGGTAAAGCCTGATTGTTGAGCATACACCTCGCCATCTCCATGAGTGACCTATTCTTCTGTTCAGAAACTCCATTTTGTTGAGGTGTATATTAGCATTATACACTGATGTTTTATCCCACGTTGAGCTAGAAATGCATTAAAGTCAGAAGACATATATTTCCCCCCTCGATCAGAATGGAGGGTGGCCATTTTACATGCTGATAGATTTTTAGCCAAAACTAGGAATTGTTTGAAGCACATAAACACTTCGAACTTTGCTTTCAATGGATATACCCATGCATGCTTGGAAAAATCATCAATGAAAGTCACGAACTAAAGATAGTTTCCAAAAGAGGGTATCTACCCATGACCACAGATGTCACTGTGAACAAGCTGCAGTTTCAATGTAGCTCGAACAGAACCATCTTTTGGGAATGAGGAATTCTGAATTTTGCCCAAAATATAGCCTTCACATACATGTTTACCAGGTGCCTCAAGTTTGGGCAAAGAGGACACTATTTCAGATTTCTCCAGGCATAGCAAATTAGCAAAATTCAGATGACCAAAGCATGCATGCCAAAGCTTTGCATCTGACATAGCCTAAGAATCATGTCATTAGGGGAAAAAATGAACCTTGCATGGGCCTTTTAGATTAAGGAGTGATTAGGGATTGACCAATGAGAAGAGGGTGGTGGACACAGTCTAGATCCTTAATCTACTAGACTAGGCATAGGCTTCCCTTGTTTTGTGCTAGTCAAAGCCTCTAAAATCACCCATAACTGGTGGGTTTTGATAGAAGAGTGGTTTGAGCTTTGAGTTCCTTGAATTAGAACCTTTGGATGGCTCAAAAGATCGAAGGGACCTCGTTATCTTGCAAAAGTCAAGGCGCCATGTAATGTAGGCCCTTGGATGATAGGAAGATGGTGTGGTTCTTATTCATATTACGAAAAGTAATCCAGTAGATATTTCAAACCGTCGGATGTACTTTCTAATCTAAGGGCTCATGACCACACATTTAATGAAAGACTGCATTTTGTTTTCCATCATTGGATCAGCCTTGGATCGAAGCGCTATGGATCAATGGAGATGTTCTTCTGCGCCTTTTCTTGTGCTCCCTTCGATCTTCAACATATCTGATGGTTGTTATTGAAACAAAATAAATGATCAGCTGAGATCACGCCCGCCCATTAGATGTTGGGCACATCGGACGGCTAGAACACAACCCAATTTTCGGATCAGCACCATTTACTCCACGCCATTAGGCCGTGAGTGATCGAGGGCTCCAATTGACTGTGATTTTAGCCTTCTCTCTCTACTGTGGTCTACAACTCGCCATGCCATCATTGTTGTCGCCCCATGACATTTAATCACAACCATTCAAAGGAGAAGATCTAATGGCTTCGATCTAGTTCGACCCACCATATCAATCACAACCTCTTTCTTCTATATTTTAATGAACAAAACCACCGGTGGTATTGGCTGTCCCCTTAATCCTTTACAAACTTAAGCCCATGCAGGGTTCACTTTTTCCCCTAATGTACTGCACATGCTGAATCATTCACAGATTTTTCATAATCTATGAGCTTATATGTTGGTGCATGAAAACCATCAATTGATGTTTTGGATGAAGGTTTGAAGTCAAAGAATGAAGAACAGACCAAGAAATGAAGCTTGAAGATAGTGCATATTCAAGAAATGAAGACTTGTATACATATGTACATTAAACTTGTAATTAGCTCACTTATACTTTTGTTATGGTCATGAGCTTGTACATATATACCTATATATACAAGTAGAAAGTTGGGGCATGTATGAGAAATGATAGATTAGAAGTTGTAAGAGCAATTAGACACTTTATAAGTGAAGTGAATAACTCTCATCATTTAGACGTAAACTTTTCTGAGTAAAGGAAAAATTACGCCCGATATTTTGCTAAGTTCTCCTTTTGTGTTTGATCAATTCATGAATCCTTTTGTAGATGTCTAATTCCATAGTTAATGCATCTATGGTTAAGATTTTTGAGCCTAATTGTAAACAGGATGAGAGAATTATGTGTAGGAACATTTGTATGTGAAGAAGTGATGAGTGTCTTCTGAAATAGGCACAATCTCGATGATCAAAGAATTGATCAAATCTCAGTGCATAGTGTAAAATTTTACACAAATGAGGAATCAAAATCTAAGTTGAAAGGTAAGCCATAAATGGCTAAAAACACTTGAATAAATGGGATCTAGTTTGGGGGAGCCATGCATTAGAAGTCACAGGTGTCAAAGTCGCCTATACAAGAGTATAGTTTCAGACATAGGTAGATTGTTTGGATCATTTCTTAAGATCTACTGAATCTTTTATGATGTTTTAACCTCGAGAAGGTGCGCAACCTTTAGATGACACCTTGTACAATTTTTTATCAGAAACTTTACACATTTTGTCAATCAATGATTGAGTTAAGTGCAACCGACTTTTCAATGAGATGACTTTCTTCACAGTTAGCTAAAGTTTTTGATAATTTGGCATTGTTCTTCCAAAATTGATTGAGGTTTTGAAGTTATTCTTGATATAGAAGTGTTCTAACATCAAGGATAGCTTGTCTTTTGGAGACTAACATTTGCCATCAATGGTATGAAAGCAGGAATCATCAAAATTGAAGAAAGGAGGACCCGGACTGCTGCGGCAAGGAGCACTATATACATGGGAGTCAATGACTACTTGCTACCTCATATTAGAGGACTTGAAAGTGCAAGTGAGATTTGGAATGCTTTGGAGGAGCATTTCCAAAACACTACAAAGGGAAGGAAGGCATCTTTGTGGGCAAAGTTTATCACATTCAAGAAGAAGGCTTCTCAATCCATTTCTGATTATGTAGCAAGGATGAAGGACATTGCACATGCATTAGGAGCAGTTGATGAAGATGAAAAATTGGTTAGGCAAATCCTCATAGGATATGAGAAATGGAAGCCATTCATTTTGTTTATTGAATTATCACTAGATCATTTCACTCCTGACTTGAATCAATTACTAGATCATATGCTAACCTTTGAGCAGGATGTCAAAGGTGATGTTGATAAAATTACAGGTCAAGCAATTCAAAGGACAAGAAGAAGTTTACCAAAGGCAAGCAACAATTGAATGAAGAAGAAGGTACAATTGGCCAAGCTAACTTCCTAAGAGGAAGAGGTGGTGGCAAAGGGAGAGGTAGAGGCAAAAGCAATAAAGATGGAGCCGAGGCTTGCTGGATTTGTGGTAAGACAAATCATTTATCTAATGATTGTTGGCATAATAATTAGAATAATGGTGGATATAATCAGAACTTTAACTTAAGAGGAAGAGGTAATAGAAATCAAAGAGGTAACTTCAGAGGTAGAAGTAGTCAAGGTTTCTTTGGAAGAAATGCAGGTAGAGCTTCCAAAGTCAATATTACAACAATACCTACTACAACTATGCTTTAGATCAAAAAGAAGATTCAACCTTAATCATGAATGCAACTTGTGAAAGACAAAGTGAAGATCAAAGAGTCTTCTACATTGACTCAGGGTGTAGCAATCACCTGAGTGGAAACATAGCTTTGATGATTGATTTGGAGAATAAATTAAGTAATCATGTGGTTCAAACAGGTGATAATACAAAGCACAATGTAAAGTCAATTGGATCAGTGAAGACTAAAGATGGGAGCACTCTTCTGAGTAAGGTTTTGTATGTTCCTACAATTCCAAAGAATCTGATAAGTGTAGGGAAAATTGTTGAGAAAGTTTATGAAGTGAGGTTTACTAATGATAGAGTTTTTGTGGAAGACCCTAGCAATGGGTACAAACAAACTATTTCAGGGAAGAAAGAATGAAGGCTCTTCACATTGAAGATTCAAGGCAATGTTGGTCATGCCATTTTCACTTATGGAGGACATAAGATCTCTGAGTTAGATCTTTGGCATAAAAGGCTTGGACATTTCAATGAAAGAGGTATTAAGGATATGGTTAACAATGGTTCAGTGCTTGGATTACTTAATGTTGCAGGTCAACATATGACATACAGATGCGAAGCATGTCAATTAGGTAAGGCTCATAAGCAATCATACAACAAGCATGGATTCATGTATTCAGAGAAGCTTGAATTGGTACACACAGATGTGTGGGGACCATCAAAAGACTTTAGCATTAATAGTTCAAGATATTATGTGATTTATGTTGATGATGCTACCAGGTGGATCACCATATATGTGATCAAAGATAAATCAGAGCTATTCAATATAGTCAAACATTATCATGTGTATGCAGAAAGAACCACACGTCAAAAGTTGAAGAGACTAAGGTTAGATGGAGGGGGAGAGTATTTCTCTAATGAGTTCAATGATTATTTATGGAATGCAGGTATAAAAAGGGAAGTTACTTGCAATTAATCTCCTCAACAAAATGGTGTAGCAGAGAGGAGAAATAAAACTCTTGTTGAGGCTATAAATACAGCTACATACTTGGTTAATAGGCTACCATGTAAATCTTTGTAGGGTATGAAACCATCTGAAGCTTGGTGGGGTAAGAGACCTACCTTGGATCATTGCAAATTATTTGGATGTTTGGCTTATGCATATGCGCCATCTCAATTGAGGCATAAATTGGAACCTAAAGCTGAAAAGTATGTATTCATTGGTTATAATGGCAAGCAGATGGGTTATAGGTTGTGGAGTCCATCCACAAAGCAATTTATTGTGTCTAAGGATGTTGCATTTGATGAGCAAGCTACTTGGTATACAGGTACACTTAACATTCATGCAAATGATGAAGAAATCTTGGATCATAAAAAAGGTAAATCAAAGATTCAAATATGTGATGAAGAAGAGAACAATGAAGCACAAATTGAAGTTGAAGAAAGGCCAAGGTTTGATCCAGAATGTGATGAACTAGAAACTTCAAGAAGTGGAGAACTCAGAAGGTCATCAAGGCATAAATGGCAACCTACAAGGTATAGCTATGATACTTCTTTTTTTACTACTAAAGATTATGCTTACATAGTGAAAGCAGAGGAATGTCCTTCAACATATGAAGAGGCAAAAGGTAAGGAAAATTGGGAGAAAGCTACGCAGGAAGAATATGATGCATTGATGGAGATTGAGACATGGGATTTGGTTCCTAAACCAAATAGTCAGAAGATCATTGGATGCAAATGGGTCTACAAAACAAAAAGGTATGCAGACGAAAGTGTGTCTAGGTAAAAAGCTAGACTTGTTGTGAAAGGGTATGCTTAAAAATGTGGTACAGATTATGATGAGACCTATAGTCCTGTGGCAAAGATGAAAACCATAAGGACACTAATAGCTATTGCAGCATGTAAAGGTTGGAAGCTATGTCAATTAGATGTGAAAAATGCTTTTCTAAATGGTTACATTTCAAATGATGTTTTCATGGAGCAACCAGAAGGATTCAAAGATAAAATATATCTAGAATATGTATGTAAGCTCAAGAGCGCTTTGTATGGTTTGAAGCAGGCCCCAAGGGCATAGAATTATAGACTTTTCAAGTTCTTGAAGGAACTTGGTTTTCAAGTGTCTAAAGCAGATAGTAGCTTGCTTGTCAAAGCAAGTGATGATGGGTTCATTTACATGTGCATATATGTTGACGACATAATTCTTACAGGTACAGATGAGAAGGGCATACAAAGCCTCAAGAAGAAAATGGAGAGAGAGTTCAAGATTAGTGACTTGGGAGACTTATCATATTTTTTGGGTATGGAGGTTTCATATACTCAACATGGAGTATATGTAACTCAAGAAAGGTATTTGAAAAACTTGTTAATCAAGTTTAATGTGGAAATCACTCCACAAAAGGAAGTAAGCCCAATGCTTTGCGGAAAGCTTCAAACTTCTCCCTAGGCAGAGCCTTCGTGAAAAGGTCTGCTATGTTCTCCTGCGTGGGCACATATGCCAAGCTGATCTCCCAGCATAGAACCTCTCCCTGACATAGTGATAATGCACCTCAATGTGCTTAGTGCGAGCATGGAACACAGGGTTCCTCGCAACTGCCAATGCGCTCTGACTGTCAGTGAAGATGGTGGTGGCAGAAGACTGGCCAACACCCAAATCAGCCATAAGGCGTCTGAGCCACACACACTCAACAGTCGCTGTGAAAGCTGCCCTATACTGAGCCTCACAACTGGAAGTGGCCACAGTAGGCTGCTTCTTGCTCAACCAAGATATACATGAGCTACCAAGCATGAAGCAAAAACCACTAGTGGACACATGAGTGTCATAGCAACCAGCCCAATCTGAGTCAGAAAAAGCATGCAAATCTGGCGGTAGTGATCCCCCCTTGGGATAAAACAGCCCAAGTAGGTGAGTACCACTCAAGTAGCGAAAGATGCGCTTGACCGCCTTCCAATGCCTGACTCCTGGGCAATGCATAAACCTGCTCATCTGTGAGACAAAAAACTGAATATCTGGCCGAGTAATGCATAAATAAATCAAGCATCCAACAGCCTGCTGATAGAGAACAGCATCAAATGCATCTCTAGCATCCTGAAGCCTCAATCATAAACCTGTCTCCATAGGAGTAGCAATAGGCTTACAGTCTTCAAGGCCAAAACGCTGCAATAATGTGTCAATATATTTCGTTTGACACAAAGCCATTCCACCATCAACTTGCATAAACTGAATGCCCAAATAGTGATGCAAATGCCCCAAATCAGACATCTCAAATGAGGCATGCAAATCACCCTTGAAATCAGCAATATGCTTCTCAATAGGACCAGTGAGCAGCATGTCGTCAACATAGACAATAATGATCAGAAGCACATCATTAGCACGCTTAACATATAAGGTGCTTTCAGTTGGACTGTTCTCAAAACCATGTGCAACCAGATAGGCATGTATCTTCTCATACCAAGCACGTGGTGCTTGCTTTAAACCATATAATGCCTTCTTTAACCTGCACACCTGGTTTTCATGCCCTTTCTACACAAAGCCACGGGGCTGAAAAACATACACTTCTTCATGCAAGTCACCATTGAGAAATGCTGTTTTAATGTCCAACCGATGTACATTCCAACCATGATGGGCTGCAAGTGCACAAATGCTCCGAACAGTAGTCATACGGCATGTAGGTGCAAAGGTCTCATCAAAATCAATGCCTCTTTCCTGTGCATAACCCTTTGCAACAAGCCTAGCCTTATACCTGTCAATTGTACCATCAGGTTTACGCTTCAGCTTGTATACCCACTTAGTGCCAATGGCCTTCTTTCTTGGAGGCAAGTCACATAAAGACCATGTACCATTCTTCATTATAGCATCATATTCAGATTGCATAGCAGCCATCCAATTTTTTGAATTTTGTGCTTCATCAAAAGAAATAGGCTCATTCTCATCACAGAGACTAAACGCAGCCATAGCATAGCAATCTGATGCAAAGGAGGCACTATGAGAGCCTGAACGAGTACGATATGACAAAGATGCATCTAATTTGCTGTCACGCAAAGTCTGCACCAGCCATTTTGGCATATTTTTTGCTTGCTCAATATCAGCTCTCTCATCAACAAGTGCATCATGTAAATCTGCATCACAAATGGAATGATCTACATCATCATATGAAACCTGCAAAGGCTGAGAAGTTGCCTCATTCGGACCAGCACTAGACTGCCCACCTGTAAAAAGAGGCATCAAAGTATCATACATGTCTTTGGAGCTAACAAATGTCTCCTTAGTACATGAAAGCAATGGCTGAACAACATCTTCCACAAATACAACATCACAGCTAACGAGAATGCGTTTAGTCTGTGGATGATACAGACGATAGCCTTTACTTTCAGAACTGTACCCAACAAAAATACATTTTACTACCTTATCATCCAATTTTCTGCGATGTTGTTCAGGCACTAGTGCATATGCCAAACAACCAAAAACCCGCAGATGAGCAACAGATGGCTTGTGGTCATGCCAAGCCTCATATGGAGTGATAGATTGCAGCGCTTTAGTGGGACACTTGTTCAGTACATATGCTGCACACATGACAGCCTCAAGCGAGAAACTATGTGGTAAAGCCTGACTCTTGACCATGCACCTTGCCATCTCCATGAGTGACCTATTCTTTCGTTCAGCAACTCCATTCTGTTGAGGTGTATACGACACTGTACACTGGTGTTTTATCCCACGTCCAGCCAGAAATGCATTAAAATCTGAAGACATATATTCCCCCCCTTGATAAGAATGGAGGGTGCCCATTTTACATGCTAACAGATTTTCAGCCAAAACCAAAAACTGTTTGAAGCACATGAACACTTCGGACTTTGCTTTGAGTGGATATACCCATGCATGCCTGGAAAAATCATCAATGAAAGTCACGAAGTAAAGGTAATTTCCAAAAGAGGGAGTCTGCATAGGACCACAGACATCACTATGTACAAGCTGCAATTTCTGCGTAGCCCGAACTGAACCATCTTTTGGAAAGGAGGAATGCTGAATTTTGCCCAAAATACAGCCTTCACAAACATGTTTTCCAGGTGCCTCAAGTTTGGGCAAAGAGGACACCATTTCAGATTTCTGCAAGCGTAGCAAACTAGCAAAATTCAGATGACCAAAGCGTGCATGCCAAAGCTTTGCATCTGACTTAGCCTGAGAATCATTTACTGCACATGCCAAATCATTTACAGATCTTTCATAGTCTATGAGCTTATACAACCCACGACATAAAATGCCAGAAGCAATAATCACATCGCCATTTGACAGATCATGAATTGTACACCTGTCATCAACAAATTTCACAACCAAGCCAATCTTGGATAATACAGAAACTGATAACAGGTTCTTTTTGATTCCTGGCACAAATAAAGCATCTGACAAAGTGAAAGAACTACCATCAGCTGTAGTCAAAATGATCTTACCAACTCCCATAACAGGATAAGAGGAGTTGTTGGCACATGTAATAGTATTCCCTGTAGGGGTAGGCTCGAGTGAAGAGAAGAAACTGCACTGCGGGGTAATATGTTTGGTTGCCCCACTGTCAATACCAAACATCTGAGTCTACTGCAGACATGCACTGATCATGAGAAGATGGGTCAAAACTACAGACAGTAGTAAACGCCCATTCTTCTTCCTGCACAAGATTTGCAGACTCTGTTTTTAGTGTAGAGGCCTCTGCAACAACCATTCCAGCCTCTTTTTTCTTTGCCTCTTTAGCAGCCAGTTTTGGACAGTTCTTTATGATATGATCATTTCCTTTACAATACTTGCAAAACAATTTCTGTTTTTCTGATTTCTTCTCATCTTTATCCTGGTTCTTTGATTGTGCAGCATTTGCAGATTTCTGCTTACTAGTAGAAGAGCCCCATTTTCCTTTGCCCTTCTGACTAGCCAGGAAAGCTTGATCTGCAACTCACATAATGGACCTGTTCTGCCCGGACTGATCTTCCTGCAACAGAACAGAGACTAACTCCTCAAATGATTAGGCATTTGGATTGCCTTTCATCATCAACCGAAGAGTAGAAGCAAAACTCTGATATGAGTCAGGAAGACCATTCAGAACGGTCTGCACAAGTGAGCTATCTAGTATAACCTCATCAGCAGAAATCAACTGTTCCTTCAAATCTTTGATTTTCGTTAGGAAACTGTTCATAGAATCACCTTCATTCATGTGCTCACTCTCCAACTGTTTTCGGAGGTAAGCAACACGAGCCTTATTCCTAGCTTGGTACAATGTGGTAAGTGTATCCCAAGCATCCTTTGCTGTTCTATAAGAGCGAATGTGATGAATAATGGCACGTTTGATAGACAAAGCTATCAATGCATGTGCCTGGGCATCTCTGCCATCCTAGCGAATCTGCTCTGCCGTAGGTGCAAGAGAATCATCAGCACGGATAGGAATCTGCACAATATCATCTTCGACACCATCTTCATCAGCTCCAGCACCTCCAGCACCTGTATTTGCAGTACCTGTAGTTGCAGGTGTAACAGGACGTCTTTCAGCACCTTGCAGAATCTTCCACAGTCCTTTTGCAACCAATACATGTCGCATCATATAAGCCCATAATGGGTAGTTGGTACCATCTGATGGAGAGTGTTAATCTCCAAAAGAACAAGTTAACCTTGAATTTAGATCACCTCTATATCAAGATTAACTTTAGACTCCACCAAACTTAGAGATCATTCACCAATTTATCAGAAAATTGATTATTCTGAAAAATTCAGCTTCTTCAGAAAAGTCTGCTGCAGATTAATCACTCATTGACTAATCAATCCTGTAAAGTTTTTGATAAAACTTTGCACAACACTTCGCCTTAAGGTTGCGCAACTTTGCCAAGTTAAATCTCTCAAAAAGATTGAGTATATGCTGAGAAATGTGTGAAACACTTTACCTATGTCTGAAAGAGCTTCTCTGCAATGGCGACTTTGACACCTGCAACTTCTTAGCACTGGTTCTCCCAAAGTAAATCCCGTTTGATCAAGATCTTTTAGCCATAGATGGCTTACCTTCCAACTTAGATTTTAAGCCCTCACTTGTGTAAAACTTTACACTGTGGACTGAGCAATGATCATTTCATTGAAGATGAAATGTGCGCCAGATTTTACGACTCTTAGAACATTCTTACATATGAATGTTCCTAATCAAAATTCTCTCAGCCTGATTTCAATTAACCTCTCAAATTCTAGCCATAGATAGATTAGCTATGGACTTAGACACGTGCAGAAGGATTGCTCAAAAGATTAAACACAGAAGGAGCAGACTGCTAAACATCGGGCGCAAGTTTCTCGATTTCTTCAGAAAATTTACATACAAGTGAGGATAGATGATTCACTCACTTTCAATGTGTCTAATGACACTAATTTCTCTCTTCCTATTCTCTAATCTTCTTCTGCTCTATTTGCCCGACATTTTCCAACCTATTTATATATGAATATATACAAGTGTATGACTAAACAAAGATATAAGTCAGCTAATGTACATATGTGTACATATCTTTGGATTTTCTGAACATGTCCTTCATTCAACCATCTGACTTTGTTTTCTTCTTGACTCCTTGATTTCATTCCTCCATAATTCTTCAATTTATGATTGTCATGCACCAACAGCTCCCCCTCAATCATTAATTGAGGTTCTTCTCTATCTTCTTTACTCCAGCCATATCCTTGAATCTTTGTAGTTTTGGTCCATCTAGACTTTTTGTCATCATATCTGCAACTTGATCTTTTGTGGGAGTGTGTATGACTTCAATCTCCTTCTCAATGACCTTCTCTCTCAGAAAATGATACTTTATATTCTGCTTCTGTAGATGACAAAGCAACTGTATGTTGCTTCTTGGAACACCATGAAATCAATTTGTCTCCTACATAGCACAAGTATCCATGTGTTGATCTTCTATCATCCACATTACCTGCCCAATCTGCATCACTATATATCTTCACTCTTGTATCAGAAGTAAATCCATAGTACAACCCTTCTCTGAGTGTACCCTTGATGTACCTAAGTACTCTTTGTCCTGCAATCCAATGTTCCTTTCTAGGACAATGCATAAATTGTGAAAGCACACCAACTGCATATGACAAATCAGGCCTTGTCAATGTAGCATAGATCAAGCTACCAACCAAACTTTGATAGAGTTTCATATCTCTGAACTCTTCTCCTCCAAACCTAGACAATTTATGGTTCACTTCCAAAGGTGTAGGTGCAACCCTGCAATCTTCCATTTTAAATTTGGTTAGCAAATTTTTAAGATACCTTTCTTGGGTCACATATACTCCATGTTGAGTATAAGAGATCTCCATTCCCAAGAAGAATGATAGGTTCCCCAAATCACTGATTTTAAACTCTTTCTCCATCTGCTTCTTGATCATTTGTATTCCCTTATCATCTGTTCCTGTAAGTATTATGTCATCAACATAAATACACACATAAATGAACCCATCTTCACTTGCTTTGACTAGCAAGCTACTATCTGCCTTTGATGCTTGAAATCCAAGATCATTCAAGAATTTTACAAGCCTATAATTCCAAGCCCTTGGGGCCTGCTTCAACCCATACAAAGCTCTCTTGAGCTTACACACATAATTTGGACTCACTTGATCTTTGAACCCATCTGGTTGCTCCATGTAGACTTCATCTGAAATGTAACCATTCAAGAAAGCATTTTTGACATCTAATTGAGATAACTTCCAACCTTTGCAAGCAGCAATTGCTATGAGTGTCCTGATAGTTGTCATCTTTGCCACAGGACTATAAGTCTCATCATAATCTACTCCATATGTCTGTGCATATCCTTTCACAACAAGTCTAGCTTTGTACCTAGACACACTTCCATCTGCAAATCTTTTAGTCTTGTAAACCCACTTACAACCAATAATTTTCTGACTATTAGGTTTAGGAACCAAATCCCATGTTTGATTCTCTATCAATGCATCATACTCCTCTTGCATAGCATCTTCCCAATTCTTCTTCCCTTTGGCCTCTTCATATGTAGAAGGGTCTTCATCTGCTTTTACCAAATAAGCATAATCTTTAGTAGTTAAGAATGAAGTGTCATAGCTATACCTTGTAGGTTGCCATTTGTGCCTAGATGACCTTCTAACTTCTGCACTTCTTGAAGTTTCTGGTTCATCACATTCTGGATCAAACCTTGGCCTCTCTTCAACTTCAACCTGCACTTCATTGTTCTCACTTTCATCAAGTAATTGAATCTTTGCTTTACCTTTTCTTTGATCCACTACTTCTTCATCATCTGCATGTACATTATATTTACCTGCATACCAAGTACCTTGCTCATCAAATGTAACATCCTTGGATACAATAAATTGCTTTGTGGATGGAATCCACAACCTGTATCCCATTTGCTTATCATCATAACCAATGAATACATACTTTTCTGCCTTAGGTTCCAACTTATGCCTCAATTGAGATGGCACATATGCATATGCCAAGCACCCAAATATTCTGCAATGATCCAAGGTAGGTTTCTTACCCCACCAAGCTTCATATGGTGTCATGCCCTGCAAAGCTTTACAAGGCAATCTATTAACCAAATATGTAGCTGTATTAACAGCTTCAGCCCACAAATAATTTGGGCAATTCTTCTCTTTCATCATGGACCTTGCAAACTCAACAAGAGTCCTATTTCTTCTTTCTGCTACCCCATTCTGTTGAGGAGAATACCTGCAAGTAACTTCTCTCTTTATACCTGCATTCCACAAATAATCATTGAACTCATTTGAAAAATACTCTCCCCCTCCATCTGACCTTAGTCTCTTTAATTTTTGACCTGTAATCCTTTCTGCATATGCATGATAGTGTTTAAATGTATTAAACACTTCTGACTTTTCTTTAATCAAATAAATTGTGATCCACCTGGTAGCATCATCAACATATATGACATAATATCTTGAACCATTTATACTAAAGTCCTTTGAAGGACCCCACACATCTGTATGCACCAATTCAAGTCTTTTTGAATACATAAATCCATGCTTGGAATAGGATTGCTTATGAGCCTTACCTAATTGACATGCCTCACATCTGTATGTCATGTGTTGACCTGCAATGTTAGGCAATCCAAGCACTGAATCATTGTTAATCATTTCTTTAATACCTCTTTCATTAAAGTGTCCAAGTCTTTTGTGCCAAAGATCCAATTCTGACACCTTCTGCTCTCCATATGTGAACATAGCATGTCCAACATTTCCTTGTACCTTCAATGTGAAGAGCCTTCCTTCTTTTTTTTCTGCAATAACTTGTTTATACCCTTGACTAGGGTCTTCCACATAAACTCCATCATTGGTGAACCTTACCTCATATCCTTTTTCCACAATTTGACCTACACTGATCAAATTCTTTGGAATTGTGGGAACATAAAGAACCTTACTCAGAAGAGTGCTCCCATCCTTAGCTTTGACTGAACCAATTGACTTTACCTTATGCTTTGTATTATCACCTGTCTGAACTGAATGATTAATTGCATTATGATCTAGGTCAGTCATCAAAGCAATATTTCCACTCAAATGATTACTACATCCTGAATCAATATAAAACACTCTCATGTCCTCATGTGAGGTTTCACAAGTATTCATAATGAGATTCGAGTCCTCTTTTTGATCTGATGCATAGTTGTAGTAGGTGCTATTATAGGATTGATTTTGGAAGCTTCTTCCTCCAGCTCTTCCAAAAGAATTCCTACCACCTCTACCTCTGAAGTTTCCTCTCTGAAATCTACCACCTCTTGCTCTTTGATTAAAGTTCTGATAATTACCATTGTTTTGATTATTATGCCAACAATCATGAGATAGATGATTGGTCTTACCACATATCCAACAAGCTCTTGCATTCTCTTTGTTGTTTCTGCCTCTTCCTCTACTTCTGCCATTTCCTCTTCCTCTTATGAAGTTTGCTTGGTTTGAAGTACCTTCTTCTTCACCTGATTGTTGCTTCCCTTTGTTAACTTTCTTCTTGTCTTTAGAATACATTGCATGACCTGCACTCTTATCAACATCTCCTTTGATATCATTCTCAAAAGTTAGCATATGTCCTAACAATTGATTCAAATCAGGAGTAAAATGATCTAATGAAAGTTCTGTAGATAAAATGAAAGGCTTCCACTTCTCATCTCCTCTTAGCCCTGTGAGTATTTGTCTTACCAATTTGTCTTCTTCAATATCTTCATCCACTGCACCTAGAGAGTCTGCAATGTCCTTCATCTTTGTCACATAATCAGAGATTGATTGTGAGGCCTTCTTCTTAAAAGTAGTAAACTCTGCCCATAGTGAAGCTTTCCTTGATTTGGTTGTATTTTGGAAATGCTCTTCCAAAGCATTCCAAATGTCACATGCACTTTCAAGTCCTCTAATGTGAGGAAGCAAATAGTCATTGACTACCATGTAGATGATACTTCTTGCTTGAGCATCCTTCTTCATCCAATTCTTTAGATCTGACAATTCTTCCCTAGTTGGAACACTAGGATCTCTGAATTTAGGCTTCTCTTCTTCACCTGTAATGTAGGCTATCAAATCTTTGCTCATAAGATGAGCTTCCATCCTCATAGACCATGCAGGATAGTTCTCTCTATCCAACTTTTCAATTTGGAGACTATCTCCCATCCTTGCTTCACCTGTATTTCCAAATCTTTAACCTTTACAGATAATGAATGTACCTTTACTTCGAATGTTGCTCCTTCTGATCCTTTTGATACTCTTTGTATGTCTTCCTTCAATCTTTCCTCACACTTTAACCTTTTGCACCTTCGAGATGTAAAGATTTGTATTTCTGTAGTAGTTGGAGTCTCCTTCACTTCAATTTTGACACAACCTACTCTGATACCACTGATGGAGAGTGTTAATCTCCAAAAGAACAAGTTAACCTTGAATTTAGATCACCTCTATATCAAGATTAACTTTAGACTCCACCAAACTTAGAGATCATTCACCAATTTATCAGAAAATTGATTATTCTGAAAAATTCAGCTTCTTCAGAAAAGTCTGCTGCAGATTAATCACTCATTGACTAATCAATCCTGTAAAGTTTTTGATAAAACTTTGCACAACACTTCGCCTTAAGGTTGCGCAACTTTGCCAAGTTAAATCTCTCAAAAAGATTGAGTATATACTGAGAAATGTGTGAAACACTTTACCTATGTCTGAAAGAGCTTCTCTGCAATGGCGACTTTGACACCTGCAACTTCTTAGCACTGGTTCTCCCAAAGTAAATCCCGTTTGATTAAGATCTTTTAGCCATAGATGGCTTACCTTCCAACTTAGATTTTAAGCCCTCACTTGTGTAAAACTTTACACTGTGGACTGAGCAATGATCATTTCATTGAAGATGAAATGTGCGCAAGATTTTACGACTCTTAGAACATTCTTACATATGAATGTTCCTAATCAAAATTCTCTCAGCCTGATTTCAATTAACCTCTCAAATTCTAGCCATAGATAGATTAGCTATGGACTTAGACACGTGCAGAAGGATTGCTCAAAAGATTAAACACAGAAGGAGCAGACTGCTAAACATCGGGCGCAAGTTTCTCGATTTCTTCAGAAAATTTACATACAAGTGAGGATAGATGATTCACTCACTTTCAATGTGTCTAATGACACTAATTTCTCTCTTCCTATTCTCTAATCTTCTTCTGCTCTATTTGCCCGACATTTTCCAACATATCTATATATGAATATATACAAGTGTATGACTAAACAAAGATATAAGTCAGCTAATGTACATATGTGTACATATCTTTGGATTTTCTGAACATGTCCTTCATTCAACCATCTGACTTTGTTTTCTTCTTGACTCCTTGATTTCATTCCTCCATAATTCTTCAATTTATGATTGTCATGCACCAACACCATCCAACTTATCCTCAACAACCAACATACGGAATACATCACTGCTTTCAGCCATGGTCGGTGACTAAAATACCTTGATGCAGAAAATTGACTGTATCTCAAAAAGTTGAACGGAACTACCCAGACGAGTTCTGCTAGACCTGTAGCAGACTTCGAGACGCTTAAACTGGCGAACAGAAATTGGTATATAGCTTTGGCACAAAAAGACGAAATAGCCTGCACAAGCGCTGCGATAGTGTATTCGGAGGCCGAAACGAGCTCATATCGGGATTTCGGCACCACACAACGAAGCTGTTTTGATCTCTAAAACACCCTGAGTATGCTCACCGAATTTCATGCGAATCTGAGACTGCAAACGGAGGAGTGTCGATGGCACCCTAGATGAAGCGACGACCTGCTCTGATACCAATTGTTGGAGTTAGATGTCTGCGGAAGCACGCAAACAGCACAAGGAAGAAGAAGAAGCTTGGAGCACAACACACAATACTGAATGTATTACTAGAGAATGTACAAAGATAATTAGCCCATTAGGGCAATAGGCGTATATACAAGCCGAGGGAAAAAAACCTCCTAAAGAGGGAAAAAAGTGCCCCGGCAGTCCTTAGTGTGTTCACACACATCACTACCTAAATATATCAACAGAAGTTGCAAAGAAGGTCATATGGGTAAAGACTCTCATGAAGAGTTTTGAGATCATTCAGAGTACACCCACTATTCATGGAGATGACATGAGTTCATTGTATCTAGCTGCTAACCTTGTTTTTCATGCCAAGACTAAACATATTGAGATTCAATATAGTATAAAGAAGATGAAGAAAACCTCAATTGATGATTGAGGGGGAGCTGTTGGTGCATGATAACCATCAATTGGTGTTTTGGATGAAGGTTTGAAGTCCAATAATGCAGAAAAGACCAGCAAATGAAGCTTGAAGATAGTGCATATTCAAGAAATAAAGACTTGTATACATATGTACATTAAACTTGTAATTAGCTCACTTATACTTTTGTTATGGTCGTGAGCTTATACATATATACCTATCTATACAAGTAGAAATTTGGGGCATGTATGAGAAATGATAGATTAGAAGTTGATCAATTGATGAATCCTTTTGTATATGTCTAATTCCATACTTAATCCATCTATGGTTAAGATTTGAGAGCCTAATTGTAAACAGGCTAAGAGAATTATTTGTAGGAACATTTGTATGTGAAGAAGTGATGAGTGTCTTCTGAAACAGGCACAATCTTGATAGTCAAAGAATTGATCAGATCTCAGTGCATAGTGTAAAGTTTTACACAAATGAGGAGTCAAAATCTAAGTTGAAAGGTAACCCATCTTGGCTAAAAGCATTTGAACAAACACGATCTAGTTTGGGAGAGCCATGCATTAGACATTGCATGTGTCAAAGTCGACTATACAGGAGTATAGTTTCAGACATAGATAGAATGTTTGGATCATTTCTCAAGATCTACTGAATCTTTTGAGATTTTTTAACTTGAAGAAGGTGCACAAGCTTTAGAAAACACCTTGTACAAAGTTTTATCAGAAACTTTACACATTTGGTTAGTGAATGATTGAGTTAAGTGCAGCAAATGTTTCTATGAGATGACTTTCTTCACAGTTAGCTAAAGTTTTTTATAATTTGGCATTGGCCTTCCAAAATTTATTGAGATTTTGAAGTTATTCTTGATATAGAAGTGTTCCAACATAAAGGATAGCTTTTCTTTTAGAGATTAACACTCTCCATCATTATACAACCCACGAGATAAAATGCCAGAAGGAATAATCATGATGCCATTTGATAGATCATGAATTGTACACCTGTCATCAACAAATTTCACAACCAAGTCAATCTTGGCTAAAGCCTAAACTAATAAAAGATTCTTCTTGATCCCTGGCACAAATAAAGCATCTGACAAAGTAAAAGAACGACCATTAGTAGTAGTCAGAATGATCTTACCAACTCCCATAATAGGATAAGAGGAGTTGTTTGCGCATGTAACAATATTCCCTATAGGGGCACCCTTGAGTGAAGAAAAGAAACTATGATGTGAGGTAATATTCTAAGTCGCCACACTATCAAAGTACCAAACATCTGAGTCTACTGCAGACATGCATTGCTCATGAGAAGATGGGTCAAAACTGCAAAGATTAGTAAATGCCCATTCTTCATCCTGCACAAGATTAGCAAACTCTATTTTCAGCGTAGAGACCTTTGCAACCACCATTCCGGCCTCTTTCTTCTTTGCCTCTTTAGCAGCCAGTTTTGGACAGCTCTTAACGACATGATCATTTGCTTTATAGTATTTGCAAAATAATTTCTACTTTTTTTATTTCTTCTCATCTTTTTCTTCCTTCTTCGATTGTGCAGAATTAGCATATTTCTGCTTACTAGTAGAAGAGCTACATTTTCCTTTGCCCTTCTGACTAGCTAGGAAAGCTTGATCTACAACATGCATAATAGACGTGTTCTGCCTAGATTGATTTTCTTGCCATAAAACAAAAACTAAATCTTCAAATCTTAAGGCATTTGGATTACCTTTCATTATCAAATGAAGAGTAAAACTCTAATATGAGTTGGGAAGACAATTCATAACAGTCTACACAAGTGAACAGTCAGGAAAGACTTCATCAACAGAAATCAACTGTTCCTTCAAATCCTTGATCTTTGTCAAAAAACTGACCATAGAACCACCTTCATTCATGTGCTCACTCTCCAACTGTTTTCGGAGGTAAGCAACATGAGCCTCATCCCTAGCCTGGTACAATGTGGTAAGTGTATGCCAAGCATCTTTAGCTATTCTGCAAGAGCGAATGTGAGGAATAATGGAATGTTTGACAGGCAAAGCTATCAATGCATGTGCATGTGCATCTCTGCCATCCCAACAAATTTGCTCTATAGTAGGTGCAACAAAAATAGCAGCACAAACATGAATCTGTAGAATATCACCATCTTCGACACCATCTGCATCAGCTTCAGTACTTGTATTTGCAGTACCTGTATTCATAGGTGTAACATGATGTCTTTCAATACCCTACACAATATTCCACAATCCTTTTGCAACCAATACATGATGCATCATATAAGCCCACAACAGATAATTAGTACCATCCAACTTATCCTCAATAGCCAACATACGGAATACATCACTACTTTCAGCCATGCCCACTAACTAAAATACCTTGATGCAGAAAAATGATTGTATCTGAAAAAGTTGAATAGAACTACCCAAACAAGTTTTGCTAAACCTATAGCAGACTTTGAGATGCTTATAATGGCTAACCGAAACCTGTATATATCATTGGGAAAAAAAGACAAAATAGCTTGCACAATCACTGTGATAGTGCATTCAAAGGCCGAGACAAGCTCAGATCGTGATTTTGGCACCACAAAGTGAAGCCGTTTTAATCTCTTAATCACCCTAAGTACGCACACCAAATTTTGTGTGATTATGAGACTATGACGGGAGGAGTGTCGATGATGCCCTAGATGAAGCGATGACCTGATCTGATACCAATTCTTGGAGTTAGACATTTGAAGAAGCATGTGAAGAGCACAAGGAAGAATAAGAATTTTGAAGCACAACACACATACTGAATGTATTACCACTAGAATGTACAAAGATAAGTAACTTGTAAGGGCAATAGGTTTATATACAAGCCAGGGGAAAAAACCTCCTAAAGAGGAAAAAAGTATCCCGGTGGTCCTAGTGTGTTCACACACACTGTTGGAGTTAGACGTCCGTGGAAGCACGCGAATAGCACAAGGAAGAAGAAGATGTTTGGAGCAGAACACACAATACTGAATGTGTTACTAGAGAATGTACAAAGATTAGTAGCCCATTAGGGCAATAGGCGTATATACAAGCTGGGGGAAAAAAACATCCTAAAGAGGGAAAAAAGTGCCCCGGAGGTCCTAGTGTGTTCACACACATCACTACCTAAATATATCAACAAATCCCCCATGGGAGTGATGCGGTGAACAAGGAGCTGGCACTCATGTATAACGAAGTGCCAAGCTATGTGGAAACCACTCCACAAAAGGAAGTAAGCCCAAAGCTTTGCGGAAAGCTTCAAACTTCTCCCAAGGCAGAGCCTTCGTGAAAAGATCTGCAATGTTCTCCTACGTGGGCACATATGCCAAGCTGATCTCCCCAGTAGAGAATCTCTCTCTGACATAGTTATAATGCACCTCAATGTGCTTAGTGCGAGCATTGAACACAGGGTTCCTCACAACTGCCAACGCACTCTGACTGTTAGTGAAGGTGGTGGCAGAAGTCTGACCAACACCTAAATCAGCCATAAGGCATCTGAGCCACACACATTCAACAGTCGTTGTTAAAGCTGCCCTATACTCAGCTTCACAACTGGAAGTGGTCACAGTAGGCGGCTTCTTGCTGAACGAAGATATACATGAGCTACCAAGCATGAAGCAAAAGCCACTAGTGCACACACGAGTGTCATAGCAACCAGCCCAATCAAAGTCAGAAAAAGCATGCAAATCTGGCGGTAGTGATGCCCCCTTGGGATAAAACAACCCAAGTAGCCGAGTACCAATCAAATAGCGAAAGATGCACTTAACTACCTGCCAATGCTTGACTCATGGGCAATGCATAAACCTGCTCATCTGTGAGACAAAAAACTAAATATTTGGTCGAGTAATGCATAAGTAAATCAAGCATCCAACAACCTGCTAATAGTGAAGAGCATCAAATGCATCTCCAACATCATGAAGACTCAATCATAAACTTGTCTCCATAGGAGTGGCAATAGGCTTACAGTCTTCAAGGCTAAAAACGTTGCAATAATGTGTCAATATATTTCATTCGACAAAA
The DNA here is from genome assembly GCA_020310875.1 of Ceratopteris richardii. Lineage (NCBI taxonomy): Eukaryota > Viridiplantae > Streptophyta > Polypodiopsida > Polypodiales > Pteridaceae > Ceratopteris > Ceratopteris richardii. Next base: position 139,423,699 of record CM035409.1, on the reverse strand, counting down.
GCCATTCCACCATCAACTTGCATAAATTGAATGCCCAAATAGTGATGCAAATGCCCCAAATCAGACATCTCAAATGAGGCATGCAAATCAGCCTTAAAATCAGCAATATGCTTCTCAATAGGACCACTGAGCTGCATGTTGTCAACATAGACAACGATGATCAGAAGAACATCATTAGCACGCTTAACATATAAGGTGCTTTCACTTGGACTATTCTCAAAACCTTTTGCAATCAGATAGGCATGTATCTTCTCATACCAAGCACATGGTGCTTGCTTTAAACCATATAATGTCTTCTTTAACCTGCACACCTGGTTTTCATGCCCTTTCCGCACAAAGCCACAAGGCTGGAAAACATACACTTCTTCATGCAAGTCACCATTTAGAAATGCTATTTTAATGTCCAACTGATGTACATTCCAACCATGATGAGCTGCAAGTGCACAGATGCTCCAAACAGTAGTCATAGGTCATGTAGGTGAAAAGGTCTCATCAAAATCAATGCCACTTTCGTGTGCATAACCCTTTGCAACAAGCCTAGCCTTATACGTGTCAACTGTACCATCTAGTTTACGCTTAAGCTTGTATACCCACTTAGTGCCAATGGCCTTCTTGCCAGGAATCAAGTCACATAAAGACCAAGTACCATTCTTCATTATAGCATCATATTTAGATTGCATAGCAGCCATCCAATTTTCTAAAATCCATGCTTCATCAAACGAAGCAGGCTCATTCTCATCAGAGGGACTAGATGCAGCCATAGCATAGCAATCTGATGCAAAAGAGGCACTATGAGAGCCTGAACGAGTACGATATGATACAGGTGCATCTAATTTGCTGTCACGCAAGGTCTGCACTAGCCATTTTGGCATAGTTCTTGCCTGCTCAATATCAGCTCTCTCATCAATAAGTGCATCATGTACATCTGCATCCGAAATGGAATTATCTGCATGATCACATGAAACCTGCAAAGGCTAAGAAGTTGCCTCATTAGGACCAACACTAGACTATCCACCTGTAAAAAGAGGCAACAAAGTATCATACATGTCTTTGGAGCTAATAGATGTCTCCTTAGTACATGAAATCAATGGCTAAATAGCATCTTCCACAAAAACAACATCACGGCTAACTAAAATGCGGTTAGTATGTGGATGATACAGACAATAGCCTTTACTTTCAGAACTATACCCAACAAAAATACATTTTACTACTTTATCATCCAATTTTTTGCGATGGTGTTCAGGCACTAATGCATATGCCAAACAACCAAAAACATGCAAATGAGCAACAAATGGTTTGCGGTCATGCCAAGCCTCATATGGAGTGATAGACTACAATGCTTTAGTGGGACACCTGTTCAGGACATATGCTGCACACATGATAGCCTCAAGCCAGAAACTATGTGGTAAAGCCTGACTCTTGACCATACACCTCACCATCTCCATGAGTGACTTGTTCTTTCACTCAGCAACTCCATTTTGTTGAGGTGTATATGGCAATGTACACTTGTGTTTTATCCCATGTTCAACTAGAAATGCATTAAAATTAGAAGACATATATTCCCCCCCTTGATCAGAATGGAGGGTTCCCATCTTATATGTTGACAGATTTTCAGGCAAAACCAGAAATTTTTTGAAGCACATGAACACTTCAGACTTTGCCTTCAATGGATATACCCATCAATGCCTAGAGAATCATCAGTGAAAGTCACAAAGTAAAGATAATTCCCAAAAGAAGGTGTCTGCATAGACATCACTAAGTACAAGCTGCAATTTCTGAGTAGCCCGACTGAACCATCTTTTGGAAAGGATGAATGCTGCATTTTGCCTAAAATACAACCTTCACAAACATGTTTCCCAGGTGCCTCAAGTTTGGGCACAGAGGACACCATTTCAGATTTTTGCAAGCATAGCAACCTAGCAAAATTCAGATGACAAAAGCGTGCATGCCAAAGCTTTGCATCTGACATAGCCTGAGAATCATTTACTACACATGCCAAATCATTTAGAGATCTTTCATAGTCTATGAGCTTATACAACCCACCACATAAAATGCCAGAAGCAATAATCACATCGCCATTTGACAGATCATGAACTGTACACCTGTCATCAAAAAATTTCACAACCAAGCCAATCTTGGCTAATGCAGAAACTGATAACAAGTGATTCTTGATCGGTGGCACAAATAAAGCACTTGACAAAGTGAAAGAACTACCATCAGTAGTAGTCAAAATGATCTTACCAACTCCCAATAATAGGATAAGAGGAGTTGTTGGTGCATGTAACAGTATTCCGTGTAGGGGCAGGCTCGAATTAGGAGAAGAAACTGTGTTGTGAGGTAATATGTTTAGTCGCCCCACTGTCAAAATACCAAACATCTGAGTCTACTACAGACATGCAGTGCTCATGAGAAGATGGGTCAAAACTGCAGACAATAGTAAACACCCATTCTTCTTCCTCCACAAGATTAGCAGACTCTGTTTTTGGTGTAGAGGCCTCTGCAACAACCATTCCAGCCTCTTTCTTCTTTGCCTCTTTAGCAGCCAGTTTTGGGCAGTTCTTTATGATACGATCATTCCCTTTACAATACTTACAAAACAATTTTTGCTTTTCTAATTTCTTCTCATCTTTATCTTCCTTCTTCGAATATGAAGAATTAGCAGATTTCTGCTTACTAGTTGAAGAGTTCCATTTTTCTTTTCCCTATGGACTAGCCAGGAAAGCTTGATTTGCAACTCACATAATGGACATGTTCTGCCTGGACTGATCTTCCTGCAACAAAACAGAGACTAACTCCTCAAATGATAAGGCATTTGGATTGCCTTTCATCATTAACCAAAGAGTAGAAGCAAAACTTTGATATGAATGAGGAAGACCATTTAGAACGGTCTCCACAAGTGAGCTATCTGGTATAACCTCATCAGCAGAAATCAACTGTTTGTTCAAGTCTTTGATCTTCGTTAGGATATTGTCCATAGAATCACCTTCATTCATGTGCTCACTCTTCAACTGTTTTCGGAGGTAAGCAACACGATCCTCATTCCTAGCTTGGTACAATGTGGTAAGTGTATCCCAAGCATCCTTAGTTGTTCTGCAAGAGGGAATGTGAGGAATAATGGCACATTTGACAGACAAAGCTATCAATGCATGTGCCTGGGCATCTCTGCCATCCCAACAAATCTGCACTGAAGTAGGTGCAACAAAAACCGCAGCACGAACAGGAATATGCAGAATATCATCATCTTCGAAACCTTCTCCATCAGCTTCAGTACCTATAGTTGTAACAGTTGCAGGTGTGATAGGACGTTTTTCGACACTCTGCACAATGTTCCACAGTCTTTTTGCAACCAACACATGTCGCATCATATAAGCCCATAACGGGTAGTTGGTACCATCCAACTTATCCTCAACAACCAACATACGGAATACATCACTGCTTTTAGCCATGGCCGGTGACTAAAATACCTTGATGCAGAAAATTGTTTGTATCTCAAAAAGTTGAATAGAACTGCCTAGAAAAATTCCACTAGACCTGTAGCAGACTTCGAGATGCTTATATTGGTGAACAGAAACTTGTATATACATTTGGCACAAAAAGATGAAATAGCCTGCACAAGTGCTGCGATAGTGTGTTCGAAAACACACTGAGTATGCTCACCAAAATTCGTGTGATTCTGAGACTCCAATTGGAGGAGTTTCGACGGCGTCCTAGATGAAGCGACAACCTGCTCTGATACCAATTGTTGGAGTTAGATGTCTGCGAAAGGACGCAAATAGCACAAGTAAGAAGAAGCTTGGAGCACAACACACAATACTGAATGTATTACTAGAGAATGTACAAAGATTAGTAGCCCATTAGGGCAATAGGCGTATATACAAGCGGAGGGAAAAAAACCTCCTAAAGAGGGAAAAAAGTGCCCCGACGGTCCTAGTGTGTTCACACACATCACTACCTAAATATATCAACAATCACTACCTAAATATATCAACACTTATCTCATGGTCTCGATCACAACGACCATCTATTACCATAAATGTTCACAGATAGACCTCATCTAGCTTAGAAGTTAAGGTTCCATGAATGTTTATGCTATCAAAGTGGTTTGTCCTCATAATGGCAGCCTTATAATTTCAAGCACCATGGATCATTTGTGGTTACTTGAGGATTAAATATGGAGTATATCTAACGTGAATGACCTTTTTGAGTTATATCCTTTGTAATTTCAAACTTCATAAATGATCATCTATTGAGAAAATTAACCAATAAAAAGTCAATTATGAACATGAACATACTATGTGTAAATGTGAAAATTGAATAATCACCAAGACACATTATAAATGCACAGTTGTAGAATAGAAAAATGAGAAAGTAGATATGTTCTCATTACAAATATCAAATCTTATGAAATTTCCAAATTATGAATATAAATGATTGTACAACTTGAAGTGTGTGCAAATGCAAGAAATCATCACAAGATTTGTGGTGCTTGTCCATGGTCTTAAGTATTTCTAGACCAATTCTAGATCCAAAAAGATTTTTAGATCTCTTAGTAGGAGCGAAGCCATTAGAGATCTTTTTTTTCTTGTTCATACTTAGTTTGGAAGAATGTGAAAAGAGTCCTCATGCTAAACAAACAGATCACCTAGAAACGAGGCATACTTGGTGATGGTCTTGAATGTAACCAAAAGCAAAGCCTTCTACAAAATTGAAAAGGAAAGATGCGTTATTAAATCCAATTTCTCTTCCAAAGACTCATCCATTGAGAAATCTATAGATTTCTTGACTAGAAGAATAACAAATTTGGGAGGAATCTAGCCTTCAAACACTAGAGGTGTTTGTTTTCAGAGTAAGAAGTTGAAACGGAGTGGATCTTGCATGAAAGTGACATCGAGCTAATTAACCTCCTTTGCAATTCTCTTCAAATTTCTTCTATTTCTCTCATTTTTTTAAAGTTAAATCTGTTTTAGAGAAAAAAAAGAAATCATCACATAGAAAAATATATTTGACAATAAAATGCCAACCTCATTTATAGTTCAATTTTGAAGGATTTTAATTATATTATCCACTCTCTTTACAACCTATGAACAATCCAAAAGAAAATGTAAGTATTAAAGAAAGAAATATTATAATATGTATAATAAAAACATTTGTAAATTCCTAACCTTATTTCCTTATCAATATAGCCTATATTCAAATAGATCATCAAAACTATTTTTCTCCTAGTAAACCTTGTTAATCCTCAGTTGGATAGCTTCACCCACAAAATTATTGCAATCTACATTGGAATTCCAAATGCCTTAAAACTTTCATTCAATTTACAAAATGTACTTGCAAGGCTATGGAATGGTTGTCCTTCCAATTACGTAGAAGGAAATATAGCCAAACCACAAAAAAAACATATGTAGATAGTTCAAACACATATTAAATGCCATCACACATTCAGAAAAACATGGGGGACCTTTCTTGTCAATGATCTGCATGAGATAGCTTCTCAAGACTAGCTTTTCGCAAATCTTTGCCTGACTGAAGGTTTAACAAAAGAAGTTGTGCACATCTTTGACCTCCACCAAATCATAGTGTAGCTTAACTTGGTCCAGATGTTTCTCAATTCCATCAATAACACACTCCTTTTGTCCCATCTATTAGACATCGCTTCCACCATATTAAAGTCCATGTAGACAATGACCTCAATGGATAGAGTCTAAAGAGTGCCAAGTAGTCAGACTTTTAGGGCCGATAAAAGATGCCGCAATCCATCAATGGTTTCGATCCGTCACAATATCCACCAAGAGGGAGTGCCAAATCGGTTTGAATCCTTAAACCACACCACCGCTCCCATGCAAGTGTTGTGTGGTGACCCACACATGAGATGCTAAAAGGAATCCGAAATCATTCAAACATTTAACTTCAAAACATTGTGTTAAATTCATGAGATTCACACCACTCCCACATAGGTGTTGTGTGGCGATCCACACATGAGATGCTGAAAGGAATCCGAAATCATTCAAACATCTAAGTTCAAAACATTGTGTTAAATTCATGAGAATCTCTCGTATCGAGGAAAACACCAAGCATATATCGGACAAAACTTGCTTGTATGAGAAAAAATCTGCGGCATTCACAGAAACTAGCAGCAGAACTCGCTCGCATATGGCACTAGATAATATATTGGAGTTCGGATATGTCTGTATGACAGATTTAGATGCATTGGTGATCTTCTGAAAACTAAGCATCCTCTTCACTTATGACCTTGTATCCAACACCATCAACTGATAACAGTAGAGTATGTGCGCATGAGTTAACAAATGATCGGGGAGTGTCTTGACTGGTATTCTATATTTTACTTGTATGTACAAAGAAACCGAGATATGATTGTGACGGCAATTTCTTTGTTCGCCGCAAGTCTGAAGGTCACGCATACTGGAGTAGAACTTGCTCAGATCAGAGAACTGCGTAAGGATAACTCAGATATGTCTGAGCAGCCCAAGAGTGGGCTATGGTTGACTCTATGAAAGAATTTCATGCCTGCATAACCGCTGGTAATATTCTGAAAACTAGGCATCCTCATCACCTATGGCTTTGTATCCAGCAAAATTATCTAATGACATCAGAATATTTCCAGAGAGTGTTGTTTGGTTACTGATTATTTGCTCGGGGGTACAAAGAAAGGGCGATATGATTGTGGGAGGGAGCGCGAATGAGGACGATTTCCTTGTTCTCCGCAAGTGTATGCTGCCCTATTAGAAGAGGAGGAGGAAGGTGGTGGTGACAGCGTTGCTGGGCTGCGGAAGACAGAGACAAGGGATCATACAGAAAGACGCCAAGACGCTGGTGGGGCAGCTGAGGCGTACAGAGCAGGAAGGCCTGGTCTCCGGCCGAAAGAGTGAGGGGGGTGCCCTCCCAGACATTTCTGAATTTGCTGCGCAAGACCACGGAGCAACCCGTCTTGTTCACCAGCAGCGTGCGCATACGCCTCTGAGTGTTGAACAGAAAGCCCACCAGCGTCGTGATCACCCGGGCGGTTGAGTGGAGAGCGAATGTGGGCCGCTTCGGAAGGTCGGGGTGTTTGGACGGTATAGAGGTGTTCAGCGCCTCGGACATGGACACAAAATTCATCAGATCTGCTGAGAGAGAGAGAGAGAGAGAGAGAGAGAGAGAGAGAGAGAGAGAGAGATGTACAAGTTAGAATGCTAGAGTCGCAACGCCTTTGTATACTTGGAACAGACAGATAGAGATCATGACGCGGAACCTGCAATTCCATCGAATTCCAAGAACTACCACGGAATTCCTACGGCTTTGCAGTTTTACAGGAGCCCTCGAATGGGAAATTGGAATACCGCCGCTAACGCACTACATAGTCTATGACGAGGAAGTTTCCTTGGCTTGAATAGGTGGGTGATTGTTATGACGAGGAAGTTTCCTTGGCTTGAAATAGGTGGGTAATTGGTTGCAAGGTCAGTTTCTACATCTACTACACATGGGGCAATAAAATAAGGTAACCACCAAGACATAGTCGGTATACTTTTTCATGTGTAGTCATTAAAGTCACCATTGGTTATGTAAGAAGAGTTGATCCCATTGCCCGTGTCTCTTAGCTTAGCTGGTTCCTCCCCGTCTCTAAGGATGGGGGTGGGAGTTTGACCACTCGAGCTTAGGCTAGAGACCTCTCACATCTTGGATGGTGAGATCTTAATTTAGCCCTTTTGGGGGACCATTGGGCTTTCGGGCTACCTAGTTCAAACTAGCCTTTTAATCCTTATGATCATCTCATCCCAATGTCTAGTTTAGCAAGCCTTTAGATGTCGTATCCTAATAGTTGCTAGGCATTCAACTCTTGCCTTGTGGGATTCAAGGGATTTCATAGATGTTATGCTTGCTTTTCATTGTATTTTCAAATTGATTTAAGCTTAATCCAAAAGAGTAGATCTCAATGATCGAACTTCTTTTTAGGAAAAGAAAAGACCTCATTCATGATGGATCACAAAAGAAATACTTTCTTTTTAGAGGTCATGTATCAGAATTGTGTTTCTCGATTTGATGGTTATACTATTTTTTGGACTTAGGGCTCCCACTATAAGTCTTTACTTGGTACTTGGATAATCTTTTTTATGCAAATTTCATGTTAAAGTGGTTTGAGATTTGACACCTCTCTAGTCTTTATGAGAATGAGCCTATCACATTTGATGAAGAGCAAAAGAAAAACAAAATGGGTGACTATTATGCAATTAAAACACGATGCTACACTATCATGAAGAATGATATTTGTTTTTAATGTAATTTGCCACCTAACTAGAAGGACATTGACACAATCGTACTACGATGTGAAATCAAAGTTTTATGGAACAATAGATTGCTATAATTCTAAACTTGTAGCAAATGATTATGCAAAAGATAAAGGCACTAACTTTGATGAGACCTTTGCTCTCATGTGTTGTATGACAACCCTTTATAACATTTATGCAGTTGCAACTCATAATGCTTGGATTATACATCAATTTGATACTAAAAGGAGTCTCTTCCATGGGGATTTAGGTGAGGATGCATATTGTATTCTTAATCTTTTAGGTTTCTTAAAACATATCAATAAAAATGTTAAGGAATGCATTATATGGTTTGAAGTAAGAGTCTCATGCTTGCTATGAGATAAAGTCATGCTTACTTCATTAGCATATGGATTCCAAATATGATCTTTGATCTCTTCTTCATTATCAAATTGTCGGCTTATCCATGAGCTTCTTTTGCTCTTGAGAAGTTCCCATCTATTCACTACAACATATGAGGTTTCTACCAAGGAAAACGAATGAGTGCGATTTTGCCCCGACGTCCATGTAAGGGCCGGTATAGGCATCGAAACCAAAATGCTGGTGTATGTGTCGGTATATGCATCAATATGAGCATCCGTATAAGCGTCGGAAATACCAACGCTCATAATGGTACTCATATCGATGCCTATATCGGTGACTGTTGGGTGTACCATCACGCATACCGACCACCATCCTAGGAGTACTGTTGTGCATACCGATGATCATATTTGCAAAAATGTTTTTGGGCAGAGTGTGTTGTCTCTTGCTACAACATCATTACCATGATGTTGTTTAGCAAAAGACAATACACTCTGCCCAAAAAAAACCAAGTACATGTGATGTGTACTCTAATGGCAACGGAAACATGATTTCATAAAGCAAAATACTATCGAACACAAAAGAGATGAGCAGAATGAACCATGAACCATGTACAAAAAAAGTTTTATATTTCATAAATGAAGCATGTACAAGGATGTGGCAAACCACTATCATATATGAGGAAAATACAAAATGTGGCAAAGCACTGCCATATAAGAATCAAGTACAAAATTCTGGTGCACCTCTCCCATATATGAGCCAAATATAAAATTGTGGCACACCACTGTCATACACATACACAGAGAGATTGAAACATCTATATCAGCAGTCCTGCAACAAAGAACATTCATGAAATGAGGTAAATTGACATGACATTTACAAACAACAAGTAAAAACCAAGTTTCTAAATTTATCACCTCATCGCAGATGCTCCCATGAAACGATCGCATTGTGTTCCTCCAAGTCCTCCAATAGTGCAATCAATCCATGAAGATATCCATAAGCCTCCTCCGTTCATGTTGGAGGACGACCCATTGCTAGCTCTTGCAACAAGTATACAGAACGTTAGATGAACATACATGACATGCTTAACACAAACAAATTCAATAAACCAAATGATACTTACAAATCGTGATGCATAGGGTGATATCCGCTGCTACCCAAATGAGACGGTTCAATCATATCTAGATGTGTGGCTGTGCCATCTCACTACTGGCGATATTGGTCAATAGTTTGCTGCTACTCATCGCGAATCATATCCCACTCCTTAGCATCTAACCATACAGGCTTTGGTAAGCTTGCTCTGAAAGCATCACGAGCCTTGGGTCGTCTATGGGACATAACTTTACGTGTGGTGTGCTGAGTCCACTGTGAGATGATAAGAGGATGCCCATGTTCTGGTCGAAACTCCTGATAAATTGTCTTTGTGATATAACTTTTACGATCTTTATCTTGTTCACTCCATTTCAACATGATACAGTGTCCAAAGTGTATGGAGAAAAGTTGTGGTATACGCTAATGCATGGCCTTTCTGGCCACATCCATCACCGGAGCTCCATCACGGACACTATACACCTTGGATATTGAAGTTAGACGTATATGGAAGCACGCGAACATCACAAGGAAGAAGAAGAAGCTTTGAGCTCAACACACAATACTGAATGTATTACCATAAGAATGTACAAAGATAAGTAGCCCATTAGCGAAATAGGCGTATATACAAGCCAGGGAAAGAAAACCTCCTAAAGAGGGAAAAAAGTACCCTGGGGGTCCTAGTGTGTTCACACATATCACTACCAAAATATATCAAAAAATCTAGCGGTAGTGATCCCCCCTTGGGATAAAAAAACCCAAGTAGTCGAGTAACACTCAAGTAGTGAAAGATGCGCTTAACCATCTACCTATGCTTGACTCCTAGGCAATGCATAAACCTGCTCATCTATGAGACAACAAACTGAATATCTGGCCGAGTAATGCATAAGTAAATCAAGCATCCAACAGCCAGCTGATAGAGAACACCATCAAATGCATCTCTAGCATCATGAAGACTCAGTCGTAAACCTGTCTCCATAGGAGTGGCAATAGATTTATACTCTTCAAGACCAAAACACTCCAATAATGTGTCAATATATTTTGTTTGACACAAAGCCATTCCACCATCAATGTGCATAAACTGAATGCCCAAAATACTGATGCAAGTGCCCCAAATCAGACATCTCAAATGAGGCATGTAAATCAGCCTTGAAATCAGCATGATGCTTCTCATGAGGACTAGTGAGAAGCATGTCATCAACATACACCACAATGATCAGAAGTACATCATCACCACACTTGACATATAAGGTGCTTTCAATTGGACTATCCTCAAAACCATGTGCAATCAGATAGGCATGTATCTTTTCACCAAGCATGTGGTGCTTGCTTTAAACCATATAATGCCTACTTTAACCTGCACACCTGGTTTTCATGCCCTTTTTGCACAAAGCCATGGGGCTGAAAAACATACACTTCTTCATACAAGTCACCATTTAGAAATGTTGTTTTAATGTCCAACTGATGTACATTCCAACCATGATGAGCTGCAAATGCCAGGATGCTACAAACAGTAGTCATTCGGCAAGTAGGAGCAAAGGTTTCATCAAAATCAATGCCTCTTTCCTGCGCATAACCGTTTGCAACAAGCCTAGCCTTATACTATCAATTGTACCATCATGTTTATGCTTCAACTTGTATACCCACTTAGTGCCAATGGCCTTCTTGCCATGAGGCAAGTTACATAAAGACCAAGTATCATTCTTCGTTATAGCATCATATTCAGATTGCATAGCAACCATCCAATTTTCTGAATTTTGTGCTTCATCAAACAAAACAGGCTCATTCTCATCACACAGACTAGATGCAACCATAACATAGCAATCAGATGCAAAAGAGGCACTATGAGAGCCTGATCGAGTACGATATGACAGAGGTGCATCTAACTTGCTGTCATGCAAAGCCTGCACCAACCATTTTGGCATATTTTTTGCCTCCTCAATATTAGCTCTCTCATCAAGTGCATTATGTAATCTGCATTAGAAATGGGATGATCTGCATCATCACATGAAACCTGCGAAGGTTGAGAAGTTGCCTCATTAGGAGGAGCACTAGACTGTCCACCTATAAAAAGAGGCAGCAAAGTATAATACATGTTTTTGGAGCTAACAAATGTTTCCTTAGTACGTGAAAGCAAGGGCTGAATAGCATCTTCCACAAAAACAACATCATGGCTAACTAGAATGCGTTTAGTTTGTGGATGATCGAGACAGTAGCCTTTACTTTCAGAACTGTACCCAAGAAAAATACATTTTACTGCTTTATCATCCAATTTTCTATGATGTTGGTCAGGCACTAATGCATATGCCAAACAACCAAAAACACGTAGATGAGAAACAAATGACTTCCGATCATGCCAAGCCTCATATGGAGTGATACACTGCAACGCTTTAGTGGGACACCTGTTAAGTACATATGCTGCACACATGACACCCTCAAGCTAGAAACTATGTGGTAAAGCCTGACTCTTGACCATACACCTCGCCATCTCCATGAGTGACCTATTCTTTCATTCAGCAACTCCATTCTATTGAGGTGTATACAGCACTCTCCACTGGTGTTTTATCCCACGTTCAGCCAGAAATGCATTAAAATTAGAAGACATATGTCCCCCCGATCAGAACGGAGGGTGCCCGTTTTAGAGGCTGATAGATTTTCAGCCAAAACCAAAAATTTCGTGAAGCACATGAACACTTCGGACTTTGCCATCAATGTATATACCTATGCATGCCTGAAAAAATCATCGATGAAAGTCATGAAGTAAAGATAAATTCCAAAAGCAGGTGTCTGCATAGGACCACAGACATCAATATGTACAAGCTGCAATTTCTGAGTAGCCCGAACTAAAGCATCTTTTGGAAAGGAGGAATGTTGCATTTTGTCCAAAATAAAGCCTTCACAAACATGTTTTCTAGGTTCCTCAAGTTTGGGCAAAGAAGACACCATTTCAGATTTCTACAGGCGTAGCAAATTAGCAAAATTCAGATGACCAAAGCATGCATGCCAAAGCTATGCATCTGACATAGCCTGAGAATCATGTACTGCACATGCCGAATCATTTACAGATCTTTCATAGTTTATGATCTTATACAACCCACGACATAAAATGTCAGAAGCAATAATCATGTCACCGTTTGACAGATCATGAACTGTACATCTGTCATCAACAAATTTCAAAACCTAGCCAATCTTGGCTGATGCAGAAAATGATAATAGATTTTTCTTGATCCTTGGCATAAACAAAGCATCTAACAAAGTGAAAGAACTACCATCAACAGTAGTCAAAATGATCTTACCAACTCCCATAATAGGATAAGAAGAGTTGTTGGCACATGTAAGAATATTCCCTAGAGGGGCAGGCTCGAGTGAAGAGAAGAAACTGCACTGTGAGGTAATATGTTTGGTCGCCCCACTATCAAAGTACTAAACATCTGATTCTACTGTAGACATGCATTGCTCATGAGAAGATGGGTCAAAACTGCAAACAGTAGGAAACGCCCATTCTTCTTCTTGCACAAGATTAGCAGACTCTGTTTTTGGTGTAGAGGTCTCTACAACAACCATTCCAGCCTCTTTCTTCTTTGCCTCCTTAGCAACCAGTTTTGGATAGTTCTTTATGATATGATCATTTCCTTTACACTACTTGCAAAACAATTTCTGCTTTTCTGATTTCTTTTCATCTTTGTCTTCCCTCTTCGATTGTGCAAAATAAACAGATTTTTGCTTATTAATTGAAGAGCTCCATTTTCCTTTGCCCTTCTGACTAGCCACAAAAGCTTGATCTGCAACACACATAATGGACCTCTTCTGCCTCGACTGATCTTGTTGCAACGGAATAGAGACTAACTCCTCAAATGATAAGGCATTTGGATTGCCTTTCATCATCAACCTAAGAGTAGAAGCAAAACTCTGATATGAATCAGGAAGACCATTCAAAACGGTCTGCACAAGTGAGCTATCTGGTATAACCTCATCAACAAAAATTAACTGTTCCTTCAAGTCTTTGATCTTTGTTAGAAAATTGTCCATAGAATTACCTTCATTTATGTTCTCACTCTCCAACGTTTTTCAGAGGTAAGCAACACGAGCCTCATTCCTAGCTTGGTACAACGTGGTAAGTGTATCCCAAGCATCCTTAGCTGTTCTGCAAGAGCGAATGTGAGGAATAATGGCACGTTTGATAGACAAAGCTATCAATGCATGTGCCTGGGCATCTTTGCCATCCCAACAAATTTGCTCTGCAGTAGGTGCAACGAAAACCGTAGCACGAATAGGAATATGCAGAATATCATCATCTTTGACACCTTCTGCATCAGCTTTAGTACCTGCAGTTGTAAGAATTGTAGGTGTGATAGGACGTTTTTCAACACCCTACACAATGTTCCACATTCCTTTTGCAACCAATACATGTTGCATCATATAAGCCCACAATGGGTAGTTGGTACCATCCAACTTATCCTCAACAACCAACATACGAAATACATCATTGCTTTAAGCCATGGTTGGTGACTAAAATACCTTGATGCAGAAAATTGACTATATCTCAAAAAGTTGAATAGAACTGCCTAGATGAATTGTGCTAAACCTCTAGTAGACTTTGAGATGCTTATACTGGTGAACCAAAACTGTTATATACCTTTGGCACAAAAAGATGAAATAGCCTACACAAGCACTGCGATAGTGTGTTTGGAGGTCGAAACGAGCTCATATTGGGATTTCGGCACCACATAGTGAAGTTTTTTTGATCTCGAAACACATTGAGTATGATCACCAAATTCTTGCGATTCTGAGACTACAATCGGAGAGGTGTTGACATTTGTCCTAGATGAAGCAGTGACCTACTCTGATACCAATTGTTGAAGTTAGACGTCTGCAGAAGCACGCGAACAACACAAGGAAGAAGAAGAAGCTTGCAGCTCAACACACAATACTGAATGTATTACCACTAGAATGTACAAAGATAAGTAGCCCGTTAGGGCAATAGGCATGTATACAAGCTGGGGGAAAAAAACCTCCTAAAGAGGGAAAAAAGTGCCCCGATGGTCCTAGTGTGTTCACACACATCACTACCTAAATATATCAACATTGCAGTCATCATGGTCATGAGCACGCCAAGGTGTACGTGGTGTTCCATTTGGTGTACCACGTTGCGTACCTACATCGGAGGTACTCACTCTAGGAGTAGAAGTGGGTGACACAATGTGCATTGCACTACCTCCACAACACCTCCCTCCTCTAGAGCTACCTGTAGATCCACTCCTAGAACCTCCTGCACCAAAGCGTGACCTCTGTTGATATAGTTAGGTAGTGATATATGTGAACACTCTAGGACCGTCGGGGCACTTTTTTCCCTCTTTAGGAGGTTTTTTCCCCTGGCTTGTATATATGCCTATAGCCCTAATGGGCTACTTATCTTTGTACATTCTCTAGTAATACATTCAGTATTGTGTGTTGTGCTCCAAGCTTCTTCTTCTTCCTTGTGCTATTCGCGTGCTTCCACAGACGTCTATCTCCAAGAATTGGTATCAGAGGTTTGCTGTGTGGTGCCGAAATCATGATATGAGCTCGTTTCGGCCTCTGAACCCACTATCATAGTGCTTGTGTAGGCTATTTCTTCTTTTTGTGCCAAAAATATATACCAGTTTCTGTTCGCCAGTATAAGCGTCTCGAAGTTTGCTACAGGTCTAGTAGAATTTGTATGGGCAGTTCTGTTCAACTTTTTGAGATACAGTCAATTTTTTGCATCAAGGTATTTTAGTCACCGGCCATGGCTAAAAGCAGTGATGTATTCCGTATGTTGGCTGTTGAGGATAAGTTGGATGGTACCAACTATCCGTTATGGGCTTATATGATGCGACGGTTGGTTGCAAAAGGACTGTGGAACATTGTGCAGGGTGTCGAAAAACATCCTATCACACCTGCAACTGTTACAACTGCAGGTACTGAAGCTGATGCAGAAGGTGTCGAAGCTGATGATATTCTGCATATTCCTGTTCGTGCTGCGGTTTTTGCTGCACCTACTGTAGAGCAGATTTGTTGGGATGGCAAAGATGCCCAGGCACATGCATTGATAGCTTTGTCTGTCAAACGTGCCATTATTCCTCACATTCGCTCTTGTAGAACAACTAAGGATGCTTGGGATACACTTACCACATTGTACCAAGCTAGGAATGAGGCTCGTGTTGCTTACCTCCGAAAACAGTTGGAGAGTGAGCACATGAATGAAGGTGATTCTATGAACAATTTCCTAACGAAGATCAAAGACTTGAAGGAACAGTTGATTTCTACTAATGAGGTTATACCAGATAGCTCACTTGTGCAGACTGTTCTAAATGGTCTTCCTGATTCATATAAGAGTTTTGCTTCTACTCTTTCGTTGATGATGAAAGGCAATCCAAATGCCTTATCATTTGAGGAGTTAGTCTCAGTTCTGTTGCAGGAAGATCAGTCCAGTCAGAACAGGTCCATTATGCGAGTTGCAGATCAAGCTTTCTTGGCTAGTCAGAAGGGCAAAGGAAAATGGAGCTCTTCAACTAGTAAGTAGAAATCTGCTAATTCTGCACATTCGAAGAAGGAAGATAAAGATGAGAAGAAATCAAAAAAGTAGAAATTGTTTTGTAAGTACTATAAAGGGAATGATCATATCATAAAGAACTATCCAAAATTGGTTGTTAAAGAGGCAAAGAAGAAAGAGGCTGGAATGGTTGTTGCAAAGGCCTCTACACCAAAAACAGAGTCTGCTAATCTTGTGCAAGAAGAAGAATGGGCGTTTACTACTGTCTGCAATTTTGACCCATCTTCTCTTGAGAAATGCATGTCTGCAATAGACTCAGATGTTTGGTATTTTGATAATAAGGCGACCAAACATATTACCTCGTAGCGCAGTTTCTTCTCTTCACTCGAGCCTACCGCTATAGGGAATACTGTTACGTGCACCAACAACTCCTCTTATCCTGTTATGGGAGTTGGTAAGATCATTTTGACTACTACTGATGGTAGTTCTTTCACTTTGTCAGATGCTTTATTTGTGCCAAGGATCAAGAAGAACATGTTATCAGTTTCTGCATTAGCCAAGATTGGCTTGGTTGTGAAATTTGTTGATGACAGGTGTACAGTTCATGATCTATCAAATGGCGATGTGATTATTGCTTCTGGCATTTTATGTAGTGGGTTGTATAAGCTCATAGACTATGAAAGATTTGTAAGTGATTCGGCATTTGCAGTACATGATTCTTAGGCTATGTCAGATGCAAAGCTTTTGCATGCACGCTTTGGTCATCTGAATTTTGCTAGTTTGCTACGCCTACAAAAATCTGAAATGGTGTCCTCTTTGCCTAAACTTGAGGCACCTGGAAAACATGTTTGTGAAGGCTCTATTTTGGCCAAAATGCAGCGTTCCTCATTTCCAAAAGATGCAGTTCAAGCTACTTAGAAATTGCAACTTGTACATAGTGATGTCTATGGTCCTATGCAGACACCTTCTTTTGGAAATTATCTTTACTTCGTGACTTTCATTGATGATTTTTCTAGGCATGCATGGGTGTATCCATTGAAGGCAAAGTCTGAAGTGTTCATGTGCTTCAAACAGTTTTTGGTTTTGGCTGAAAATCTGTGAGCATGTAAAATAGGCACCCTCCGTTCAGATCGAGGGGCGGAATATATGTCTTCTGATTTTAATGCATTTCTGGTTGAACGTGGGATAAAACACCAGTGTAAAGTGCCGTATACACCTCAACATAATGGAGTTGTTGAACGAAAGAATAGGTGTCTCATGGAGATGGCGAGGTGTATGGTCAAGAGTTAGACTTTACCACATAGTTTCTAGCTTGAGGCTGTCATGTGTGCAGCATATGTACTAAATAGGTGTCCCACTAAAGCGCTGCAGTCTATCACTCCATATGAGGCTTTGCATGATCGCAAGCCATCTATTTCTCATCTGCGTGTTTTTGGTTGTTTGGCATATTCTGGTTAGCCGTGATGTTGGTTTTTTTGGAGGATGCTATTCAGCTATTGCTTTCATGTACTAAGGAGACATCTGTTAACTCCAAAGACATGTATGATACTTGGCTGCCTCTTTTTACAGGTGGACAGTCTAGTGCTGGTCCTAATGAGGCAACTTCTCAGCCTTTGCAGGTTTCATGTGATGATGCAGATTATTCCATTTCTGATGCAGATTTACACGATGCACTCATTGATGAGAGAGCTGATATTGAGCAAGCAAGAACTATGCCAAAATGGTTGGTGCAGAGCTTGCATGACAACAAATTAGATGCACCTCTATCATATCGTACTCGATCAGGCTCTCATAGTGCCTCTTTTGCATCAGATTGCTATGCTATGGTTGCATCTAGTCTCTGTGATAAGACTGAGCCTGTTTCGTTTAATGAAGCACAAAATTCAGAAAATTGGATGGTTGTTATGCAATCTGAATATGATGCAATAATGAAGAATGGTACTTGGTCTTTATGTGACTTGCCTCCTGGCAAGAAGGCCATTGGCACTAAGTGGGTATAGAAGATAAAGCATAAACCTGATGGGACAATTGACAGGTATAAGGCTAGGCTTGTTGCAAAGGGTTATGCACAGGAAAGAGGCATTGATTTTGATGAGAGCTTTGCACCTACATGCCGTATGACTACTGTTCGGAGCATTTGTGCACTTGCAGCCCATCATGGTTGGAATGTACATCAGTTGGACATTAAAACTGCATTTCTGAATGGTGACTTGCATGAAGAAGTGTATGTTTTTCAACCCCGTGGCTTTGGGTAGAAAGGGCATGAGAACCAGGTGTGCAGATTAAAGAAGGCATTATATGGTTTAAAGCAAGCACCACGTGCTTGGTATGAAAAGATACATGCCTATCTAATTGCACATGGTTTTGATAACAGTCCAACTCAAAGCACCTTAGATGTTAAGCGTGCTAATGATGTACTTCTAATCATTGTGGTTTATGTTGATGACATGCTTCTCACTGGTCCTCATGAGAGGCATATTGCTGATTTTAAGGCTGATTTGCATGCCTCATTTGAGATGTCTGATTTGGGGCATTTGCATCATTATTTGGGCATTCAGTTTATGCACGTTGATGGTGGAATGGCTTTGTGTCAAACGAAATATATTGACACATTATTGCAGCATTTTGGCCTTGAAGACTGTAAGCCTATTGCCACTCTTATGGAGAGAGGTTTACGATTGAGTCTTCATGATGCTGGAAATGCATTTGATGTTGTTCTCTATCAGCAGGCTGTTGGATGCTTGATTTACTTATGCATTACTCAGCCAGATATTCAGTTTACTGTCTCACAGATGAGCAGGTTTATGCATTGCCCAAGAGTCAAGCATTGGCAGGCAGTTAAGCGTATCTTTCTCTACTTGAGTGGTACTCGGCTACTTGGGTTATTTTATCCCAAGGGGGGATCATTACCGCCAGATTTGCATGCTTTTTCTGACTCTGATTGGGATGATTGCTATGACACTAATGTGTCCACTAGTGGCTTTTGCTTCATGCTTGGTAGCTCATGTATATCTTGGTTGAGCAAGAAGTAGCCTACTGTGGCCACTTCCAGTTGTGAGGTTGAATATAGGGAAGCTTTCACAGCGACTGTTGAGTGTGTGTGGCTTAGACGCCTTATGGCTGATTTGGGTGTTGGTCAGTCTTTTGCCACCACCATCTTCAGTGATAGTCAGAGTGCATTGGCAATTGCGAGGAACCCTGTGTTCCATGCTCGCACTAAGCACATTGAGGTGCATTATCATTATGTCAAGGAGAGGTTCTCTACTGGGGAGATCATCTTGGCATATGTGCCCACGCACGAGAACATTGCAGACCTTTTCGCGAAGGCTCTGCCTAGGGAGAAGTTTGAAGCTTTTTGCAAAGCTTTGGGCTTACTTCATTTTGTGGAATGATTTCCACATAGCTTGGCACTTCCTTGTATATGAGTGCCAGCTACTTGTTCACGACATCACTTCCAAGGGGGATTTGTTGATATATTTAGGTAGTGATGTGTGTGAACACTCCAGGACCACCAAGGCACTTTTTTCCCTCTTTAGGAGGTTTTTTCCCCCGGCTTGTATATACGCCTATAGACCTAATGGGCTACTTATCTTTGTACATTCTCTAGTAATACATTTAGTATTGTGTGTTCTGCTCCAAGCTTCTTCTCCTTCCTTGTGCTATTCGCGTGCTTCCGCAGACGTCTATCTCCAACAACCTCGACCTAGGAGATGGTTCAGCACCTATATCGTGCTGAGATGTCGAATGCACACGTCTACTACTAGAGCTACTAGGGGATGGCTGAGAAGATGGTAGTGGTGGGGTCATAAAGCTAGGAGACATACCTCCAATGGGAGTAGCACTACTTGCAGAAATGACACCGATAGGAGTGATGCCGGTGGGAGTGAGGCCAATAGGAGTGAGGCCGACAAGAGTGAGGCCAACACGAGTGAGGCCGGGGGGAAGTGCTACCACGAGCGATCCAATATTGTGATGCAACTGCCATATATGCGGGAGGCACCTGAGATATAAACTCCAAGACCTGCTCCTCTATCATGGAATGTGCAGTGACTAGAGGACTGTCTCCCATCGTGCTCTGTAACAAAAGAACTCAAATAATTAGCATATGATAATAAAGGTAATATAGAGAAGTAGTAGTGTACAAAAGAACATAGCCAAAAAAATAAACACAAATTAGTACGTATAAGTGTTTGATTCAAAGATTCTTTATTCTAGTATCCTCTTGGAGATCTGATGCACATAGAATATCTATCTCTATATTGATGACTTCTAAATCTCTTGGTATGCTATCTTCTTCTTGATCATTATATGTTGCTTCATCGTGTACCTCATCTTCTTCAATGACCTCTTCATCTCGAATGATGATCTCTTCCTCCTCGACTATCGAATGAATCTCAGAGTCCAATACAGTGGATTTTCTTCTACATCTATGTTCTCACAAATTTATCTACTACGTGGGGAGACTTGTAAAACAAATAGCCACTCTGGTTCTTTCGAATCTGGTATAAAAAAAACTTGCTCATAGTGTGCGGGGAGTACAAATGTATCTCTTTCATCCATCCATAATTTTGTGGAGTCGACTTGAAGCAAACCACTCTTATCCTGCCTCACTGTTGCGTTTGGGTCCAGCTGCTCACCAGCGGGACCATGAGAATGGTATCATAGGTTTTGTAGTCGACTTTTATAAAAGGATCCATATTCTCTAACCACACACACACACACATATATACACACATATACATGTTTTAAGTCTAGGTCTTTATGATTAGGGTTTTAGGGTTTCTATACATGCATAACATATATACACATATACACATATAATACATATACATATATAAATGTATATACAATTGCATACAAACATATACATATTTTAGGTCTAGGCTTTTAGAATTAGGGTTTTAGGGTTTTTACATACATATTTGTGTATATATATGTGTGTGTGTGTGTGTGTATGTATGTGAATATCTGTATGCATGTGTAAATAACCTAAAAACCCTAATCCTATTTTAATATATTTAATTATATGTATTTAATTAAAACACTAGCTATTTTCATATTGATTTATCTATATTGAAATCCTATTTTTTATATTTATTTAATTAAAGATTCTAATTTTTTATTTTTTTGTTATATTTATTTGATTTAATAAAAAAACCATAAATCCATATTTTTTATATATTTGATTATATGTGTGTGTGTGTGTGTGTATGCATGCATATGTATCTATATACATGTGTATATGTGTGTGTGTATGCATGTGTGTATATGTGTGTGTATGCATGTGTGTGTATGTATGTGTGTGTGTGTATGTATTTATGTATGCATGTGTGTAAATGTGTGTGTGTATGTATGCATGTGTATATGTGTGTGTATGTATGTGTGTGTGTATATGTGTGTATATAGGTGTGTGTGTATATGTGTGTGTATGTATGCATGTGTGTGTATGCATGTTTGTACATGTGTGTGTGTATGTATGTGTGTGTGTATGCATGCATGTGTGTATGTATGCATGCATGTGTGTATATGTGTGTATGTATGTATGCATATGTATGTGTATGCATGTCTGTATATGTGTGTGTGTATGTATGCATGTGTATATGTGTGTGTGTATGCATGTGTGTACATGTGTATGTGTATGCATGTGTGTGTATGTATGCATATGTATATATGTGTGTGTGTATGTATGCATGTGTGTACATGTGTGTGTATGTATGCGTGTATGTATGCATGTGTGTGTATATATGCATGCATGTGTGTGTATATATGCATGCATGTGTGTATATGTGTGTATGTATGTATGCATATGTGTGTATATGTGTGTGTATGTATGCATGCATGTGTATATGTGTGTATGTATATGCGTGTATGTGTATGCATGTGTGTATATGTGTGTGTATGTATGATTATGTATATATAAGTGTGTGTATGTATGCATGTGTGTACATGTGTGTATGTATGTGTATATGTATGCATGTGTGTACATGTGTGTGTATGTATGCATATGTGTGTATATGTGTGTGTACATGTGTGTGTGTATGTATGCATGCATGTGTGTATATGTGTGTATGTATGTATGCATATGTATGCGCATGTGTATGTGTGTGTATATGTGTGTGTATGTATGCATGTGTGTATATGTGTGTGTGTATATATGCATGTGTGTATATGTGTGTGTGCATGTATGCATGCATGTGTGTATATGTGTGTGTATGTATGCATGTGTGTATGTGTGTGTATATATATTTCTATCTCTCTCTCTTTATCTCTCTCTCTATCTTTCTCTCTTTCATCTCTCTTTATCTCTCTCTCTCTAACTTTCTCTCTTTCATCTCTCTTTATCTCTCTCTCTATCCTCCTCTCTTTCATCTCTCTTTATCTCTCTCTCTCTTTCTCTAGATCTCTCTCTCTCTCACTCTCTATCAATAGAGAATAAAACAATCACTTATAGGTATGTCGGTCTGTCGTCAAAGCCTAATGTATGTCGTCTCTCATCGAATTCCAAAGAATCAACGCCAAAAAATTGCTCCAAAATCAAAGAGAAGAGAAATTATAAAACATAAAGCATAGACAAAGGCAAAGGGTAAGAGTACATGCACCACTTACCAAGATGTGAGATCTAGAGAGAGAGTGTGCGTAGAGAGAGAGAGATTTGTGTGTGTGTGTTTGTGCACAAGACAATGAAGGCCATAATTCGGTTCGCATGCGCAAGTTCGACAGAAGCAAAAAGTACTCAGTGTAAAAGATGCCCAAAATGGAATTTTTTGCTCTCGAGTCCCGGTACGTTTAAAACATGTCACCGGTATAGATGCCGGTATGAGCATTGGTATGCGCATCGGTGAATTACTAGAAATTACTGAAACTCATACACTACAAGAAATAGGGGCCATAACGATGCCCCCGAATTGAAAAAAAATGGGATTGTCGCTTATGTGATGCTAGCGTCGCATAAGCGATGGTCCTATTTTTGGATTCTTTTTTTTACGAGCCTTCATCGCATAAGCGATGGTAGCATCGCTTATGCGATGCTAAAAGTATGTGTCCCTAACTAGCGACATTATTTGCGACATTGGCAAACTGGCTACGATGTTTTAGTGTCGCATAAGTGACGTCTTGTGTTCCAGAGCGTTGCATAAGCGACGCTCTGGAATTTCTCCCAGCACATTTGTGTCGGGATTTGGACGCGAGAGAGCAAGAGAGCGAGAGAGAGAGAGAGAGAGAGAGAGAGAGAGAGAGAGAGAGAGAGAGAGAGAGAGAGAGCAAGAGAGAGAGAGAGCAAGAGAGAGAAAGGATTTATCGTTGAAGTCAGGTATGCACGCACACACACACATACACACACATACATATGCATACGCACACACATATACACACATAGACACACACACACACACATACACATAGACACACACACATACACACACATACACACATAATGATGCATACACACACATATACATGCATACACACACACATACATGCACATACACATATGCATACACACACATATGCATACATAATGCACATGCATACATACACATACATAATGCATACGCACACATATGCATACATAATGCATACACACACATACACACACATATGCATATATACATGCATACACATACAAATATAGACACATACACACACAGACACATATGCACACATAAACACATGCACACTCATAGACACACACACATACACATAGACACACACACACATACACACACACATATACACAGACACACATACATACATACATACATACATATGTACATACATACATACATACATACATACATATGCACACATACACATGCACATGCACATACACATACATATGCATATACACTTACACATGCACATGCACATACACCATATACATGTATACATATGCACATACATACGTGCACATATATACATAGATACATACATATACATGCATATAGACACACTTACACATATAGATATATACCTACATGTGCATATATACATTTTATATACACACAAGCACACATAAATATGAATGAATTATATAATTAAAGTAATAAAGCATATGCTTAATATAAACAATAATAACAATCAATAGAACAAAACTTTTCATTACTTAATACCATACATACAATTCAAAACATAACTAAAATGAACAATATATATATATATATATATATATATATATATATATATATATATATATATATATATATATATATATATATATATATATATATATATATATATATATATATATATATGTAAATACGTATCCAATGTCATAATCAAGAATCCTAATCATCATCATCATCATCAACATCATCAGCATCATGATCATCCTCATCCTCATCCTCATCATCATGATCATCCGCATGATCTGATGTATATTTGTGAGCACCCTGTGACGATCAAGATCGTCCCTCCTATGTCTGTCTCTCCATCTCATCCATGTCTACCTCTCCATAATACTCCTGTATTACATAAAACAATCATAAATAATTAAGATAATTAAAACATCCATAAAAATTAAATAATTATATAAAATTTAACAATACTCACAAATGCATCTGGATGATCTCGCATATACTTGCTCAAATGTCGATATCCAAAATGTGTAGCATACTCAAGCTCATGTTTCATAGGATATTGACCATAATCCTTTTGCTGTGTTGAAACAAATTAAAAAGATTAGTTTCTTGCTTTTTAACTAAAATAAAAAATATACTCACAATAACACATATACTTACAAATGTAGCTACAAAACTATGATGGCCCATTTGGCGTAGGTGTGATGTGTGAATTATAAATATAAACTATTAATTCGTATACCTTCTACTGAGGAAATGACTCGTGAAAATGTAGCTGTCTACGAAGAAATTGCCACGTCTCAGGTGGTATGTTAGGTCACCTCTTATTTTTTTCCACCATACAATATCTCCTGTTAATTTAATCTCAAATGGAAAAAAAGAATCAGAATACATACACATACCCATACCCACATACACATATACATGCAAACATATAGACATACATATATGCATACATACACACATATACATACATATAACATAAACACACATATACGTATGACATATATACGTACACACATACACATGCATGCATATACACTCATTCATACAAAATACATGCATTTATCCCACAATAATGAGTATTTGTGTATATGTGAATATGTGTGTGTGTGTAAATATGTATATGTGAATGTTTATGTATGTAAATAATCAGATTATTAATATCAAATCCCATTATTTGTAGATTCCGATCAACCAGATGGAACTCCACCACCGTCTCCTAATTATGTAAGGACTATATACTGTAAGTATGTCAAAATTTTAATTTTAAATATATTTGATAGATACATAACTGATATATTTTTTTGTTTCTTGTTATACTCAGATTTTGATCAATTAGAGGACACTCCACCACCTTCTACCCATGCAACGACTTCACACGTGTCCTTCGATAGGAATTATGATGAATTTTACTATAAAGAGCATATTATATGTTGGTGTAACTCTTGCTATGGCACATATCAAAGACCACAATTGGAATGTATTGACTATGAGGCAAGGTATGGTACTTTTGAGCGTGCACCACCACCTGGTCAACGTGATAATGCTTGGGTATGTATTTGTTCTATAAGTTAATGTCATTTATTTAAAAACCATATACAAAATCAAATTACTATTGATATACAGGAATACTTGCTCGATGATGATGATGGTGATGATAATAATTCTCATACTCATAATGTTAATATACCCCGTACACATCATGGACTTGCTGTTCATCAATTACAAGGAGAGGTTTCTCGAAATCCTCTACTTCCTAGTTTAGAGACTGAAATGGCTGGAGATTATCCATTGCCACCTCGTGATCGTTCTGTAGTACAAACATATGATAGAAGAAGATATTGAGGATGGAATAGAGGACCACTTCCTTTAGATGGAGAGGTTTTTAACTTTTGGGGTAATCACTATATGATTGCTTCATCCACTATTACTAATGCTGGTCGTGGTCTCTTTATTGTAGAGGATTTGTATGTGCCTCTGAACTCTGAAGTCACTCTTATGTCATTTTGTGGTCCTATATATGGATGGGGAGATTGGCATCGACTTGCACATTATGTTCAAAGCATGAGTACTTATGGAATATGCTTGAATGCAGCATGCCTTACTAGTAGAAGGATTTCACATGCAGAAAATGAAAGATTATATATTGATGGAAGACCTTACACACATGGAAATATAGTAGGTTTAATAAATAATAGTCGAGGGTTACATAATAGTTCAAGGACTAATTGCACATTTGAGTCTATGTGTGTGTATGTGTATGTGTCTATGTGTGTATTCATTATATGTGTGTAACTACATGCATGTGTATGTGTGTGTAAAAATGTGCATGTATGTGTGTATATGTATAAATGTGCATGTATGTGTATATGTGGGTAAATGTGCATGTATGGTGTATATGTGTCTCTATGCATGTATTTGTACCTCTAGTCACACTCTTTTCTATCTCTCATATATATACATACATAAACACACATACTCATACCCACATATATATACATAAAAGCAATGCATACTGTGCATTATCACGATGATGAGCCATAAGTGTTCGTATCTCTTTTAGACACCACTTATGTGACCATCCTATCCCAAAATCTATCTCAAGTGAACTAAGTATGTATTTTCTATCCCTCTCATCATGCTCACTACAAAAATTTTAAAAATCATGTAAATAAAACATAAGATATTTATTTCAATATATATGTAAAATTTATACTTACTTGCATTGCAAGTGGAAAAGGCGCAGGTAAGAGTCGCAAAATGCTTGCATTCTCCTCTTGAACTCCAATCCATTCCTTATATACACTATATTCCCCTCTAGCTCTATATCGCACTCTAGCCCTAAGGTGCCTGTGCATCTCCTCATAGGCACATGTGCTCTGTTGTCATGATCTGGAGGTGGTATAGGTGTCCTGAAAATAGATAGATAAAAGTAAATAAAAATATGTGTTATAATATCATTAAAAAAATTTTGTGAAAAAAACATACCTATGAGCAGATAGCTATCTTCCCGCATGTGGAGCTGCAGTAGAGCCCTCCTCTAATCGTTGGCTAAGCATCTGGATCGTAAAATGCAATAGTTATTGAAAGAGAACTAAAAGCAAGGTGGTGGGGCAAGAGTAGGCCGCAGCACGCATGCTGGAGCATGGAGCATTCATGACATGGGTTTTTCTTCGTGCTGCATGTTGGAGAGTATGCCATAGTACCTCATCTTGCTTGGGATTTTTTCTCCGTGCTGCATGTTGAGTGGGTAATAGTGACAGGGACTCCATCACTATAGGCATTTTTTCTGCACGCTGCATCTTGAGTGGGGAATATTGATAACTATTTTTCTGCGTGTTGCATGTTGGAGAGTATGCCCCACTACCTCTTCTCGCCTATGAGTTTTTCTTCATGTTGCATGTTGAGTGGGGAACAGTGAGAGAGACCCCATCACTATACATATTTTTTCTATGTGCTCTGTCCTGAGTCTGTACATATAACTATTTTTATGCATATCACATATTTTGGTTTGGAGATCATTCCTAAAAAGGTAATCCACTTCTTCATATTTGATGACAAGAAGCATGATACCTTTTCTGTGCAACAATGTTTCCAATTACATTGGCAATGACTGAGAGAGCTAAACCTTGATTTAAGCCAACATTGGGTATGGTCAGATGGTGCAGCTTCTCGTTGTAAAGACTGATGACATTGATTTTATGGTGATGTGTGGGCTCTTGGACCCTACACATTTTGTACAATTCCCTCATTAATCTACTTTTTTCTTGTTCTCTAAAAAAAAAAGGAAGTTATATACGAGTAACATCTCAAATTCTGGATGATTGTTGTAGGTTTAAAAGTATGCCTAACAATGTCCATTTAGTTTCATATTGTTCATTCATTGTATCTAACATTTGAGGTTTTGGATGATTGTTTTAGGTTTAAAATCGGTATAACAAGTCTACATATGTAAGTGATGGAGCACATAATAATATCAAATGAGCATACTCAATGTAAAGTCAATATAATAAAGTGGATTGATGAGTGGTAGATGTTATTGTATTTATGGTTTCTTCATCATTTGTAGTGAGTTGATGCAGGGTAATCTCGGACAAGCAAACTGATGGAAGTTAATACAATACCAGTAGTGGATAGTGATCAGCAAGCATTAAGATGTTATTGGAAGGAAAAGAAAAGGAAATATAGAGACACAATAACGTCAAGGTCAGGCACTAATGTGGAGGGTAATGCTAATTGTAGTTCAAGAAACTTGGATGGCATTGTGGATAAGATCATCAAGTATTTTAACATTCAAACTAGACACTTATGTTGTGAAGATAAAATCAAGGCACTAAATAGGATGTTGTAGAGTCGATGTATTGGGGAACTTTTTGATGCAATGGGCCTAATTTGGTGGGGGTGTCCTCCCTATTGTACACTCATACAATTTATCTTTTAATACAAATTTCTTGTTTCTTCAAAAAAAAAAAGATCATGTAACATATGCGCTTTTCACCAATCTTCAAAATACATTGCAAAGTATGAGAAAGAATTATGATGACCTTTTGTTGAAGAGATCAACATTCATGATGGCTCTAAATATTGATGCATATTCATCAACAAATCAGATAAATATTTCAAGACTTTCTAGGGCATTGGAAGTAGGAAAGTCATCTATGATACGATTGGACGGTTAAGTATACTTGAGTCTGATCATAGTTTTTTGAAGGCAATTGGTAGGGCAACATGTACCACATGTATCACACAAGAGGTCAAGCATCTTATTATCACGTTTTGGACAACAGAGAGCAGGGTGTCACCAAATAAGAAGGATATAAGCAAGAGACGACTTGGCAAAAATCAATATTTTGAGCACCCTGTTCACCTTCTTGATGCGTCTCAGGTAATCCTATTTTCAATCATCAGTTCAGGATTTTAGCTAATTATACAAGAACCAGTAACAAGCAATTTATAGTAACAATCTAATAGTAATAGATAACTAGTAATAAGCTAATAGTAATAGCTAACTAGTAACAAGCTATTTTGAAATAGCTTATTACAAACAACTAACAAAGAAATTGGCTCTTAAGTTATAGGTAATTAGTAACAAGATAATTAGTAATAGCTAATTACTAATAACCATCCAAGAACCAACTACTTAGTAATAGATAATTGGTAACAAGATAATTAGCAATAACTAATTACTAACAACTAACCAAGAAGTAGCTACTTAATAACTACGAACTCTCAACAAGCTAAATAGTAATAGCTAATTACTAACAACTAAGAGCCAGCTACTTAGTAATAGGTAACTAGTAACAAGCTAATTAGTAATAGCTAATTACAAACAACTAACCAAGAACTAGCTACTTAGTAATAGCTAATTAGTAGAAGCTAATTAGTAATAGCTAATTACAAACAGCTAACCAAGAACTAGTTACTTAGTAATATTTAATTACTAACAAGCTAATTAGTAATAGATAATTACTAACAACCAACTAAGAACTAGATACTTAGTAATAGCTAATTGGTAACAAGCTAATTAGTAATAGATTATTAGTAATACTTAATTACAAACAATTAACCAATGACTAGCTACTTAATAACTAACTGTTAACAAGCTAAATAGTCGTAGCTAATTACTGCGAACTAACTAAGAACTAGCTACTTAGTAATAGGTAACTAGTAACAAGCTAATTAGTAATAGCTAATTACAAATAACTAACCAAGAACTAGCTACTTTCTAATAGAAAATTAGTAACAATTTAATTAGTAATAGCTAATTACAAACACCTTACCAAGAACTACCTACTTAGTAATAGCTAATTACTATCAAGCTAATTAGTAATAGCTAGTTATTGAGAACCAACTAAGAACCAGCTACTTAATAATCGGTTACTAGTAACAAGCTAATTAGTAATAGCTAATTACAAATGACTATCCAAGAACCAACTACTTAGTAATAGCTAATTAGTAATAGCTAATTAGTAATAGCTAATTAGTAACAAGCTACTTAGTAATAGCTAATTAGTAACAAGCTAATTAGTAACAAGCTAATTAGTAACAAGCTAATTAGCAATAGCTAGTTACAAACAGCTAACCAAGTACTAGCTACTTAGTAATAGCCAATTAGTAACAAGCTAATTAGTAATAGCTAATTACAAACAACTAACCAATAACTAGCTACTTAGTAATAGCTTATTACTAACAAACTAATTAGTAACGAGCTACTTAGTAATAGCTAATTAGTAGAAGCTAATTATTAATAGCTAATTACAAACAGCTAACCAAGAACCAACTACTTAGAAATAGCTAATTACTAACAAGCTAATTAGTAATAGCTAATTAGTAACAAGCTAATGAGTAATAAGCTAATTAGTAACAAGGGAATTAATAACAAGCTACTTAGTAATAGTTAATTAGTAGAAGCTATTTAGTAATAACTAATTACAAACATCTAACCAAGAACCAACTACTTCGTAATAGCTAATTACTAGCAAGCTAATTAGGAACAAGCTAATGAGTAACAAGCTAATTAGTAACAAGCTAATTAGTAACAAGGTAATTAATAACAAACTAATTAGTAATAGCTAATTAGAAACAAGCTAATTAGTAATAGCTAATTACAAATAGCTAACCAAGAACCAGCTACTTATTAATAGCTAATTACTAACAAGCGAATTAGTAATAGCTAATTAGTAAAAAGCTAATGAGTAAGAAGCTAATTAATAACAAGCTAATTAGTAATAGCTAATTAGTAACAAGCTAATTAGTAATAACTAATTACAAATAGCTAACCAAGAATACTTAGTAATAGCTAATTACTAACAAGCTAATTAGTAGTAGCTTATTAGTAACAAGCTAATTAGTGATAGCTAATTACAAATAGCTAACCAAGAACCAGCTACTTAGTAATATTTGATTAGTAAAAAGCTAATTAGTAATTACAAACAGTTAACCAAGAACCAGCTACTTAGTAATTGGTAATTGCTAACAAGAAAATTAGTAATAGCTAATGACAGAGAACTAACTAAGAACTAGCTACTTAATAATAGCTAATTACAAATGGCTAACCAAGAACCAGCTACTTAACAATAGCTAATTACTAACAAGCTAATTAGTAATAGCTAATTATTGAGAACTAGCTAGTAACAATCTAACACCTTGTAACAACTAACCACCAACTACTTAGTAATAGAAAATTTGATAACTAGCTGATTAATGACTACTAATAACCACTTGTTTGTGTAATGTAGATGGAGATATTTATACGCTTCAAACAATTGAATCCAATGATAAATATCCAGCTTCAAAAGTTTGAATCATTGAAGCCATATTTTGTTAAGGGATTGAAAGACAGATTCACATGTTGCTGCATTTATCATGTTCAAATGTCATACCTTAAGGATGCAATCAATCTCCTACGTCAATCAAGCTCGATCTTCCATAGTTGTCTTTGTAAATGTGATTGTTCTATTTGTCAAGTAAGGAAGACATCAAGGTGCAATGCTTCAACAACTACATTTCGATCGATTAGCAGCATTATAAATGTGAAGAGATGGATAGGTATGTGTTGAAGATGAAGAGGTGTTGCAAAATCTTTGCTCTACACCAGCCAAATGAACTCCAGGAGTAGATGGTGGGCCCTTTTAGCTTGCCAATGGATGTATTAGACACCCTATGTACCTTGGAAGATCACTCTCAAAAAGATAGATCAAAACAGATAAGTTGGAGTTAGCTCAGAGGTGAAAACTTGCTATTCTTGGTTGATACACCTGTCCAGTGTTTTACATAATTCTCTGAGCACAGCAGCAATTAGATTAATTCCTCTTGGGGAAGGCTAGGTAGCTTAAAGAGCTAACTTTAGAGAGTAATCTCATCAAAAATAACAAACCACACACTGAGAATGACTTTTAACAAGTGATGACATCATCCCGATTTTCACGGGCTGCTATAGAAATAGACCAGTGAGTAGAAAAATTAACATAACTCAAGATGTAAGAACCCAATGATCATGAAAAATTGTATGCTTATACTAGACAGTAAGCTGAATCCAACAAGCTTAAAATCACTGAATTTGGATGAGTAAAAACGGAGAAATGACTCTGACAAGATGACTGAAAAAGTCGGGTACCTGACAGAGAAGTGAAGATGAACATACCCTGTTGACTTCAAATGAACATAACTGAAGATTCCAACATCCAAATGACATGAAAATTTGTGAGCATATAGTAGCCTTATAGAGCTAACTTTACCAAGTTAAATCACTGAAAATGATGAACCAAGTGCAGAGAAACAATCTCTGCAAGCTGACTGAGAAAAACTGAAGTAATGGCAGTGAGTAGTACACATCACAAGAACATGGAAAGATGAACTCAAATAATCATGAAAATGAAAGTATATTGCTTGTACAATACAATGACTTACTGATACATATGTGTGCCTTGTAATCACACCTTGATATGGCATAAAGCTCAGCTCTTGGAGGTCTTCACATAGGTCTCTCTAACCACGACTAAAACTGCTATCTATTTATAGTTGAGTTTGGGAGGCTAACTTCCCTCAATCACTCTCCAATCAATCAATGATTGATTTGATTCTCTACCTACCACAAATCACGAATTCGTGGCTCCTCTTTCCATTCTTGATCATGTGGGCTCAACCACTTAAGATTCTCTTACTTTTACATTAAGTAAACTCTTCAAAAGTTACAAGAGGTAGTTCACAAGTGAACTTTACATAGTCTTCATTTTGAAGCTTCTTTAATGACTTTGTGAGACTCAAGCCAATACTTAGGCTTGTCATAGACTTGCTCCAACAGCTCCCCCTCAAGCCAAGTATGCTTGAGGTCTTCAATCTTCCAAGATTACCTGCAACCCAATCATAGCCTTGAATTTGCAAAGCTTTGTACCATCCAATGCTTTAGTTAGAATATCTGCACATTGTTGATGAGTGGACACATATGATATTTGAATCTCCTTGCTTAGGATCTTCTCTCGTACATAATGATAATGAACTTCAATATGTTTAGTCCTTGCATGAAAAATAGGATTAGCAGCCAAGTGAATAGAACTCATATTGTCACCAAAAATAGTTGGAGTTCCAAACTCCAATCCAAGATCTTTGAACAATGTCTTCATCCACATAGCTTCCTGTGTAGCTATGGCAAGACCTCTATATTCAGCTTCAGTAGAAGAGAGAGCAACTGTGGGTTGCTTCTTGGATGACCATGAAATAAGCTTTGAACCTGCAAAGGTAAGATAACCTGAAGTGCTCCTTCTATCTTCCTTGGAGCCAGCCCAATCTGCATCAGAAAATAGCTTCAAACCTAAATCAGATACATAAGGATAGTAAAGTCCTTCATTTATGGTTCCTTTGAGATATTTGAGTATCCTTTTGGCAGCATCCATATGTGGTTTCCTTGGTGTGTGCATAAATTGGCTTAGCACACTCACACTGTAACATATATCTACTCTTGTCAATGTGGCATAGTTGAGACTACCCACTAGACTTTGATATGATGTGATGTCCTCTATGAGTTCACCTTCATGTGAGCTCAATTTGTGATTAACCTCCATTGGAGTACCTGCAATCTTACAATCTTGCATCTTGAATTTTGCCAACATGTCCTTAATGTACTTTCTTTGAGTGAGAAAGAAACCATGATCTTTGTAGTCAACTTCCAAACCTAGGAAGTAGGTAAGTGAACCCAAATCACTTATCTTGAACTCTTCTCTCATCTGATCTTTGATCTTCTTCATACCATCTGCATCATTTCCTGTCAATATAATATCATCTACATATACACATAGGTAGATGACCTCGGAATTACTCTTTTTAATAAAGAGTGAAGGATCTGCTTTGCTTGGTTGAAAGCCTTTGTCCTGCAAGAATGAAACAAGCCTGAAATTCCAAGCTCTTGGAGCTTGCTTGAGACCATACAATGCTTTGTTAAGTTTACACACATAATCAGGATAAACTTGACTCTCAAAACCAGGTGGTTGTGCCATATATACCTCTTCTGTTATCCAACCATTCAAGAATGCATTCTTCACATCTAGTTGAAGTATCTTCCAATTCTTGGAAGAGGCAATACTAAGCAAAACCCTAATAGTAGGCATCTTTGCCACAGGAGAGAAGGTCTCCTCATAATCAATTCCCTGAGTTTGTGCAAAGCCTTTTGCCACAAGCCTTGCCTTATACCTGTTAATTGAACCATCAGAATTCTTCTTGAGTTTATGGACCCATCTTGAGCCTATTACCTTCATGGATGATGTAAGGAATTGAACTCACAACCTCTTGGTTAGGAATGTGATGGGCTAACCACTTGCCCCAAAAGCCATGGTTGAGGATTACTTCCTAATCCTCTCTCTTAGGGTGTGGTTGAACCATCTCCTACCAGGATTATGTTACATTCTTCCCCCCTTGAACTCCTAGGGAATGTACCCTGACCAGCTATGGGACTGGTAGGATGTACCCTGGATGTACCCTGGCAGGATGTACCCTGACCAGCTATGGGACTGGCAGGATGTACTCAATCAAGTTCCATCCAAGGATTCCCAAGGAATTCACACATTGCAAGCTAGCTCATTGGAAAGTTCGTTCCGAGAGCTTTCCAACGGTATATTACACGCCTCAATCCGACCTACGGATTGGGAGATACACCCCAATCATTGTAAGGTCCATCATTGAAATCGACGCGCGCCTTCCACAATTCCTACCCTTTCACATGGAGGATGCCCAAGCGCCTTTTTTAGAGGCCATTGGATCATTCCACTTTGCCCAAGCCTACTTCCTAGGCTCTGATACCAATGTAAGGAATTGAACTCACAACCTCTTGGTTAGGAATGTGATGGGCTAACCACTTGCCCCAAAAGCCATGGTTGAGGATTACTTCCTAATCCTCTCTCTTAGGGTGTGGTTCAACCATCTCCTACCAGGATTATGTTACAGATGAAGTCTTGGGCACCAAATCCCAAGTGTTGTTTTCCTCGAGTGCTTCAATCTCTTCCTTCATTGCATGCTTCCATTCTGTTTTTGCTTTGGCCTCTTCAAATGATGATGGCTCCTCTTGGTTTATGTCCTGTGCTATGTAGATAGAATGTTTAGTTACTAATGAGGTGTCAAACCCATACCTTTCTGGTTTTTTCTTTTCCCTCATAGATCTTCTTAGGCCATGATGTGATGATTCTGCCTCATGTCCAAGTTCCTGCAATTTTGCTTTACCTTTAGACTTCCATGCTTTGATCTTTTCCATCTGACATTCTTCATCATCCTCTGAGGTGTCTTGTTCTTCAATCTTTGATTGTTCTCTACCAAGCTTTGGAAAATCTTCTTCAAGATCATATTGTAAAGTGATCTTCCTGCATGAATCTTCATACCATGAATTGTTCTCATCAAAAACTACATCTCTGCTTACCAAGAATCCTTTGTTGGTAGGGTTGTATAACCTGTAGCCCTTTTGATTGTTGTCATATCCAATAAATACACACCTTTCTGCTTTTGGATCCATCTTGCCTCTAACCTGTGAAGGAACATGAGCAAAAGCAATACATCCAAAAATTTTACAATTATCTAAACTTGGTCTTCTTCCATTCCAAGCCTCATATGGAGTCATCCCATCAAGGGATTTTGAAGGCAACCTGTTAATCAAGTAAGTGGCTGTAGATACAGCCTCAGCCCATAAGTAATTAGGTAAATGCTTTTCATTTAACATAGACCTTGCAGCTTCAACAATTGTCCTATTCCTCCTTTCTGCCACTCCATTTTGCTCAGGAGTGTACCTTGTAGTTACCTCTCTTTTGATTCCTCTTTCTTGAAGAAAAGAATCAAACTCATGGGAGAAGTATTCTCCCCCTCCATCTGACCTTAGCCTTTTTAGTGATTTACCTGTTTGATTCTCCACAAGAGCCAAATATCTTTTGAAACATGAAAAAACTTCATCTTTGTGTTTCATAAAGAATAGGATAGTCCATCTGCTGCAATCATCAATAAAGGAAACATAATACCTTGATCCTGATATTGAAGCTTCCTTGCTTGGTCCCCATACATCTGTATGAACCAACTCCAAGAGATCTCCATGCATATAACCTTTCTTCATGAATGGTAACCTGTGAGACTTTCCAAACTGACATGCACTACACTTATAAATCATATGTTGTTTTGACAAGTTAGGGAGTCCAAGTACACTTTGGTCCCTGCAAATTTGCTTTAATGACCTTTCACCAATATGTGCTAACCTTTTGTGCCATACTTCCAATTCTGTGAGTGTCTGACTGCCATAATTAAAGAGAGCAATGTTTCTAGTGTCCTGTAATTCAAATGTGAACAATCTACCTGTCTTTTCACCTTTTGCAATTCTTCTGAATCCTTGACTTGGATCTTCAACAAATGCTCCTGCCTTTGTGAACCTGACTTGCAACCCTTTCTCTACTATCTGCCCAACACTTATCAAATTCTTTGTAATGATAGGGACATAGAGTACCTTACTGAGTAGGTTGATGTTTCCATCAGGTGCTTTGACATTGCCTATTTTCTCCACAGGATGTTTTGTATCATCTCCTGTTTGTACCTCATGCTTATTCCTTGGATCTTCTAAATCTGATAGGAGTGCCACATTTCCTGCCACATGATTTGAACAACCTGAATCTATGTAGAAAATATGCTCATCAGATTTACCTTGTGGCATAGCCATGTTCATGATCAATAATGAATCCTCTTTGTTTGAGTCTTCTGTGTAGTTATTGTAGTCTCTCCTTCCTTTGTAGCCTCCTTGATAGTTTGAATGATTGTAGTTGTTGTAGTTGCCATGGTAGTTGTTGAACCTTCCTCTTGAGTAGCCATAACTTCCTCTATTGTATCCTCTGCCTCTTTGATTCCTGGAATTCCTAAAGCA
Source organism: Ceratopteris richardii (assembly GCA_020310875.1). Lineage (NCBI taxonomy): Eukaryota > Viridiplantae > Streptophyta > Polypodiopsida > Polypodiales > Pteridaceae > Ceratopteris > Ceratopteris richardii. The sequence continues at coordinate 139,386,517 of CM035409.1, read as the reverse complement.
ATTTTCAGTTGTATGATTAGTTAATCCACAAATAGAACATGAGTTGGAGTCTTGGGATCTCCCCCTGCCTTGTCTACCTCCTCTTCCTCTACCTCTGCCATGTCTTCCTCTACCTGCATAGTTAGCTTGATATGTACCTGCTTCATCATCCACTTTCTTTGCCTTTCCTTTGTTATCTTTAGACTTGCTTTTATCCGTGTATAAAGCTGAAGATTGATTACCTTTAGAGCTTTCTCCATTTTTGATAAGCTTTGCCTCTTGAGTAAGTAATTGTCCAATCAGTGTGTTGAAATCAGGTACATGCATGTCCATGTACAAATCCATAGCTGTGGTGAATGCTTCCCACTTGTCATCTGCCTTCAAGCCATTGATGACCTGCCTTACAATTTGCTCTTCATCTATTACCTCTCCAATGCTTCCCAACTGATCTGCTATGTCCTTGAGCTTTGTGACAAAATCAGTCACATTTTGTTTGGGAGCCTTCTTGAGAGTTGTGAAATCCAGCCATAGTTGATGCTTCCTAGCTTTAGTACTTGAAGCAAAGAAAGCTTCAAGTGCATCCCACACTTCGTGAGATGTCTTACAACTTCTAATGTGAGGCAACAAAAAATCTGAGATAGAGTTGAGGAGATAAGACCTTGCAAGTGCATCCTTGGAGCACCATGTGCTCAATCTTTCTTGCTCTTCTTGTGTTGGTTGACTTTTGTTCCTGAAACTTGGCATAACTTCATCTCCAGCCACATAACCATATAAACTTCTACCTTGGAGATAAGCTTCCATTCTTAATGACCAAGCTGAGTAGTTACCTCTGTCCAATTTGTCAATTGATGAAGGAAATCCATCTGCCATGTTGTCCAACCTTGCTCTGATACCACTGTGAAGAGATGGATAGGTATGTGTTGAAGATGAAGAGGTGTTGCAAAATCTTTGCTCTACACCAGCCAAATGAACTCCAGGAGTAGATGGTGGGCCCTTTTAGCTTGCCAATGGATGTATTAGACACCCTATGTACCTTGGAAGATCACTCTCAAAAAGATAGATCAAAACAGATAAGTTGGAGTTAGCTCAGAGGTGAAAACTTGCTATTCTTGGTTGATACACCTGACCAGTGTTTTACATAATTCTCTGAGCACAGCAGCAATTAGATTAATTCCTCTTGGGAAGGCTAGGTAGCTTAAAGAGCTAACTTATCCAATAGAGAGTAATCTCATCAAAAATAACAAACCACACACTGAGAATGACTTTTAACAAGTGATGACATCATCCCGATTTTCACGGGCTGCTACAGAAATAGACCAGTGAGTAGAAAAATTAACATAACTCAAGATGTAAGAATCCAATGATCATGAAAATTTGTATGCTTATACTAGACAGTAAGCTGAATCCAAAAAGATTAAAAGCACTGAATTTGGATGAGTAAACACTGAGAAATGACTCTGACAAGATGACTGAAAAAGTCGGGTACCTGACAGAGAAGTGAAGATGAACATACCCTGTTGACTTCAAAGGAACATAACTGAAGATTCCAACATCCAAATGACATGAAAATTTGTGAGCATATAGTAGCCTTATAGAGCTAACTTTACCAAGTTAAATTTCTGAAAATGATGAACCAAGTGCAGAGAAACAATCTCTGCAAGCTGACTGAGAAAAACTGAAGTAATGGCAGCGAGTAGTACACATCACAAGAACATGGAAAGATGAACTCAAATAATCATGAAAATGAAAGTATATTGCTTGTACAATACAATGACTTACTGATACATATGTGTGCCTTGTAATGACACCTTGATATGGCATAAAGCTCAGCTCTTGGAGGTCTTCACATAGGTCTCTCTAACCACGACTAAAACTGCCATCTATTTATAGTTGAGTTTGGGAGGCTAACTTCCCTCAATCACTCTCCAATCAATCAATGATTGATTTGATTCTCTACCTACCACAAATCACGAATTCGTGGCTCCTCTTTCCATTCTTGATCATGTGGGCTCAACCACTTAAGATTCTCTTACTTTTACATTAAGTAAACTCTTCAAAAGTTACAAGAGGTAGTTCACAAGTGAACTTTACATAGTCTTCATTTTGAAGCTTCTTTAATGACTTTGTGAGACTCAAGCCAATACTTAGGCTTGTCATAGACTTGCTCCAACAATAAAGAGTATTCTATGTCCACGTCAAAATGATACCACATTCCACTAGCACAACTGTGTGATGGGTGAGTGTTGTGATTGTGGAGTAGGACATTTTAAGTGGTGTCCAAGAGAGACTAGCATTGAGGAATATCATATTCATGTAAAGATCTTTGAAGATGTCAAGTCAATGTATGAAGGACAAGTTCATAAAAGGAAAGAATTGATAAAGAGGGAGATGATTCCTAAAGTTGTAACAAGATTATTTGAGTAAAATCTAAAGAAATTTATCAAGCACAATTTCATTTATTTATGGCAAGCAAACCAGTTTAAGATGTGTGTCTCTGAATTCCCAGAAGATGTTGTGGTTTCAGTGGTTGATTTTGCAGAAAACTATACATTCCGCGAGCAAAATGAAATACAATCTATGCATTGGTGGTCTGTACAGGTAACTATTTTTGTGCATATCACATATTTTCGTTTGGAGGGTATTCCAGAAAAGGTAATCCACTTCTTCATATCCAATGACAAGAAGCATGGCACCCTTTTTGTGCAACATTCTTTCCAATTACATTGGCAATGGTTGAGAGAGCTAGACCTTGAGTTAATTCAACATTGGGTATGGTCAGATTGTGCAACTTCTCAAGTTAAAGCTAAACGTCCATTTTACTTCATAGGAAGATATCCAGGGCTAATAGGCATGACCATGATATGGAACTTCTTTGAGTCAGGGCACGAGAAGGGAGAACATGATGGTGTAGGTGCAGTTGTGAAAAGGGCATTAACCCATGAACAACTTAAACCTAAAGATGCAATGCTAAAGTGTGCTGCAGATGTTGTGAAATTTCTCAGAGGACATTTGTCAGAGTCTAAAGGGAGAGATGTCACGTGGGTCTTCTGGGAAGTGAAGATTGACGAACTTAACACGGAGAAGGCTTGGGATTTAAGGGGATATCTCAAGTTTGACCCTTGTTGAGGGAGAGTCAAGTAAAAAGAAGAAAAGAAGAAGACAACGAAAGAAGCAGCTTCACTAAAAAGCAATATCTGAAGATATATCTCTGCAAGAAGCCCTGCAGGGGCACACACACCAAGGAAAGGACGTAACCCACATGGGTGCTTCAACCTCTTGATCTATGGAAGGTCCAGATCGAAGACTGAAGCACCACATCTTCATACCTTCCACTGGTGGCGTGCGTGGCAACCCGAGTTACCATGGCAACCCAGAATTAATGAGCCTATAGGTGAATTAGACTACGAAATATCAGGTAGTCAGTCAAACTCTAGGGGTTTGCGGGCGAGCAAAAGAAAAGAATGTAAAACAAGGATTAAGAAGAGGCCGTCAAAACTGAACACCTGTTTTATAAACAGGTAACAATGAGCAAAGGTTGCGTGTAGAGAAAGGAAGTGAATAACACAGCAAGGTCCGATGTGTGCAACCAGGACAAATCAGAGCGCCTCTAAAACGTAATGCAAGATCAAGAATCAGGCAAAACTGGCCACGGGATGCGTGCGGACAACAAACTAAGGACAAGGAACAAAGCCTGTCAAGGGACGACAGAGACGAAGAGGGGGAGAGTGTTGCAGAGCTAAAGAAAGCACAAAGCAGAGAAAAAGACGGGCCCCAAAATTTTTCCGTTTTGGACATCATATTTTTGTATCATAATCATTCTTGTAATATATTTTCCGTTGTAAAGGCAGTAGAGGAGTCCTCTAGATGCATCTCCACAGAAGATTGGAGATTTACCCATGTAAAATAGTAGGAAATTAGTCTTTTAGTGAATAAAGTGCCGGTCTCTTGTGTGAAAGGACCATTTTTAGGGCACTAGTATATAAGTCAAATGTGACTCTTTGTAAAGAACTTTTTGCCATTGTGAGAATAGAGAGCACAGAAATTCGAATTTGTGTCTTCTTCACTCTGTATCTTCTTCTTCGTGAGCTTGTATGCATGTGTATTGCTTGGAAGGAGTGCTTGTAAGTGTTGTCTATCCATGAAAGTGTTTATTTGCTGTAGGAAAGGTGTGTGCGAAGTGTAGGAAGTGCTGAAGTGTAGGAAAGTATTCCCGCGACTCAGTATTTTGCTCATAACTTGAAGTAGGAGCGTCAGAATTGAGTGAAACCACTGCCATTGGATGCGTCTTCTCGAGAGCTTCAAAATGCATATGCTATTTGCTATGTTTGGAGCTCGGAGCTGAGAGAAAAGTCCAAAATACTGACGGCTGCTGCACCAAGTATCGTTTCGCCTTGACCAACAGTTGGAGCTTGTTTGGATAAGTCTTTGCCTTATTTACACTCTTTGAGTAGTCCATTTGCATTGATCATCACATGATTGCATGTCCTCATACACTCGGCTAGGTTTGTATACTCTTTGGATTGATAATTAAAAGCGTGTATCCCCACTATATGCACTTGAGAGGGGATTGAGGTATAGTCTCTTTCTCCGCAAGTCCCTAAGTTGGTACTTAGGTCAACACACTTTTTGGCGCCGTTGCCGGGGAGTGACGAATCAAACGGAGGCATTCGTGTGATGGTAAGTAGCTTTTTTTGCATTGAAGTAAGTGGAGGAGTGGAAATTTTCTCTTCTTTGGTAAGTCATTTTCAGCCGCACTTGCTACTTCTCATTCTTGGAGTGTGTGTAGTGAGTTGTTAGTCTAGGGAAGTGAGCAGAAGGAGTAGAGTGGGAGTAGTTAGAGAGTAGACCAAGTCATTAGGGTAGAGTTTAGTCTTTGTTCAGTAAAGTTTTCTTTTTGAAAGCAAGAAAATCCCAAGTATAAGAGCCAAAAAAGGTCACTTTGCAAGTTACTTGTGTTTTTGAACAAGTATCGTGGGACGAGCTGCTGAGTATCGTGTGTCGAGCCTGAGCTTGTGGAGCTGCGTTAAGCAAGTGAGGGTGCTAGAAGAGTGAGAAAGAGCATCAAAGGTGAGCCACTTAGTTGCTAGTTCTTTTTGATCACTCAAAAAATTCAATATCAGTGTCAAACGATCTGCGTCAGGTATCGTTTGGAACTTACAAGGTAAAAAAGGTGTGTTTTGATTGATACAGAGAGAGAGGAGAGGGTAGAAGGGCTAGTACAACAAGTTTATTGAAGCAAAACTTAAAAAACATCTCTCAAAAATTGTCTAAGGGTCAAGTATCGTTTTGCCCCCGCGGTCGAGTATCGCGATACTTAGCAAGTATCGTTTTGCTCCTGTGGTTGAGTATCGCGATATTTCCCTCCGATCGTGTATCGTTTCATACCGATCGCGATACTTGGTCAGAGATCATTTTGGCCAGAGATCGCGGATCGTGTATCGTTTCGGATTAGAGATCGTTTTGATCAAAGATCGCGATACCTCTCAGAGATCGAGTATCGTTTGGTCCTTTACCGATCGCGATATTTGATCAGTATCGTGTATCGTTTCGCCAGCGATCGTCTGCGAAAGATCGTTTTTTGAGGTATCGTTTTGTGAGAGATCGTGTATCGTTTGGTGGAAGTATCGTATATCGTCTGTGTTCAAGTATCGGATATCGTTTGGGATCAAATATCATGTATCGTTTTATCCCGAGTATCAAGTATCGTTTTCATCAGGTATCGTGTATCGTCTGGTCTTCAGAGATCGCGATACTTGATCAGTGTCGTGTATCGTAGGATCACAAGTATCGTGTATCGTTTGGAGTTGAGTATCGTTTGTGCCAAAGATCATTTTGATCAAAGATCGCGATATTCACCAGCTATCGTGTATCACCTGTGCCCAAATATCGTGTATCACCTGTGCCCAAATGTCGTGTATCGTTCTGACCCAAGTATCGGGTATCGTTTCAGCCCAGAGATCGTGTATCGTGGAATCTGGAGTCAAGTATTGTGATCTGGGAAAAATTCTTTTTCAGTCATTTCCTAGACAAAGTTTTCTAGAAATTTTGACCTTTAGTGCAGAATCCCAGAGGCTAGAGGATTGCAAGGGCTGATCAGAGTTGTTAGGTGGATGAACCTGAGATCCAGAAGAACTCTAGGAAGCCGAAGAAGTGTAATCTCTTCTGTAGGTAGTGTAGCAGAGCCAAGTAACCGTTCACATTATTCTGAGACCTCCAGTGAGTCAGAGGAAGAAATTCCCATGGCTTCAGAGGATATGCAGAACACAGTACCCATGATTGGCATGATGTCGATCATTGAGGGAGAGTACAGAACCTCCTTGGAGTATGTGAACACCAACCAAAATAAGATCCCTATTTATTTGGATGGTCTAAACAGATAAGTGGCCAGGTTAAAGAAAGCGTCAGAGGCTTACATAGTGCCTAGACCAGCAGTCAAGTACGTAGGAGGATTTTACATGGACAAAAGAGATATCCAATATGTTGTCACAGAACACCCAGAAAACATTAATGAAATTGGTGAAGAAAATAATGCTTCAAACTTAAATAGAGGAGGGAATGAAGAGCAAGTAACTACACCTAGAGGGAGATCTACGGTTGCTAGGATATGGAGAGGAGACCTGATTCCCCAAGATGACACCTTAATGGATGTATATTTGATCAATGGGATAGAGCATCTTCTTAGAGCACATTCTTCAATATGGGAAGCTGCCCCTAATCTAGTCACCATCTATGAGTTACAAGATCCTGATTTCTCCACCATCATCACATATTTGGATAAGAATCAGAGAAGATATTGGCCCTTAACAGAAGTGGAAAGAGCTGAGTTGAAATATCAGAATATCCCAGTGTTTCCCCCTAGGGACCAAGCCACTACTTCAGGAAATCCACTTGGAACATCCCATAATGATTCATACCAACAGTCGGGCCAAACACGACAAACACAACAAACTCAAATTCCAATCAGACAACCTGTGCAGTTCGCAATGCCTGCAAATAACCCTAATTACCGACCTCAACCAACTATTGACCCAAGACATGGAATTCATGCTCCAGTCAGACCGCCGGTAGTAAGAGGACCAGGCATACCAGTAGGAAGACCAATTTTTCCAGTAATGCCTAGAACACCCGAAGCAGGAAGAAGATTAAGGCCAATTCAAGTGGCCAAATGCATGAGAAATCACTATGATGGCTCTAGTGAACCTTACAATCATATAGCGGAATTTAAACAAGTAATCAGAGCCGAACAGGTAGAAGACTTTTTGATTCAATATGAGTCCTTTGGCCTTACTTTGTTAGACACAGCGTTAGCATGGTTTCAACCATTGGACCCTAATACTTTTCAAAACATGGAGCAAGTATACCAAGAAATGATTGAGGAATTCACTAAGTCAGGAATTAAAAACAATTCTTCATCATTGATCCATAGCTTCAAGCAAGTCCCTACCGAATCAGTGAGATTAGCTGCAAGAAGATTCAAACAGTATGTGGACAGATGCCCAGTAGAAGAGAGACCTGCCCAGTAAAATGGTGTCATTATTTTTGGAAGGATTGTTGAACGGATCTTTGAGATCATTGGTATATGTAAAAAGAGTTCAGACTTTGCAAGAATGCATGAAGGAATGCATAGATCTAGAAGACAACCTAGCAGAGGACCTGAAAATACCTCTAGGAAGCTTGAAAAGTGAAGAGTCGGCCAGTAACACATCAATCCCTAAAAACAATGTAGAGGAAATAGCCGATTTGGTAGCAAAGAAGTTGAACGTTCAAGGACAGAGGAACTACCCCAATAACCCTATGAGAGTACCCATGCTCAGAAGATGTATGCAGTGCGGAGGTGATCATCCTTCTCACTTGTGTACTAGGGGAGTAGTCCCACCACCTGTTTATGCTTATAATAGACCCACCGTCCCAGGATCTCTACAATATTGTAGTATAGAACAAAAATATACAAATCACAGTACAGAAAATTGCCCTTACAATAGGCAAGCGAGGCCAGCACAACCATACATGAGACCTTATAGATACCCTCAGAGAGATCAGGGAGGTGAAGCCTTTAGATATCCCACTTATCAGCCGCAGGCACCAGTGCCATGACCATATGCGTATCAGGGATACACCCAACCACAACCTGTACTAGGACAACAACCGCCCCATCCTCAGAACGTTGTCCCAGTCAAGATTGCTCAACCTGAAGAAAACCTAGAGAGAGCAATAGTCCCAGCCACACCTTTGGTTGGTAATGAACCATATGACTCATCTTACGACCATAGTCAAGGAGCATATCCCAATTATGAAAGCTCAATGATGGAATATGGACAACTGTATGAACCATATGCCTATGGCATGGAAGTATCAGATTGTTCATACGGATATGAGCAGGACTATGTGTCATTAATGTACACAGCTCCTAGAGCAACCATACCACCCCGACCCATGAACAGACCGCCTGTACCCAGAGGACCATGTTACAGATGTGGAGGTGATCACTATATCAGAGAATGTACATTGCCAAACCCACCACCACCACAACGAGTCTGGGAAGGCTACTGTAGTGAGTGTGGTAAGGAACACCTTTTCAGAGACTGCCCCAAGAATCCCAACAAGGTTACATCTACGTGCAAATCAATGTAATAGAAGTAATCGAGTCATCAAGAAGTGATAAGGAATACACTGTACCATTGAAAGCGATAACGAGAGCTAAAGCTAGAGAGATCCCAGAAAAAGCTGAAAAACACAATCCGAGTGACATAGCGACGAATACACCCACACCACAGAGAGTTGAAGACTCGGAAGAGCCTGAGAAAAGTGTGGTAAGTAAAAGAACCCAACGATGGAAGAACCGTAGAGATAGGATAAAAGAAAAGAAATTACTGCAGAAAAAGGAAAATGAGAAGAACGAACAGAATCCAAAAGAGGAACTGAAAAAGGACGAAGAAATTAAAAGTGAAAAGTATAAGAAAGAAGAGTTTGGATCAGTCTTAGCCGATCCCATGCCTGAAGAATTAGCTATGTGGATTCAGGCATACAAGGCACGAATAAGAGCAGGACCTACCATAGAGCAACACGAGAGAGAATATCCAAGAGGCGACTTAGAAAAAGAAAGACTGGAGATCTGCAAGAAATTGATAGAAGTTGCACAACAGACCTTAGAAAAACCTGCATTGCCTTTACCCAATACCCGAATTTTTGAAGGAGAATTCCAAGAGTGTGTAAACACTCATGAAAAGCCTGAAGTGAGTAGAACACAGAATGACGAATGTGGTATTGAGAGAAGGGAAGGATCCATAGTTCCCGAAGTAGAAGGAGAATGGACTAAAGATCTATGGGCACGAGTTCAAGAGGACAAACGGAAGAAAGTGGAAGGAATTGAACCACCCTTTGAAGAACTAGAAGCAGGAGATGAAATAGAGGGTTCAATACCTGAACTACATTCAGAGGAAATTTTACCGATGGCTGCAAGTAACCAAGGAGAGGAAGATGTAAATGAACTTCCCAATTACACAGGGGAGTACGAACACAATTCAGATTTGTTTGGTATTCCCTCAATGAGGAAACGAGAAACGAACCCATCAGTCCAAACATCTGAGATCATACAACGCCTTAGAGAGGTAAAAATCCCTTGTACCCTAACATTCGAAGAACGGTTGAAGGTAAAACCACATTTGAAGGAGAAATTATTCAATCAATGGGAAGTCAAGGAGGAGATAGCAGACGAAGTAAACACAGTGATAATTCCAGTGGATAAGGTAGGAGACTTTAGTGAGGGAGATGAAGGAAATACCTGCCTTCCAATTACTCATAGGGGTTACATGTTGGAGTTAGACGTCTGCGGAAGCACGCGAACAGCACAAGGAAGAAGAAGAAGAAGCTTGGAGCACAACACACAAGACTGAATGTATTACTAGAGAATGTACAAAGATAAGTAGCCCATTAGGGCAATAGGCGTATATACAAGCCGGGGGAAAAAAACCTCCTAAAGAGGGAAAAAAGTGCCCCGGCGGTCCTAGAGTGTTCACACACATCACTACCTAAATATATCAACAAATCCCCCCTGGGAGTGATGCGGTGAACAAGGAGCTGGCACTCATGTATAAGGAAGTGTCGAGCTATGTGGAAATCACTCCACAAAAGGAAGTAAGCCCAAAGCTTTGCGGAAAGCTTCAAACTTCTCCCTAGGCAGAGCCTTCGTGAAAAGGTCTGCAATGTTCTCCTGCGTGGGCACATATGCCAAGCTGATCTCCCCAGCAGAGAACCTCTCCCTGACATAGTGATAATGCACCTCAATGTGCTTAGTGCGAGCATGGAACACAGGGTTCCTCGCAACTGCCAATGCGCTCTGACTGTCAGTGAAGATGGTGGTGGCAAAAGACTGGCCAACACCCAAATCAGCCATAAGGCGTCTGAGCCACACACACTCAACAGTCGTTGTGAAAGCTGCCCTATACTCAGCCTCACAACTGGAAGTGGCCACAGTAGGCTGCTTCTTGCTCAACCAAGATATACATGAGCTACCAAGCATGAAGCAAAAACCACTGGTGGACACACGAGTGTCATAGCAACCAGCCCAATCTGAGTCAGAAAAAGCATGCAAATCTGGCGGTAGTGATCCCCCCTTGGGATAAAACAACCCAAGTAGCCGAGTACCACAAACAACCCAAGTAGCGAAAGATGCGCTTAACCGCTTTCCAATGCGTGACTCCTGGGCAATGCATAAACCTGCTCATCTGTGAGACAGCAAACTGAATATCTGGCCGAGTAATGCATAAGTAAATCAAGCATCCAACAGCCTGCTGATAGAGAACAGCATCAAATGCATCTCCAGCATCATGAAGACTCAATCGTAAACCTGTCTCCATAGGAGTGGCAATAGGCTTACAGTCTTCAAGGCCAAAACGCTGCAATAATGTGTCAATATATTTCGTTTGACACAAAGCCATTCCACCATCAACTTGCATAAACTGAATGCCCAAATAGTGATGCAAATGCCCCAAATCAGACATCTCAAATGAGGCATGCAAATCAGCCTTGAAATCAGCAATATGCTTCTCAAGAGGACCAGTGAGCAGCATGTCGTCTACATAGTCAACAATGATCAGAAGCACATCATTAGCACGCTTAACATATAAGGTGCTTTCAGTTGGACTGTTCTCAAAACCATGTGCAATTAGATAGGCATGTATTTTCTCATACCAAGCACGTGGTGCTTGCTTTAAACCATATAACGCCTTCTTTAACCTGCACACCTGGTTTTCATGCCCTTTCTGCACAAAGCCACGGGGCTGAAAAACATACACTTCTTCATGCAAGTCACCATTCAGAAATGCTGTTTTAATGTCCAACTGATGTACATTCCAACCATGATGGGCTGCAAGTGCACAAATGCTCCGAACAGTAGTCATACGGCATGTAGGTGCAGAGGTCTCATCAAAATCAATGCCTCTTTCCTGCGCATAACCCTTTGCAACAAGCCTAGCCTTATACCTATCAACTGTACCATCAGGTTTACGCTTCAGCTTGTATACCCACTTAGTGCCAATGGCCTTCTTGCCAGGAGGCAAGTCACATAAAGACCATGTACCATTCTTCATTATAGCATCATATTCAGATTGCATAGCAGCCATCCAATTTTCTGAATTTTGTGCTTCATCAAAAGAAACAGGCTCATTCTCATCACAGAGACTAGATGTAGCCATAGCATAGCAATCTGATGCAAAGGAGGTACTATGAGAGCCTGAACGAGTACGATATGACAAAGGTGCATCTAATTTGCTGTCACGCAAAGTCTGCACCAGCCATTTTGGCATAGTTTTTGCCTGTTCAATATCAGCTCTCTCATCAACAAGTGCATCATGTAAATCTGCATCAGAAATGGAATGATCTGCATCATCATATGAAACCTGCAAAGGCTGAGAAATTGCCTCATTAGGACCAGCGCTAGCCTGTCCACCTGTAAAAAGAGGCATCAAAGTATCATACATGTCTTTGGAGCTAACAGATGTCTCCTTAGTACATGAAAGCAATGGCTGAATAGCATCTTCCACAAAGACAACATCACGGCTAACCAGAATGCGTTTAGTCTGTGGATGATACAGACGATAGCCTTTACTTTCAGAACTGTACCCAACAAAAATACATTTTACTGCCTTATCATCCAATTTTCTGCGATGTTGTTCAGGCACTAATGCATATGCCAAACAACCAAAAACACGCAGATGAGCAACAGATGGCTTGCGGTCATGCCAAGCCTCATATGGAGTGATAGACTGCAACGCTTTGGTGGGACACCTGCTCAGTACATATGCTGCACACATGACAGCTTCAAGCCAGAAACTATGCGGTAAAGCCTGACTTTTGACCATGCACCTCGCCATCTCCATGAGTGACCTGTTCTTTCGTTCAGCAACTCCATTCTGTTGAGGTGTATACGGCACTGTACACTGGTGTTTTATCCCACGTTCAGCCAGAAATGCATTAAAATCTGAAGACATATATTCCCCCCCTCGATCAGAACGGAGGGTGCCCATTTTACATGCTGACAAATTTTCAGCCAAAACCAAAAACTGTTTGAAGCACATGAACACTTCGGACTTTGCTTTGAGTGGATATACCCATGCATGCCTGGAAAAATCATCAATGAAAGTCACGAAGTAAAGGTAATTTCCAAAAGAGGGTGTCTGCATAGGACCACAGACATCACTATGTACAAGCTGCAATTTCTGCATAGCCCGAACTGAACCATCTTTTGGAAAGGAAGAACGCTGCATTTTGCCCAAAATACAGCCTTCACAAACATGTTTTCCAGGTGCCTCAAGTTTGGGCAAAGAGGACACCATTTCAGATTTTTGCAGGCGTAACAAGCTAGCAAAATTCAGATGACCAAAGCGTGCATGCCAAAGCTTTGCATCTGACATAGCCTGAGAATCATGAGCTGCACATGCCGAATCATTCACAGATCTTTCATAGTCTATGAGCTTATACAGCCCACGACATAAAATGCCAAAAGCAATAATCACATCGCCATTTGAGAGATCATGGACTGTACACCTGTCATCAACGAATTTCACAACCAAGCCAATCTTGGCTAATGCAGAAACTGATAACAGGTTCTTTTTGATCCCTGGCACAAATAAAGCATCTGACAAAGTGAAAGAACTACCATCAGCAGTAGTCAAAATGATCTTACCAACTCCCATAACAGGATAAGAGGAGTTATTGGCGCATGTGACAGTATTCCCTGTAGGGGCAGGCTCGAGTGAAGAGAAGAAACTGCGCTGCGAGGTAATATGTTTGGTCGCCCCACTGTCAAAGTACCAAACATCTGAGTCTACTGCAGACATGCACTGATCATGAGAAGATGGGTCAAAACTGCAGACAGTAGTAAACGCCCATTCTTCTTCCTGCACAAGATTTGCAGACTCTGTTTTTGGTGTAGAGGCCTCTGCAACAACCATTCCAGCCTCTTTCTTCTTTGCCTCTTTAGCAGCCAGTTTTGGACAGTTCTTTATAATATGATCATTTCCTTTACAGTACTTGCAGAACAATTTCTGTTTTTCTGATTTCTTCTCATCTTTATCCTGGTTCTTCGATTGTGCAGCATTTGCAGATTTCTGCTTACTAGTAGAAGAGCTCCATTTTCCTTTGCCCTTCTGACTAGCCAGGAAAGCTTGATCTGCAACACGCATAATGGACCTGTTCTGCCTGGACTGATCTTCCTGCAACAGAACAGAGACTAATTCCTCAAATGACAAGGCATTCGGATTGCCTTTCATCATCAATCGAAGAGTAGAGGCAAAACTCTGATATGAATCAGGAAGGCCATTCAGAATGGTCTGCACAAGTGAGCTATCTGGTATAACCTCATCAGCAGAAATCAATTGTTCCTTCAAGTCTTTGATCTTTGTAAGAAAACTGTCCATCGAATCACCTTCATTCATGTGCTCACTCTCCAACTGTTTTCGGAGGTAAGCAACACGAGCCTCATTCCTAGCCTGGTACAAAGTGGTAAGTGTATCCCAAGCATCCTTTGCTGTTCTGCAAGAGCGAATGTGAGGAATAATGGCACGTTTGACAGACAAAGCTATCAATGCATGTGCCTGGGCATCTCTGCCATCCCATCGAATCTGCTTTGCAGTAGGTGCAACAGAAACAGCAGCACGAACAGGAATCTGCGGAATATCATCTTCGACACCATCTTCATCAACTCCAACACCTGTATTTGCAGTACCTGTCGTTACAGGTGTAACAGGACGTCTTTCAACACCCTGCACAATGTTCCACAATCCTTTTGCAACTAGTACATGTCGCATCATATAAGCCCATAATGGGTAGTTGGTACCATCCAACTTATCCTCAACAGCCAACATACGGAATACATCACTGCTTTCAGCCATGGCCGGTGACTAAAATACCTTGATGCAGAAAATTGACTGTATCTCAAAAAGTTGAACAGAACTGCCCACACAAGTTCTGCTAGACCTGTAGCAGACTTCGAGACGCTTAAACTGGCGAATAGAAACTGGTATATACCTTTGGCACAAAAGGATGAAATAGCCTGCATAAGCACTGCGATAGTGCGTTCGGAGGCCGAAACGAGCTCAGATCGCGATTTCGGCACCACAAAGCGAAGCAGTTTTGATCTCGGAAACACCCTGAGTATGCTCACCAAATTTTGTGCGAATCTGAGACTGCAAACGGAGGAGTGTCGACGGCGCCCTAGAAGAAGCAACGACCTGCTCTGATACCAATTGTTGGAGTTAGACGTCTGCGGAAGCACGCGAACAGCACAAGGAAGAAGAAGAAGAAGCTTGGAGCACAACACACAAGACTGAATGTATTACTAGAGAATGTACAAAGATAAGTAGCCCATTAGGGCAATAGGCGTATATACAAGCCGGGGGAAAAAAACCTCCTAAAGAGGGAAAAAAGTGCCCCGGCGGTCCTAGAGTGTTCACACACATCACTACCTAAATATATCAACATTACACTACCAAAGCCATCTTAGATTCGGGAGCTGGTGTTGGTATTGCTACCAAAGAAATTTGGGAGAAATGGGGAAAACCAGCGTTAAGACCAACACGCATGAAAATACAAATGGCAGACAGACATACAGAAAGACCCTTAGGATTGTTGGAACGAGTAGTTTTCACTACATGTGGAGTGGAATTCGAACACACTTTAGCAATATGTCACTTCGAAAGGCCAAGCAATTATGAAATGATCCTGGGAAGGCCTTTCATGAGACAGTTAAAGGTCATACAAGATTGGGGAAAAGATGCTGTATACCTACAACACGCAGGAACCACCACTAGAATAAACCTACATACATACACTTATCAAGATGTTCCACCTCTACAATGGAATCAAATTCATAAGGAGGAAGACGATCAATCAATTCATAGTGTAGGTTCTAGTGATCAATCTTGGATGAACCAGGACACTCATCTATGGATATGCCAAGCTGCAAAGAAGGAAGAGGAGAGAAGAAAAGGATGGCAGCAGAAACAAGGAATAGCGAGGTCTGTACAAGATCCATCCTACATGCCACAAGTATTTCCGGATGAAGAATTTGAACCACACGGTTGGATGGAAATTTTAGCGACCCTCGATGTCTGTGTAAACGAAGAAGTAGTGACCATGAACGAATGTATCGATGAGGAGGGTTATGATGTGAGCCTGTATGTGGTAGTCCTTCAGGAGGCGGAAGAAGGAGAAGTGATCGAGAAAGACTGGAAGGAGGACTACGAGAGCATTGAAATGGAGCCCGAACCAATGGATCTAGGGAATAGTACCACCAACATAAATATCAAAGCCAATGGAAAACACCAGGAACTCACACAGAAGGGGGAATTAGAATTTGAAAGAGAATCAGAAGATGAAGAAAATAAACCCCAAGACCAATTTGAGGTACTAGCTCACTTTAAAAAATATGAAGTGGAGGAGAGAAAAATCGCTATTCAAATGCCAAAAAGAGAAGCACAGCCTGGAATAGCATATGATAATAAGGAACAAACCAAGAAGATAGTAGTAACTGTAGAAGAAGGAGAAGAACGATGTACCTTCATAGGACAGGATGTCTCATTAGAGGAAGAACAAGAGTTAATTCGTCTCATAAGAGAATATCGGGATGTCTTTGCTTGGACCTATAAGGACTTGAAAGGAGTCGACCCTTCTATATGTGCGCATAGAATCCCCATGACATCCGAAGCCAAACCTTCTAAACAAAGACCATATACTTACAATGATATGTATTCAGCAAAAATAAAGGAAGAAATAGACAAGTTACTAGATGCTGGATTCATATACGAAATTGAGCACACGGAATGGGTGTCACCTTTGGTGGTTGTACCGAAAAAGAATGGAAAGTTAAGAGTGTGCATCAATTTGAAGAAAGTAAATGCCGCGACAATAAGGGATAGTTATCCTTTACCAATCACAGATCATCTCTTGGAAAGGGTGGCAGGAAAGGAAGTCTATAGCTTTCTGGATGGCTTTTCAGGGTATAATCAGGTAGCTATTGCTCTTGAGGACCAACATAAAACAGCGTTCGCAACTGAATGGGGAGTATACACCTTTAGAGATGCCTTTTGGTTTAACTAATGCCCCAGCCACCTTCCAAAGATTGATGTGTCATGTATTCAAAGAATTCCTAAGAAAAAGTATGGAGGTCTACGTGGATGATCTTTGTACTTATTCAGCTATACGATCAGAACATATCCCTGAGCTAGAAAAGATCTTTGCTAAATGTCGACAATATCGAGTATGCCTTAACCCAGAAAAATGTGTCTTCATGGTTAGACAAGGGAAAATATTAGGACATATTGTCTCTAAAAACGGAATCTCAACTGATGAAGACAAAATTAAAGTAATTCTGGATTTACCAAGACCTAAGACGGCTAAGGAAGTTCAAGCATTTATGGGACATTGTGGATACTATCGAAGATTCATACATATGTACGCCATAATTGCTAGACCTCTTTATGCATTATTGACTCTATTTAATTGGACCGAGGAATGCGAGAGAGCCTTCAATGAGTTAAAGAAGCGATTGAGTTCAGCACCAATCCTTCGAGTCCCTAACTGGAATAAGCCGTTTCACATTCATGTGGATGCTTCCAAGTTTGCCATTGGTTGCATCTTAGCTCAACCTGCGGATACGGGAAAATTAGACCACCCTATAGCCTATGCTAGTAGACAATTAAATCAAGCAGAACGCAATTATACCACCACGGAGAGAGAAGGCCTAGGGATGGTGTACGCAGTCAAAAAGTTCAGACATTACCTGTTGGCAAACAAATTCAAATTCTTCATTGATCATCAAGCCCTACTGTACCTAGTCAACAAGCCTTGTAATACAGGACGACTAGTACGATGGTTTTTATTGCTAATGGAATTTGATTTTGAGGTAGTAGTCAAGAAAGGAAATACCCACATAAGAGCAGACCACTTATCAAGAATGACCCATGGAGAACCACCCATAGGAGTACTAGATGATCTTCCAGATACGTACCTTTTTAACCTAGAAGTATGTCCTCAATGGGCAGAAAAGTTGATCCCTATACTTACACATGGACCTAAAGATGGGATCACGCCAAACCAAACCCAAGACCTCTGGAAGACTAAAAACCTTCATATCATTGCGGGAAGTTTGTATCACCAGGATTCAAGTGGATTATTAATGAGATGCGTGGAGGAAGAGGAACAAGAAATGTGGCTTCAGAAAGCACATGTAAACCAATGGAAAACTCATTTGAATGCAAATGGAACGTGGCAAACACTCAAGAGATTTGGCATATATTGGCCAACCATGCAAAGAGATGCACATAATCATGTATCAACCTGTCAAAACTGTCAAGAACAAATCCCAGATGAGAACTCTACCTTATGCTATTCTACAATAGCACCAAGATGGAGCATGCCTCTGGTAAAGTTCTTGAAAACTCAAGAATACCCAGACGGAGCTACTTCAGCAAGGAAACGTGCACTTGAAGAACAAAGTAAGGATTATGCCATTATAGGAAAACAACTTTTTAAACGAGGGAAAGATAACCAATTACGAATGTGCATTCACGAAGACGAATATCTTTCTGTTTTACAGATGGCTCATACAGGAGCTGCAGGAGGACATTTCTCTGCAGATAAAACAGCAAAAATGATCCTCTTTGCTGGAATGTGGTGGCCAACTCTACACCAAGATGCCATGACATATGTGCAACGGTGTGATACTTGTCAACGAACGAAATATCCAATTAGAAGAGATGAGATGCCACTTAGACCCATGATGAGTGCCAGAGCTTTCACGAAATGGGGAATAGACTTCATAGGACCTATTAGCCCACCAGCGAAGGGATCCCATGCCGAATATATAATTGTAGCCACAGACTACCTGACCAAATGGGTTGAAGCCAAAGCAACCAAGAAAAATGACGCAAGAACCACGGCCAAGTTTCTCTTTGAGAACATTTTCACTAGATTTGGACTACCAATAGAAATTGTGAGTGATAGAGGTACGCACTTTGTGAATGAAGTTATAGAAGCTTTATTGAATGAATTCTTGGTAATTCATAAGAAATCAGCTCCTTATCACCCACAAGCCAATGGACAAGCCGAAAGTTCGAATAAAATCTTGTGTACAATTCTCACCAAAATTGTTAACGATGGAAGATCAGATTGGGATAAGCAATTACAGCATGCTTTATGGGCATTTCGAGTAGCCTATAAAACCGCCATAGGCACTACTCCTTTTAACTTAGTGTATGGACAAAACGCGATGTTGCCAATTGATTTCTTAATTCCCACTATGAGAGTAGCAACTACTTACGAGTGGACAGGACATGAACTATCAGCTCAATTGGATCAAATAGAAAAGCTTCACGAAACTAGGTTACAAGCAGTAGCAGGCATTTATGCTGCTAAACGGCGACAGAAAGCCTACTTTGATGCGCACATTAAGGACAAAAATTTGAAGGAAGGAGATTTAGTTTTGGTATATACCTTGAAACAACATGCAAAGAAGTTGCAAAAGAGAGGATATGGTCCATTAATCATTAATCGTATATCTGCAAGTGGAGCCATCAGCTTAGCAACCTTAGATGGAGATGTATTACCAAACTACATCAGTGGGTGTAGAGTAAAAAAATATCTAGAACCATTGACCGAAGAAACAATGTCTCGATTAATCAAAGGCAAGAATAGACGCATAGAAGAGGAAAGGATACGAGAAGAAGCGAGACAGGAAGCATTGGAAAGAATAAAGAAACGGAAAGAGTGGATGAGAGAGCGAGATGAGAGATATCGACTAGGAGAGGAACTCATCCCGATGGCTAATTTTAGAGCCACTCAAAACCTAGGATCACAGAGAACGCAACCATATTTAAATTTGGGAGCAGGTAAAATGGAGTACCACTTGGTGGATGCTCTCATTGACACAGGAGCTGTTGTAAGCTGTATCAAGCTTTCTTTGACCCAAAAACTCAAGGAAGAAGTACGCCCATCGTTGGCACAGTTGATAGGAATAGGAGGAACAATTACTCAATGCATAGGTGAGATCACCTTACCTCTGCATCTTGGCAACAACACTATGGAACAAAAGCTATTAGTGTGTCATGATCAAGATTTACTTGAAGAGGTAGTGTTAGGTCAAGACTGGATTTACGAATACGAGGTGACCATTCAATTGGCTTTAGGATACATCTCAGCCAGGATAGGACACCGAGAAGTATTTAGTTTGCTAGACGAACGACCAATCAAATCTGTGAGCATAGAGCAAAAAGTTCATTCCAATGACCAAAGTCATGAATGTATGTTCACTAGCACTATAGAAACACCTTCATCAAGTACTATATGTGCGAACACTTTGAATTCTGATTGCACACAATCTTCTAGTCTAGCAAGTCATGCGAGTGTCAATCTATCTGAAACCAACCTCACTGAAGCACCATGCCAAAGAGAGACTAGTCCTCTGAGTAATTCAAAATCTATACCTATTAAAATATACCCTATTCCATACTCTAACCAAGCGTGGATAAAGAAAGATCAAGTGGAGGAGTATCTTCGACGACAGAAGCACAACCGACATCAAAACAAACAATCAAAGAAGAAACCAACTCAGTCGGAACAACGAAGTCATCGACGAACTGCTACAATATGGATTCCAAAGAAAGTAGTAGCCGCTCAACAGGATCGTTCGAAAATCTGGATTCCTAAGTCATGCGCTCCAAAGAAACTAAGCCGAAATGATGATCTCCAGCACAACAAGAGCCAATATGGTCCACAGGCAAAACAACCACAAAAAAAGAGTTACTGGAGAAAGAAGGAGTCTGTAATGGCAACCCGAACCATTCCGAGATTTACAAATCAGATAGAACAGACACGCAACAAGAAAAGAGCCACATTCATCGGAATTAGGCAACGTACAACAAGGCCCAGCAAAATGAAGCAGATTTGGATACCTAAAGACAAAATAAACGACATACATCAACCAACTACTTCCAATTGCACACATATGGAGCCTTCGAGACCCAAAGTATGCATAATAGGGCCACATTACAAGGCCAAGCATTCGGCACATCTTTCTTCTATTTCAGGATAGTCAAGCACATTTTCCTCTTGGGAAATAGGAGAGCACTTGTACATACATTAAGAAAATTACTCCAAAAAAAATTTAATAACCGCCTCGGCTATAGCCTAACTTTTTTGTTTTCCTTTTCAGATGAAAATATAAAAATACCTAAAAATGTGAAAAATCCAGGTATTACCTTTCTCACACACACGGGGAAGGGGCGACACCATTCACTCGGAGCAATATCGAGCTTATGACAAACAAATAAAGGAGGATTTTTGATAATTATGGCAACTAATTCATACTCTATATTGAGTGCAGATGGCGTCTACTAGTTCCGAAGCTACACAAGAGGAAGAGGTCCAGCTTCTTCCATTGGAATCAGTCACAAGAGTAAGAGGCAATTGGTTTCGGGATGACCAACCAGTCTCGGAACTCATTTTCATGGCAACTATCAAAATTATGGATACAGATCACTATTTTCCAATCATGTCACAGGACTTCAAAACAATAATACAGGGATTACCTCATATTGAAGATGTATGGACACAGGCAGGCATAGAGGCATTTCTCAAATTGCCAATCTATGTGCCAGATTTTCAGAGATGTGCACAAGTAATGAATACCATGCAACCTGCTGCAACAAAAATATCAGTCCCGGAAGCACGAGGATTGGATAAAGTAGGGACATGGAAAACCATCCAATTCACTCATGAACTAATCAATAAAGCTTTTGGATGGAATCAAGCAGGAATTACTAGTGTCAAAGAGGAGTGTCATGACCCGAAGAAGAGGTCCTTCCTGGAGATTAACAGAATAGACATTGAAGATGCTGTCCGTCTTGTGCATCAACATTTTTGCTTCCCCAGTATGCACAGATACACGGCTCCACAAAAGATTGTAGTACAACTATTGTCACATGCCATGCGACAAATAGGAAACAAAATTAATTTAACAGGGTGTGTCCAAGAAAGGCTATTTGAAGCCCAGAAGAAATGGGGCCAGAAGAAGTTTTTGAATGGCAGTTCTGCATTAACACTATTGATATATGAAGCCCTTGAGATGAAAAATTGCTTACAGGAAATGCCGACCTCAGAAGGGCTAGCCAAATACGCAAAATCCGCTACGGTCCCTAAGAAAAAGAAAGCAGTTGTTATGGTTATGGAAGCTGGAACGAGCACACAAAAACCCATGAGGGGTACAAAGCGTCTACGGGAGGAGGAAGCCCAAGTTACACCACCATCAAAGAGAACTCATCTCTTACCGAAGATCACGACGGCTCAAATGCCAATTACAAGGAGAGATCTTTCCGCTGCCCTCGAAGAAACACATCAGTACATGCAAGGGCAGGTAAACTTAAACATTCAAGGTCATCATTATAGACAGGCAAGTCAAGAGAAACAACAACGGAGTCTAGAGAAGACACCAAAACAAGCTGGAAAATACAAAGAACTAGGGATACATGATTCCAGTACCAATACGGATTCCAGCCCTGAAAAAGATACCTTGGATACTGATATAAGGACAGAAACTCAAGAAGAAGAATGGAATGAGATCGATCAATTGGAAGTGACGCCGGGAAATCATAAAGAAAAGGAACAAAATGTAGAAGATCCCATTGAACCAGAGCATGTCATTCAATTGAATGATACTACAAAGATAAGCATCAAGGAAACTCCAACCAATGCTACTTATGTAAAACCACCTATCAAAGAGGAAGTCCAAACTCCATTAAGTAAGGAAACGGAGGAGTTACAAAACAAAGATCAAATTGTGATCGAGGTACCGGATGACACACCTCAAGAAAAGCAAGGAAACATGGGGGCTGAGCCAAGGATTCAACTTCAGATTTGGCAGCCCCATGACACTACATTACATATCGCACAGGGCAAAGATGTCAATACCGGCGAAGAACCAAGCATTCCAAAAACATGGTTGAATGTGGATGTCACTCAGCTGAAGCCGGTAGTCAAGCAAATGATTCAGACGGCCATGGACACTCAACAACAGTTGATGGAAATAGATGCCGACTATGATCAGGCAAGGAGAGAAAAGAATCAATTTCAAATCATGAGTGAGCAGCTATCGGCACAATTGATTGAAGCACAAAAAGAATTGGCAGTCAAAAATACGGAGGTGCTGGCAATCAAGCTACAACATGATGCATCCATCTCTCAGAATCAACAGCTGCATACACAGCTAACAGAGTTGCAAAGATTACACGATGCGAGCGAGCCTGAAAAAGAGAAGATGAAAATGAGAAGCATGTTATTAGAACAACAACTCAAGTTGTATATGGAAGAGAACGACAGCCTCCGCAACAGAAATAAGGAATTGATGAAGTCTTTATTATATGATCAACCAATCGTACAACAGGAATCCACAGAAAACAAAGAAAAAGAGTTAAGAGATCAGATCTCAAAATATGAAGAGTTGCTGAAGCAAGAACAAGCAAAGATTGGGGAATGGAAGAGCCGATACACCAATGAAACCAATGAATTGAAGAGTCAATTACAAAAGGTGAACGCCAAATTGATACAAAGCTACAGCGAAAATATGGATAATGTAGCTGACATTGGTAAAGAATTGCTGGCCACTAAAGAAACACTCAGAGAAGCCATGCAAGAGGTAAAAGAGAAAGATGAATGCATAGCACGACTAAAGACTCAAATGAAAGAGAAAACACCGATCGGGACACCAGTAGTGCCGGCTAAGGAAAATCCTACTGACGAGGTAGAGGTAAGTCCTCTATCTCACCCGATCTATAATTCTCCACTACATGAGCAGTTGGCCGACATACATGACGAACATCCAATGCCCTACACTGCAGAAATAAGTCAGAAGGAACGGGCACTAGTGGTGTCCCGGTTGACGGAAAATTTTGAAAATGAAGTTGTCAAAGTGATGAAAGAGGCCAAGATCCAAGGTAAAGACCTGGACCAGATCATGAAGCCGTTCAATATTCCATACGGACTCTTGAAAGAGAAAACAAGACGTTATATAAAGAAAAGTACACAGAAGAGTCCAGATGAGCAGCTGAACTTCAGACACGACACATTCGCATACATGCAAGCAGAGTTTGAAGCTGCACAACCAGTGTGGCGACGGAAATTTTTAGAGAAATATCCAACACTACGGGTGCATTGGCAAGCAGCGCCATATGCATTCCAGGTAAACCCTTCATTTTGTCCAATACCACGCAGAAGGGATACCAGGGAATTTTTGGATTTGCAAAGAAGTGGCACTATAAATAAGCAGTGGCTCAATTATCCCATGCTTCCGAGCCCGCCACATAACTACTTGCCAACGGAGGATTATATGGTCAAAACCATCGAATATTGGCTACAGAATTATGCGACAGTACCCGATTTAACTGTCAAAATGACCAACAAAATACTTAGCATGATCCTTACAGTTTTGAAGGTATTCAAGCATGCGGCCTACACCTTTTTGAACTTCATAGGTATTAATCAGGGCACGGAAATCCTCATTTTTGATCTATCAGTTATGCCTAGCAGACCAACAATAATGGCGTATTATTCCAGATTAATGTTCTTGCCAAGTGTATATATGCAGACTTTTGAAGAAGCTTTCTTTACAGGATTTTTTGAGATGGATTCAGAAATTTTTTTGAAGATGTCATCCAATTTAAATGCCAGATTAGTGGCATATGAACTTAGCTTCTTCGCAGATCACAGACAGCCACCCAATGACGGTGTGAAGGCAGAAAAATGGAAACAACTCATGATACGTGAAGCAAATCTGCTAAATGATACAGAGCAAAGAGTATATCAAACATATGCCCATCGCTTATCAAAGCCTGTCGGGGACGACAGAGTCCAGGAGGGGGGCAATGTTGAGGGAGAGTCAAGTAAAAAGAAGAAAAGAAGAAGACAACAAAAGAAGCAGCTTCACTAAAAAGCAATATCTGAAGATATATCTCTGCAAGAAGCCCCGCAGGGGCACACACACCAAGGAAAGGACATAACCCACATGGGTGCTTCAACCTCTTGATCTGTGGAAGGTCCAGATCGAAGACTGAAGCACCACATCTTCATACCTTCCACTGGTGGCGTGCGTGGAAACCTGAGTTACCATGGCAACCCATAATTAATGAGCCTATAGGTGAATTAGACTGTGAAATATCAGGTAGTCAGTCAAACTCCAGGGGTTGCGGGCGAGCAAAAGAAAAGAATGTAAAACAAGGATTAAGAAGAGGCCGTCAAAACTGAACACCTGTTTTATAACAGGTAACAATGAGCAAAGGTTGCGTGCAGAGAAAGGAAGTGAATAACATAGCAAGGTCCGATGTGTGCAACCAGGACAAATCAGAGAGCCTCTAAAACGTAATGCAAGATCAAGAATCAGGCAAAACTGGCCACGGGATGCGTGCGGACAACAAACTAAGGACAAGGAACAAAGCCTGTCAAGGGACGACAGAGACGAAGAGGGGGAGAGTGTTGCAAAGCTCAAGAAAGCACAAAGCAGAGAAAAAGACGGGCCCCAAAATTTTTCCGATTTGGACATCATATTTTTGTATCATAATCATTCTTGTAATATATTTTCCGTTGTAAAGGCAGTAGAGGAGTCCTCTAGATGCATCTCCACAGAAGATTGGAGATTTACCCATGTAAAATAGTAGGAAATTAGTCTTTTAGTGAATAAAGTGCCGGTCTCTTGTGTGAAAGGACCATTTTTAGGGCACTAGTATATAAGTCAAATGTGACTCTTTGTAAAGAACTTTTTGCCATTGTGAGAATAGAGAGCACAGAAATTCGAATTTGTGTCTTCTTCACTCTGTATCTTCTTCTTCGTGAGCTTGTATGCATGTGTATTGCTTGGAAGGAGTGCTTGTAAGTGTTGTCTATCCATGAAAGTGTTTATTTGCTGTAGGTAAGGTGTGTGCGAAGTGTAGGAAGTGCTGAAGTGTAGAAAAGTATTCCCGTGACTCAGTATTTTGCTCATAACTTGAAGTAGGAGCATCCGAATTGAGTGAAACTACTGCCATTGGATGCGTCTTCTCGAGAGCTTCGAAACGCATATGCTATTCGCTATGTTTGGAGCTCGGAGCTGGGAGAAAAGTCCAAAATACTGACGGCTGCTGCACCAAGTATCGTTTCGCCTTGACCAACAGTTGGAGCTTGTTTGGATAAGTCTTTGCCTTATTTACACTCTTTGAGTAGTCCATTTGCATTGATCATCACATGATTGCATGTCCTCATACACTCGGCTAGGTTTGTATACTCTTTGGATTGATAATTAAAAGCGTGTATCCCCACTATATGCACTTGAGAGGGGATTGAGGTATAGTCTCTTTCTCCGCAAGTCCCTAAGTTGGTACTTAGGTCAACACAACCCTTGCATTCGATTCGTGGCTATTCAAGGTTAGGTGGACATTGCATTGGTGTCAGAGAACTAACATGTTATTGCCTTCGTTGTATCCATGGTCAATGGAAAAGATGCATCAACAAATGCCACGTTCAAAATTGGGTGTACCATAAATACTTTGACTCCTATCAGTGAGTCAAATGAAGCAGAAGACTCATCCTTTTCCAATTTTACATTTGAAGGTGATGGAAACTACCTATCACATGCATTGGTAGTGGATGACAACTTTGTAGTCAATGCAAAAAAGGACAATGATGAAGGTGCAGATTTCTATTTATCAAAGTGCACACAAGGAAAAGAGTTCAGTCCAAAGAATGTAATGGATGTGTGGAACAACCTGATAGCTTCAAGAACATATTATGTGGTGGGTTTATTTTATAACAGACTAGAAGAAAATGTCTACAGGTTGTTAGAAACAAGACCACCAACTTATATGTATTCCCATCTTGTAAGATGCATTAAAATACCCATGTCACCATTCCACGATTGTACAAACATGTTTACCGTGAATGGTGACGCGTATGAGGCCGTTTATAATAGTATGCCCTGGAATTTGTAATACCCATGTGATGTTGGACAACTTCTTTTTCTGGAATTTGTATCTCTCCGACTTGTATCCTACCGAGATGTATGTCCCCTACTCCAGCAGTATTTGCTAAGTATTTATTGTAATTTGGGACCCTTGTGTGGGATCCTACCCTCTGTACACTTACATATACCATCATTAATCTAGTCTTCTTGTTGTCTAAAAAAAAAGGGTGGAGTGCTTATCTGATTTGGTGAGGGTTTGCCCCTAGCATAGTTTGTAACTCTTCTATATTAATATTCAATTTTTTTGTTCCCTCAAAGAAAAAGCATGGCTCAATTCCGTTGGATTGGCTCTTTGTCTCTTGAGGCGGAGGTGGGGGTTCAATCCCTAGCTACGACAAGACACTATGTGAGTATAAAGCTAGTGTAAACTAGTTGTATGATATTGAAACCAGCTCTCTAATGTGTGTCGCCTTTGGGCAGTCTACAAACTGTCTAACCCTTGCTTTGTGGGATACGAGGGGTCCCATGGGTACTATGTCCATTCACTTGTACAATTGCAATTTCAAAATTAAAGTCTGGGGGAGTAGGCTTCCGTTGAACCTCTATTTCAAAAGAAAAAAAAAACATGGCAGCTTTCCCCCCTTAGAACAAAACATGCACCCCTCAAACAATGAATTCATGTGAGGGTGGAAACATGATTTTGGAATGAAATGCCATTTATGTACCATGAGAATAGTTTGAATCCACCCATAGACTTAAACATTTTTTTTCCAATGAGAAATAGAGATTAAACTAAATTTAGGAAATATTGTACAACTGTGGAGGGGGCAGGCCCTCACCTACAATTACCAAAAAGGTGCAGATACATTGTAAACCTCTTGGGATAATACATCTTAGAGAGAGTGAATCACCACAATTGGTATCTAACAATACATATGACTTTTGAATACATGGCTTGATGCATAGGAGCATCAGAGATACTAGAAAGGTAGGGCTATCCAACAAACTTCATTTCTTTCCAACAATTGTAAATTTGATTCCTACTACCATCTCTAAATCATCTTTTATTTCTTCCAACCCAGATGTTCCATAATATTTATGATCTCCATGTGTGCCAAAGCAAGGGTACAACCCACTGTTGGTCTGCCAAGGGTGATGTAGAGATTATTAAGAGGCGACCATAATTTTTGAGCATGAAAGCATTCCATGAACAGGTGAGAAAGATCCTCCAACCTACTATAACTATTACAATTGCCATTCCCCAAATTTAATTTACGAGCTCTGCTCCATGTCCATAGGCCCTGGTGAATGATAAGCCACAATAAGATGGAGTTCTTATTCACAGGAGGAAGGGCCCAAATGATCTAAAATCTGTAGGACCATTGATGAGCAGTCCATTGGAATTCCACTTTTGATTCAGCCTCTTGACCAACTTGGGAAAGGAACTTGTTTTTTTCTTGAAATTCTAGAACATATCCATAGCAATCATATGTAGCTCAAGCTCTTTGTAGTGGCTGCACTTCTCCATGGCTTTCAAGAGCAGCTCCCTTTGATCCATTAGCACATGTTTACAACCAAGAGATAAATCAGCAATGTCATTAATGAAGAAAGGATCCAGAATATCCTGCCCAGACATAAGGCTATTCCATGAGTTAAAGCTTTCTGTCCTGCACTTATTCATCTTAACAGTCAAAGGAGAAGCTTGTTCAACATTCACCCGTCCAGTCCATAATGAGTCATGTGACAAAAAGTAGAGATTAGAAGCAAACACTGGATTTAAGGTATAACCCTCTTTAACTTTCATCCAGGCATAGAACCTCTAATAATTCCTTGTTCAATTTTAGACTAACCATCCCAGAACATCACTAGAAATAGCAAATAGAAGAGGAGCAAGGGGACAACCCTGTCTGATAGATCTATAAAGATTGAAGGGTTCAAAACCAAAACCATTCATAGCCACCCTAGAGTTGGCCTTACTAAGTGTTTTTGTCTGTAATCTCGATTATGTTTGTAATCTTGATTATGTCTGTAATCTCGATTATGTCTGTAATCTCAATTATGTATGTAATCTTGATTATGTATGTAATCTTGATTATGTATGTAATCTTGATTATGTATGTAATCTTGATTATGTATGTAATCTTGATTATGTATGTAATCTCAATTACTCTCGATGTTTTCCATGATATATAGACAAACTCTCTTCATCAAGAGGAATTAATCTAGAAATAATATATGCATACTCAATATGATTTGGGGCTATTAACCATTTCCAAAGTTGATCACAAAGAGTTCTTGACAGATAGTTAAATCTTTCACTGATTGTCATCTTTGGTAACATTAGA
Organism: Ceratopteris richardii; assembly: GCA_020310875.1. Taxonomy (NCBI): domain Eukaryota; kingdom Viridiplantae; phylum Streptophyta; class Polypodiopsida; order Polypodiales; family Pteridaceae; genus Ceratopteris; species Ceratopteris richardii. The sequence continues at coordinate 139,357,717 of CM035409.1, read as the reverse complement.
AAACATCTTCTAATGTTGTAAAATAACATGTAAGCAGTAGTATCAATTATCAATGTATTGCCAGGCCCATACTCCACATTCGTGTCCCAGAAATGAGCCAATTTCTTGAAATGGATTGAAAAATTCCAAAAACACTGATCCCTCCACCAAATATCCATAAATTTCCTCCTGAACTCCGAGAAGATTGTATCAATACATTTGTTGACCTCGTTTAGATCATAGGTACTATAAATCTAGACATTGAAATGTTGAAGGCACCATTGAAGAAAAGCATTACTGTCAAGAAAGGCCTACTTACTTCAGATATTCATAAATACTTCAACTTCCAGAATCAAAGCCCTAGGCTGTAAATCCTTGTAAATACGTTTCAATTCCTATATCTTCTCCTCTCTCAGGCCACATTGAATCTTTGGAGGGTCCCTTTCTATCTCAATAAATTCTGGTTCCATTATCATATGATCCAACCTCTTTCGGTTTTTTTTACTTGCCTAGTATTTGTTTAGGCTCTTGATTGCCTTTTGGTGTAAATACTAGTACAAGATTAGTTTGAGTTGAAACTGATACTTTCTACTCAACTGCTATTGCAATAAGATCAGTCTAAGTTGAAATAGGACATGTTTGAGTTGAAATAGGATCAATTTGAGTTGAAACTGATACTTTCTGCTCAACTTCTATTTTATAAGATCAGTTTGAGTTTAAATAGGACATGTTTGAGTTGTAATAGGATCACTTTGAGTTGAAACTAATACTTTATTTAGTTTTTTTTCTTTTTGTGCATCTTTGTGCTCAACTTTTGTTGCAACTTGACATTGACTTGTTGAGGATGTAAGATTGTCTTTTGTGGCAGTTGTGGATGGAACTTTGTTCTTTATCTAACCTATCAGCCAAACATGACACTGTTAGTCTATCGAAAATTGTACAGAATAGGATAAATACAATCAATAACATTGTTACAAAATAGGCTAAATACAAAATCCTATGAGAGCTAATCGATTTGGACAATGTCACATGTGGATATTAACCATTACAAAGAGGTGTTCTAAGAATGTGAACAGTAGAACTAAATAGTGAAATCAGTTTCCTCACTTTGAAACTATTTACTACTATCCAAATCATATCATTGTGAAAAGGCATCATGAGAGGAATGATTGTAAAATTCATACAAATGCGTTCCTAATGTTTATGATGGCATCAAGACTTCAAATTATTTCCAAATTGGTGCTTAAGTTATGGACAAAAGCCATTTTGCCCATATAATACCAAAAGAAGAATTGTTTACATCATTACAATCAATGACACAATTGCACTATCAAATATGTACAGGGTATATAATACGAGGTAGAGACAACAAAATATTTTAATAACATTGATACAATAGGCTGATCACAAACTGTGATGATAGCAAATAGATTTGAATGATGTCACACATGGGGATAGTAACCATTACATTGGACGATGATGTAAGATGGTGAACACTAGCACTATTCTTTCGAAAGATCCTCTATATCAAGTATAGCGCCTCCGTTCAAGTGTGATCGATTAGTCTTCCGCCTTGTAATTGGGTGCGAATGCCTTGGCTTCTTCTGTCGTTTCACAAGTGCTTGCAAATTTCGTTTTGCATTTGCCATAAACTGAGCCAGAGTGGCATCCTCTTGTACATGAACACCTAAAGCCTTTGTTGGGGATCCACACATGTCAAAAATTGAGGCTAGGTTACAATAGTTTTGCTTCGAGGAGGTTTCATTTGTAGCATTCGTTTGAAGAAGATCTCTATTTGTACTCTCATTAGGATCAAAAGTTGGATTCTGTAGATGAAGTTTGTATGGGATCATTAGTTGGCAGAGGATCTTGCTTTGAAAGATCAGATTTGACCCTAGGCTAGATTCAAACTGAGTAGCGACAGACATGTGGATAGAAAGAGGAATGTCTTTATCAACTACAGAGTTGTGACTAGCTAGATGAATATCTAAGCTGCTAACTAGATCAAGAAGATTCTCAATCATTCCATCTAGACTATTATGAAAGTCAATGTGTGTGGACTCCACATCATGCATGTTGTCAATTGGACAAAGATCGACACTAGCATCCATTGCAGACGGTGTTTGGAGGAAGGATGGAATATTTTCTTTCTCTTTCGATGGTGGAGATTCGGCATAAGTCTTACTTTCAGCAAATGGTGCAACATTCTCACTTGTCCCAAGGTCCCTATCATATGCAACATCAGCATCGTTGGTAATTGTTCCTATTGAGGTACGAGCAACTGCTTAGCACAATGAAACCAACAAGATTACTGTTCCACAAGAGGGTTAAAGAGTAAGAAAGAGATAGTTGATGGATGACTTATTGCAAACAACTAATGAAAAGCTAGATCCTTAGTAATCATGAATTAGTAACAAGCTAATTAGTAATAGCTAACTACAAAAAACTATCGAACAATCAACTACTTAGTAATTGCTAATTAGTAACAAGCTAATTAGTAATAGCTGATTACAAACAACTAACCAAGAACTAGTTACTTCGTAATAGCTACTTAGTAACAAGCTAATTAGTAATGGCTAATTCGTAATAGCTAATTAGTAATAGCTAATTAGTAATAACTAACTAGTAATAGCTAATTTGTAATAGCTAATTCATAATAGCTAATTCGTAATAGCTAATTTGTAATAGCTAATTCGTAATAGCTAATTTGTAATAGCTAATTTGTAATAGCTAATTTGTAATAGCTAACTAGCTAATCACTAATAGCTAATCACTAATAGATAATCAATAATAGCTAATTAGTAACAAGCTAATCACCAATAGTTAATCAATAATAGGTGATTAGTAATAGCTAGTTTGTCATAGCTAACTCGTCAGAGCTAATTCACAATAGCTAATTCATAATAACTAATTCGAAATATCTAATTTGTAATAGCTAATTCGTAATAACTAATTAATAATAGCAAATTAGTAATAGCTAATTCATAATAGCTAATTAGTAATAGCTAATTCGTAATAGATAATTTGTACGAGCTAATTCTTCATAGTTGATTCATCATAGCTAATTTGCAATAGCTAATTCGTAATGGCTAATTCGTAGTAACTAATTTGTAATAGCTAATTTGTAATAGCTAATTCATAATAGCTTAATAGTAATATCCTATTAATAATAGCTAATTAGTAATAGCTAATTCGTAGTAGCTGATTCATCATAGCTAATTTGTAATAGCTAATTCATAGCTAATTCATAGTAGCTGATTCGTCATAGTTGATTAGTAATAGCTAATTTGTAATAGCTAATTCATAATAGCTAATTAGTAATAGCTAATTCGTAATAGCTAATTCATAATAGCTAATCAGTAATAGCTAACTAGTAATAGCTAATTCATAATAGCTAATTAATAATAGCTAATTCGTAATAGCTAATAAGTAATAGCTAATTAGTAATAACTAATCAATAACAGCTAATCAATAATAGCTAATTAGTAACAACTAATTAGTAATAACTAATTACTTTAGCTAATTCTTAATAGCTAACCAGTAGTAGCTAATTAGTTACAACTAATTAGTAATAGCTAATTACTATAGCTACTTAGTAATAGTTGATTATGAACAAACTAATTAATAATTCATAATAGCTAATTCATAATAGCTAATTCATAATAGCTAACTCATAATAGCTAATTAGTAATAGGTGATTAGTAACAAGCTAATTAATAATAACTAACCAATAAGTTAACTAAGAACCAACTACTTAGTAATAGCTACTTAGTAATAGCTACTTAGTAATAGCTAATTAGTAATAGCTATGATGAATTAACTACTTAGTAATAGCTACATAGTAATAGACTACTTAGTAATAGCTACTTAGTAATAGTTACTTAGAAATAGCTACTTAGTAATAGCTAATTGGTAACAAACTAATTTATTAATAACTAACTTTTAACAACTAATTAATGACTAGCTACTTAGTAATAGCTAATTGGTAATAATTTAATTATTAATAGTTAATTACTTACAAGTAACCCACAGTTAGCTACTCAGTAATAGCTAACTAGTAACACATTAATTAGTTCCAAACAACTAACCATAACCATATACTTAGTAATAGCTAATTAGTAACTAGGTTATTTGTAATAGCTAATTAGTAACTAGCTTAGTAGTAATAGCTAATTACTAACAACTAACTAAGAACCATCTACTTTGTAATAGTTGATTGGTAACAAGCTAGTTAATAATAGCTAATTACAAACAACTAACCAAGGACTAGATACTTAGTAATAACTACTGGTAACAAGCTAAATAGTAATAGCTAATTACTAATGGCTAAGTAGGAACTAGCTACTTAATAATAGATAATTGTTAACAAGATAATTAGTAATAACTTAGTAACCTAGTAATAGCTGACTAGTAATAAGCTAATTATTAATAGATACTAACAAGTTACCGAGAATCACCAACTCAGTAACTAGTAATAATCTAATTAGTAATATATACTTAGTAACAAGTAACTAAGAACTAGCTACTTAGTAATAGGTAACAAGTAGCAACATAATTAGTAATATCTAGTTATAAACAACTAACCAAGAAGCCACAACCATGGATAAAAAGTAATATCATTAATATTAATCAACATGACAAGCTTACCTCTGTGAAAGTTGAATCCACCATCAAAGAATCCAGAGATTGTTTGCCGCATATGTTGTGGTATTTCAGCACCAGATTCACCTAAACAGTTGATTGACACACGACAATGTGCTAAAAACAAATATAATGATATGCATGGTTGCATGGCATAAGGTGCACTATAAAACTCACCCTCTCCTCAATATTCAAACCACATGCTATGCACACGGATGAAACACTGATTAAGAGGGCTGATGGTAACTCTGGGGGAGGTAATGGCAATAATGATGACAATTAATTTGAATCCATCATGCTTAACATGTTCTTTACAAAGGATAGATGTCGGTTTGCACTCTTCAGCCGATCCTCATGCAACTTATATTCAGTCTGTGTATGTAACAATCCATTTGATCATTATTGAACCTTAGAAAAATGTTCCAACCAATGTCAATAAAGCTAAATATTACCTCCAATTCAGCCACCTTGTTATTCTCATCTGGCTCAACCCCTAACAGCTCTAGATAAACAGTATATATTTGAATTTGTGTCTCCAACTGAATCCTCCTCTCAGGGGACATTCCCACATCACATTTCAATTCATCTATGGATACCCGTATCTTTTTTCTCATCTCAATGAATGTTGTATTCACTTTAGACTCAACAACCTTTGATAGCTTGGCTTGATCCAAATCAATCTTGACCCAATCCAACTTATTCTGTTCATTATCAATTAACAATTCTAAAGTATGTATAATCTTAGTATCCTCCACTTGCCTTATGGCAGCAACTTCCGTACCTTGTGGAGCATATAACTCAACATCTTCTTTCAATTTCTGCAAGTTCGCATCCAAAGGCTCTAAAAGTGGTGAAGCATCATCGTTCAAACAACTATAAAACCTTTGCATCTTTGATTGCAATGTACCCATCTTCCTGCATCTTTCAATAGAAGCTTCTGTAGCTACAACCCATGCCAGTTAGTACATAGCTCGATTTATTGATGTTTGAGCAGTGGTACAGTTTTAAAATGCAATGGTTCTAGTGAATTGTACATACAATTTGAAGTTTGTTGGTACCTCTTGGTAGACTTTCTAATGTAACACCATCAGTGCATCATAGAACTCTGACCCAACATATTTAACTTTCATCTTCCCCTTGAGTTGAGTTACCTTGAAGATAGACAACCAATCTGCCTCCCTAACCAATTTTTCTGATATAGTACCAGGATCTATACCAGCGATAGATAGGCCATAAATGGTGTGGAAATCCTCTTTTTTCTGAAAGAATATGTTGTGGTCTAACAATTTTGGATATGCTGGATATATCCACCTCCATCAACAAGGCAAATTATTTCATAAATGCATGCCCATTACTCTAGTCATGGCACCAAAGATTAAGTGTAGAGTCCCTATATCTTTGTGGTTCGTGGAGAATAGCATGCTAAAGAATAGTGATAGGTGCTATGCAATTCAGAACCGCTTGTGACAATTCCCCATAAGACGGCTCCTTGCATTCATTAGGTAGGGTGGAATGAATATGCAGGCTTACTAATCAGCTGAATAAATCAAATCAACGAGGAGCTTACCTAGTCCATTGCTTCTGCTTCAATGATGGACTCTTAACGGATGGTGCCTCTCCTCTGCCAAAAATAGTGGCTCTTACATTAGAACCATAGAAATTACTCCTATCCATGTGAGCACCTAAATGTTGCATGCATGGAGGCTAGACCCCATACCTGCTTATACTCATTCCAAGAGAATATGTTTTACCTTTTTCATCTGATGGAACAACTTCGTTGATGGTAGCTTTCTCTCGCGATTGACGAAGTCATGCGGACCTTCTATGCTCCACTGGCGAAGACTCCATAGACTCCTCACCTTGTAGAGTACGTGAGGAATAATGACATTTACTATTGACATTCTAGCCATGATACCCAGTAGGCCACCACATGAGTAGTGATTGTACATCTAGAAATTTGATATTATGAATTTTTTTTTTCACTATTTAAAAAGCTTTTGAAATAGCTAAAAAGTGATGGGCTAAAAACTGATAAATACTCCTAAAAAGTGTTCACATTAACATGCTTTTACCCATGTGTGTGTACGTCTCTCTACGTGTGTGTGTATGCATATATGTGTGTGTGTACGTGTGTATGTGTGTGTGTACCTGTGTGTGTGTCTATGTGTGTATGTGTGTGTGTGTGTGTGTCTATGTGTGTCTGCGTGTGTCTATGTGTGTAATATACATGTGTATATATATATATATGTGTCTGTATGCATGTGTATGTGTGTGTGTAAATGTGTCTGGATGTGTGTGTGTGTGTGTGTAAGTGTGTATGTGTCTATGTGTGTATGTGTATGCATGTATGTATGCATATGCATGTGCATTATGTATGGATATGTATGCATTTGTGTGTATGTGTGTGTATGCATGTAAGTATGTATGTATGCATATGCATGTGCATTATGTGTGTATGTGTGTGTATATGTGTATGTGTATGTGTATGTGTATGCGTATGTGTATGTGTATGTGTATGTGTATGTGTATGTGTATGTGTATGTGTATGTGTATGTGTATGTGTATGTGTATGTGTATGTGTATGTGTATGTGTATGTGTATGTGTATGTGTATGTGTATGTGTATGTGTATGTGTATGTGTATGTGTATGTGTATGTGTATGTGTATGTGTATGTGTATGTGTATGTGTATGTGTATGTGTATGTGTATGTGTATGTGTATGTGTATGTGTATGTGTATGTGTATGTGTATGTGTATGTGTATGTGTATGTGTATGTGTATGTGTATGTGTATGTGTATGTGTATGTGTATGTGTATGTGTATGTGTATGTGTATGTGTATGTGTATGTGTATGTGTATGTGTATGTGTATGTGTATGTGTATGTGTATGTGTACGTGTGTGTGTGTCTATGTGTGTATGTGTGTGTGTGTCTATGTGTGTCTGCGTGTGTCTATGTGTGTAATATACATGTGTATATATATATATATATGTGTCTGTATGCATGTGTATGTGTGTGTGTGTAAATGTGTCTGGATGTGTGTGTGTGTGTGTGTAAGTGTGTATGTGTCTATGTGTGTATGTGTATGCATGTATGTATGCATATGCATGTGCATTATGTATGGATATGTATGCATTTGTGTGTATGTGTGTGTATGCATGTAAGTATGTATGTATGCATATGCATGTGCATTATGTGTGTATGTGTATGTGTATGTGTATGTGTATGTGTATGTGTATGTGTATGTGTATGTGTATGTGTATGTGTATGTGTATGTGTATGTGTATGTGTATGTGTATGTGTATGTGTATGTGTATTTGTGTGTATATGTGTATGTGTATGTGTATGTGTATGTGTATGTGTATGTGTATGTGTATGTGTATGTGTATGTGTATGTGTATGTGTATGTGTATGTGTATGTGTATGTGTATGTGTATGTGTATGTGTATGTGTATGTGTATGTGTATGTGTATGTGTATGTGTATGTGTATGTGTATGTGTATGTGTATGTGTATGTGTATGTGTATGTGTATGTTGTATGTGTATGTGTATGTGTATGTGTATGTGTAAGTGTATGTGTAAGTGTATGTGTATGTGTATGTGTATGCGTATGTGTATGTGTATGTGTATGTGTATGTGTATGTGTATGTGTAAGTGTAAGTGTATGTCTATGTGTATGCGTATGTGTATGTGTATGTGTATGTGTATGTGTATGTGTATGCGTATGCGTATGTGTATGTGTATGTGTATGCGTATGTGTATGTGTATGTGTATGTGTATGTGTATGTGTATGTGTATGTGTATGTGTATGTGTATGTGTATGTGTATGTGTATGTGTGTATGTGTGTATGTGTGTGTATGCATGTGTATGTGTGTGTAAATCTATGTATATGTGTGTGTATGTGTCTATGTGTGTATGTGTATGCATTTATATATGCATATGCATGTGCATTATGTATGTATATGTATGTATATGTATGTATATGTATGCATATGTGTGTGTATGTGTGTGTATGCATGTAACTATGTATGTATGCATATGCATATGCATTATGTATGCATATGTATGCATGTATGTGTATCTGTATGTATGTCTCTCTATATGTGTGTGTATGCATATATGTGTGTGTATGTGTGTATATGTGTATGTGTGTATGTGTGTATGTGTGTGTGTATGTGTGTGTGTCTATGTGTGTGTGTGTCTATGTGTGTATGTGTATGTGTGTGTATGCATGTAAGCATGTATGTATGCATATGCATGTGCATTATGTATGCATATGCATGTGCATTATGTATGCATATGCATGTGCATTATGTATGCATATGCATGTGCATTATGTATGCATATGTATGCATGTGTGTGTATGCATGTAAGTATCTATGTATGCATATGCATATGCATTATGTATGGATATGTATGCATGTATATGTATGTGTGTGTCTATGTCTCTACGTATGTGTGCATATGCATATATGTGTGTGCATGTGTCTATGTGTGTGTGTTTATCTGTGTGTATGTGTGTGTCTATGTGTGTATGTGTGTGTGTGTCTATGTGTGTATATGCGTGTGTATCTATATATATATATGTGTCCGTATGCATGTGTATGTGTGTGTGTGTAAATGTGTGTGAATGTGTAAGTGTGTGTCTATGTGTGTGTATGTGTGTGTGTATGTGTGTGTGTGTGTCTATGTGTGTACGTGTGTGAGTCTATTTGTATATGCATGTGTCTATGTGTGTATATGTGTGTGTGTATGCATGTGTATGTGTGTGTGTAAATTAGTGTGTATATGTGTGTGTATATGTGTGCATATGTGTCTATGTGTCTATGTGTCTATGTGTGTATGTGTGTGTATCTATGTGTATGTGTGTCTATGTGCATATACATGTGTATGTGTATATATATGTGTCTATGCATGTGTATGTGTGTGGATGTGTGTTTGTGTGTGTGTGTATGTGTCTATGTATGTATGTATGTATGTATGTATGTATGTATGTATGTATGTATGTATGTGTGTCTATGTGTGTATGTGTGTGTGTGTCTATGTGTATGTGTGTGTATCTATGTGTGTATGTGTGTCTATGTGCATATACATGTGTATGTGTATATATATATGTGTGTATGCATGTGTATGTGTGTGTGGAAATGTGTGTGGATGTGTGTTTGTGTGTGTGTAAGTGTGTATGTGTCTATGTATGTATGTATGTATGTATGTATGTATGTATGTATGTATGTATGTATGTGTGTGTGTCTATGTATGTATGTGTGTATGTGTGTGTGTCTATGTGTATGTGTGTGTATCTATGTGTGTGTGTGTGTCTATGTGCATATACATGTGTATGTGTATATATATGTGTGTATGCACGTGTATGTGTGTGTGGAAATGTGTGTGGATGTGTGTTTGTGTATGTGTCTATGTATGTATGTGTGTGTGTCTATGTGTGCATGTGTGTGTATATGTGTGTGTTTATTTATGTGTGTGCATATGTGTGTATATGTGTGTGTATGCATGTGTACATGTGTGTATGTGTGTGTGTCACACCTTTCTTCCTTTGAGGTGTGTGTACTAAATCGGTAGGGTCTCTCTCTCTCTCTCTCTCTCTCTCTCTCTCTCTCTCTCTCTTTGTTTGTCTCTCTCTCTCTCTCTCTCGTCTTAATCTCGGCACAAATGTGCCGAGAGAAATTGAATTTTTTTTTTTTACATTCCAGAGTCTCACTTATACGACGCTCTAAAATATCAGGACATCGAGTATGCGACGCTCCAATGTCGTAGGCAGTTTGCCAAGGTCAGTAAGAGCATCACTTATTAGCAACACTCCTTGTCCGTAGCATCGCATAAGCGAGGCTTTGCATCGGTTATGCGATGAACCGTTTTTGTTTTAATAAAATAAAATCACGTTGCTTATGCGACGCTAGCGTCACATAAATGATGAGACCCGCTTTTTTTTCATTGAGGGGCGTCACCATGCCCCCCTATTTCTAGTAGTGTTTTTTGCTCTTTTGTGCTCTAGCATCTTTGGTTTTCTTCTTCTATGTCTATGACCAAGGTCCTCTCACTTCAAATGGCTTTGCGAGGCTCCGCACCTCATTTCAACATGTGTTGGACGAAAGCTTTGGACGTTTTGACGCACTCAAAATAGGTCTCACGCCTACCATTATCAACTATTCCCGCACTCTCTCCATGGATACAGAGAAATGATGCTAGAGACTATGTCGTATGGGAGGAAGCATCTCTCAAGCTTCGATTCTTGTGCTTAGTACATGAAGTTACGAATGCCAGCCGCCATCTCTATACAGAGAGAGAGAGAGAGAGAGATTTTTCGAGTCTCTTAGGTGCTCATCGGATAAGTTCAACGTGCCTAGTCAGATTGACTCACATCATCATTGATCTCAAACTTGAAGTGATACACAGTGCCCAGTCGTATCCATAGCCACTGAGGAAATACTCTATACAGCGATGGTGCTCACTTTACACTGGATATTGGAGTTGCGAACGATCAGCCTGCCATCGCCGACCTTGAGCCTACCTGTGTCATCCTCTCATACATGCATGCTCACATGCTACAAGACTCAGGTAGCTAGAAAGCAATAACAATGGAATACGCATAGGTGGCGATTTGAATACACACACAAAAATGTAGTAAATCTTTAGTAAGAATGTGTATTTTGTATGTTTCAGGATCAACCTATTTGGAAAATGCTTCGTCTTTTGTGTATACATAAAGGCAACCCTAAACAGGTAATGGATTGGTTTTTCGTGAACCAGAGCTATATTAGTTCTTATGTACATGGAAGCATGAGCTATATTAGTTCTTATGTACATGGAAGCATGACTTGGGATCTTAGTGAGATACTCTGGAGTAATCATGTCATATATTCGAGCTTTTGACTCCATGTTCATTTACATGCGCTGAAGGAATACTATTGATAAGGTTGTATGAATGAGTCAATTGGTTGTCTGATCATTGATTGACAGGGTTTACTAACACTATTCCAATAAGGTGAAAAGTTCAATAATGCATAGGTCTTTTGTAATATGACTTGTGCATTCATTTCAATGATCACTCAGGTATATTTTCTCACTTGGGTATATCTCTCGTACTTTGTAAGGTATTCAATTGATACGAATTTACATTTTGAATTCTACACTTAGTTAGAAATTTGGGAGATGTTGTTTAAGTTATGATGTTGGTTGAATCATAACGATTAGATAAGATGATTATATCGAGAATTATAATGAACGATATGCTCAATAAGTAAAAAAATTCTTTTGTAATAAAAGTATCTAGTGTACAATATGGTTTGAATGCATATTATTATAATAAAATCTATAATGTCTTTTTGTTGTTGCCTTGAAAATAAAGGGATAAAATGTGTGTTCTCTTGTGTAGGTGTCTTGTTTTGATTTTTTTGTATTTGTGTGGTATGTTTACATGTGTTTGTGTGCATATGTAGATGTATGATAGTGTGAATGCAATAGTGTGAACTCCACTGAAATTGGCGTCTTCCATGTTCTGTATGTAACACCGAATTGGGTCCTTCGATGTCTTTACCTCAACTATTTAAAAATGCATGCCCCATTTAAATAACTCAATACTCCAAACGGCTCGAGACACACGTGATTGATATGTACTGGCTCGCAGACTCTTCGAGAAGTTTTATTTTGAGCAACCTCGGGAGTCGGAGCGCACTTGGTTTTAACTTTTTAAACACCAAAAACGCAATTCACATGTGAACCACACACGCATAATCTAAGTAATTAAGAATCGTTAAGGGTATCCTATTTACTCGTCAAGGAAGCGTTTTTTCAATATTTTGGACTTATTTTTGTCAAATTCAAACACAAGTTCACTTGTTCAAGCTTTCAAGATCATCCCCAAGTTTATAATATCCAAAAAAGAGGCAAGTTCATCATCTCTCGCAAATTATTTACCTTCTTTTAAGCCTATGTTTATGCCTAAGGAAGAATGAGTAGACACCCAAAATTATAATCTATAGAAAGGTATCATGCATGCATACTTGTACACAAATCTTCTCCATGAAGTTGTAGATGGGTCAAAACCCACACTAAATAAGGACAAAGATTTAGAGTCTTGGAATATTTGGAACATTAAGGAAAAAAGAGCATTACGTCAAATTCTTCTAGCATGTGATGAATTGAAAAAGAGTCATATCACTACCTCTAAGACTTCGAAAGAAGCTTCAGACACATTAGCGAGTCTATATAAAGATAAAACTCCTTCAAACGTTTATGCTTTAGAGGCCAAATTTCATAATCCCACTATCTGTCCTCAAGACACCATCACAAAAGTGATAACACAATTTGAAGATTATCAAAGGAAGCACTTTGTGGATGAAAGATCTCAAGTGAAGACATGGCCAATAGATTGCTTAACAACCTCCCTATGTCCTATGAAACATGTGTGACCTCTCTTACAGAGGTCAAGAACTTACTTGTTTAGAAGACTTTTGCTCCTCCATGGCTCTAGGAAAAAGACCCAAGCTACCCAAAAAACAACTATAAAGACCAAAGCTACTTTCAACAAGACCAAAAGCAAAAAAAAGCACTCAAGAGTCTAAGGAAAAGGGCAAGAAGAAATTTACTTGCAACTTTTATGGCAAACTTGGACACGTAGAAAAGTATTGCTTCAAGAAGAAGAACAAGGAAAAATCCAAGTCTACTCCAAAGACAGAGCATCAAACTCACTACACAAGTGAATACCTTTTACTCACAACTAAATACAGGTCACTTGTCATATCCACTCCTAGCAAAGAATGAATTTTTGACAGTGGGGCTTCATCACACATGTGCAATGACAAAGAAGAATTCATGAGTTTCAAGAGCATGAAGGCCAAGTTTATTTTGGAGATAACAAGTGCATTGAGATCCAAGGAAGAGGAAAAGTTCAAGTCACAAACTCAAAAGGTAAGACCATGACACTCAAAGATTTTCTTTATATGCCAAGTCTTTGTAAGAACCTTCTCTGAGTGAAGACCATTACTAAATGCAACATGATGGTGCAATTTGACAATGACAAAGTTCAAGTCATTTATCTAGAATCCAAAGACATCATAGCTTAAGGATTCAAAGAAAAATATCTCTACAACCTTTCAAGTTTCATGGCCATTCCTAAGTGGGTCAATTTACTTCTTCTTGATAGTAGATGACTTCACTAGGTACACTTGGGTTTATTCGCTTAAACATAAAGAGGATGCACTTTCCAATTTCAAGGAGTGGATACAAATAGTTTAAGAGGCCTTTCCACGTTCTTTGAAGACCATTGGATCAGATGGAGATAATGGCTTTATCAACCACAACGTTTCCAAGCATTTGAAATAGCAAGGTATCAAATACCAAGCAAACAAGGATACTCAGAAAGGTATTTCTATATTGAAGATTTGAAGTATGATCTAGATGGCCAAGACTATGCTTCATCAAAAGTAACTTCCACTAAAGTTTTGGAGTGAAGTTGTACAAATAACAGTGCATAATCTTAATAGAGAGTTCTCATATGTTTTAAAGAACCAAACTCCATTTGAGGTTACTTTTAGAAGAAGCTGCATATAAGCTATTTTAGAGTCTTTGATAGTGATGCCTATGTACAAGGCCATAATGCTGATAAGCCTAAACAATATATTGTCATCTGTTATAGTGACCATCAAAAGGCATACAAAAACTATAACCCTAAGATTCATTTAGTTATAGTTACCAAAAACGTCCATGAATATTCTAAGTGTTCATCCCTTTTGGATTCATCTTAGGATCTTGATCCTCCCATTTTCTCTTTAGAGGGGGATCACTCCACTACTGGACAATCACATTATGTGGACCACACTCTCTTTGTACATGACTTTTGAGATCATGGTACACTTTCAGAGCATAATGTTTCAAAGATATAGTCTCTATTTACACCAAAGATGGTTACGCTTCCCTATGTATCATTGAAGGTTTTCATTTTCCCTCAGCTTCAATTGGGCTTCACTTTAGGATCAGTGACTCACTATTCTCCATTCCTCTCCTCAAGAATCAACTTAACTTGTCCACAAAGGCATTTTGAGCATATAGTGTTTCATTCATAGAGTCATGTATCTTTCCATTCTCCACAAGATACTCTTGCATCTATTTGGCTATATAACTCCGTTGGATCCTTTTTTGAGCCATCTTCTTGGTTTAAAGGGGTCTTTCATGATCCTACCAACACATATCATGACTTTCTAGACTCCATGGAGGACTCCAACATATAAATGTACTACCATGTGATTATGATTTCATACTTCATGTCTTACATTTGATTCTTGGAGGACCTACTTCTTCCGATACACATCTCATGGTGGATATCATCAAAGTTTTGGAAGTTCCCATGTACTACATGGATCCATCCTATCTATCTTGCATGGAGGTGATCTCGACCAGTGAGATCTTGTTCCATTCATGTACCTCATTGGTAGTGTATCTATGGACCATCTTCTTGATCCATCTGGTGGACATCTTATGGTGTACATGGTGATCATACATGGTTGATCCCACTTGGCTATGAATTTCCACATGGAGACTTTCTTTTTGGTGCTTGCATTGCTGCTAGTACACTTAGGGTGGACATTTCTCGCATACCGTAGCAACCTCCATACTCTACAAAATGGAAATACAGAGGGGGGGTGTTGAGAATATGAGAGTGAATTTTCCTTTTGTATCTAGGAGACACACCATTTCCATTTTATTTCCATTTGATATTATATCTCTTTGTATTTGGGTACCTTTCCATTTGATTTTACCAATGTATTCATTCTCCTTCAAGGGGAATTATCCCAGATGATGTACTTTGGAGATCCCACTCCAACTCTATATAAGAAGGACCTCTTCCTTGTACTTAGTTAGAAGCTTGAGGAGCCTACTCCATGCTCTTGGCAAGCTCAGTTTAATCCATGTGAGTTTTCCCATTTCAATATGGTCTACTCACTTTTGAGTCTCACACTCTTTCTTTTTGTGAGTACACTCTTCTTTTCATTTTGCTTCCACGCATATACTCTCTACACTATTGACTTGGCTCTCTTTCAAGGGATATGAGGATTGTCATCCTCCTCACGTATAGCTTTGTGTATTAAATCATTAACTAATGGAATCTTTCTCACGTCTTTGTTCACATGTGTTAGCTCAGCTTGTCGAACAAGGGTTCAGCCCTTGCACGCTACAATGAGAAACCCATCTGTTGGGTGGAGAGATGTGAATCTAGCCCCATAAGGGCATTCTTATGCCTTTGGGAAACCTACTGAAACTAGATATCTCGTTTTGAGCTTATGGCCATTCGTTTTCGATACCTAATTTAGTGGGCCTTTGGGATTTATATCCTAGTAGTTTCTAGGCATCCAGTCTTTGCTTTGTGACAATAGGGGGGGTCCATGGGTGCTATGTCTGCCTTGCTTTTCATTGTCTTTTCAAATTAATTCAAGCTAATCCACAAGAGTAGAACTCAATGATCGAACTCCCTAAAACATTAATGGCACTAGTATATGGTCTTAAATGTTCCAGATGCAAAGGATTAGAAAGTTCATTGATTGGTTTGCAAAATTCTTCTCATAAAGAAATTGCAGGATGAAATGCAAATGAGGGCGATTTCAGTGTGGGATGCAAGTATGTGCTTCCATTTGAACTTTCTTTGGCATTCCCAAAAAGCGGAGCACATTCCATTAGAACCTGAATGAGACAATTGCTTAAGGATAATATGATTGAAGTTGGATATGTTTGAGTAGCCCAACAATGGGCTAAGGCTTATTCTATGATAGAATTACATACGTATATTACCATCGATAATGTTCTCAAAATTAGACATTCTTCTCATGTAGGCTTTGTATTTAACATCATTAAGTAAAGACAATAGGGTATGTGTATAGATTGTGTACAAAACATGATCAAGTAATGAGAATATAGTATGTCTACAAAGTGTTACCATTGTACTTAACATCATCAAGTATGGACAATAGAATATGTCCATTGAGTGCCACTACGACATATGGGGGGCATACCAACGTTGTCTATACCGACAGTCACCCCTGGACGTCAGTATGAACGTTGAAAAGATCTAGTTAAGCATACCGAAGGTCATTTGACCATCGGTATGACCGTTTAAAATGGATCATGGGGATGCTTTGTGACTATCGGTATAAGCGTCGGTATGAGCATCGATTATTTCCAGTAATTTATCGATGCTCATATCGATGCCGTGTTAGGTAGTCCAAAAAGGCTATGGTATGAGGATCTTGGCTATGATAGCTCAAAAGAACTTCAAACTTGATCTCTAGGTTGTCCTTTCTTAGGTGAGCATGCATGAGCAAACATCTATATCCCACATACAGAGCTTTTGAGTGCCTAAAACATGTATAAATAGGCTCTATTGTTATGCTTTCCTCCAACACAAAGAGAAGAGACAATCTCCTCTCTTTGTCACCCTCTCACTTCGTGCATAAGGTGGCCAATTGATGGGTGTTGAACGGCTTTGAGGCTGCTGTTGGGCACCGTATGTGAGCAATAGCTTGAGCCATGTGTGACCAATAGTTTGAGCCATGTGTGAGCAATAGTTTGAGGGTGGCTCACGAATTTCTCAAGTGGTTCTCCTACCCTCTCTTTTGCTCTAAAACGCATGTCTGCAACCCCATGTGACGATGATGATGAACAAGATCATCCAAAAGCAACAGAAGAGGCGAAAAAATCTTGAGTTCTCTTGCCAATTCTCTTCTAAAATTAGCTTTGATACCAAGTGTGAGAAATAGCTCATGCAAAGAGAGACTTGCGAATGATGTGTGTGCAACTCTCCTCCCATCCTTTATATCCTCTTGTATTCTAAAAATAGAAATGATCTGGAATGATCTAGTGCTACCATGTGGCCATCATGCAACACTCATCCCCATTACTATTGAATACCTTAGGATATCCCTCAAGCTTGGGACCTTGGCTATGGCTGGTCTTTGTCCCACACACACATGGAATGGTCTCTCTAGACCAATGTCTGACATAAGTACATAAACCTGACTTGAGAAATAGATGGCTCGAAACCATCCAAAGCCTCGTGAGGAGTTATTGAGTGCAATTCCTTTCTAGAACACATTATGGCCTTAAACGTGAAACTATGATGTAAGCCGTAGCTACACTTTCGTCAAAGACATGTATAAAAATTATATATGTACAATGACAATGTGACCTTTCACATATACATTCATAGTAAGATTCCCAATCCTATTGCTTTCCAACCTTTGAAAATGAATGGATGATGATGGGAGTATTTCTTATTTTTCTTTTGTCAATAGACTATAATTTTTAAATTCCACACTTTCTCACTCGTGAATGTCTTAGAAAAGGAGACTTGTCGATCTCTAGCCTTCCTACTAGAGCACCAAGTGCGTTATCGGTAGACCATATCTCCTTGAAGCACTTGAATTTCAGATGATTTTCTTTTCACATGATTATCTTACACAATAACATGATATTCTTGTTTTCTATTAGAGAGGGTTTAATACATCATAGGGCTTAAATTTTTATTGGATCATCTCCATCGCAATTTACTTTACTTCTCGGCTGAAGACAAGATGTCCAAATTATCCTTGTATAAACAGACATAAGAGATCCATTCGATCTTACTTTTCTTGTTGGCTCAAGACGACATGTCCAAATCCTTGTACAAATAGACCTAAAAGATAGTTACTTTTCCATGTATAAAAGATACTTACTTTTCCATGTATAAGGCTCTATTTAAAATATTCTGATTGTACATCTCAAAACATTTCAATTGCATATTTATATCCTATCACGAAGAAAACAAGGAAGTGTACACAATCGAGCATTTCTAGGTACTTGAGCATATCCTCACGTACATCATGGATAGACTTGCTTTTGTCGTATAAGAAAAGAAAACAAAAGCGGGGAACTTTCCTTGTCACCCAGTCGACTCTGCCTTGAACAGAAAGAAAAGTGAGAAACTTCCTCGTATTATACTCTGCGTATTTTCAAAGCAGGGGGATTTTCCTTCAAAGCTCGTCCAAAACTACAACGCGAACAAAATCGTGGGACGGGAAGCCCACACAAGACGTTGTTGGTGCTGTCACATCTTACATGCTCTCTTTCCGTGAACCTTATGTCCAAGATGCAGAACACCTCAACGCCGTCAAAGCACCTTCGCGTTTCGAAGTGGTCGATGTTCGCTTCCCCACACAGTAGCCCAGATGATCACGACGCTTGTGGGCTGTATATTTGGCAGTCGGAGGCGTATGCGCACGATGATGATGAAGAAGACGGGCGGTTCCGTGGTCTTCCGCAGCAAATACAGAAATGTGTTGGAGGGTACCCCCTTCTCAATCTTTTGATCGCACGTCAGCTGCCCCACCAGCGGTTGGCGCCTTTCTGTATAATCCCTTGTCTCCGTCCTCCGAACGGAAGCAACGCCGCCACCACCGGTCCACCGGTTCCTTCTCCTCCTCTGATAGGTTAGCATGCACTTGCGGAGAACAACGAAATCGTCGTCGTTCGAGGAACCTCCCATAATCAGGTTTCCGTTTCTCTGTACCCCCGAGCAAGTAGCTAAAAGAACAAATTAACAAACTCTGCAGACATAATCTGTTGTGATTAGTTAACATGCTCGATACAAAGCCATACGCGAGGAGGATGCCTAGTTTCGAGAGCATTACCAATGGATATGCAGGTATGTAATTGTGTCATACAGTGAGCCTCAGCGCACCGTTGAGCTGTTTCGACATATCCAAGTTTAATTATATTATCATTAAACAGTTTTTTGAGCTGAGGAAGTTCTAGTGTAGTGCAATATGCTGTGTATGGCAAAGAAATTGCCCTCGCGCGCGGTTCGTCTCACAGTTTATTTGTACATATGAGCAGAATTTTCAATCCAGTCTAGACACTCTCTAATCATTTACAGGCGGAACATACTCTGGTGTCAACTGTTTAATGATGTATATACAAAACCACAAGTGAGCGCATGCTCTATCGCCATTCATTGATGATGTTACAGAAAAAACCACAATTGAAGAGGATGCCAACCCTCGTGTCTCTTGAGAGAGAATCAAGTGAATGGATAAAAAAAAATCAAAAGAAAGCAGCTCTTTCCATAAGCAAGGAAGACGATCCAAACAATGAGAGTTCCATTATAAGGTCAGCATACTCGCATTTTGTGCAAAAGACTTGTCGCTTGAGGGAGAATCAAGTGAAGGCCTGAGTGTGCACGTGCCTGTACAGCATGAACCTATATAGACCTGTACATAGCATCATACTCATAAACATATTTATGAACATCATAGTTATAAACCTATTCATAAACATGTACATAAGCATCATAATCATAAATGTGTGCATAAGGGTAGAACCTCGTTAACTTGACACAATTTTTTCGCTAATTAGCATAGCTAAGTAGCACAGCTTATTAATATATTTTCCATGATTTAAATAGCACACTTTTTTATCCCATATGCATTTATTTTAGAGTTGTCTTCATCGCCATCTTCAACCAGACTCACACCCTATGCATATGTTTAAGCCCCCGGTGAGGCCCATCACTCTGTGAAGGACTTAATTCACCATGATGAAAAGGATGGAGCCCAAATCATCTGGTGGAACCACTGACACTATTGGAGGGTTTGCACATAAGACTTGCAAAGAAAAACCAAGAAACATTATATGTCCGGATTATGCACCAGCTAAGTGCAAGGGAGAAAGATGATATGCACACCCAATATCTAAGCATGAAGTAACTTCAAATATGGCCATCCATTCTACATGAAGATGTGGAAACTATGGAATTTCTTCTCTAGCTTCGACTTCTCGTTCAACTTTAACTTTGGGTATTCTCTCTCTCTATCTTTGATTCTCTCTCTCTCAATCTATGCATATCAATTCCATTATGTTCTACCATTACAATGTCTTAGATGATTATGGGTATGATGTTTTGTATGACTTTCCTAACTTGCACAGATGTGGGCCATTGGAAGTATGAATTCAACAAGAGGGAGAAGCACTGTTAATGTGAGCGCTTGTGTTGTCTAGGATCCAGAAAGAGAGAGTGAGTGAGAGAGAGTGAGTGAGAGAGAGAGAGACTAGGGAGGTGGGATAAAATGTTAAGATTGATGTATGGATGATTCAAAGACAACAACCAAAGAGAGAGAGAGCAAAAAGAGCATTCAAAAGCAATGGCAACATATGCAAATTAGCATTGCTAACTAGCAATGTCCGTGACATATTCTATTTGTGCTGCGTTAGCATGCTTTTGGCCATAAACCTACACATACCCATTTTTAATCATAAACCTTAACGCAACATCATAATTATAAATTTGCTCATAAACTTACACATAAAGATCATAATCATAAGCCTTGACCAAAGAAACATCATCATCATCATAAACGTGAACCAAAGTAACATTAAAATCACAAACCTATACATAAACATTATAATCATAAGCTTTAACGAAACATCATAATCATAAACACTATAATCATAAACATGCAAATAAAATTCATGATCATAAACACTAATCGAGCATCATAATCATAACCTCAATTAAACTTGAGAATAATGGACATGCATGGCAAAAACTAATGTAATTAATGATAAATATAAATGCAATGTATACATATGATGCCAAAAAAAAGTATGTCTATTGGCATAGGATCACATACATAACAAATACATGGTGAATTTCATCTACAGATGCCAAAAGGGATGTCTATAAGAAAGTTGCAAGGCTAAGAATGTTGCAAACGTGAGCAAGTATCTACAATAGAAAATAAAATTAGGAGAGTAAACTTAATGCACATTAAAAAAAGGTATTAGACAAAAGCAAAATATATATACCATTGACGTGCTATCATTGACATTCAAAATAAATGGAAATCAAATTATCCCATATGATCCTCTCCCCCACACTCTCCAAGTCAACCAAAACCTCAGTAAGACCCCATGCATACCCATCACGCTCTTATGCACATCTTGCAGGAACCAACCATTTAAGAAAAATCAGAGGAACCAACCATTCTGGAAGAGGCACTCCATGATCCGAATTGAAGGCTTGCCATGCAAAAAAAAATGGCAATATTATGAAGACTACAACTTGGGAGCTAGTGGATCGAGTTAAAGGGATTGAATTTTGTAAATCATTTTCCGTGATTGCAAGGATGACTACTATCTAAGTAGTTCTAGTTATGCTTGCACATAAATGATGGCTTGTTTATCACATGGATATCAAATCAATGTTCTTAAATGGAGACATCAAGGAGGGGGTACATGTGTCTTGATCACCATCGTTTGAGGCTCCGCATTCAAAAAACAAGGCATGTAAGCAAGAGGAGACATTATACGTGCTAAAAAAAAGCCACTAGAGCATGGTTACGACACATAGATAAGTATCTCTTGGATCTAGGTTTCAAAAGATGTGATTTTGATGCTATATGTTCTAAAGAGATGAGGGAAGACAATTGTGATTGTGCTCTATGTAGATGACCTTGTGATCACAAGAAATGATGCTCTCCTTCAACAAATAAAAGATGTCCTGAGTTCAAAATTTCAAATGACAAACTTGGGCTTAATGCATTATTGCTTAGGCCTTGAAGTATGGTAGAAATTAGTCAAGATTTTCATATCTCAGCAAAATTATGCAACAAAGATTTTGAAGGAATTAGAAATGGAGGATCGCAAGGAGATTTATTATTTTCTCCATACTTATGCAGCTCAACACAACATTATCCATTGAAGATACTTCACCTCTAGAGGTAAGATAAAGGAAGTTAGTTGGAAATCACATCTACTTGTGCTATAGTTGAATAAATATCTCCTACATTGTTGTAAGCCGAACACATTGGAAGGCAAGCATGGAGATACTTAGGTATGTGAAAGGAAACATTAATTGTGGTAATCTCAATGAAAAATGATCATCTCTAGTTGGATATTGATCTTATTCAAATTGGGTAGGAGATATTGTTACCAAAAAATTAGTTTTTGGATATTGCTTTTCTTTAGGATGTGGGATTTTCTCTTGGATGAGTAAGAAGCAACCAACTGTAGCATTATCTTCTATTGAAGTTGAGTACAAATCAGCATGTGTTGCATCATGTGAAGTAGTATAGTTGAGGAGGATTGTATGGAGCTATTGTCCAACTGAAGAAAATGGAGTAGGCATCTTCATCAAGGCTCTTTGGAGAGATCAACCTAACTGAAACTTTCCAAAGCTTGGCATTGGATCAAGAAGGTAGTTCACCATAGGGTGGACATTGAGGGGGGGTGTTAGGTATACTCAATACTCCACCCTCAAGTAACCAAAAATGATCCATGGTGTTGTAAGCTATAAGGGCCCTGTTATGAGGAGAAGCCATTGTAAGACCCCGAACATTTTTGGAACCCTAACTTCGAATCTAGATGAGGTCTTTGTGTGAATGTTGATGGTAAAATATTATCTTTGTGATCCTAGCCATTATGTTAGGTAGGGCATAAAATTTTGGTCCATTGGGTTCCCATTATAGGGAAAAATAAAGGCCTTGTGTGATGTTGTGTGGTTTACCCAAAGAACCTTGAATGGGAGGAGTGTAGAGGGGGGATGCCCCCTTTTGGGGCATTTGGAGGGACCATCCGGCCAACTTATAGGGCCAAGATAGTAGGACTTTTGGTTGTGGAGAAATTATTGGATTATATGTTTTGTCGACTATTTGGTTTCTCTCAGCTATGTTTTCTATACTGACTCCCATTGGAAAAGCTATATAAGCATGGCCCATGTGTAGCTTTACACAACATTGTGTGCTAGTAAGCCTTTCATCTAGAGTCTATCCAGATCACCATCTAAGCTCCACATTGGGAGTGCATGAGTGGACAAGACCATCATTTGTAGCTACATTACTCAATTTGAGAATCGGAGTTCTCTATCCCAAAGTCTACATCTCTATTTGTTTGCAATTTTTTTATAAAATATGTCTACTCGTCTACTCTGGTGTGCTATTATTTCTTATAGCTTCCACAAGAGGACCATCAACCTAAGGAGAGATGATACTACAAGCTCAGGCAATATGGCAACATTAGTGAAGAAAGGATACTACAAGCTCAAGCAATATGGCAACATTAGTGAAGAAAGGAGTGATGGAGATTCTAATGGGTCCCTCAAAGCCACTATTTGTAAATAATATCTCTTTTGAGCACCATGAATATACCTAAAATAATTTAGTTCAGAGTGTCATTTTTCCATGCATAATCTTCTCTTTAAACTATTCTGCTTGTACATTTTAAAACATTTCAATTGAAAATAATCATAACGTTTTCACGAAATAACAAGGAAATTCACTCAATAAGGCATTTCTACCAGTAGGTCTGATTGAGCATATCCTCACGCACATGGTGCATAGACTTTCTTTCGCGGTACGAGAAAAGAAAAACACAAGCGAGAAACTTTCTTTCTTGCCCATCCATGATTTCCTTGAATAGAGAGACTATGGAATTCAGCTCTCTCTCTCTCTCTCTCTCAATCTATGAATATCAATTCCATTATGTTTTACCATTAGAGTAGCTTGGATGATTATGGGTATGATGTTTTGTATAATCATTCTAACTTGCACAGACGTAGGCCATTGGAAGTATGAATTCAACAAGAGGGAGAAGCACTGCTAATGTGAGGGCTTGCGTTGTCTATGATCGAGAGAGAGAGAGAGAGAGAGCAAGAGATAGAGAGAGAGAGAGTAGGGAGGTGGAATAAAATGTTAAGATTGATGTATGGATGATTCAAAGACAACAACCAGAGAGAGAGAGAGCAAAAAAACATTCAAAAGCGATGCCAACATATGTAAACTAACACTCCTAACTAGCAATGTACGTGTCATATTCTATTTGTACTACGTTAGCATGCTTTTGCCCATAACCTACACATACACTTTTTAGTCATAAACCTTAATGCAACACCATAATTATAAATTTGTTCATAAACTTACACATAAACATCATAATCATAAGCCTTGACCAAAGAAACATCATAATCATAAGCGTGAACCAAAGTAAGATCAAAATCATAAACCTTTACATACACATTATCATCATAAGCTTTAACGAAACATCATAATCATAAACACCATAATCATAAACATGTACACAAAATTCATGATCATAAGCATTAATCGAGCATCATAATCATAACCTCAATTAAACTTGAGAATAATGGACATATATGGCAAAAACTAATGTAATTAATGATAAATATAAATGCAATGCATACATATGATGCCAAAACAAAAGTATGTCTATTGGTATAGGATCACATACATAAGAAATACATGATAAATTTCATCCACAGATGGCAAAAGGGTTGTCTATAAGAAAGATACAAGGCTAAGAATGTTGCAAACGTGAGAAAGTATCCTACAATAGAAAATAAAATTAGGAAACTAAATTTAATGTAGATTAAAGAACGTATTAGACAAAAGCAAAATATATATACCATTGATGTGCTATCATCGATGTCGGAAATAAACGGAACTCAAATTATCCCATATGATCCTCTCCCCCACACTCTCCAAATTAAAAAAGGTAGCTAGAAAAAAAAAATCATGTTTATATATATTATTAAAATAGTAAAAAAGTACTTATAAACTCATGGCAAAATGTATCCGTTCCATTACTTCCGAACGCGAGGTCTCCCCTCCTTGCAAACATGAACTTTTCACCTCTCTATTGTTGATAATGGTCTGTATCATTTGTGTTCTCTAGTAACTGCAACCACTCATGCTCAACACCATAAGAGGTCTTTTAAAGCACGTTGCAAGTAGGTTTCCTCATTGATTCATGTCTATGTTTTATAGTTTCAACCACAATAATTTTAATCCATTTATGAGAAACTAGTGCATCAAGGTGTTGACTGATACTCCCCATAGATGCACTCTATTACGTAGTTCAATTTCTCTTTATACCACTCCTTTCAATGAAGGAGAGTGTAATTGTTGTATTGCAATTTTGCGAGTGACCATATTCATTGGGGCATAGTAGTACAAACTATCCATATGAATGGATCCATCCTAATCACATCTATCTATCCTAGATTTTTCATGCCCATGTGCACCTCAAGGTGTGTTGGGTATGGGTCGAGTGGACCATTTTGATGATTTATGTGACCATGGTGATCTAGATAGGACCACTATAATATCAAATGGAACCTCACAAATGCTAAAGTTGTGCTCACTCTGATGAGTGATTTAGCGTTTGTGCTCTTGACACTCAAATTAGACCTCAACCTCCAACATTTAAATAACTTAGTGCCTTATGAAGGAGGAGCTGCGACTCAAGGCAAGGAGTGGCGACAAAAAAGAGATGTTGGATTCACCAAAAATGCCAAAGGAGGAAAAGCAAAATCTTCAAAAGATGGTGACAAAAAGAAGAATGACAAATAGAAGTTCAAGGGAGAGTGTTTCCATTGCAAGAAGAAAGACCATAGAATCCAAGACTATCACATCAAAAATGCAAATAAGAAGAATGGCTCTTCAAAAGGTGGCAAGGGCAAGGAGTCGGCCAACACTACTGAAATATAGCTTCAGCTATTTGTAAGAGTAGAGGAGCTATGCTCCTCGGCTAAAGATTTAGGAACAAATGACTCATTGGCATTGGATAGTGGTGCCTATCATCACGTGACAAGGAGAAAAGACCTTCAACATTCCTTATAACCTCTAAAGGAACCCATCACTGTAAAGGTAGGTCATGACACAAGACATCTTACAGAGGGTGAATGTACAGTTTCTTTCATTAATTCTAATGGGGATACCAAAAAGCATTTAAATCTATTGTATTTTCCACAAATCAAACAAAATTTGATTTTAGTAGCTTCTATAACTTATCAAGGTCATGAAGCATTTTTCAGTAAGAGAAGACCTAAGATTATGGATAGTAGCAAAAAAAATTTTGGGAAAGCCATAAGAAGGAAGAACTTGTATGCGTTGTCTGCTCTTACAACCGCTAAAAATGGGGGCACAAATAAGCTATGGCATGAGAGATTCGGTCATATCAGATACCTTATACAAAAGGAGATGCATTGTGGTGGTATGGTTGCACACGTACCATTGATTACCAACATGAAGGAGCCATGTGAAGCTTGTATGATGGGCAAGAAATAGAGGAAGGAATTTCACAAGAAAGAAAGAACATAGCAAGCTATCCTCTAGAGTTGGTGTATACTAGCTTTTGCAGAAAAATGCCTACATAGGCCTTGGGCGAATCTTCCTACTTCATATTACACATCCCCGACTATAGCGTGAAGATGTGCATGTACTTCCTTCACAGTAAGGCTCGAGCTTTTGGTAAGTTTAAAGAATGGGTTTAGCTTGTTGAAACAAAAAAAGAGAAGAATATGAAGATATTCAAGATAGATGATGGTGGTGAGTTTACATCAATAGGGTTTGAAGATTCTACAAGAGGAATCAAGCATCAACTCAGAGTCGCACATATCCCTCAACAAAAGGGTGTTATAGAATGTCATAATAGAACCATCATGGAGATGGAAAGGCGCATGTTCAAGGGAAAGTGTTTGCTAAATCAATTTTGGGTAGAGGTTGTGAATATTGCTATCTAGATCTTGAATCGAAGTTACACCAAGACACTTGATGGAAAGACTCCACAAGAGGGCTACATCGAGAAAAGTCATTTGTTTCGCATTTGAAATTTATTGGAAGTGAATGTTATGTACATGTTGTATATAGCGAGAGAAACAAGCTTCAACCAAACATCATCAAATGTATCTTCTTAAGGTAAAAAGAGGATAATAAAGCTTATAAGCTTTAAAACCATGAGGTTAAGAATATAATGAATAGTCCCATTGTGGTGTTTAAGGAGAAGGAGCCACATGCAGTGGAGGTCGAAAAGAGAGCTTCCACTTTATCATGAAGCAAAGGGCAATCTACTGCGAACTTGGCCCAAGAGCTATCCCTTCTGCACAAGAGAAGGAAGCATCATTTTTAGAGTCTAAAAGTCATCAACGTGTCATCACTGAGGCAGGAAAGGAATTAACCTTGGGTGAGGTACCTCTATGATTTTGCAAACCCCATCCCATAGTCACAACAACAAGTTGCACATGGATCAAGGCGATCACAAAGAATAGCGAAGTAGCGATGGGCAAGTGATCATACTCTAAATAGAACCTTGATGGCTGAGCTCATTCAAGAAAAATCAGAGGAGCCAAACAATTTGGAAGAGGCACTCCATGATCCGAATTGAAGGGCTACCATGCAAAAAAAAGGCAATATTATGAAGATTTCAACTTGGGAGCTAGTGGATCAATTTGAAGGGATTGAATTTTGTGAATCATTTTCCTTGACTACAAGGATGACTACTATCTGAGTAATTCTAGTTATGCTTGCACATAAACGATGGCCAGTTTATCACATGGATGTCAAATCAATGTTCCTAAATGGAGACGTCAAGGAGGAGGTATATGTGTCTTGACCAACATCATTTGAGGCTCCCCATTCAAAATGAAGGTATGTAATAAAAAGAAGGCATTATATGTGCTAAAACAAGCTGCTAGAGCATGGTACTAACAGATAGATAAGTATCTCTTGGATCTAGGTTTCAAAAGATGTGATTTTGATGCTATATGTTCTAAAGAGAGGAGGGAAGACAATTGCAATTGTACTCTATGTAGATGACCTTGTGATCATAGGAAATGATGCTCTCCTTCAACAAATGAAAGATGTCCTGAGTTCAAAATTTGAAATGATAGACTTGGGCTTAATGCATTATTGCTTAGGCCTTGAAGTATGGTAGAAATTAGCGAAGATTTTCATACACTACAACATATCAGGGGCATACCGACATTGCCCATACCAACGGTCACGCCTCGGCGTCGGTATGACCATTGAAAATGCTTGAAAAACCACAGATACAATACCGACGGTCATTTAATCGTCGGTATATAGGCGTCGGTATGAGCGCCGGTATAGGTGTCGGTACTTTACTATAAATTACCGACGCTTATACCGACGCTCATACCGATGCTTATACGGAGGCAACGTTTTAACCGGGCCCGAGAGCAAAAATTCGACATTTGCTTGCATTTTGAACCAAAGTTTGCTACTGTCGAGTTTGCACGCGCGAACTACATTCTGCACCTATTGTGTACACACATCTCTTTCTTTCTCACTCTTTCTCTCTCTTTCTCTCTCTCTCTCTCTGTCTCTCTCTCTCTCTCTCTCTCTCTCTTTCTCTACATCTCTGTTTCTCTAGATCTGAAATTTTTGTAAGAATTGCACATACTGTAGCACCCTTTCTCTTTCTTTGTGTTTTCCCTTTTCTAATTTCTCTTCTCTTTCGTTTTGCAGGAGCTTTTTGGCATCAAATCTTTGGAATTCGACAAAGGGCAACATTAAGTGGACCTTGAGGACAACGCTCCAAACAATTACATCGATGTAAGTGATTGTTTTGTTTTCGATTGATATAGAGTGAGATAGAGAGAGATGAAAGAAAGAGAGAGATCTAGAGAAACATAAAGAGAGAGAGAGAGAGAAAGAAAGAGAGAGAGAGATGAAAGAGAAAGATAGAGAGAGAGTGAAAGAGAGAGAGATGAAAGAGAGAGAGAGAGAGATGAAATAGAAAGAGAATGAGATAGAGAGACAGATGCATACATACATACACACACATATGCATACACATACTCACATACATATTACATACACACATGCATATTACATACACACTCACATACATATTACATACACACATGCATATACATACACATACATATTACATACTCACATGCATACACACATATACATACATACATGCATATTACATACAAACATTCATATTACATACACACATGCATATTAGATACACACAAGCATATACATACACACACATATTCATTCTCATACTCACATACATACATACATGCATACACACATATACATACACACATGTACACACACACATGTATACATACACACATGCATATGCATACATACATACACACATATTTGCATGTACACACACACATACATACATAAACACATGCATATTACATACACACTCACATATGTATACACACACATATGTGCATACACACATGCATATGCATACATACATACACACACATATGCATGTACACACACACATACATACATACACACATGCATATTACATACACACGTGTTGATGTGTAAAACACCACAAGGAATGAAAGAATGTGACACTAGAACACCTCTATGGTCACCATTAACTCATTGCCACTCCAAACTTTGAGAAATGATAGCCTAAAGTGAGAACTTTGCTTCTACAGAAATTCCTAGTCACCAAAATGACATACGTTCAGTATTTTGCTAATTTCTCCTAGCTCACATATTATTTCTCCATGACATTTTATAGGCTAAAACTAGAAGAGCAGAGCTTTCCAACAAGCTATCATACGCATGAAACGGATCTCTAGAACTCAAGTTATGGCTCTCACAAGATGACCCTGTATGACCTTCCAAAACTAGAAATCTTGCCTTCTTTAGTAATTTCTGTGTCCAAAAATAAAAAATTCGATGCCTGGCATCGAATTTCAGCCAAGGTCGATGCCGGGCATCGACTTTGAGCTTTTTTTGCCTCTTTTTTTGCACCAGAAATTACCTCTTTTACACACACATGAAGAAGATCACTTGTATGCTATAAGTCGATGCCGGGCATCAACTTTATGCTGAAACTCGATGCCAGGCATCGAGTTGCTCCACAAACCTCATGATTTTAAGAAGCTTCATCAGTAGATAAAAGTCAGATATGAAGATAAGGACTTATCAGCTAGGATTCGATGCCAGGCATCGACTTCTCGCATAAAACTCAAACTTTCAACATACATTCGATGCCAGGCATCGACTTGCTTGGAAAACTTCAACCTTTCAAATCATTACACAGAAGACAAACACTGGAGATGATGGAGAGAGACTCATACACAGAACTTTACTCAGTTCTTTCTCATAGCTATGAAAACTCAGAAGTTTTACAGATGCTTTCTCACTCAGAGAAGCCCGACTATACTCAGTCGTATAAAATGAACTCCTTCTATCTTTTTATCACTCTCTTCCACTTCTTCTCTCTTTTCGTCAATTGATACAAACTAACTTATATAGATTTTCGCATTCTCGTGACTTTTTAAAAAACTTCTAGAACTAAAGGAAACGAACTTTACAAATATGATACACTTGTGAATTTGTCCCTTCACATAGGCATGGGGTTTTCTTCCTAAGATTTGACCTTCAAATATATGTCCAATTAGTGATTGTTTCTCCAACAGCTCCCCCTCAATCATTAATTGACATTCTCTCTTTCTTCATATCATCTTCTTTTCTTTTACACCTGCCATACTTTTGAATCTGCTGGTCTTCACACCATCCAAGCTCTTTGTCATTATGTCTGCTAACTGATCTTTAGTAGAAATATACTCCACTTCAATCTCCTTCTCCATTACCTTTTCTCTGAGAAAATGATATTGTATCTCTATGTGCTTTGTCCTTGCATGAAAAACTAGATTTGCTACAACATAAAGTGAACTCATATTATCTCCATGTATTGTAGGTGTACCTTGATCAATGCCCAAGCTTTTGAACAATGTCTGCATCCATATGACATCCTTAGCTGCTTCCACAAGTCCTTTGTACTCAGCTTCAGTTGATGATAATGCTACTGTATGTTGTTTCTTTGAACACCAACTTACAAGCTTATCACCAATATATATCATGTAGCCATGAGTTGATCTTCTATCATCCTGGTTACCTGCCCAGTCTGAGTCACTATAGGCTCTCAACTTCAAATCTGATGTAAAAGGATAATATAATCCTTCCTTTATAATTCCTTTGATATATCTGAGAACTCTTTGACCTGCAATCCAATGTGGGTCCTTTGGACAATGCATGAATTGTGATAAAACTCCCACTGCATAACTAAGATCAGGTCTTGTTAGTGTAGCATAAATCAAACAACCCACAAGAGATTGATACTTCCTCATATCTTTATATTCTACACCATCATATTTACTGAGCTTGTGATTAACCTCAAGTGGAGTTGAAGCTTCTCTGCAATTTTCCATATCAAACTTCTTCAATAGATTCACAAGATACCTTTCTTGTGATACATATATGCCATGATCTGTATAAGTGACTTCCATTCCAAGAAAGTATGATAACTTTCCTAGGTCACTGATCTTGAACTCTTTCTCAAGTAATCTCTTTACCTCCTTGATTCCTTCATCTGAAGTACCTGTGATTATAATGTCATCTACATAAATACAAATGTAGATTGTACCTTCCTCTGTTCTTTTGATAAGTAGACTTGAATCTGCTTTTGAACTTTGATATCCAAAATCATTGAGATACTTCACCAGTCTATAGTTCCAAGCTCTTGGAGCTTGCTTCAATCCATACAATGCTCTTCTCAACCTGCAAACAAAATTTGGATACCTGCAATCTATAAACCCTTGAGGTTGTTCCATGTATACCTCATGTTATATGTATCCATTCAAGAATGCATTTTTTATATACAATTGACTTAGGGTCCATCCTTTTGAAGCTGCAATAGCAATGATTGTTCTTATAGTTGACATCTTAGCTACAGGACTGAATGTCTCATCATAATCTATGCCATAGGTTTGGGCATAGCCTTTCACCACCAGTCTAGCTTTGTATCTGGCTATACTTCCATCTGTAAGCTTCTTCACTTTATAAACCCATTTATTTCCAATTACTTTCTTACCATTTGGTTTAGGAACAAGTTCCCATGTCTTGTTCTCCTCCAGTGCATTGAACTCTTCCTTCATTGCTTCTTCCCATTGCTTCTTACCTTTAGCTTCATCATAGTTCTGGGGTTCTTCATCATCTTTGACCATATATGCATAGTTCTTTTGAGTTATGTAAGAAGTATCATAAGAATACCTTTCTGGTTGTCTTCTAGTTTTGCTTGACCTTCTTGGTTCACATTCTTCATAAGTTTCTGGATACACCTCTTCATCAAATATAGGAGCTTCTTCATTCCTTCTTGTTAATCCACTTCTGGATGTACTTGCTTGCATATAGTCTTCATCTCTATTCACCTACACAATTGATTTTCCTTTCTCACATCTTCTTACCTCTTCTTCAAATTCTTCAGCTATATGACTTTGATCTGCATACCAACTTTTCTGTTCATCAAATGTAACATCTCTAGAAACAATAAATTGTTTGGTTAGAGGATTCCACAATCTGTAACCCATCTGCTTTTCATCGTAACCAATGAACACATATTCTTCTGCCTTTGGTTCAAGTTTATGCCTAACTTGTGATGCCACATAAGCATATGCAATTGATCCAAACACTCTACAATGATCTAGTGTTGGTTTCTTACCCCACCAAGCTTCATATGGAGTCATTCCATTTAGAGCTGCACATGGTAATCTATTCACAAGATATGTAGCTGTATTTACAGCCTCAGCCCAAAGATAATTTGGACAATTCTTCTCCTTCAGCATAGCTCTGGCAAACTCCACCAAAGTCCTGTTTCTTCTTTCTGCTACACCATTTTGTTGTGGTGTATACCTGCAAGTTATTTCTCTCTTAATACCTGCATTTCAAAGATAATCATTGAACTCTTGGGAGAAGTATTCTCCCCCTCCATCAGACCTCAGTCTTTTAAGCTTTTGACCTGTGACTCTCTCTGCATATGCATGAAAATGCTTGAAAGCTCCAAACACTTCTGATCTTTCCTTCAAAACATATAATGTTATCCATCTTGTAGCATCATCAATGAAAAGAACATAATACCTTGAGCCACTGATAGATCCTTCTTTTGTTGGTCCCCATACATCTGTATGAATGAGCTCAAGTAATCCATCATGTTTGAATCCTTTCTTTTGAAATGGTAACCTGTGTGCTTTACCCATTTGACATGCTTCACATTTATAAACCATATGCTGATTCTGCACATTTGGTAATCCTAGTACAGACTGATTAGCAACCATAGCTTTAATTCCTCTTTCATTGAAATGACCTAATCTCTTATGCCAGAGATCAAGTTCTGTAATCCCTGCTTCACCATGTGTGAGCAAAGCTTGACCAATGTTCCCTTGTACTCTTAAAGTAAAGAGTCTACCTTCTTTCTTACCACAAACAATCTGATTATATCCATTCTCTGGATCTTCCACAAATACTCCTTCATTTGTAAACCTGACTTGAAAACCTTTTTCAACTATCTGTCCCACACTAATCAAATTTTTAGGTATTGTAGGAACATACAAAACATTGGTTAGAAAATCTGCTCCACTCTTGCATTTCACTTTTCCAATTGAATGTACACTATGTCTTGTATTATCACCTGTTTGAATTGTATGACTAGAAATACATTTTTCTAATTCTGACATCAATTCTATGTTTCTTGACAAATGATTAGAACATCCAGAGTCAATGTAAAATACCTTTAGATCTTCTTTGTCTGATGTGCTGATTGAATTCATCATCAATGATGTATGACTTTCATTATGTGTGTCATTTGCATAGTTGTAGTAGGTGGTGTTGTAGGATTGATTCAGTCCCCAACTTCTTCCTCCACCTCTACCATAGCCTCCTCTTTGACTTTGTCTACCTCTTTGAAAATTACTTTGATATCTTCCACCTCGACCTCTGCTATTGTTGTTTTGATTCTGGTTTGATCCTTGTTGGTTGTGCCAACAGTCATGAGCCTTACTCAATCCACAGATCCAGCAAGCCTTCTTGTTATTATTTTGATTACCTCTACCTCTTCCAAAACCTCTTGCTCTTCCTCTACCAGTGCCTTTACCTCTTGCATAATAAGCTTGAGAACTAGACTCCTCTTCATCCTTTGCTTTACCTTTATCTCCTTTCTTCTTGTTCTTCATGTACATTGCAGAACTTTGTCCTTTATCTCCATCTCCCTTCAAGTCTTGCTCATATGTGAGCATCAAACCAAGTAATTGATTCAAATCTGGAACATAATGATTTAATGAAAGTTCTGTTGATAAGACAAAAGGTTTCCACCTTTCATCCCCTCTCAAACCTGCAAGTAGTTGAGCAATCAATCTGTGATCTTCAACATCTTCATCTATGGATCCAAGACTATCTGCTAGATCCTTCATCTTAGTGACATAATCACTAATACTTTGACTTGGCTTCTTCTTGAATGTTGTAAACTCTGACCATAGACTTGCTTTCCGTGCTTTAGTAGTACTTTGGAAATGATACTCCAATGCATTCCATATATCTTCAGATGATTCCAATCCTCTGATGTGTGGTAGCAAATGATCAGAGATTGTATTGTAGATGTAGGCTTTTGCACTTGCATCCTTCTTCTGCCAATGCTTTAAAGCATCAAGTTCTTCTTTCTTTGGTCGGCTTTCATCTTCAAATACTGGCTTCTCTTCTTCACCTGTTACATATACCATGAGATCCTTACTCATAAGTAAGGCTTCCATTCTCATTACCCATGCGAGGTAATTATCTCTGTCCAGTTTGTCAATGGAGATATGATCTGCCATACTCCTTCCCTTCTGCTGCAACCTGTGAGCTTAAAGGATAAAGGATAATACCTTTTGAAGTTCTTTGTGTATGAGGATACTTCGAAAGTAATCTTTTGATGCCTTGTGTCTTCAAATGCTTCACCTTTGAAACTTTAATGGAAAACTTTCCAAAACTTCTCGTACCTTTGCCGCCTTCTACTCTTTAGGACCTTTCTGCTCTGATACCACTTGTTGATGTGTAAAACACCACAAGAAATGAATTAATGTGACACTAGAACACCTCTATGGTCATCATTAACCCATTGCCACTCCAAACTTTGAGAAATGATAGCCTAAAGTGAGAACTTTGCTTCTACACAAATTCGTAGTCACTGAAATGACATAGCTTCAGTATTTTGCTAATTTCTCCTATCTCACATATTATTACTCCATGACATTTTATAGGCTAAAACTAGAAGAGTAGAGCTTTCCAACAAGCTATCATACGCATGAAACGAATCTCTAGAACTCAAGTTATGGCCCTCACAAGATGACCCTGTATGACCTTCCAAAACTGGAAATCTTGCCTTCTTTAGTAATTTCGGTGTCCAAAAATAAAAAATTCAATGCCTGGCATCGAATTTCAGCCAAGGTCGATGCCGGGCATCGACTTTGAGCTTTTTTTGCCTCTTTTTTTGCACCAGAAATTACCTCTTTTACACACACATGAAGAAGACCACTTGTATGCTAGAAGTCGATGCCGGGCATCGACTTTGTGCTGAAACTCGATGCCAGGCATCGAGTTGCTCCACAAACCTCATGATTTTAAGAAGCTTCATCAGTAGATAAAAGTCAGATATGAAGATAAGGACTTATCAGCTAGGATTCGATGCCAGGCATCGACTTCTCGCATAAAACTCAAACTTTCAACATACATTCGATGCCAGGCATCGACTTGCTTGGAAAACTTCAACCTTTCAAATCATTACACAGAAGACAAACACTGGAGATGATGGAGAGAGACTCATACATAGAACTTTACTCAATTCTTTCTCATAGCTATGAAAACTCAGAAGTTTTACAGATGCTTTCTCACTCAGAGAAGCCCGACTATACTCAGTCGTATAAAATGAACTCCTTCTATCTTTCTATCACTCTCTTCCACTTCTTCTCTCTTTTCGGCAGTTGATACAAACTAACTTATATAGGTTTTTGCATTCTCGTGAATTTTTAAAAAACTTCTAGAACTAAAGGAAACTAACTTTACAAATATGATACACTTGTGAATTTGTCCCTTCACATAGGCATGGGGTTTTCTTCCTAAGATTTGACCTTCAAATATATGTCCAATTAGTGATTGTTTCTCCAACAACACGCACATATATATACACACTTTTAGGGTTAGGGTTTTAGGATTAGGGTTTATGAATTTCTCTTTTCTTTTGGTTTGCAGGAGATTTTTGGCATCAATTCTTTGGAATTTGACGAAGGAAAACATTAAGTGGACTTTCACTGTCTCTCTTTCTCTGTGTCTTCTATTTTTTAAGTTATTTTTTCTTTTGTTTTGCAGGAGGTTTTTGGCATCGATTCTTTGGAATTCGACAAGATAGGACGTCGATTGGGCTTTGACAAGAGCGATCAAAAGAATTACATCGATGTAAGTGCTTGTTTTGTTCTTTTTTATAAATAGAGAGAGAGAGATGAAAGAGAGAGAGAATAAGAGAGAGAGAGAGAATAAGAGAGAGATAGAAAGAGGGAGAGAGAGATAAAAGAGAGAGAGCGAGAGGGAGATATAGATAGATAGAAAGAGAGAGACATAGAGATACATACACATGCATGCATACATATTACATACACATATGCATATGAATATGCATCCATACACACACACATACATGTTTTAGGGCTAGGGTTTTAGGATTATGGTTTTTGACGTTTACACATATACGCACATAATACATACACACATAATACATACATGTTTTAGGGTTAGGGTTTCAGAGAGAATAAGAGAGAGAGAGAGAGAATGAGAGAGAGAGAGATAGAGAGAGAGAGGGAGAGAGAGGGAGAGAGAGGGAGAGAGAGAGAGAGAGAGAGAGAGAGAGAGAGAGTGAGAGAGAGAGAGAAAGAGAGAGAGAGAGATGAAAGAGAGAGAGAGATGAAAGAGAGAGAAAATGAGAGAGATAGAGAGAGATGAAAGAGAGAGAGAGAGAGAGGGAGAGAGAGATGAAAGAGAGAGAGAGAGAGAGATATAGATAGATAGAAAGAGAGAGACATAGAAATACATACACACACATGCATACATATTTCATACACATATGCATATGCATATGCATACATACACACACACATATACATGTTTTAGGGTTAGGGTTTTAGGATTAGGGTTTTTGATTTTTACACATATACACACATAATACATACACACATGCACACATATACACATGCATACATACATACACATACACACACATCATATATACATACACACATATGCATGTTTTAGGGTTAGGGTTTTAGGATTAGGGTTTTGTGCTTTTACATATATACACACATGCATACACACATATACACATATAAACACATATTACATATACACATACACACATACACACACACATACACATACACACACACACACAAAAGACACACACACACATACATACATACATACATACATACATACACACACACACACATAGATATATACACACATGCATACATACATACACACATGTGACATATACATACACACATATGCATGTTTTAGGGTTAGGGTTTTAAGATTAGGGTTTTTGGCTTTTACTTATATACACACATGCATACACATATACATGTTTTAGGTCTAGGTCTTCACGATTAGGGTTTTAGGGTTTTTACATAGCTACACATATGCATACACACACATACATATATATATATATATATATATATATATATATATATATATATATATATATATATATATATATATATATATATTCACATACACATATATATACACAAAAATACACACATACACATGTTTTAGGTTTAGGTCATTAGGATTAGGGTTCTAGGGTTTTTAAAAATTCATATAAATATTTACACATATACAAATATACACACATAATACATATACACATACACATGTATATACATAGGCATACACACATATACATGTGTTCTGGTTGTTGTTTATAAATATCATGTTAATGTGTCTCATTTCTTTGTACATGGTTCGTGATTGATTTCTCCCATGTCTTTTGTATTTGACAGTATGTTTTGCTTTATCAAATCATGTTTCTGTTGCCTGCCATACATGTCACAGGTAGGCCATTCTAGGAAAAAATAAAGGCCTTTTGTGATGCTATGTGGTTTGCCCAAAGAACCTTAAACGGGAGGAGTGTAGAAGGGGGGGCTTGCCCCCTTTTGGGGCGTTTGCAGGGCTCATCCTGTCGGCCTATAGGGCCGAGATGGTAGGACTTCTCGTTGTGGAGATATTGTCAGATTATATGTTTTGCCAGCGATTTGGTTTCTCTCAACGATGTTTATCTATACTGACTCCCATTGGAAAAGCTATATAAGCATGGCCCATGTGTAGGTTTACACTACATTGTGCGCTAGTAAGCCTTTCATCTAGAGTCTATCTAGATCGCCATCTAAGCTTCATATTGGGAGCGCATGAGTGGACAACACCAACATTTGTAGCTGCATTACTCTTGTCAATGTGAGAATTGGAGTTCTCTATCTCAAAGTCTACATCTCTCTTTGTTAAACTCTGTCTACTCGTCTACTTTGGTGTGCTATTATTTCTTATAGATTTTACAAGAGGACCATCATCCCGAGGAGAGATGCTACTACAAGCTCAAGCAATATGGCAACATTAGTGAAGAAAGGAGACTAGAAGCTCAAGCAATATGGCAACATTAGTGAAGAAAGGAGTGATGGAGATTCTAATGGGTCCCTCAAAGCAACTGTTTGTAAATAATATCTCTTTTGAGCACCATCAACATACTTAAAAGAATATAGTTCAAAGTGCCATTTTTCCATGTATAATATTCTCTTTTGAACTATTTCTATTGTACATTCGAGAACATTTCAATTGAAAATAGTCATAACGGTCTCACGAAATAACAAGGAACTTCACTCAATGAGGCATTTCTACATACAGGTCTGATTGAGCATATGCTCACGCACATGATGATATAGTTTCTTTCGCCGTACAAGAAAAGGAAAGAAATGCGAGAAACTTTCTTTGTTGGCCACCCACGATTTCCTTGAACACAGAGAAAAGTTAGAAGGTTCCCCGTATTACTCTGCGTATTTTCTCAGTAGCGCGAGTCCCATTCAACGGTCGTCAACGCGAGGAAAACCGTGGCAATCATGGGTACAAATAACTCTGCGTCATGATCTCTATGTGTGTATTCGTCTCTCTCTCTCTCTCTCTCTCTCTCTCTCTCTCTCTCTCTCGTGCGGCGGAACCCTACACAAGACGTTGCTGCTGTAACATGTTACACCGCCCTCTTTCAATCAACCTTATGTCCAAGGCGCAGAACACCTCGACACCGTCAAAGCGCCATGGCCTTTCGAAGCGGCCGACGTTCGCTTCCAACACAGTAGCCCAGGTGATCAGGACGCTGATGGGTCGTCTGTTCGATAGTCGGAGACGTATGCGCACGATGCTGGTGAACAAGACGGGCTGTTCCGTGGTTTTGCGCAGCAAATTTAGAAATGTGTGGGAAGGCATCCCCCTCATTCTCTCGGCCGGAGAGCAAGCCTTCCTGCTTTGTACACCTCAGCTGCCCCACCTGCGTGTTGGTGTCTTTCTGGACGATGTCGTGCCTCTCCCTCTCGAAGGCAAGCAGGACTATGGCCATCGCTTTGCTGCTCCTCTTCTAATAGGACAGCACACACTTTTGGCGAGCAAGGAGATCGTCCTCGTTCGAAGCCCCTCCAACAATCATATTTCCGTTTCTCTGTACCCCCGAGAAGACAACTGAAAACGAAGCACAAACTTTGTAGACATAATCTGTTGTGATTAGCTAACTATGTTCGATATACAGCCGCCATACGTGAGGAGGATGCCTAGTTGTGTCATACACTGAGTCATAGCCCACTGTTGAGCTCTACAGACATATCCGAGTTCAATTATATTATTGTTAAGCAGTTCTATGAATGCCAACGATTTTGTATGATACAAGCAAGTTTTATTGCAGCACGCACTTGCAGCGAACGAAGAAACAACTATCTGTAGGGGGATAGTTGGCCACAACTTCGAACAAAGAAACAACACTCTCTTTAGGGGGAAGTTGGCGTAGGCAATGTCGACAATGGTAAGATCCATGCTCATTGTGATAGAGTCGACTTCACCTCAAACCAGCCTCGTCTGCTTTTAGGGCCATCTCTTACCAATTCCTACTCTTAGTGGGCCTTCGGGCTTTGTCATTCCTAGTAAATCTCCAAATCAGAACTTGATGATATAATATGAATGAAATCCATGAACTTAAAGTGAAATTGGCTTCACAAAAGCGATATGTACATGAATAAATTCATCTACTTTCTCATAAAAGAATTCATGTAGCAAGTCTTCCACTTTCTCATGTAGGCCAAAAGATGATAATGAATGTGCAAATTCGATTAAACATGATTTCCAAAATTCTTTTATGCATTTTTTTCAAAGAGTTCTTTGTTTGAACCTATTGAATCTAATGTTGAGACTTCTTTCTTTTAGGGATTGACA
Organism: Ceratopteris richardii; assembly: GCA_020310875.1. Taxonomy (NCBI): domain Eukaryota; kingdom Viridiplantae; phylum Streptophyta; class Polypodiopsida; order Polypodiales; family Pteridaceae; genus Ceratopteris; species Ceratopteris richardii. Next base: position 139,316,921 of record CM035409.1, on the reverse strand, counting down.
CTAAGAAGAATTGCAACTACATTGTTTTATGAGTCAAAGTGTGACCATCATTATGATCATTCTAATGAAAATTTGATGATTTCTTGCATTGATAGTAAGTTTAAGAAAGTTAGTAAGAATGACTTTGATTTTCTTGATCCTTTTGACATTAGGAAAGAAGAAGATGATGAAGAAGACAATTATGAATTGGCATATTTGATTCGTTTGATGAGTATGACTCTACCATTATCCATGAAGGAAATCATGGAAATGAGTATCTTTCCATGAACCACATGAAGGAGGAAAGTGCTAAAGATCATTTGCGTGAATTAAGTCATGAGTCTCTTTGTCCTAATCAAAATATTTTCTATGTAAATGGAACTAAACTTGTTTTCAATTTCCAAAGGCATGATTTGAACGTTTTTGAAGAAATATATTTGATTTTGATGACATATATTAAGGAATATAATTGGAAAGTAAAAAAAAAAAGTGTATGTGTGGTGTAGAAACTATATATGTATATGCATAATTTTAATGAACTTAAAAGAATATGTGATGAAAACCATGAAAGGAGTCATGATGAAAATGTGAATGAAGAATTTATTGATGAGCTAAAGTTCTTTGAAAATCTTGAGGATGAGAATACTCATGTATTATTGAATGAAAAAGTGTATGTAAAGGATACCTTACTTAAATGTAAAGACACACATGATTTTATGCCCCTGAATTTAGAGACATTTTAAGCACGAGTCCACACTAGTTTCTAGATTTTCCTAGGTGCTTCACACAAATCTTGTAGCCTCACTCAAGAGGTAGAAGATGATATCACTATCATACAAGGTTCTTCTAGCATGAAACCCTCAATTTGCAATGGGTGGACTTGAACTCCACAAGGAGAAAAGGGGGTAGAACATTCTAGAAATAAAGGAAGATGAATGCTTTTGTCTACATGATTCCTGATCATCTCAAAGGTCACCACTGATGTAGATCCTTCACAGTGTCAACCACCTCACTAGTCTCCATCACCATGCAATTCCTTAACAATGCATTGGTACTCTATGTTGAGACCAACTCAAAGCACATTCCATTATGACTCCCTTTTCCAACTCTTTGAAGCCACTGAACACTGCCTGGAATGCCACACCCTTTCTCATGCCTTCTACACACAAGAATCTATCGATTGTGTGCATTTCTCTTTGAGCATCCTCTACTTTACGAGCGCACGGACTTCGACCATATCTTTCACCACTTGCCACACTTCCTACTATTGTCTTCCACTTCCACACTTCCTAGCTCTTCCTTTTGGACGATGTTTTACTACTAAGTCTTGTCCTTAAACTTCAAAATACACTACCACATCTAATAGCAAACTTATCTGCACCACCTATTGCTACTGTGGATCCTCCTTCTTACACATGGAAGAGTCTACCCTGGTTCCTAGCCCTAACCATCTACATGACAGTGTGCTATGCTCTTCTCTACGTAAGTATTCATATGCGTGTGATTGTTTGCCTATATGTGTGCTTCTATCCTCGTATATCTATATATGTATATCCATGTCTAGATGTTGCATGGTTCTTATATCGCCCAACTATTGGTTTGCCTGCCAATGCACTTCAAGTTCTTGCTTCCATGTACCTCCATGCTCTACTATGATTGTTATGATGTGTTGTTGTAAGAAATATCCTTTTTAATTGTATGAGAGAAGGTGCGGGAATATCTCGTTCATCCTTCAAAAATGGCATTGTAGGATAAAGGATGGGAATAGTTAATATGATGGACAGCATCAAGCACCACGGGAATGAATTGGGATTTACTACCACTGTAAACAAGGAATGGAAACTTCAAGGGAACCGGACCACACTTATCATCAAGAGAGAGAGCCAAAATGCCCATTCATTGAAGCCAATGAGGATTGTTGGACTTGAGTACCATAACTAATTAGTTCTAATATTTAAGCAAAGAGCAATACTTCTTGCAACATGGTTTGCAAATGTTCATCTTATTTACCTTCTTTGTGACTCAGATTCATTACAAGCAATCGATCTTCATGTGATTGATCGTATGACTAGTTGTTGAAGTCCCTTCTATTATGACTTATATCTTAATTTCTTAGTATTCTATTCCAAGTAATTAATAGTAAAATTCTCAAAGGCTTTCATATCATGTGCCTAATAGGTCCAAATTGGTGGCTGCACCAATTCTTATCACCCCAGATTGGTAAAAAAACTTTCATGTGCATGTCGATGCCAGTGCATATGCAGTGGGTGCAGTATTGCCTCAACATAGTGAAGAATTCAAACTTGACAGGCCTATCTAGTATGCTAGTAGAATTTTGACTAAAGCTGAAAAGAAATATAGCACAACAAAAAGGGAAGCTCTAGCAATGGTTTTTGCAGTACAAAAATTTCGTCATTATTTGCTAGGTGTGAAGTTTGTCATCATCACTGATCATTAGCCACTCAGGTATTTATTGAACAAGCCACAAGCAACAAGGAGAATATGGAGGTGGCTACTTCTGTTTCAAGAGTTTGATTTTTCTGTAGTCCATAGACCAGGTAAAGAAAATGTTATGGTGGATCACCTATCCAGGATCAATCTGATGGATCGAGCTAGTGGAGTCAATGACGATTTTCTAGATGCTAATCTGTTCACTGTACAAGCTCAAGGTTGGTATTATGATATCAAGAATTTCATTAAAACTGGAGTGTATCTAGAGAAGGCTAGTGTTGTGCAAAGGAAGAGACTGCTAATCATGAGCAGACCTTATACCTTCATTGATGATAAATCATATAGACAATGAAGGATGACAGGTTTAGGAAGTGCTTGGAAGAAGAAGAAGTGAGGGAAGTCCTTCAATCTACACATGAAGGAACAGGTGGTGGGCACCTTCCAGGGCATATTATGAGTCAGAGGATCCTTGATGTTGGGTTATGGTGGCCTACATTATTCAAAGATGCTGATGACTGGGGAAAAGCATGTGATGTTTGCCAGAGGTGTGGACCTAAGCCCACCAAGCAGCGGCATAACCCCTTGATTATTTCCACTTCTTGGCAACCATTTGAGAAGTGGGGGTTAGATTTTGTAGGGCCTATCTACCCTCCGTGGATTCCAAAAAGAGAAAAGTATTTATTGATAGCCATAGACTATGCGACGAAATGGGCTTAAGCTATTGCATCACCTGACTGCACCGCCCAAACTGTGGCTGATTTCATTTACATTAGCATCATTTGCAGGCTTGGATGTCCACTTGAAATTTGTACAGACCAAGGTACTCATTTTGTGAATAAGGTACTACAAGAAATTTTCAACACGTATAGAATTCTAAATAGGACCTCTTGTGTCTAATATCCAAGAGCTAATGGACAGGCTGATCAACAAATAAGGTATTAATTTCCATGTTAAGGAAGGAATGTATGTTATAGCCCACCTCCTGGGGCATTGCTTATCAAGGTACCTTATGGGCATACCGGTTAGCTTACAAAGAGGCCACGGGATATTCTCCATTCCAATTGGTTTATGGAATATTGCCAATTGAGCCCTTTGAATCTTTACATGGATCACCTAAAGTGGCATTCATGCAGGGAAAGAAAGATTGTGGTGTCTCTCAGAGGCTTGGAGCACTACATAAAGTAGAGGAGATTCGTCTACTAGCAACAAAACAATTGATAGAGACTCAAATGAAGAGGAAGGAGGCACATGATCGACATCTATGGAACAACAACATAGAGCCAGGCATGTTAGTTCTTCTCCATAGACCCCATCTTGAAACACAAGTGAGAGGAAAATGGTTCCCACACTGGGAAGGACCTTATCGAGTTAAAACAATGTTGCATTGGGGTGCTGTGGAGTTAGAGATGCTAAAAGGAGAGGCCTTGCCATTGGTCAACATATCAAGGATTAAGGCCTACCATCAACACAATTAAAGAATTATGGATCACTTGGAACCTGCAAAATCTGTCCAGGTTGTACATAGCCCTCTTATTTTCTTTATTTTGCTCAAGTTTTAGTCATTTCTACACTTTTTCATGCTTGTTCTTTAAGTTCTTAGCAATTTTAGCTACCCTTTCATAGTCCTCGACAAAAATACAATGTTTGGAATTTTTCTAGGAATTTTTCAAGCATTTTTAGAATTTTTCCACTATTTTTCATCATTTCAAAAGTTATTTTCTTATCAAAAGGGAGGATTTGAAGAAGCTCTATGTGGTTTTGAGGGAGGAAATCAGCATACACTTGTAGGATATTTCTTGAGAATTTTTTCAAAATTTTTTTGGATTTTTTTTGAGATTTTCGAAAAATTTTCTCTATTTTTCTTTAAATTTTGATATTTTTCCCAAAAAAAAAGCCCCCCCTTAGGGATTTTTTTCGAAAAAAAACTCTCTCTTTCTATCTTCCTCCCCCCCCTCCCCCCCCCACCCCCCCCACCCGTCCACCCGTGCCCCCCCCCCTCCCCCCTGCCCACCCCCAACCACCCACCCACCCGCGGCCCCCCCCCTCCCCCCCCCCCAACCCACCCGCAGCCACCCGCCCACCCACGGCCCCCCCCTCCCACCGCCCACCCGCAGCCACCCGCCCACCTGCCACCCCTTTCCCCCACCCCCCCCCCCTCCCACCCCCCCCTCCCACTCCCCCCCCCCCCCCCCCCCCCCGCCCACCCGCCACCCCTTCCCACCCTCCTCAATTTTTTATTTTTTATTTTTCTTTCTTTTTATTTTTATTTTTTTTGTTACTTTATTTTATTTTATTTTACATTACTATTCTTTTTTTTTGGCTTTATTTTATTTTCACTTTTTATTTAATTTCGGTAGTGTTCAACAACAAAAAAAATCTCTCTCTCTTTTATTTTAGTTCTTATTCATTATTTTCTGTTCTTTTTATTTTTATTTTCTTTTGCCCTATTTCATTTTTATTTTTATTTTTATAATTGGCTGCTCGATATTCAGAAAAAATCTCTCTCTCTCTCTCTCTCTCTCTCTCTCTCTCTCTCTCTCTCTCTCTCTCTCTCTCTCTCTCTCTCTCTCTCTCTCTCTCTCTCTCTCTCTCTCTCTCTCTCTCTCTCTCTCTCTCTCTCTCTCTCCCCCCCCTCTCTCTCTCTCTCTCTCTCTCTCTCTCTCTCTCTCTCTCTCTCTCTCTCTCTCTCTCTCTCTCTCTCTCTCTCTCTCTCTCTCTCTCTCTCTCTCTCTCTCTTTTCCCCACCGCCCGCCCGCCCACACCCAGCCCACACCTACATAACCTTTTCCCCTGCCCTTTTTCCACTTCATTCCCTCTCCACTCAAATATCCCCTTCACTGTCACTAATATTCACTACCATTTTCACTCCTATGTTTTTTCATTCTACATGCTCTTCATACATATTCTCCACATTCTGGTTTTTCAAGAATGTTGTTCTAGAGGAGCTGATCTTCTCAAAGGAATAAATAGTCCTCTCTGCCCTGCCGAAGTTTTGGGGTCACTCTCCGGGACGGAGAGTACATTAGGTGGTGGGCAACTGTTGAGCCCATAAAAGTCATATTGGTCAACGTCAATCACGGTCAAAGTCAACTATAGTCAAAGTCAAAAGGTCAAAGTCAAATTGATCAAAGTCAACAAGGTCAAGGGCAGAGTCAACACGTGCAAAGTCAAAGTGCTAAAGTGCAGGATTCACAGTGCACAGGTAGTGCACAATCAATTGTCCACAAATAGTGAATTGGAGAAAGTGGTTGCAGGTTGCAGAGGTATTTCTCTAATTTCCCAAAGGTTCAAAATGTTTTTAAAATGTTTTGAAAGGTTTAGGTGAACCCTCTCTTATGTGCAAAAGTGAAGACTTAAAAGGAAAATGTGAAGGTAAGTGAAGGGGCAGCGTACGCAGAAGTGAAAGTATGGCCCCCAATTAAAATTTTTTTGTTTTATCCTAAAGTCACTACAGGATAAAACAGGGATTCGTTGGCTGCCACTTGTGAAGACTATCTTGGGACATCCAAGTGAGCACCAAGATACTCCTGCAATTAGGAGCGTATGTGAATCGACACACTAAAATCAAGGCAAGGACTATTCTTGGACAATTCTAAGTGTAAGCAAGAGGAGCATAGTCTAAGCAAGGCAAGAGAGAGAAGTGCAAGAGACACACAGTGTGCGATGCAGAGAAGTGAAGTGCAAGGTGTGCATGAAGAGTGACTAAGGAAGTGTGTAGAGAAGTGCTAAGCTAGTCCCCCAAGGATCCCAAGGTCTTCTTGAAGTGTGCGCGTGCTGACAGAAGGTACCCATCCCTCCTCCTTAGTGGAAGCTTGGTGCAAGGTGTGCACAAGTGCAAGCTTGGAGAAGGTGGAGGTTTGGTGCGGAGGATGCCGGCAGCAACAAGTCCCTTGGGTATTTGGTATTTTGTAATTGAGCACTCTCTAGGATTTTGCACAGAAGCATTGGTTTGTATTGTGCTTCAACATTGTATTTGTCTTATTGTAATCAATTGACAGAGGCTTCCAGTGTGTATTTTCTCTTCTTGTCTTTCCCTTATCTCCTACAAACACTCAAATCCCTTCTTGTCCAAGAATCCCCCAACAATAGTGATGTCCGGTACATTATGTAATGGTTTGTATCCCTTGGATACATATAAGAGGGTTGCCTCAAATGCCTTGGTCTCTCATACTTCTTCCATAGCTGAAATGGACCTTTGGCATGCTCGTTTGGGTCACTTGAACTTCAATGTTCTACTTTACTTGCAAAACAAGGACATGGTTATTGGTTTTCCAACACTTGAGTTCATTGAAAAGCATGCATGTGAAGGTTGCATTCTTGAAAGACTGCATCGTGCTTCTCCAAAAGATAGTCATATACACACTACAAGAAAATTAGAGCTTGTTCATAGTGATGTATGTGGTCCCATCAAAACTCCATCTTTCAAGAAGCATGTATATTTTGTTACCTTCATTGATGATGGTACTCACCATACATGGTTGTATCCTATGAAAGCAAAGAATTAGGCATTTTCTTGCTTCAAAGCATTTTTAGCCATGGCTGATAATTTTTTCTCAAATAAGCTTTTGAATTTACGCATAGATTATGGTAGTGAATACATGTAACATGAGTTTAATGCTTTTTCTTTGTGAAAGAGGTACTTCGCACCAATGTACGATGCCATATACACCTCAACCAAATGGTGTTGTCGAGCGTAAAAATAGAACACTTCTTGAAATTTTACGATGTGTGGTTAAAGGAAAGCATCTTTCTGACAAGTATGGGATGGAAGCAGCCATGTGTGCAAACTATGTGTTGAATCACTTCCCTACAAAAGCATTGAGATTCATCACTCCTTATGGGGCTTGGAATGGACATAAACTTATGGTTAAACATATGCACATGTCTGCTTGTTTGGCATACGCTCTTGTGCCATCACAACAACATCACAAACTTGATGAAAAGGCAAAGAAATGTATATTTGTTGTTTATAATGCTGAAAGTAAGGGATATCATTTGTACCATCCACTGATGAACACAATTATTGTGAGTTGAGATGTGGTATTTGTTGAAAATTTTGTTTTCCCTCTACTTGAATGCAAAAAAGCCAACAATTATCTCACAAAATGTGTTCAATACACTGATGCCTTTGTTCCAAAGTGGTGCATTTGACTATTGCAATGTAGGGCAGCCAATTAAGGCTCAAAAGGCTAAAACGTTCTAGAATAATAGAGTTGAAAATGAAGAGAATTTCTAGCAAACATGGCTGAAATTTTTCAGCCAAAAATTATTGGAACTCTTGAGAATTTCTAGACACATATGGCTGAACATTTATGTCAAAATATGGTTGAAATTGAGCATGAAATTCAGCCCACACATGACATACATGTTGAGGATGTATTACATAATGAATGCATATCTATCAAGTGTGCACAAAACTATGCCAAAGTGGCTGAAACAAAATTTGCAGGACAACAAATCGAGTGCACCTTTACTTGGTAGAACAAGGTCAAGCTCTCACCATGCATCAAGTATGTTTTTAGATTATTCTCTTACAATAAAGAACCACTTACTTTTGAAGATGCATGTAATGATCCACATTGGATGAGTGCTATGCAATCAAAAATAGATTCCATACATAGGAATGGTACTTGGGAGTTATATAAATTGTTAAAAGGAAAAAATGCCATTGATACAAAGTGGGTTTACAAGATTACGAGAAAGTTAGATGGTAGCATTGATCGGTACAAAGCTAGATTGGTTTCCAAAGGATATGCGCAACAATATGGCATTGACTATGCGGAAACTTTTGCATCTACTTCATGCATGACTACCATTCCTACCATGCTTGCACTAGCTACCCAATGAGATTGGAAAGTACATCAATTAGACATAAAAAAGGCTTTCTTGAATTGTGATTTTCAAGAAGAGGTCTATGTGAAGCAATCTCAAGCAAGCTTTGTATGGTCTGAAGCAAGCTCCATGTGCATAAAAGCTTGCATAAGGCTTTGTATGGTCTCAAGCAAGCATAAAGCTTTGTATTGTCTCAAGCAAGCTCCATGTGCATGGTATGATGAAATCCATAAGCACTTGATTGCTCTTGGCTTCACATGTAGTCCAATTGAAAACACACTCTATGTACACAAAGATGGGGCTGATCTTATAGTGCTTGTTCTTTATGTTGATGAAATACTCTTGATTGCGTTATGTGATGCAAAACTTGAAATTCTTATGGCTGATTTGTAGCATACTTTTGATGTCAGTTATCTTGGTCTTTTGAGCTACTATCTTGGCATCCAACTTGTATCCGTTGAGGGGGAAATTGTTATACATCAAGCAAAGTATGTTAAAAATAGCTTTCGTGTTTTGACTTTGAGGATTGCAGGCCAGTTTGAACACCAGTTGAGACAGGATTTAGGTTCTCAGTTGAGGATTCCAATGATGCATTTGACACTTCTCTTTATGAGAAAGTTGTGGGATGTCTTATATATACATGCAACACAAGGACAGATATACAATATGCAATTTCCCACTTCATCGATTCATGCATAGCCCTATCACTAATCATTGGCAAGCAGTGAAACATGTGTTTAGATATCTCAAAGACACTTTGAGTTTAGGTCTCTTTTATGGAAGAGATATTCAGGCATGCTTGTATGCTTTTACAAATAGTGATTGGTCTGGTTGTTATGATACTCACATGTCCACTAGTAGTAATTGCTTTTTCCTTGGAGATTCATGCATATCTTGGTTGAGTATAAAGCAACCTACAATGGTGACATCGAGTTGTGAAGTTAAGTACAAGGCACGTTTCACAGCAATATTGGAGAGTATATAATTGAGATGCCTATTGATTGATCTTTGCATGGAGCTTGATGCTGCTACACATATTCTCACTGATAGTTAGAGTGCATTGGTTGTTGCATAAAATCCAATGTTTCATGCATGGACCAAACATATTGAGGTGCAATATCACTATATCAAGAGAGCAACTTCGTGTAGGAGATAATGATTTGGTATATGTGCCTACACAAAATAATGTGGCATACATATTCAACAAATCTTTTCCACAAAAAATTTTGAAGCTTTCACAAAGGTTTAGGCTTTTTACCTTGTGGGGGATGATCTGTCACTCCCTATATGTGCTCACATCAATCGCTCGAGGGGGGCTTGTTGCAAGAGACTGACAAATTACGAGCACTATGTGCTAGAGAGATGACCCTCCTCCCAACCTTATGCCTATATATACAGCTGCTCGAATCAACGAGGACCACAAATGTAACTAGAGTCCACAAGTGCATATGCAATCTCCACCATTGCTTCAATATCTTCCACTAGAGTCTACTAGTGGTTGGAGTGATCTCGACCACTGCTTTACTACCTTCCACGAGAGTCCACTAGTGGTTGGTATACTCGCCACTCGAGTTAAGTCTTTGTGGACTCAAGTTAACTCATGTTAACTTGAGTTAGACGGCTCTAGAGCTCTTTAGGCAAAACTCTCTCCCCATGCTCCCCATGGGGATTGAACCCAATACCTCCTCCTTCATAACCTTGAGACTTAACCACTAGGCTAAGTGGATCACTTGTTTAAGAGAGCACATGAAATTACATTTAAGTCTAATCTCAAGACCTTAGGCCATACATGAGTGACCAAACGGTGTTCCATTTCAAATCTGTCTGAATTAGTCGGACCCTTAGATCATAGACTTATTATATTGCAAATGATTCAAAGCACTATTCGGCTTTGCACTTCGATAAACTGGCCAAAGTACAAAGTAGTGAATGAATTATAAGGATGGATCTAAAAATATCCCTAGCCACTAGTGTTTCTTGATGTGCAATCTAGACACAAACATATGAAATAGATGGATTCCAATTACTAGTCCATTTCTGGGCATAATTAGTGCAAGGACTTGGTAAATAAAATGGGATTCTTATCCTTATTAGGACTTTGAGAACTCTTGATTCATATGAATTTGATTTGGAAAACTTGAATTTTGGTTGGTCCAAACATCTAACTTGGATGTTTGTACAATCGTTCACTTCCATCCAACAGTTACTTCATTTTCTTTTCACCTGCCTGGAGGACTACTTTGTCCTAATGGGCTTGAAAATCCTATGTAAACTGTAGGAGAAAGTTTTCCATTTATCTTGGGTCAACCTTACTTTGTCTTGACCAAGTCAAATTCAAAATGAAAATCATCCAACTTAAGACATTTTTCTCAAAGAGTTTAGCTAGAAGTGTTTGGGAATTGTCAATCTTATGAACAATTCCTACCTTCACTATTCTAGAGTGTAGTGAACTGTAAAAAGTCATGAGAGTTATGCTACTGACTAGAAGCAAATCCAAATGAATAAGCCAATCTTGGACATGTCATCTTTTGAAGATTGAATAAGTTCTTATACAAAACATGTATTTAGGATGTTTAATTTAGTTATCTAGTTCCACTTGGCTAACCCTGGACTTTTGCAAAAGGAATCTGAAACCATATCTGAGTCAATTCCAAAAGATTTGGAAAGTGAAAGGAAAGAACTAAAACTCTGTATAACTAATTTAAACTTCTAAGATATAAACTTGCTATGAGTCAAATACTTGACGACCCAAGACTTTAACTTCTCAACAATCTATTTCAGCAAGGTATTGATGCTTTTTTTTTCTATCTTTAAGAGAAAGGAACTCGATTCTCAAAAAGATTCATGGAGTAAATCTAAACATTATCCAACCACGAGATACTATTGTGGTATCCAATGTCAATGTGTCGATCCACTGAGGTTTTATTGATGTGTTTTTTACTCAAATAATGCTTCCTTTAAGACTAAGCTCATGCTTATATTCAATCTTTTATGACTACTACTAGGAATGCAATTATTTGTGCATTACTTTTGAGTTGAAAGATAGAATTTATCGAGTTACACTTGGAACTTGGTGCTTGACTTAGTTAATATATTCCTTAGTTGAAAGGATTATTTCACTATCAAAGTCCTTCTTTAGAAATGTAACAAATATTTCTAATCAATAATACTTAATCTTGAAGTGTTTCATAATTCAAATAAGAACAAGTCTGAGCCTTATTTGGAAAAGAAGATCTTGAAAGCTATACTTCGTGTCTTCATTTGCACTTGATCTTGAAGTATCTTGGGATCATTATATTCTCCTCCTTGATTTTAAACTTCTCTTTGGAAGTTTTAATTCCCTTGAAAATCAAATCTAACTTTAATATCCATTCTAGGACTAAAAGATAATTATCATCCCACAGTCTGATGTCTCATGCCATCCTTCCTACATCAATCTGAGTATAAAATCTGGTATCCCGTACCACCCTTTTTTATATTCACATTAATGTGTGGGTGATACTTATCCTAAACTCTAAACATATCTTGAGAGTACCTTTTCACTTCAACTCTTTAGAAGAATTTTGAAGTTTTAGGCAATACCTCTAGCTTGATATTCCAGGTCTTAATCCCTTCACATGATCATTTCATGATCTTGTGATTGCCTTTGGGAACTTGAAAACAACTTGATAGAATAGCTATTCTTTTTTGCTCAAGTTTTCAAATGAAGACCAGTTATAATTCCAGGTACTTGAATTTTCACAATTTTAACTCCAATTGGTTTATTCTTGACCTATTTGTAGTGACAAGAGCTTTTTACTTCTTGTCTTTAGATTCCTTTCTAACTAAAGCCTCAAGTAGCTACCTCGATGATTTTTTAGGAATCGATGTATTGCTTAAGTCTAAGCATCCGCTCGTGCTTTTGGATTTCACCTTTAAGAATTCCCTTTAAGAATAGGTAAACTTTTATGTTATACCTTCCACAAACTTAATTACGGTCATCATGGTTGCAGACTACATACTTGGAATGTTTACTCTGTTCAAACTTGGAACAACTTACTCGTTCTTGGAACAACTTACTTGTTTCACACTTTCCATTGGATAAATGGTATTTGAGTGAGAAATTCATAAAAGAAATTTGATTGCCAATACTTTGCATTAAAGTAGTTCTAATTGCAAGTTCTTGGACAAACATTACCAAGCTAGATCAAATTTGGTTGATCTTGTGATAATAATAAAGACTCTAGCCTTTATCATTAAGATCTCTAGTATTATCGAAAGCATCTTCGCTTACCCGCGGGACTTTTAGAGATCTTTCCTTAACTCAAGTCCAAGCATATTGAAATGCTTTTCAGATTCTAAAACTAAGAATCTCATCAAGATTGATACACGTCTAGGTGATATCAACCATTGGACTTTAAGTACCACTTCTGGTGGTTTGGGAATTCTTGGGAACTACTTCGTATTAAACTTACTTGAAAAATTCCATTCTCACATCTAGGGAGAATTTTTTTCTTTCAAGAACTTTTAGACAACTTCCAAGGAATCAAGTAATACTAAGAAAATGATTCATCTTGGAATCTTTTTCTTTACTTGGATTTTAAAAGAAATTCTTGACTTTTGGATAGGACTCAAAACTTTAAAAAAATCTTGTTCAAAAGATATTTCTTTTTAACCAATGAAATAGTTAACCAGACTATTTCATTTATTAGCTTATCTTTAGGAAGTATCACAATTCCTAAAGATCATTTTGACTAAGGTTTCTTATTAAGCTACAATTAGCTTAAACGAAACCAAGAAAAATTTTTGAATCCTCAAAAAAGTTCTTTTTTAAGTTTTGCCATTTTCACAAGACTTTGCATTAGTACTATAGATGCAATCACTACAATATATGAGGGGCATACCGACGCTGCATATGCCAATAATCACAGTCGGCGTCGGTATGGGCCTCGAAAAATGTGACTTGGAGATACCGACGGTCAAGTGACCGTAGGTATGACCATTTTAAACGGATCGTCGGTGTGGCCCGCACCCGTCGGTATGTGCATCGGTATATGCATCAGTATAGGCATCGGTATGAGCGTCGGTAATTTACTGGGAACTACCGACGCGTATACCGACGCCCATACCAGCGGCAAGTTTTAAACATACCGCGAACCCGAGAGCAAAACTTCACATTTTTGCACGTGTTTGAATATTGTTGGTCTTCTGTCGAACTTGCGCACGCGAACCAAATTGCGACCTGCATTGTCTTGTGCACACACACACACAGATCTCTCTCTCTACACACACACACTCTCTCTCGGCTTAGATCTCACATCTTGGTAAGTGTTGTGCGTATTGTTAGCATTTGTGTTTCTCTATGCTTTAGGTTTTATAATTTCTCTTTTCTTCGATTTTGCAGAAGTTCTTTGGCGTCGATTGTTTGGAATTGGACGATAGACGACATACATTACGCTTTGACGACAACGATCCAAAAGAGGGGCATACTTGTAAGTGATTGTTTTATTCTCTATTGATAGAGAGAGAAGGAGAGAGAGAAAGAGAGAGAGACAGAGAGAGAGAGAGAGAGAAAGAGAGAGATAGAGAGAGAGAAAGAGAGAGAAGAGAGAGAGAGTGAGAGATAAAGAATAATGAAAGAAAGGAAGATAGAGATAGGAAAATAGAGCATACATACACACACACATACACACACATTTACACACATACATGTACACACATGCATACATACACACATACATGTACACACATGCATACATACACATAAACCTATACACACATGCATGCTTACATACACACACACATATACACACATGCATGCATACACACATATATAAATTTACACACATGCATACATACACACACATGCATACACACATTATACATACGCACACATATATACACATGCATACATACACATACACACACACATATACACACATACATACACACACACATATATACACACATATACATACATGCATGCATACATACACACACATATACACACATGCATGCATACAGACATATGCACACATGCATACATACACACACATGCATACACACATACATACACACACATATATACACATATGCATACATACACATACACACACATATACACACATACATATATACACACATATACATTCACACACACACATATACACACATGCATGTATACATACACACACATACACATACACACACATGTATACACATGCATACACATACACACACATGCATGCATACATACACACGCACACACACATGCACACACATGCATGCCTACATACACACACATACACATACACACACATGTATACACATGCATACATACACACGCACACATGTACACATGCATACATACACACACATATATACACACATGCATACATACACACATATAATCCTATTTTTATTTTGAAGTTTTTTTTTACAACAAATATATAAAAATAGGATTAGGTTTTTTATGCTATTTACACATACATACACACATATAATATATATATACATGTATATACACATGTATACAGAAAAATACATATTTTAGGTCTAGATACTTAAGATTAGGGTTTTAGGGTTTAGGCATACATATCAATCAATTATATTTATATTAAGAAAAAATATAGAGAAAAATAAGAAAAAAAATCTGAATATATAAATAAATATATATAAATAAATATATATAAAAAATATGGTTAGGGTTTTAAGATTAGGGGTTTAGATTTTGATAGGTGTTTAAGTATTTAGGTTTTAGTATTTCAGATTTAAGTCTAAGTCTTTCTAATTAGGGTTTTAGGGTTTTAATACATAGATAACATATATACACAAACACACATATACATATAATACATACATACATGTAGATACACATGCATACAAAAATATACATATTTTAGATTTAAATCTTTAAGATTAGGGTTTTAGGGTTTTAACACCTACATAACATATATGCACACACATACACATGCACATATAATACATATATACATGTATATACACATGTATACAGAAATATACATATTTTAGTTCTAGATCTTTAAGATTAGGGTTTTAGGGTTTAGACATACATATCACTCAATTATATTTATATTAAGAAAAAATATAGAGAAAAATAAGAAAAAAAATCTGAATATATAAATAAATATATATATAAAATATGATTAGGGTTTTAGGATTATGGGTTTAGATTTTGATAGGTGTTTAAGTATTTAGGTTTTGGTATTTCAGATTTAAGTCTAAATCTTTAAAATTAGGGTCTTAGCACCTACATAACATATATACGCACATACACATATACATATAATACATACATACATGTAGATACACATGCATACAAAAATATACATATTTTAGATTTAAATCTTTAAGATTAGGTTTTTAGGGTTTTAACACCTACATAATATATATGCACACATACACATGCACATATAATACATATATACATGTATATACACATGTATACAAAAATATACATATTTTAGGTCTAGATCTTTAAGATTAGTGTTTTAGGGTTTAGACATACATATCACTCAATTATATTTATATTAAGGAAAAATATAGAGAAAAATAAGAAAAAAAATCTGAATATATAAATAAATATATATATAAAATATGATTAGGGTTTTAGGATTAGGGGTTTAGATTTTTATTGGTGGTTAAGTATTTTGGTTTTAGTATTTCAAATTTAAGTCTAAATCTTTAAAATTAGGGTTTTAGGGTTTTAACACCTAAACATATATACACACATACACATACACATATAATACATATATACATGTAGATACACATGCATACAAAAATATACATATTTTAGATCTAGAATTTTAAGATTAGGGTTTTAATTAAATATATATAATTAAATATATAAAATTAAATATATAAAAATAGGATTACATATGGAAAAAATCTGAATATATAAATAAACATATATATAAAATAAGATAATTATATATATAAATAAATATAAAAAGAATTAGTGTTTAAATAATTTAATTAAATATATATAATTAAATATATAAAATTAAATGTATAAAAATACGATTACGTAAGGAAAATTTTTGAATACATAAATAAATATATATATAAAATAAGATAATTATATACATAAATAAATATAAAAAGAACTAGTGTTTAAATAATTTAATTAAATATATATAATTAAATATATAAAATTAAATGTATAAAAATACGATTACGTAAGGAAAAAATCTGAATATATAAATAAATATATATATAAAATAAGATAAAGTATATAAATAAATAAATATAAAAAGAACTAGTGTTTAAATAATTTAATTAAATATATATAATTAATATATAAAATTAAATATATAAAAATATGATTATGTAATGAAAAAATCTGAATATATAAATAAATATATATAAAAAATAGGATAATTATATAGATAAATAAATATAAAAAGAACAAGTGTTTTAAAAAATTTAATTAAATATATAAAAATAGGATTAAGTAAGGAAAAAAATTGAATATATAAATATTATATATATAAGGTAGGATAATTATATAGATAATAAAATATGATAAGAACTAGTATTTTAAATAAATAAATGAAATATATATGATTAAATATATAAAAATAGGTTTAAATTTTATCATTTTAAATAGAGGGAATATATATACAATACACAAACACACATACTTATACACCTATCTATATGCACATATATATACATATACACATGCATATATATATATATCTACATGTTTTAGGTCTAGGTCATTTGGATTAGGGTTTTAGGGTTTTAACACCTACATAACATATATACACACATACACATACACATATAATACATATATACATATATATACACATGTGTATAGAAATATACATAATTTAGGACTAGATCTTTAAAATTAGGGTTTTAGGGTTTAGGCATACATATAACTCAATTAAGAGGAAAAAAATTTGAATATATAGATAAAATAGGATAACTATATAGATTAGGGTTTTAAAATTAGGGTTTTAAGTTTTTTTAGGTATTTAAGTATTTAGGTTTAGTATTTCAGATTTAAGTCTTTAAGAGTTAGATTTTTAGGTTTAATAAAAAAATAAATGTTCTAAAATGTCCATATTGTAGCAGATGGCTTCTTTGGATCTTGAAGAGAGAATGGCATGTCCTTGCACACAGTGCAAGTATCAAATTTATCGGAAACCACGGATTTGTACTGCACATGTTAGAGAGCATGGATCCTTTGATAGGAGTCGACTGGAAAACCTACGTTATCATTCGCATGGTCCCCTAGGTGAGCAGATGGACCCAAACGACATTGCATCGGTAACCTCTCGTGGTTTAAAGAGAGCAAAAAAGGACTTAGACGTACAAGCAAGCACTAATAATATTACACAGAATGAACATATGGAAGAGATGCTTGAAGCATTTTATGAGATGGATGAAGATCATGATGGTGAAGAAGGTGTCGAGATGAACACAACAGAAATTCCACGATCAGAAGTTGATGAAGAATATGAAAACATGCGAAGATTAGCTCGTTTACCGCTTTACAATGGAGCAAAGATATCTATACTATGTGCTTCACTTGCGATGCTCAATCTGCAATCCATTTATGGATGGTCAGATAGTAGTGTCACTGAATTGTTCAGGTAAGTCGAGAACAAATTGGCTTTCATTGTTGTACCACAATAACTTCATTTACTAATATCATTTTAATTGCTTATTGCAGGCTTCTTAAAGATCAATTTTTGCCAGAGGGCAATGACATGCCTCCAACACATGGAAATGCGAAAAAACTTTTACAGTCCATTGGAATGGATTATACTAAAATTCATGCTTGTCCGAATGATTGCATTCTCTTTCGGAATGAGTATGAGCATCTCCATGTATGTCCAAAGTGTGGAGCAAATAGATTTAGAGAAGACGTTGTAGGCGAAGCAATCCCCGCAAAGGTTCTTCGCCACTTTCCTATCACTCCACGAATTAAGAACATGTTTAGATGCAAATCTATAGCTGAGAAATATCATGGCATACAAAGAGCAGGTCTACAGATAATGTAATGCGAGTGCCAGCTGACTCTGATGCTTGGAAGGACAAATTGGTCGATAAGCGCAACACCAAATGAAAGCTAGCGATTGGAAACAACTGTGGGATTCAGAAAATCCAGTTGCTGGTATGAAACGGTTGTCCATTTTTCATGAATTCCCTTATTGGAGTGAATTGGTGATCAATCATTTGGTAGACCCGATGCATAATATTTTTAAGAATATGGGAGAGATGCTTTGGAAAACTTTGATCCGAAAGAAAGAAAGCAAAGCACAAAGGGAGGACGTAGAAGAGCGAGGTCGTATGCAAGAGTTGTGGGCAATTACTAAGCCCAACGGAACAGTATCGTCACCAACATCTCCTTGGGTGCTTCGCAGGATGGAAGAGAAACAAGTGAAGAAAACAATTTCAGAGTTTCGTACACCTACTCGATGCATGAGGTGTCTAAAGACTGCTTTCACACGAAACGACGATCTTGCAGGACTCAAGTCTCATGATTGGCACAAGTTTTTATAGTTTGTGCTCCCTGTAGCCCTAAAAGATTATCTTTCAGAGGATGTACGAAAAACCATTTATAAAATTAGTTCTTTAGTATGGTGGATATCTTCTAAAGAGATAAATAGAGATAGCATAGAGAGTGCGAAACTCAATGCTATCGAGGCTGTTTGTATGGTAGAGAAATACTTTCCCACAAGTATTCTCACTATTCAACTTCATTTACTGGTTCATGTGGTAGATGAAGTTGCAATAGCAGGAACTGTCCATAGTCGATGGATGTTCTTCTTAGAGCGCTTTATAAAGACATTAAAAGGGTTTGTTCGACAAAGAGCACGTCCAGAGGGTAGCATGGCAGAGGGATGGCTTGTACAAGAATCTCTCGTATTCATAACTGAGTTTCTACGTATATCGGATCCCGAAATGCCTCGCTTATGGAGCGATGATGAAGGTGTTCGTCTCGTAGGCGATGAACCACAAGGTAAAGGATTGCAAAGAAAAATGAATGCAGCTTTCAGAGAGAAGGCAATGAAGTTTTGCATAGTTAACTCTGAGCCTATGCAAAAGTGGTTAGAAAGGTATGAACTTGCCAAGGAAACTAACGCAAAGGAAAGAGCTCAGTTTTGAAGAAATCGTTCCACTCGATTTTCGCCTCTTCCAGAAAATCTTCGACCTCTCCCACCTTTTCCAACGAGCAGATGGCTAGATACAGCGGTTTCACAAGCAAAGGCAGCAGGTGAAGATATCTCTGAAGAAGAAGAAGAACTCGCAAAAGGATGTGATTGGGAGTATATCAAATACGGTGCACTATGGTCTTATGGGCGACACTTTCGAATCGCACGAATCGATCAAAATAGGTCTACTTTTGATAGTGGAGTGATGGTGAATTTTTTGCAAAAAAGTAGAGCGAGTGCAAGAGATGATAATGCTCTAAAAGGCGAGTTAGATTATTGTGGTGTGATTCAAGACATCTTGAAACTATCTTTCAAAAAAGTAGAGCGAGTGCAAGAGATGATAATGCTCTAGAAGGCGAGTTAGATTATTGTGGTGTGATTCAAGACATCTTGAAACTATCTTTCAGAAAGTTTGATTACTTTGTTTTTGATGTGAAATGGTTCAAAGTAGTCACCTCTGGAAGAAACGCAACAGCGAGACAGGATAAGAGCAGTTTGCTTCAAATCAACTCCACAAGATTATGGACAGATAAAAGGAATACATTTGTACTTCCCAAACACTGTGAGCAAGTTGTTTTTATACCAGATTCAAAAGACCCAGAGTGGCTATTTGTTTTACAAGTCGCTCCACGTAGTAGACAAATTTTTGAAAACATAGATGTAGAAGAGAGTCCATCTCTAGTGGACTCAGAGATTCATTCGATATTCAAGGAGGAAGAGATCATTGTTCGAGAAGAAGAGGTCATTGAAGAAGAGGTCATTGTTCTAGAAGACGAAGCAATAGACGATGATCAGGAGGAAACCAGCATAGCAAGCGATTTAGAAGCCATCCATATAGAGATAGATATTCTCGATGCCTCGGATCTTCAAAAGGATGCTAGAATAGAGGACTTTTGAATAAAACACTTGTACGTACTAATTTTTGTTTTTTTTTTGTTTATTCTCTATATTACTTTTTTTATCGCATGCTAATTATTTGAGTTCTTTTTTTACAGAGCACGATGGGAGATAGTCCTCCAATCACTCCACATTCCATGACAGAGGAGCAGTTTTTGGAGTTCATCTCTCAGGTTCCTCCTGCGTATATGGCCGCTGTATCACAGTATTGAATCGCTCGTGGTAGCACTCCTCCCGGTCTCATTCCTGGCGGCCTTACTCCTACCGGCCTCACTCCCGCTAGCCTCACTCCCGCCGGTGTCACTCTCGCCGATGTCACTCCTGCCGGTGTCACTCCTACGGGTGGTGCTACTCCCGTAGGAGGTATGTCTCCTAGCTTTGTGACTCCACCACGACCATCTTTGCAGCCATCTCCTACTGGGTCTACTAGTATACATGTGCGTTTGACACCTCAGCGTGATACAGGTTCTGGCCCGTCTCGTAGATCGAGGTCACGCTCTGGAGCAGGAGGTTCTAGGAGTGGATCTACTGATAATTCTGGAGGCGGAGGAGGCAATTGTTGTGGAGGCAGTGCGACGGACGTTGTGTCGCCTGCTTCTACCCCTAGGACGAGTACCTCAGATGTAGGTACGCCACGCAGTACACCACGTGGAACACCACGTACACCTTGGGGTGCTCATGACCATGATGACTCCAATGTGTATAGTATCCGAGATGGAGCTCTGGTGATGGATGCGGCTGGCAAAGCAATCCATGCACGCATATGATAGCTTTGCTCCATCTAGTTTGGACACTCCATCATGCTGAAATGGAGTGAACAGGATAAAGATCGGAAGAATTATATCACACAGACGATTTACTAGGAGTTTCGACCAGTCGATGGACAGTCTATAGTCAGTTCAGCGTGGATTCTGCACACCGCATGTGAGGTCATGTCCCATCAACGATCCGAGGCACGTGATGCATTCAGAGAAGGCTTACCAAAGCCTGTATGGTTAGATGTTGAGGAGTGGGACATGATTCGTGACGAGCAGCAGCAGACTCTTGATCGATATCGCCAGCAGTGAAATGCCGCAGCCACACGTTTAGATACAATTGGACCATCACATTTGGGCAGAGACGGATATGACACGATGCGTCATGAGTTTGTAAGTACCATTTCATTTATTGAATTTATTTCTGTTAAATTTCTCATCTATGTTTCTCTAATCTTTTTATATTTGTTTCAAGAGCTGGCAATGGGTCATCCTCCAACACGAATGGAGGAGTCTTACGGATATAGTCATGGGTTGACTGCACTATTGCAGGACTTGGAGGGACGCCGTGTGGTAGTTTCATGGGAGCATTTGCGATGAGGTAATTAATTTATAAACTTGGTTTTTACTTGTTGTTTGTAATTTTCATGTGAATTTATCTCATTCCATTAATGTTCTTTGTTGCAGGACTGTTGATATGGAACGTTCTTTGCATGTGTATGGCAGTGGAAGACCAATATTTTGTATTTGATTTTCATATGGCAATACATTGCTTTGCCACATTTTGTAAAAGTGTCATATATGACAGTGGTTTGCCACACTCTTGTACATGCTTCATTATTGAAATATATAACTTCTTTTGTACATGGTTCATAGTTCATTCTGATTATCTCTTTTGTGTCCAATAATACTTTGTTTCATGAAATCATATTTCGGTTGTCATTAGAGTACACATCACATGTACTCGGTTTTTTTTGGGTAGAGTGTATTGTCTTTTGTTAAGCAACATCATGGTAATGTTGTTGTAGCAAAAGACAAAACACTCTGCCCAAAAAAAATTTTTGTAGGTATGGTCATCGGTATACGCGACGGTACTCCCAGTAGTGTTATCGGAATAATCGTCGGTACACCCAGCAGGCGACGGTATAGGTGATGGTACCTCCAGCAGAAGCCTCGGTATGTACGTCGGTATTACTGACGCATATACTGACGCTTATACCGACGCATATACCGACGCATATACCGGTGCATATACCGACTCTTTGGTACCGACGCGCAAACCGACCTTTACACCGGCGTCATGGCAAATTAAGCCGCGTTCATTTTCCTTGGTAAAAACCTCGGTATACCATCGATCTGTTGTAGTGAATCATGGAACCTAGCATCCATCTATTGCATGCTAAAGTTCAATTGATGCTAAGGTTTGATCACTTCTCTAATTTTCATTACTCCTTAGGATGAATTCAAAGTGAAAACTTCAAAAACTCTAGTTTTTAGATATTTAGAACATCTCAAATATATTTTGAACTTTAAATATTCAATTAGTTTGAGTTCCATTGGATTTAATTTGATCGCGATCACGTCTTGGGATAGAGTCAAATAAAAGCATTCCAAATCATCCTACTTGAATGGATGAATTTTGACATGCAAGCTTGTCGTTAGGATTCTCTAAGTTTGATCCTAGCCTTAGAGTGATTAAG
Source organism: Ceratopteris richardii (assembly GCA_020310875.1). NCBI lineage: Eukaryota > Viridiplantae > Streptophyta > Polypodiopsida > Polypodiales > Pteridaceae > Ceratopteris > Ceratopteris richardii. The sequence goes on along the minus strand of CM035409.1, from coordinate 139,294,133 downwards.
GAAATTTGCAAGTAGCCCTATTTTATTGCCATTCAAATGAGCAAGAAAATTGAAGGCGTCACTTTCAGCAAGCCTACTTTTCCTAAGAAAGACCCCTAATATGTGATACCTAAGTATCACTTTAAGGAAAAAGTGAACTACCTTCTTGAGTTGCATAGAAGCTAAGATATATGCAACTAACTAGTTTTCCCTTTTTCCTAACTATCTAACTCGAGTTGAAAAAAGTAGGTAACGATTAGGAAAGTATATGTGTTCAACTACTTAGCAAAAGACCATGCTTCCTCATATGCCTATGCATGTTCTTGCATGCAAATGCATGTGAATGCATTTATGTGTTTCCATGTGTTTTATTTTTCATGCATCAAACTTAAACGAAGAACTTCTTGAGCTTACCATGCATGCATCCAAGCATCCATGAACAAACAATCTACTTGCTACCTTTCAAAAAGATATAAACATACATGTGCACAAACTTGAGTGCATCCTATACCTTTTTCAAGCAAGAAGAAAACGTGTGTTGTGCATGAAATCACTCTTTTGAAAGGAGAATTGCACCAACAATCATTTCTTTTTTGGGCATGAACTTTTAGATGCATGCAAGTGCTTGATGTATTTCCAAATACTTCTATGGGTAGTTGAGCCGCCTATCATTGATAAGGCCAAGGTTTGATTCCTAGCACATGCTGCACCCGCAGAGGCTAGATTCCTTGATTAATCCCTAGCTTTATAAGTTAAGTTGCTCGGGATTGAATCCGTTTCATGTGTGTGAATGGCCTCAAATTGGCCTTTTTGCTACTCTCCACACTAAATGCCAACGATAAAAACTCGTGAGGATCTAAAAATAAGTTCAAGAATGAAATGATCATGCACAAATCATGGGTGATGAAGTCATCAAAGCCACCATGGACCCTTGATGAAGATGATGAGCCTAGAAAGATCACCATGAAAACTAGCCTAGAGCTCTGATACCAATGCAAAGACTGACAAATTATGACCACCACATGCTAGAGAGATGAATCTCCTCCCAAACTTATGCCTGTATATATAGCTACTCGAATCAATGAGGACCACAAATGTAACTCCACAAGTGCATGTGAAATCTCCACCATTCCTTTAATATCTTCCACTAGAGTCTACTAGTGGTTGGAGTGGTCTCGACCATTGCTTTACTACCTTCCACTAGAGTTCACTAGTGGTTGGTATACTCGCCACTCGAGTTAAGTCTCCTTGGAGTCAAGTCAACTCATGTTAACTTGAGTTAGAAGGCTCTAGAGCTCTTTGGGCAAAACTCTCTCCCCATGGTCCCCATGGGGATTGAACCCAATACCGCCCCCTTCACAACCTTGAGACTTAACTACTAGGTTAAGTGGATCACTTGTTTAAGAGCGCACATGAACTTATGCTTAAGGTTAGTCTCAAAATCTTTGGCCATACACGAGTGACCAAACGGTGTGCGATTTTAGATCTGTCTAAACGAGAAGAACCCTTAGATCATAGACTTACTTTATTACACTTGTTACACTTATGTGTTCCTCGAGTGGCTTTGATATGAACCTTTTCCCTATACATGGGTACTTTTTACTTTAGTGCTATCTAGAGGTTGGGTTTTCCCCCATGTTCCCACATACATGATTCACTTATATGTGGTGGTAATTTGTACTTAGGGATATTATTCAGCTCTTACTTCAATTTTGATCATCATCAATAGAAAGAGCTATTCCAAATTCATCTTCTCCATGTGTCTTGCTATGTTTGTGCTCCTTGTGTGTGCTTTTTGTGTGTCTCTCGAGCTTTTACACACACCCAACACTTACTTTGTAGGTATTAGAACATTAGAATCTTTTCTTTTGCCCAAAAAATATGGATGAAAGACAATCAATGGCATCATTTTTAATAACAAAAAACAAATCATGAGAGTAGAATGTTCAATAATAAATAGGTATCCCATCATACATTTGTGCCCATAACTCAAATTTAAGAGTCGGAAACAATTCCTTGAAACCTTTTATGTATGTATTAATCCATTATGTATTAATTGGTATAAGAAATAAGGAATCCAAGATTTACCTCAATAGGATGCATTACTTGAATACCCAAATATTGTTGTAGGATTCCGAAATCTAGACATCTGATAAGAGGCCTTGAAATCATCCTTGAACTCAATAATGTGTCTCATTAGCATAAGCGAGTATCACTACTTCATTGACATAAACTACGATGGTGATAAATGTATCATTTTCACACTTCAAACATAAGATGCTTGCTTTCAATTGGAGCATGTTGAAATCCATAATCCGATAACGAACTAAGCATGTATTTCTTTCATACGCAAGAGGTGCCTATTTCAAAAAGTCCAATGGCTTCTTTGATATTTTTATTGATAGTTTTGCAAAAATTCACATTCTTAAACATAGGCAACTTCGAATGTAATGAATACACATGAAAAGGTATACTAAGTTATATGCCTTGGTGGTCACCTTACTTATTCACCTTAGAGTAGCCTTGGATAGCCTTGGGTAGTGATGCATATTGCCCAGAGTGTCCATGTCAAAGTGTCCTTGCAACCAAATGTGTGCATATCAAAGTGTCCTTGCAACCAAATGTGTGCATATCAAAGTGTCCTTGCAACCAGTCAAAGAAAAAAATGGAGCTCTTGCGCAGCAATTGCAAGTTTTCCGTTTTGATAGTACCAACTCCTTTGAGATCACACAACATGTAGAAAACATGGAATAGAGAGGACATAGAGTATAAAACTCATAGATTTCACGTCGACATTCATGGTAACATTTGCAATCTTACTTCTCTCGAACCTTTGAGAATCAATGCATGATTATGGATATGAATCATGATGACAAATCTTTCTTATTTTTCTTTTTGATGGATCAACCTTTGTAAATTTCCACACTTTCAAGCATGTCCATGTCTCGGAAGACGAGACTTGGGCCTCTAGACCTCATACTAGAGCACCAAGTGCTATATAACTCGTAGACCATGTCTTCTTGAAGCACATGCATATTAAATGCTTTTCGTCACATAGTTGTCATCTACAATAACATCTTCTAATAAGAAATGTTTGATAATTAGGGCTTCGAATTTTATTGAGTATTGTCCATTGCACCTCACTTTTCTTGTTGAGTCAAGACTAAATGTCAAAATCCTTGTGCACAAAGACCTAAAACATCTTATGACTTCCCATTTCAAACGTCCCCTCTTGTCCCAATTCGCTGGCCTAGTGGTTGGGCCTCTCGCCTCTTGAGGCGGGGGCGAGGGTTCAATCCCTGGCAGCAACATGTAAGGGACATGTAATCTGGAAAGATGTTGCATTGTGGCTGAGTGCCACCGTTTGTCTATCCCTGCAGTAGTTGTAACCGCCGTTTAACCCAATCTTGTAAATCCCTATTCTTGTGGGATAAGGGGGGTCCCATGGGTACTATGCCCTTGTTAAGTTGCAATTTCAAAGTTAAAGTTCAAGGGAGTAGACCTTGGCAGAACCTCCATTTAAAAAAAAAAAACGTCCCGTCTTCATATTTATAGCCTTTATGAAGAAACGAGGAACTTCATCAATTGTAGAATTATACCTCTCTCTCTCTCTGGTCAAGGCGCAAAACACCTCGACACCGTCAAAGCACCTCGGTCTTTCCAACTGGCCGCCGGTCCCTTCCCACACGGTAGCCTCTCTGTCTCCTTCTCTCTCCCTCATCTGGTCAAAGCGCAAAACACCTCGACACCGTGAAAGCACCTCGGTCTTTCCAAGTGGCCGCCGCTCCCTTCCCACACGGTAGCCCTCGTGGTCATGACGCTGATGGGTTTTCTGTTCGACAGTTAGAGACGTATGCGCAAGCTGCTGGTGAACAAGTCGGGTCGCTCCGTGGTCTTGCGTAGCGAATTCAGAAATGCGCGGAAGCGTACCGCCCTCACTCTTTCGCCCGGAGACCAGGCCGTCCTGCTTTGTACACCTCCGCTGCCCCGCCAGCGTGTTGGCGTCTTTCTGGGCGATCCCTTGTCTCTCTCTTCCGAAGGCCTGCAGCGCTGTCACCATCTGTTAGCTCCTCCTCTTCTCATACGCTGCACACACTTTGGCGACCAAGGAAATCGCCCTCGTTCGCTTTTCCTCCCACAATCAGATCTCCGTTTATCTATACCCCCGAGCAAATAATTAGAAACCAGACAACACACTCTGTGTACTTTGTTGTCATTAGTTAATGACGTTAGAAAGAAGCACACTCTGTAGGCAAACTCTGTTGTCACTACGTAATGGTCTTTATACTCTGTTGTCACTACGTACTGATCTTTAGCGCACACTGTGTAGACATAGGATGTCTAGTATTTAGAGCATTGATAATGGTAACACTCTGTAGAAAACTAACGTGCTATCTGCTTGTGGAATGCGAAAACCTTAACGTGCTGTGTGGTTCAAGGCACTTGTGGAATGCGAAAACCTTAACGTGCTATGTGGTTCCAGGTGCGATCCCCTGGCGGGGGGTGTCCTCCTCGACCCCTGTGATTTGTTCGTTGCTAGCCTTGTGGCCTTGTTCCATCATTATTGTGGCTCCCCCGACTATGGCATTGCAAGATGCCCTCTGAAATGGGTTTGCTCATTTCATCGTTGGTGATTTGGTAAAGTTTTGGATTTCTGAGGTGGAAGTCCAAAGTTCAACCCCTGGCTCAACATGTAATGGTTTTGGCTAGTTTAAACCAATTGTAACCCAATCTACCAGTTGTAATCTAGTCTAACCCTTGCTTTGTGGGATACGCAGGGTCCCGCAAGTACTATGCCCATTCATCTATACAATTGTACTTTCAAAGTTAAAGCTAAGGGGAGTAGGTGCCTGTCGAACCTCCTTTTGAAAAAAAAAGGTTCAAGATCTCCATCTAAGTCATTTACTAATGTCCTAATCTCAACATGCTTTTGCTAACCCTTTGTTCAACAATGGAAGCTACGACTTCATTTGGAGAGAATATCTCCTAGATAAAGGGATCACTTTCAGTGAGAGCCAAATTTGAATTCAAAATTCAAACTTGGAGAAAGCATCTATAAAACCTCTTGTAAAATCTCGCGGGATGATGATCTCTATGCTATTGCCATATTTGATAACATTGTAGAGAGTGTGTGGCTCACTTCATAGCATGCACTTCTCATCATCATTGGGCATTGATTATCATGCCAATGATCATGTACAACATTGTCATATAATACAATAGATCATTGATTATATCTCTTGGTCTCTCTATCATTGTCACTTAGAATAGTGTTCTTATCTTGCTCATATCTCAGTCATTACTCCACCATTTTCAATGTTCTATGGCTCCCTGGATGTTGACATATTTTGAAGATATTCCATTAGTGGATTGGGAGAAAAGTGCCTCGAAGTGGTCACTGGTCATTCTCTGTAGAGGTCCTAAAAAGTCAGGGGTAATATTATTTCACTTGCTAAATTGATTGCTCTATGTATAATCAATCATTTTAAGTGACTCCACTTGGAATCATTAGCTCTTTAAGCTAATTTGATATCTCCAAAAGGAATTCTTTTAATTCCTACTGTGTTAGGAGCACTGAGCTTAACAAGTAGCAGGTGTTTGAACCAAAATAGAAAGGTTTTGGTGATTTGTGAATTGGGAAGTTATCTGTTTTGGATTAATCATTACATGCATCATCTCCAAAGTACATAGACACTTATTTAGTGTCATTGGAAAGCTAAAAGGACCTACAACTCAACTCTGAAGTGAAAGAGGGCTGGTACAAAGCAGGGATTAGCAGTACCAACTCATTTCTTGAAGTATCCATCCATCTTTCCCAACAGTGGTATCAAAGCAAGTTAAAGTAAAATGGGAGATGGTTTTCCTTCTTTCATTGATAAATTAGACATGAACAACTACCAAGCATGGTCCTTGCGGATGAAGACATACTTGCAAGGAAGGAGTCTCTATGGATACATCTCAGGACATGAGGAGATGCCCATTTTCAGAAGCAAAGGACAACCTACAAGAGAGGAGCATGAAAGAATCAATTCATGGTGTGCCAAAGATGCATTAGCAATGTCATACGTACTTAACTCTATCTCTGACTTTCTTCTTCCACACATTAGGAACTGTAAGACATCCCAAGAGACTTGGGAGACATTATCATCATATTTTTCTTCCAACACAAGGGCTAGGAAGAACCAATTGTAGATTGAGTTTACCACTCAAAGAAAGCAACCCAAGCAAGGCATCTCAGAGTATGTGATGAAAGTGAAGCATGTGGCTGACCAATTTGCAAGCATAGGAGAGGAGATTGAAGAGGAGCAAATTGTCAGACAAGTAATTAATGGTATTAAGGCAGATGCCAAATGGGAAAGCTTCACAACTGCCATGGACTTGTACATGGACATGCCGATTCTAGAACTTACCACACTCATGGGAAAAATATTTACCCATGAAGCCAAGTGTTTGTTGTTAATCTTTGGAGTTGTCCTCTCCAATCATTTAGCATATAGAATCAACAATACATCTTATTTTTGTCAATCCTGGAAGTATATAAGAGACCACAGCCCCTTCTAGATGATAGAATCCAAGAAATAAGAGAAAACTGGCTGGATTTCTGAGAAATAATAAAAATGAAGAGGAATTTCTAGGGTTTGGATTATCTTGAGCAATACTCCATCAACTTCAATAATCTTGGTATCTAAAGCATGTTATATTCTCAGCAGAACATAATCATAACGTCAAAACTCAAAAATGATACATATAACCTTCAAACGAGACAATCGCGATTCTGTGAAATCAGACGACTTTCATCTACAGCACCATTCTTTATCAATTTCTCACTCAATACATCACGAATCAACTCTCTTCATACACATTCATCAGAAATACACAATAGAAGCTTGCAAATCTCCATGGATACACATAGAATAGACTCAACAAATCAAAGAAATCACACAAAAGGAAGAAACACGATTTTCTGGAGGAAACTCTCTCTTTACTTGGATAACATGTAATACAAATAACCAACCCTCTCATAGTAGAGGAAATTGTCTTTTATACATTTTCAAGTGTCCCTTTTCACACTTGAATTTTGGTCCTTTCCTCTTCTAATCTAAAAATATGCTATCTAGGAGTTTCCAAAAATTCTAGAAAAAATACATATGATTCTACTCTTCATAAGGAAGACTCTTCCTTATTTCTACATCATTTGCATAAATATTTTTACAAGTTTTTGGCATTTTACAATTATTTTCCATCAAAAATACTTCAAAAAATACTTCTTCTAACATTCTTCCCCTCCTAGAACTTTTGGCTCCTGACAAAAGACATTCTTATTTATATTTCATAAATGCTACCTTCACTTCTTTTTTCTCTGATACACTTGTGACAGTAGGTCATGGCTTTTTTTTTCTGTAACATTCAAGTTATTCACCATCTCAAATAGTGCTTTTCTCCATTGCACAGCAGCCTCTGGTTTATCAATTACATCTTTTTTCAGGTACTCTGTGTATGCAGCTTCATAAGCAGTGAGTCGAGATTTTGTTACAACTGACAAATTTCCAAATATTTTCGATTCCCTTTCAAAAAACCCATAATCAAATGCATCTTCAAAAATCTAGAGATAATGCTTGCCCAAAAATATTATCCTGCTATAATAAGCCATCAAACATATCCTGTCAGGTGTTTCACTGAGATCAAAGATTAAAGCATCAGTCGGTGAATTGAAGCCAATGTAATTGAGAACTCTAACATCTGTATCAGTAAAAGTCTCTATACATGCTAATATGAGTCTCTAATTAGTAAAATACATGCTGGGTCATTAACATCTTTGTATGTGGCTATGACAGATTCAGCTGTGTCCACCATATACTTCTTTGTAGGCCACGTTCTTGCCTTTGGTCCTGCTATCTTTGGAAAATTCAACCATTTGGATGGAATCTGTCCTTCTTTCCTTCTTTCCCAAAAGATTGTCCACTCCCTCCTCCTTGCTACTGGGCAGTATGCTGGATTGATCTTCAGCTGAATAGGTGCCTCCTTCCATATTTTTCTGCATTCCTTATTAGCATCCAACCACCTATTCCTCCATTTGGGATTAGCTTTTTCAAATAGCTCCTTTGTCACATTGATATCTTCTTCATATTCTAAATACTTGTTCGGAGGTAATCCTACCCTTGCCAACTGATAGTTTCTAATACTTTCCATGATCATACACAAGGGTATTCCTAAGCCATCTGTAGCCCAATGATGTTGATCCGGATTTATCCCTTTATTCAAAGCAAAATTAACAATTTGTTCCTCATATTCATCATGCATTTTTCTAATGAATTCCATTCTGGATTCTCTGTCTGCCAGAAGTCTCTGAACAAACTCTTCTGAGTATTCTTCTTCTGGTGCTTTGTTTTCTTGTTCACCACCATGTTGGATTCTGTCACCATCTCCTACTTCATATTCTTCTTTTTGTGCAGCCTCTACCTGCTCTTCTACCTGAGTTTGTGGGTTTTCCAATTTTTTCTGTAGTTCTTCTATTGTCAACATTAAACTTTTATTTTAGGAGGTCCACATCTCTCTTTCTGCTTTCCACTCATTTCTTTCCTTTTCTATACTCATCTGCCAATCACTTCTCTCTTTTTCTATATCCATATGTAACTTATTGTACCCCCCTCATTGAAGTAGCAGCATGTATACTAGCTTGTTTTTCCAACTCCTTGGCTTCTTTCAGCTCTGTTTGCAATCTCATGATTTCCTTGTGCAAATATTCCTTCTCGCGCAGTTTCTTCTCTTCACTCGAGCCTGCCCCTACAGGGAATACTGTCACATGCGCCAACAACTCCTCTTATCCTGTTATGGGAGTTGGTAAGATCATTCTGACTACTGCTGATGGTAGTTCTTTCACCTTGTCAGATGCTTTATTTGTGCCAGGGATCAAGAAGAATCTATTATCAATTTCTGCATTAGCCAAGATTGGCTTGGTTGTGAAATTTGTTGATGATAGATGTACAGTTCATGATCTATAAAATGGCGATGTTATTATTGCTTCTGGCATTTTATGTCGTGGGTTGTATAAGATCATAGACTATGAAAGATCTGTAAATGATTCGGTATGTGCAGTTCATGATTCTCAGGCTATCTCAGATGCAAAGCTTTGGCATGCACGCTTTGGTCATCTGAATTTTGCTAGTTTGCTATGCCTACAGAAATCTGATATGGTGTCTTCTTTGTCCAAGCTTGAGGCAGCTGGAAAACATGTATGTGAAGGCTGTATTTTGGGCAAAATGCAGTGTTCCTCCTTTCCAAAAGATGGATCAGTTCGGGCTACGCAAAAATTGCAGCTTTTACATAGTGATGTCTGTGGTCCTAGACAGACACCTTCTTTTGGAAACTATCTTTACTTCGTGACTTTCATTGGTGATTTTTCCAGGCATGCATGGGTATATCCATTGAAGGCAAAGTCTGAAGTGTTTTTGTGCTTCAAACAGTTTTTTGTTTTGGCTGAAAATCTATCAGCATGTAAAATGGGCACCCTCCGTTCTAATCAAGGGGGGGAATATATGTCTTCTGATTTTAATGCATTTCTGGCTGAACGTGGGATAAAACACCAGTGTACAGTGCCGTATACACCTCAACAGAATGGAGTTGTTGAACAGAAGAACAGGTCACTCATGGAGATGGCGAGGTGCATGGTCAAGAGTCAGGCTTTACCACATAGTTTCTGGCTTGAGGCTGTCATGTGTGCAGCATATGTACTGAACAAGTGTCCCACTAAAGCGCTGCAGTCTATCACTCCATATGAGGCTTGGCATGACCGCAAGCCATCTGTTGCTCATCTGCGTGTTTTTGGTTGTCTGGCATATGCACTAGTGCCTGAACAACATCGCAGAAAATTGGATGATAAGGTAGTAAAATGTACTTTTGTTGGGTATAGTTCTGAAAGTAAAGGCTATCGTCTGTATCATCCACAGACAAAACGCATTCTCGTTAGCCGTGATGTTGTTTTTGTGGAAGATGCTATTCAGCCATTGCTTTCATGTACTAAGGAGACAACTGTGAGCTCCAAAGACATGTATGATACTCTGATGCCTCTTTTTACAGGTGGACAGTCTAGTGCTGGTCCTAATGAGGCAACTTCTCAGCCTTTGCAGGTTTCATATGATGATGCAGATCATTCTAGTTCTGATGTAGATTTACATGATGCACTTGTTGATGAGAGAGCTGATATTGAGCAGGCAAAAACTATGCCAAAATGGCTAGTGCAGACTTTGCGTGACAGCAAATTAGATGCACCTTTGTCATATCGTACTCGTTCAGGCTCTCATAGTGCCTCCTTTGCATCACATTGCTATGCTATGGCTGCGTCTAGCCTCTGTGATGGGGCATTTGCATCACTATTTGGGCATTCAGTTTATGCAAGTTGATGGTGGAATGGACGTGTCAAACAAAATATATTGACACATTATTGCAGCGTTTTGGCCTTGAAGACTGTAAGCCTATTGCCACTCCTATGGAGACAGGTTTACGATTGAGTCTTCATGATGCTGGAGATGCATTTGATGCTATTCTCTATCAGCAGGCTGTTGGATGCTTGATTTACTTATGCATTACTCGGCCAGATATTCAGTTTGCTGTCTCACAGATGAGCAGGTTTATGCATTGCCCAGGAGTCACGCATTGGAAGGCGGTTAAGCGCATCTTTTGTTACTTGAGTGGTACTCGGCTACTTGGGTTGTTTTATCCCAAGGGGGGATCACTACCGCCAGATTTGCATGCTTTTTCTGACTCAGATTGGGCTGGTTGCTATGACACTCGTGTATCCACCAGTGGTTTTTGCTTCATGCTTGGTAGCTCATGTATATCTTGGTTGAGCAAGAAGCAGCCTACTGTGGCCACTTCTAGTTGTGAGGCTGAGTATAGGGCAACTTTCACAGCGACTGTTGAGTGTGTGTGGCTCAGATGCCTTATGGTTGATTTGGGTGTTGGCCAGTCTTCTGCCACCACCATCTTCACTGACAGTCAGAGCGCATTGGCAGTTGCGAGGAACCCTGTGTTCCATGCTCGCACTAAGCACATTGAGGTGCATTATCACTATGTCAGGGAGAGGTTCTCTGCTAGGGAGATCAGCTTGGCATATGTGCCCACGTAGGAGAACATAGCAAACCTTTTCACGAAGGCTCTGCCTAGGGAGAAGTTTGAAGCTTTCTGCAAAGCTTTGGGCTTACTTCCTTTTGTGGAGTGATTTCCACATAGCTTGGCACTTCCTTATACATGAGTGCCAACTCCTTGTTCACCACATCACTCCCAGGGGGGATTTGTTTATATTTCTAGGTAGTGATGTGTGTGAACACACTAGGACCGCCGGGGAACTTTTTTCCCTCTTTAGGAGGTTTTTTTCCCCCGGCTTGGATATATGCCTATTGCCCTAATGGGCTACTTATCTTTGTACATTCTCTAGTAATACATTCAGTCTTGTGTGTTGTGCTCGAAGCTTCTTAGACGTCTAACTCCAACATTTTCTTGGTCTGCAACATCTTCCTCATATTCCAATATCTGATCATCCTTATTCTCATGTCCGTTATGTCTTTAATTGTCTTTGTTCCTTCTACCTTCTTGTTCTCCACTTCTTTTCGTTCTTCTTCAAAAAGATGTCTTTCCTTTACTTGTACTTCCTCTTCCTGAATTATGGTTGAATCAGTTTCCTCAGTAAGCTTTATCTGATCATTACTTATCTGCTCTTTCTGTCCTTCTTCTTGCTCATCTATATCCATGAGATCCAGGCCTTCCTCTTGTCTTTGATCTTCTGTAGTTGTGAATTCTTCATTATGATTCAAGTCATATAGGATGTCTTCTATGCTTTGGTTGCCCTCTTGTTCTGTAATTCCTTCTTCTATTTCTTGAGCATTCTTCTTTTCCACTATTTTCTCTTCTTTTTCCTTGATTTGATCTGGATCCTTTTGTTTATTGGTTGGACTACATAACTGAACTCCTTTTGCTATCTCTGCTTTGCCTTCATCCACTTTGAAATTGATTTTTTGTGAAGGTTTTGTCCATATTGACTTTAATCCTGAATCAACTAACCCACAGTTGAATTCATTTCTTACTTCACTCTCCTCTTCCATCATCACTGCTCTTCCTTTTAGTAATCTTCTCTCTTCTTCAGGACTAACCTGCTTTGCTGCTTCTTCTTGGACTTGCTTTCCTTGGGGTTTCTCTCTCAAGTCTTCTGGTGTTTTATGTTTTTCAGTGGCCTGTGTTACCACATTAGGTGTACTAGGTACTGAGAAATTCAAACTTTTTAACAAAAAGTTTTCAATATCACTTTCAGAGTCTGAAGAGAATTGTGAAGAGCCTGCTATTCCTGATTTTTCCAGTTTTGACTCTTCTACAGCAGTAGATTCCTTCTGGTTCCTTTCTTTTACTATCACTTCTTCTGTTTCCATCACTGATACAGGTTCTGCTACTGATTTTCCTTTACTTTTCTTGGTTAACTTCTTCTTCTGTACAGGTTTCTTTTGAACCTTCTTCTTTACTACAACTGTAGTTCTTGTTTCAGGAGGTCCGTGTAGCTCTTTGAAATATGCTAACAGTTCCACTTCCTTTTTGACAAACACTTCCTCTGCCTCAGCTGCCATCATCTGACCATGCAGTTCTTCATAGTGTTCTACTTCCTCTTGAATCCAATCTGTTGCTTTGCAAGAGTAGTCCTCCAACATCTTTTGATATTGGGCTTCATATATTGCCCTTTTATTATTACCTTGAGTCAAATAAGTATACAACTGCTCCTTGCTTGTCTGAGGTGGGTGTGGGTCATTTGAAGATTGTACCTATTTTTGAGCAGCTTCATGCTCTTCCCTAGTTTCTTCTACCTGTTCCAACTCCACCTTTCTTGGATCCAATCTTCTTTTCTTTACTGGAATGACTTCTTTTGAAATTCCTTTTCTTTTCCTTTCTGCTCCCCTCATGCATGATTGGCCTTCTGATTCTCTTATAGATATCTTCCTTGAAGGACTTTTGATTCCTACCATCAAATTTCTGAAATATTGGGTTGTTGGAGCTAATTGTAATTGATCCTCCATTCCTAGAACATGATATATAATTCTAGTTAAGAATTGGGCTCCATTCATATACTTCTTTTGCTCGCAATGTTTGGCTGCTTCCTTTAATTGCTCATGTATATATGGTGTTACATCCATCACTCCAAAGGGCTTAGTTCTGTCCTTATTGTTGAACATAATCAGTGTTACCGGTTTGTGTGGCATGGTGTATCTTGGCAGTTTTGGAAAACAGAAGTATTGCAAAAACATTCTAATGGCATACTCGTCATTCTCTTTTCCCTTAAAATCAGGGAATTTAGTGTATCCTGTATATGTTTCTTTATTTTTCTTGACAAAGCTGTTATCCAATTTAGTTCCCATTGGGTAAAACTGTAGAGCTTCTCTGATATGTTCTGCTTTTATAGTGATATTCACCTCCTGGTTTTCTTTGTCCTTGACTTTACACCGGAAATATGTCTCATTGCCCCTTCCAACTTCCAACAAGTTGTTCATCACCTGTGCCACTCTTTCAAAATCTATGAAAAGTATAGGTTCATCCAGCAGCTTGTGTAATCCCACTGCTTTCCATCTTTTGTAATTGACTGCACTTTTCTGGAATTTGTAAAACTCCTGACACAGCATAGTATACTTGTAACCTCCAAATCCCACTGTAAATATGTGCTAGCCAATAATACCTAGAGTTTCCTTGAGTTCATTGACTATCTTTTCTGCTTCTGGAAAATCCTGCTCTTCATCAGATTCTAATTCTATTGTCTCCATTTTTGCTTCATTGTCTAAGAACCAATGTCCTCTAGACAGAGTGACTGAGTCTGCTTTGAAATTATGAATTGGTAGCTCCTTTGGATTCACCATTCTAGAGAAAATATAGCATCACACAAAAAGAAAAAACTCCACCCACATGAGTCACAGGAAATCAAGAATGATATTTGTTTTGAGATGAAATGAAAGAAAAATGAAAATAAAATCTCAATTAAATCCTGACTTCTTCAAAAAACTCAATTAAGTGATCATTACTTGTGTGGCAAGATGTCTAGTGCCCTCTTCCCTTCTGACAGCTTCTTATAAAGAAAGGAAAGATTTGAAAACTATAAATAGTTTAAAGAAATCGAGTTAAATTAAAAAATAAAATACATAAAAAATAAAAATAATAAGAAAAATAGAAACTTGCTACACTTCTACCTATATCTTGCTTTGTGCTCTATAACTTATAAAAGAAAAAATGAATAATTTTTTCTCTTTTTTCTTTCCTTTCTCTTTTTCTCTTCTTTTTTAATAATCTCTCTCTCTTTTTTTTATATATAATAATTCCTTTCAACTCCCTTTCTTCCCCTCCTATTTCTTTTCTCAGAAAAATGATAAGGTAGAACAATTTGTCATTTTTTTTTTAAATATCAAAATTTCTTCTATGTGACACTCCGATTTTCTTTATCTAAGATCCTAACTGCATCTCAGATACTCATGTCCTTTTCCATTGAATCAGTTCTGATTTTTTTACCCAATAATATTTAATCTTTGCTGACCCTATTCTGGGAATACACCCATCTTCATTTGATGAGCTGTGGTTGAAATTTTTTGGCTTCCATATCCATTTTATTCTGGCAATTCGTTTTGATGAGCAGGCCTTGTGTGTACTTTGTTTCCACATCCTTCTTGTTTTGATGTCCTGATACTTTTGATTATACCCTAATTGCCACCTTGCTTCTATCTCTTCACCCTCTTTTGCTTCTTCAATTTGTTGCTGGTTTTGATTAAATGAAGCTTGATCCTTTAGTAATTGTATTGATAATGTCTGTGTGTCTTTTAATGAGAAAGTAAATCCTTCCAACTCTGAATCATGAAGCTTCTGTTGATCTTCCTGTTTTTCAGAACTCCACAAGAATATTAAAAACCTTTTGTCATTTACTGTTAATTTGAGCTTCATTTTTTCAAAATCCAGTATTACTCTACCTTGCCTTAACCGTAGTTGTCCCAAAATCAATTTTTCAATCATCAAGTGATCTGGCCATTCTTCACAATCTATTTTCATATATTCTGTATTGAACTTAACTTTAAGAGAAGATGAAGACATGCTTTGTATCATTTGTCCTTCCAAGGTTTTGATAAAGGTTTTGCTTTTAGTCCTTTCTAGGTTAAATTTATTCAACAAAGCTGAACTAATCAAATTCACTTGTGCACCTGAATCTATTAAAACCTTGATTTTTTCATCTTGACAATCCATAATTATCACAGGCAAATGTTCTTGTTTTAGAGGTGTTTCACACAGAAGGACTTCTCTAAGGTTTTTGGTTTTTCTTATCCTTTCCTTTGCCTCCTGTTGAGCCTCTTTTCTAATGTTTTCTTCTTCTTTTTTCCTATTTTGAGTTTGGTATAATCTTCTCCATTCAGAAGCAGTTAATGGAAAGTCATACCTTTTAACTTTGCATCCACTTATGAAGTTTGGCGTGATTTCTCCATCTATGTTAGCTAGTTGGATAGATCCACTGTTACTGATCTGATGTATAATATAAGGCCCATGTCCTTTTTTCTTAAATTTCTTCTGATGTTCCTTTATTGTATATGCCAGAACTAGATCTCCTTCTTGTAGATCTTTTTCTTTAATATGAACATCATGATAAGCTTTTTTGTCTTTTCTTGTCTGCATAGATGCTCATGATTGCTTGGAGTCTAGAAGCTCCCAGTTTTTCCAATTCTATTACTCTCTCAGACAATTCATGTCCAGTCCAATTGTATTGACTACCCACCTTCAGTGTTGGAATAAGGAATTCTAAGGGTAGAACTGCATTTTGTCCATATACCAGATTGAATGGTGTGGTTCCTAATGCAGTTTTGTATGCCACTCTATAGGCCCATAGGACATGATTAAGTTGTAAATCCCAATCATTCCTGTTTGTGTTTACTAATTTTGACAATACAGTACAAAGTACTTTATTAGTATTTTCTGCTAACCCATTGGCTTGTGGGTGATATGGGGCTGACTTTCTATGACTAATCATGAAATATTCAGTTATGTTTTCTATGATTTGGTTCAAAAAATGAGTCCCCCTATCACTTACCAATTCAATTGGAAGTCCAAATCTGGTGATGATATTTTCATAGAGAAATCTAGCAGTAGTATGAGCAACATTTCTTTTTATAGCTTTGGCCTCAGCCCATTTTGTCAGGTAATCTGTAGCTACTAGTATGTATTCAGCATGGGACTATCTTGCTAGAGGATGTATGGGTCCAATGAAATCCAACCCCCGTTTACTAAATGCTCTGGCTGAAATTAATGGAACTAATGGCATATTGTCTCTTTTATTTGGTTGACTCACCCTCTGACAAATGTCACATCTTTTCACATATGTTCTCGCATCAAGAAATAGGGCTGGCCACCAAAAGCCAGAATATAATATGAGTTTAGCAGTTCTATCACTTGAAAAATGTCCTCCTGCCACTCCAGAATGTGCCATTTCCAACATTTCCAGATATCTATCTTCACCACAATCCTTGCAATAAGCTCCTTCTATTCTTAATGTAGGAGGTTGTGGACAGTCTCTAATGAGATGTTCTCCCCCACATCTATAACAAGTTATCTTTTGTCTCCCTTTGAACTGAGGTTTCTGATTGGACATAAAATGATTGGTTATATACATGAATGTGGCTGTATCCATCTCAATTCTCCCATTTCCCAAAGCTAGGGCTTGTAGTTCTGGTTCTCTCAACTCATATCCTTCCCACTCTTCCTGATATCCTTCATTCCATTGATAATCTTCCTTGTAAGGTGATCTTATTCTTAAGTTTCCCTCCTCTATCGGTGTGTATTTAACTTGTTGGTGCAAACAAGCCTACACACATTGGCTTGGACCCTTGGAAGATTAGCATGGATAAAGTTCTTTATCAAGGCATTACTTAAGGCAAAGCTCACATGAACATATGCTTATGTGTTTCTACTTCTTACTCCTTGTAAAAGTATAAGTGACTTGTCATTTGGGTGTAATCACTTTAAGTCACTTACCTACCACTAGAGTCGTGGATTTTTGATTGTTGAGATGGAGAGAATATCTCCCTACTTTTAGAGGAGAGATTCAAGGGAGCCTAAGTTTGAATTTCAAATTCAAATGATCTCAAAACTTCTATAAAATGTACAATCAAAAAGTCGCGGGTAGTACTGTCATTCTAGCTCACTTCCCGAGGCCAAATCCTTTTGTAATTCATTGTGTGTGAAGGTTACTCCATAGCCAACACCACAATACCTCATATAGCTCTGCTTGGCAAGCTAATGAGATTGTACAAACACATATATCAATAGAAGTATACATTCATCATCTCTGTTTTGTCTGAGTCACCTACTCCAAGTCTGTCAACTTCAAAGAAGCATTGCTCTGGATCTACTGAACCAAATCAAGAGTTCTATAGCTCATTGGAACCAGCTCAAAGTCTACTACAAACATACAAAATTTCAAAGGATTCCATTCAGCCATTTGGGAGAAAATCAAGTCGAGGTGCTCACTGGTATTTGTCTGCAGAGTTCCTGAAAAATCGGGGGTAGATATAATTTTGCTAAACTTATTTCTCAGAGCATAGTTAGTCAATTGAAGTGATTCCACTTGTGATTGGTAGCTTACTAAGGTACATTGTTACTCCCAAAAGGAATTGTGCCAATTTTAAGTGTGCTGGACACACTGAGTAAAAGTCTGAGCAGGTATCATTACAGGAATAGAAGGTTTTGTTTGATTTGTGAAGTACCAAGTTATCTGTTTTGATTTGGTCATTACCCAAATCATTTCCAAAACACATATATGGTTTCTTTATGTCATTAGGAAGCTAAACTTGTGTACTAAGCATATCTGGAAAGAAAAGAGGGCAGGTGTGAAGCAGGTTTTGCAGCACCAACTAATTTCCTGAGTGCATCCATCCATCACTCTCAACAGTGGTATCAGAGCAAAAGAAGGTAATCATGGGTGATGGTTTCCCTTCATTCATTGACAAATTGGACAGAAACAACTATCAAGCTTGGTCATTGAGAATGAAGACCTATCTACAAGGGAGAAGTCTATTTGGATACATATCAGGAGATGAGGAGTTGCCCTCATTCAAGACTAGAGGACTACCTACAAAGGATGAGCATGAAAGACTTAACCAATGGTGTGCAAAGGATGCTTTGGCAAGGTCTTATCTCTTAAACTCTATATCTGACTTTCTTTTACCTCATGTAAGAAACTGTAAGACTTCCCAAGAGACTTGGGAAACCTTGTCAAATTATTTTTCTTCCAACACAAGGGCTAGGAAGAATCAATTATGGATAGAATTCACAACACTTAGGAAGCAGCCCAAGCAATCAGTCTCAGATTATGTGACAAAGATCAAAGATGTGGCAGACCAACTAGCAAGCATTGGAGAGGAAATTGAAGAGGAGCAAATAGTCAGGCAAGTGACAAATGGACTCAAGGCAGATGATAAGTGGGAAAGTTTCACCACTGCAATGGATCTCTACATGGACATGCATACCCCTGATCTCACAACACTCATGGGCCAACTATTTACACATGAAGCAAAGTTCACCAAGGCTGGAGATCAATCAAAAGGTAATAATCCCTCTGCTCTCTTTACTGATAAGAAAGTTAAAGATAAAGGCAAGAAGAAACAGGATGAAGAAGGCTCTACCTCTCAAGCCAATTATGCAGGGAGAGGTAGGTCATCTAGAGGAAGAGGCAGAGGAGGTAAGTCAGGTAGGGGGAGACCCTACAACTCATCACCTTGCAACATCTGTGGGTTGTCCAATCATACCACAGATGAATGCTACAAGAACTATAAAAACCAGAGAGGAAGAGGCTACTCAAGAGGTGGATACTCTCAAGGAAGAGGCAGATTCAACCACAATCAAAGCTACAATGGGTACAACAACCAATACAACAACAATTACAACAATAACCACAATGGAAGCTACCAAGGTGGATTCAGAAATAGAAGAGACTACAACAACTACACAGAGGAGCAAGATGACTCCTTATTGATCATGAATATGACCTCAAAGATAGGTACAAATGATGATCATTTATTTTATATTGACTCAGGATGTTCTAACCATGTAGCTGGCAATGTGGCATTGCTTTCTGATTTGGAAGAGCCCAAGGGCAAACATCAGGTACAAACAGGTGATGACACTAAACACTCTGTTGTCAAAGTTGGAAATGTGAAGACATGTGATGGTAATCAGAACCTATTAAGCAGGGTACTCTATGTACCAACAATAACTAAGAATCTGATGAGTGTTGGTCAGATTGTGGAGAAAGGTTTGCAGGTCAGATTCACACAACATGGAGCATATGTGGAGGACCCAAAACAAGGATTCAGGAGGATAGCCAAAGGGGAGAAATCAGGTAGATTATTTACATTTGAGCTAGAAGATACAAAAAATATTGCTTTGTATAACTATAAGGATCAGACACTCTCAGAGTTAGAGATATGGCATAAAAGACTAGGGCACATAGGTGAAAGGACTATCAAGCAAATGTGCAGGGATCAGTGTGTGCTTGGGATACCTAATGTATCCAAGCAACACATGATTTACAAATGTGGATCATGTCAATTTGGTAAGTCTCACAGATTACCCTACTCAAGGAAAGGTTTCATGCATGAAGACTACCTAGACTTGGTACACACAGATGTTTGGGGACCTAGCAAGGACCCTTCCATTTCTGGTTCAAGGTATTATGTGTCCTTCATTGATGACTATAGCAGATGGACCATTTTGTACTTTATGAAGCATAAAGATGAAGTGTTTAATTGTTTCAAAAGGTATCTTGCACTTGTTGAGAATCAAACAGGTAGAAGCTTGAAGAGGTTAAGATCAGATGGTGGAGGAGAATACTTCTCCAATGAGTTTGAAGATTTCTTGCAGGAAAGAGGCATCAAGAGGGAGATCACTACCAGATACTCACCTGAACAAAATGGGGTAGCAGAAAGAAGGAATAGACTTATAGTGGAAACAGCTAGGTCTATGCTCAATGAGAAAAAGTTGCCAAATTACCTATGGGCAGAGAGTGTGTCCACTGCCACCTATCTCATCAATAGGTTGCCATCCAAATCACTTGATGGCATGACACCATATGAAGCATGGCATGGTAAGAGACCCTCTCTAGATCACTGCAAAATCTTTGGATGTGTAGCATATGTGCATATTCCTTCACAGGTAAGAGGAAAGCTAGACCCAAAGGCAGAGAAATGTATCTTCATTGGTTATGATTTGAACCAAAAGGGATACAGATTCTACAATCCCACAAACAAAGGGTTTAAGGTAAGCAGAGATGTCATATTTGATGAGAATGACTCATGGTATGAGAATGAATGCAGGAAAGTAAGTCTACCTTATGACATGGAGGAAGATTTTCCAAAGCTTACCAAGGAAGAGCCAACACAGCAAGAAGATTCAAGCTCAGATGATGATACCATCAACCTTGAAGAGTTCAAGGCTTGGAAATCCAAAGGAAAGATGAAGATGAAGCAATTGGAGGACAAGGCAGAAACTTCCACTCAAGCTATGAGAAGATCTCAGAGAGAGAAGAAGAAACCTATCAGATTTGGGTATGACACATCACTTGTAACTAAACATTCTGTATACCTTGCAAAAGATTTGTTGAATGAAGAACCAGGTACCTATGAAGAAGCAATTACAAAGCCAGAATGGAGAGAAGCAATGGATGAGGAGATAGAAGCCCTAAAAGAGAGTGATACTTGGGACTTGGTACCCAAGAAGGAGACTATGAAGGTAATTGGATCCAGATGGATCTACAAATTGAAGAAGAATTCAGATGGGACAATTAACAGGTACAAAGCTAGGTTGGTAGCCAAGGGTTTTGCACAAACCCAAGGCATTGATTATGAGGAGACATTTTCTCCTGTGGCCAAGATGCCAACTATCAGAGTTTTGGTGAGTGTAGCTGCATCCAAGAATTGGAACATGTACCAATTGGATGTGAAGAATGCATTCCTAAATGGATGGATATCTGAAGAAGTCTACATGTCACAACCACCTGGCTATGAAGATCCAAGAAAGGTACATTATGTTTGTAAATTGAAGAAGGCTCTCTATGGTTTGAAGCAGGCACCTAGAGCATGGAACTACAGATTGACCACCTACCTCCAAGACCAAGGATTTGTGATGAGCAAAGCAGACACTTCTCTATTCATAAAGAGAAGTAGTACAGAGGTAATCTACTTATGTGTTTATGTTGATGACATCATCATTACAGGTAATGATGTCAATGGGATTAGACACATCAAGGGTCAGATGATGAAAGAATTCAAGATTAGTGATCTTGGATTACTAAAATACTTTCTAGGTCTTGAATTGATCTACACAAACTCAGGTATATACATTACTCAAAAGAAGTATGTACAGGATATGGTCAAGAAGTTTGGCTTGCAGGATGCTAAGGTATCTACTACTCCAATGGAGGTTAATCAAAAGCTAAGTGCTCATGAAGGAGAAGAACTCAAAGACATTACAGGATATCAAAGTATGGTGGGTAGTTTGAACTATGCAACCTTGACAAGAATTGACATAGCATATGGAGTAAGTGTGCTTAGTCAATTCATGCACAAACCTAGAGTACCTCACCTAGAGGCAGCAAAGAAGATCTTGAAATACCTCAAGGGAACTCAAAGTCATGGTTTGTATTTTCCTTACACATCAGACATTGATATTAAAGTCTATTCAGATGCAGATTGGGCAGGATGCAAGGATGATAGGAGGAGCACCTCAGGATACATTTGTTTTGCAGGAGATAAGCCTATCTCTTGGTCAGCTAAGAAGCAACCTACAGTGGCATTATCATCCACTGAAGCAGAGTATAGAGGACTTGCAAATGCTACTCAAGAAGCAATCTGGTTGAAACTTCTATATACAGAGTTAGGTCTATTCACAAGACCACCTATTATATTTGGAGATAACACTAGCTCTCTTCATCTTGCAGCAAATCCAATTTATCATGCCAGAACCAAACACATAGAGGTTCATTACCACTATGTGAGAGAGAAATTGTTAAGTAAAGAGATTCAATTGACATATGTTTCTACTAATATGCAATGTGCAGATTTACTTACCAAGGCATTGGATGGAAACAAGCTAGGAAGATTCAAATCTATGATTGGATTGCAGGAAGTAATTGAAGAATGAAGAAGAAGACTTAAGCCAAAGTGTTTGGCTTGAGGGGGAGCTGTTGGTGCAAACAAGCCTGCACACATTGGCTTGGACCCTTGGAAGATTAGCATGGATAAAGTTCTTTATCAAGGCATTACTTAAGGCAAAGCTCACATGAACATATGCTTATGTGTTTCTACTTCTTACCCCTTGTAAAAGTATAAGTGACTTGTCATTTGGGTGTAATCACTTTAAGTCACTTACCTACCACTAGAGTCGTGGATTTTTGATTGTTGAGATGGAGAGAATATCTCCCTACTTTTAGAGGAGAGATTCAAGGGAGCCTAAGTTTGAATTTCAAATTCAAATGATCTCAAAACTTCTATAAAATGTACAATCAAAAAGTCGCGGGTAGTACTGTCATTCTAGCTCACTTCCCGAGGCCAAATCCTTTTGTAATTCATTGTGTGTGAAGGTTACTCCATAGCCAACACCACAATACCTCATATAGCTCTGCTTGGCAAGCTAATGAGATTGTACAAACACATATATCAATAGAAGTATACATTCATCATCTCTGTTTTGTCTGAGTCACCTACTCCAAGTCTGTCAACTTCAAAGAAGCATTGCTCTGGATCTACTGAACCAAATCAAGAGTTCTATAGCTCATTGGAACCAGCTCAAAGTCTACTACAAACATACAAAATTTCAAAGGATTCCATTCAGCCATTTGGGAGAAAATCAAGTCGAGGTGCTCACTGGTATTTGTCTGCAGAGTTCCTGAAAAATCGGGGGTAGATATAATTTTGCTAAACTTATTTCTCAGAGCATAGTTAGTCAATTGAAGTGATTCCACTTGTGATTGGTAGCTTACTAAGGTACATTGTTACTCCCAAAAGGAATTGTGCCAATTTTAAGTGTGCTGGACACACTGAGTAAAAGTCTGAGCAGGTATCATTACAGGAATAGAAGGTTTTGTTTGATTTGTGAAGTACCAAGTTATCTGTTTTGATTTGGTCATTACCCAAATCATTTCCAAAGCACATATATGGTTTCTTTATGTCATTAGGAAGCTAAACTTGTGTACTAAGCATATCTGGAAAGAAAAGAGGGCAGGTGTGAAGCAGGTTTTGCAGCACCAACTAATTTCCTGAGTGCATCCATCCATCACTCTCAACATAACTGGTACCACATTTGTTGGTAGTGGAGGTTGCTGCCCAAGTACAGGTCTTGGTTGCTCAATATATCCAGATTCTCTTTGGCTTGCATAATCTCTCTCCTTAATGGGTTGTTTATTGTAGAAGCATTCTTCTTTGGTATGATTTGTCCATTTTCTCTCTAGTATACAGTATTTGAGTGTTTTCCTATCTTGCAAATGTGGTGGTTTTTTATATGGACATTGTTGTACTAAATGATTTTCTCCACAATTATAGCATTTTTTATTTGTAGTTATCTTGGTGTTTATCAAATTGGTTTTGGTGCTTACTTCTAGGGCTTTAGCAATGGCTTGTGCCAATTCTCTTGCTGGTGGAATTTTATTTTCATTTGTTCTAGGTTGATCAAATGCTAGCAGGTCTTGTCCTCTATTGTCTTCCAAATCTATTGCCTCTTTCACACATGCTCCTAGGTTAGGGCATCTCCTATAATACACCAGAGTTCTTAATTGGGCACTTCTTAATCCTTCTATGAATAGGGATACTTGTCTTGCCATGGAAGGTACTTCTTCTCTGGGACATCTGTCAATATACTGCTCGAATCTCCTGGCTGCCTCTCTGACATTTTCATCTTTTTGCTGCTTAAAGCTATGTATCAGGGTAGTTGTGCTATGTTTTATTCCTGTTTTTGAAAATTCCCCTATGAAGGCTTCTAGGAAAGATTCAATATCCAGATACATTTCCTTTCTCAAGGGAATGAACCAAGATAGTGCAGGTCCTGTCAAGGTTAGACCAAATGCCTCAAATTGGACTTTGTAATCCTCCACTTCTTCTGCTCTAATTAATTGTCTGAATTCTGCAGCATGGGCATGAGGATCAGAATATCCTTCATATTGATTTTTCATGCATTTGGCTACTTGATAGGGTCTAAGCATTCTGCCTTGATTTTTCCAATGATGTCTTCTTCTCAAAGGAAAATCATTAAATCCTTCTGGTTCCTTTTCAAAAGGATTTGGGGAAGTATGTGTTCTCCTACCTTGTTGTTGTTCACCATTATTGTGAATTTCATGTGGTCTTGGCAAGTTTGATTGCCCTAGGTTCTGTTCCCAAGGTCTCTTGTCTGCACATTGCCCTAGGTCATTAGAATTTTCTAGGTCTTGTCAGAAGATGTATACACATCCCTGCCTATCCTCATATCTACCATCCTTAAATTGTGCTACTGGTGTTATGTTTAGGGGAACTTCTAAGTTTCTCAATCTAATGAGAAACTTATGCATTCCATCCTGATATACATAGGCTCCAAACCTATTTTTATACATGTATTTGAGGATGTTTCTATAGTCCCCAGTTTCAGAGGATTCATTTGTTTCATTTAAATTTTCCATGTTGATTTCGTGCCCTAAATCTCTTTCTTGCAATTCCCCTACCATTGGCTCTATTTCCTTCCTTCCCAGTTCTTGCTTGGAATGTGAGTATAATTTATTACCAGACCTAAGGATCATTCAATTAATTCCACGATTTTGTGGAAAGAATTGTGTTTTCCACGATTTTGTGAAGAGAATCGTGTTTTTCACGATTCTGTGATGAGAATCGTGTTTGTCACGATTCTGTGAAGAGAATCGTGTTTTTCACGATTCTGTGAGGGAATCGTGTTTTTCACGATTCTGTGATGAGAATCGTGTTTTTCACGATTCTATGAGGGAATCGTGTTTTTCACGATTCTGTGAGAGAATCATGTTTGTCACAATTCTGTGAAGAGAATCGTGTTTTTCCACAATTCTGTGAGGGAATTGTATTTTTCACGATTCTATGATGAGAATCGTGTTTTTCACGATTCTATGAAGAGAATCGTGTTTTTCCACAATTCTGTGAGGGAATCGTGTTTTTCACAATTCTATTCCCAGACGATCGTGATTGCTCACAATCGTTAGAAACACGATTCTCTTATGAAAATCGTGCTCTGGGAATCGTGATTTTGTGATTTGTTTTAGAGAATCGCGATTTTGTGTTTGACTACAGAATCGCGATTCTGTTTAGATTTTGAAAAAAAAAATTAAGGTATTGATTTTCAAATTTTTGTTTCTTCAATAGAATCGCCTTAGTTATTTTTTAACATGCAATAAAAGAATTTACTTAATATTATTATTTTTCACTGAAAACTCAAAAAATTCAGAACATCGCGATTCTGTGTTTTTGGCTATTTTGTGTTTTTTTGTGCTTTGATCATCATGTAAGTTTAAAGAAATACAAAAAAATGTATTGAGAACTCCTTACCTTGCTTGCTTGATCCAAAAATCTCAAAACTTTATAGTTGTAGATGATCGCGATCCTGTTCTTGCTCTCGCTCCCTCTCTTCCTCACTCAAATGAGTTTTTTCTGAGATTCCAGGGTTTTATAGTGTTCACACAATCGCGATTTTTAGCAATTTTTAGCTTTCCTTCCACTTGACCTCCTTTCCTCTTAACAACAACACTTAAGTCCAACTTTCTAAGGAAAAAAGAAATTTGTTTAAGTGTTTTAATGAATTTTATGAATTTTTTTAGTATTTTGCCCTAAATCAAGGTAAACACTTCACTTAGGGTTTCTTGTTTAGTGATCTATTGATCCTGTGTTTCTTGATTGGTTATACTCCTTTATGCTTTGCTATCAAAACAATTCATGAGCAATACTTCCCAAGGAAAAATGTGCTAAGAAGTGCAAATGTCAATTTTTCTCAAAACGTTTTTCTTTTCAAGATACAAATAGACTTTTTATCAAGATTATTGCTTTGACTTGGTTAACAAATGGATCTTACCTACTTGCATCTAGCTAGTTTACTTAACTTTCCTCTAAGCAATCATGTCATCTCCCCAAGATCAACAATTTGGTACTTGGTCAAAAAGCACTCTACAAATGCAAGAATAGACACATTTTACCTTATCTTCAGCTTTCTTGATTCAACTTTTCACACACCTGCACTTTACTTCAAGAAAATGATATGATCAACTATCAATTTGCAATAATTTCACACTTCTTATTCTCAAAAGATTATCTATTGCTTTCTTTTCCCAAAAGTCAAACAAAGAAATTTACCTTTTCATGTTTCCATCTCTTGAATAAAGAGTATTACGTTTTCAATGTGTTCAATACCATCAACATTAGAAGATCCAGCAAGGTCCAACTTCAATGAAGCTTTTGCTTTACTCCCCGGCAACGACGCCAAAAAATGTTTGTTGTTAACCTTTGGAGTTGTCCTCTCCAATCATTTAGCATATAGAATCAACAATACATCTTATTTTTGTCAATCCTGGAAGTATATAAGAGACCACAACCCCTTCTAGATGATAGAATCCAAGAAATAAGAGAAAACTGGCTAGATTTCTAAGAAATAATGAAAATGAAGAGGAATTTCTAGGGTTTGGATTATCTTGAGCAATACTCCATCAACTTCAATAATCTTGGTGTCTAAAGCATGTTATTTTCTCAGCAGAACATAATCATAAAGTCGAAACTCAAAAATGATACATGTAACCTTCAGACGAGACAATCGTGATTCTGTGAAATCAGATGATTTTCATCTATAGCACCATTCTTCATCAGTTTCTCACTCAATACATCAAGAATCAACTCTCTTCATACACATTCATCAGAAATACACAATACAAGCTTGCAAATCTCCATGGATACACATAGAATCAACAATACATCTTATTTTTGTCAACCCTGGAAGTATATAAGAGACCACAGCCCCTTGTAGATGATAGAATCCAAGAAATAAGAGAAAACTGGCTCGATTTATGAGAAATAATGAAAATGAAAAGGAATTTCTAGGGTTTGGATTATC
The DNA here is from genome assembly GCA_020310875.1 of Ceratopteris richardii. Lineage (NCBI taxonomy): Eukaryota > Viridiplantae > Streptophyta > Polypodiopsida > Polypodiales > Pteridaceae > Ceratopteris > Ceratopteris richardii. The sequence goes on along the minus strand of CM035409.1, from coordinate 139,267,022 downwards.
TTGAGCAATACTCCATCAACTTCAATAATCTTGGTGTCTAAAGCATGTTATTTTCTCAACAGAACATAATCATAAAGTCAAAACTCAAAAATGATACCTATAACCTTCAGACGAGACAATCGTGATTCTGTGAAATCAGACGATTTTCATCTACAGCACCATTCTTCATCAATTTCTCACTCAATACATCAGGAATCAACTCTTTTCATACACATTCATCAGAAATACACAATAGAAGCTTGCAAATCTCCATGGATACACATAGAATAGACTCAACAAATCAAAGAAATCACACAAAAGGAAGAAACAAGATTTTCTGCAGGAAACTCTCTCTTTACTTGGATAGCATGTAATACAAATAAGCAACCCTCTCATAGTAGAGGAAATTGTCTTTTATACATTTTCAAGTGTTCCTTTTCACACTTGAATTTTGGTCCTTTCCTCTTCTAATCTAAAAATATGCTATCTAAGAGTTTCCAAAAATTCTAGAAAAATTACATATGATTCTACTCTTCATAAGGAAGACTCTTCCTTATTTTTACATCATTTGCATAAATATTTTTACAAGTTTTTGGCATTTTACAATTATTTTCCATCAAAAATACTTCAAAAAATACTTCTTCTAACACCAAGCTCAACAAAAATGGAGATTCATCAAGAGGTAATAACTCTTCTGCTCTATATACAGATAAAGCAAGTCTAAAGAGAAAGGGAAAAGCAAAAAGATTGAGAATGAAGGTACAAGCTCTCAAGCTAACTATGCAGGGAGAGGTAGAAATTCAAAAGGTAGAGGCAGAACAGGTAAGCAAGGTAGGGGGAGACCTCTCAACTCTTCCCCATGTAATGTTTTTTGGTTAATCAAATCACCCTACATATGAGTGTTACAGGAACTTCAAGAATCAGAGAGATAGAGGTTCCAAAGAGGTGGCTACACACAATCAAGAGGAAGATTCAACCATCATCAAGGATACAACGATAATTACAACAACAATTACAATAACAACTACCAAGGAGGCTACAAATCAAGGAAAGACTACAACAATTACACAGAGGAACAAGAGGATTCTCTTCTAATTATGAATATGACTTCAAAGCAAGGTATGAATGATGACCATCTCTTCTACATTGACTGAGGATGTTCAAACCATGTGGCAGGCAATGTAGCTCTTCTCTCTAACCTTGAGGAACCTAAGGGAAAGCATCAAGTTGCTTTAAGAAGTATCTTGCACTTGTGGAAAACCAAACAAGAAGAAGCCCAAAGAGACTAGGTCAGATGGAGGAGGTGAGTACTTCTCAAATGAATTTGATGCATTCTTGCAGGATAGAGGAATCAAAAGGGAAATCACAACAAGGTATACCCCTGAGAAAAATAGGGTGGCAAAGAGGAGAAATAGATTAATTGTTGAAATAGCTAGGTCAATGCTAAATGAGAAAAAATTACCTATTTATTTATGGGCAAAGAGTGTATCTACTGCCACTTATCTTGTTAACAGGTTCCCATCTAAATCTCTTGATGGAATGACCTCATATGAAGCATGGCATGGTAGAAGACCTTCACTTGATCATTGCAGAATCTTTGGATGTGTTGCCTATGTGCATATCCCATCTCAAATCAGAGGTAAGCTAGACCCTAAGGCAGAGAAGTGCATATTCATAGGGTATGACTTGAATCAGAAAGGATACACGTTTTATAATCGTAAATTTGCCTTATGACTTGGAAGAGGAGTTTCCAAGCCTCACCAAGGAAGAGCCAAATCAGATTGAAGACATCAATTCAGATGATGAGAACATCATCAACCTAGAAGAATTCAAGGCATGGAAATCAAAGGGCAAGGTCAAGATGAAGAAGTTGGAGGACATACCTTTATAATCATCTAATCAAGAAATCAGAAGATCACAAAGGGACATCAAGAAGCCAATCAGATATGGGTATGCCACTTCTTTAGTTACTAGCCAAAGATTTATCACTTGAAGAGCCATCATCATATGAAGAGGCAAAGACCAAGGCAGAATGGAAGGAAGCTATGGATGAAGAAATTGAAGCACTCAAGGAGAATGATACTTGGGAGCTAGTGCCAAAGAATGAGATTATGAAGGTAATTGGTTCTATATGGATCTATAAATCAAGAGAAATCAGGTGGATCAATAAGCAGGTACAAAGCTAGACTTGTGGCCAAGGGTTTTGCACAAACCCAAGGAGTTGATTATGAACAAACCTTCTCACCTGTGGCCAAAATGCCAACCATCAGGGTATTGGTAAGTGTGGCTCCATCAAAGAATTGGAATATGTACCAATTGGATGTAAAAATTTCTTTTCTTAATGGTTGGATTTAAGAGGAAGTGTACATGTCTCAACCTCCTGGTTATGAGGACCCAAATAAGGTAAATTATGTGTGTAAACTCAATAAAGATCTTTATGCATTGAAGCAGGCACCTAGGGCATGGAACCATAGGTTCACTACATACCTTCAAGATCAAGGATTCATCATGAGTAAAGTAGATACTTTTCTATTTGTTAAGAGAAGTAATTCAGAGGTGATATACATATGTGTGCATGTTGATGATATCATACTTACAGGCAATGATGCAAATGGCATCAAGCAGATCAAGAATCAAATGGTGCAAGAACTCAAAATAAGTGATCTAGGGTCACTAAAGTATTTTCTTGGACTTGAATTAGTCTATACTAATTCTGGAATTTATATCACTCAAAAAAAGTATGTGCAGGATATGTTGAAGAAGTTTCACTTGGAGAATGCCAAGAGAGAAAGCACTCCTATGGAGGTAAACAAAAAATTAAGTGCTCATGAAGGTGATGTGCTTGAAAATATTGCAGGATACCAAAGCATAGTGGGAAGCCTAAACTATGCTACATTAACAAGGATTGATATTTCTTATGGAGTAATTGTCTTAAGTCAATTTATGCACAAACCTAGAGCACCTCACTTGGAAGCTGCCAAGAGGATTTTGAAGTACCTTAAGGTCACAGGAGAAGTACCTCAGGTTATCTCTTTTGCAGGAGGTAAGCCCATTTCATGGTCTTCCAAGAAGCAACCTATTGTTGCTTTATCTTCAACTGAGGCAGAATATAGAGGATTGGCAAATGCTACTCAAGAGGCCATATGGATGAGATTGCTATATGCAAACATGGGATTACATGCTAACTCTCCAATGAGTTTTGGAGATAATATAAGTTCTTTACATCTTGCAGCAAATCATATCTATCATGCTAGGACCAAGCATATAGAGGTCCACTATCATTATGTGAGAGAGAAGCTATTGAGCAAGGAAATTCAGTTGGCATATGTATCAACTAATATGCAATGTGCATACTTATTGACCAAAGTCACAATTGTCATTGGCTATGTCATGGTCCGAATGCTTTAGATATCTTCAAACAATGGGTTAAGAACAATTTGGAGAATAAAGGATTGGTCATAGAGATATTCAATACCTTCCTAATAATTATTTCCTATTTTATTTTGAGGACTATATTAGTGCTCTAAAAGTAATTAGTGAAGGCCAATGGTTGATTAACTTTTACCTCAATCACTTTTTTAAATGGTTTGTAGGGTTTAACCCTAAGCCAACCAAGGTTCATGTGTGGGTACAATGCCTTAACTTGGTAATGGAATTTTATCCTTTGATTGATAGTCTAAATTGGTTGATAGGCAAGGTGTTAGGTCAAAGGAATAGGGGTAGTATAAATCACAAGTGGAATCCCCAAGTTATGACAGTTGAAATTGCCAAACCAATGAAAATTGTCCTTGTTATTAAAGAATCAAATGGACATATCTTACATAAACAAAAATTGCTTTATAAAAATCTCCCTAATGCTTGTTTCAACTACTATAAACAAGGACATTTGATAAAAGAATATCTCCTCTTTGTTCAATGAAGTGATGCATGTATGAACTCCAAATTAGAATCTCAAGGTGAGAACTGTGCTAGTAAGTATACTCAAAATCCTACTAGTAATAAAAAGTACAATGTGAAGACTCAAAAGAAGAAAAATAGTAAATGGGTTAATAACTATATTGCTCTTCTAAAATAAGTGTCTAATCCTTTTGATGATGTAAATTCTAGTGAACAAGATAAGGTCAATATAAAATAGAATATTGACCAAATGTTCCCTCTCATGATGACCAACCGAAATATGATACTGATACTATCCACAATCCTTCTAAAGATTTAGAAAATGAATGTTGGACTCATGTTACAAGTGAGAAAAGAGACTCATGAGGGTCAATACTCTTCACTTCCTTTTAATAATGCTAATAATGTTGAGAATTTTCATAGTTTTGATCTTATTTTCTCTCATGAATTGAATAATTATGACCAAAAAATATTAATGAAAAGGTATATCTCAGGAAGATATCAACATGGTCAATTGTAATGTAGGTTGTTCTTTTGGTTTTGTCAATAGTAAAACCAAGAGAAAGGATCTTTTAAGGACCTCTATATCTATGGTAAACCCTACCAAGAATTACAAAAGATAATGATTCAGATTTTAACTATCTTTATCTGGTTTATCTATGTTGCTTCCCCCTTCTCCTTGTATTTTCACATGCATTTGTCAAAGAGACAATTCTCCTTGTATTTTCACATGCATTTGTCAAAGAATCTTTGTCTCAACTCAAAGGATATGTGCATTGTCTAATTGGATTCCTAAAAGGTATCATGGCCTTTTTTTTGCTCTCCTAGAGGCAATATCAATGTGATTATTAATTCTTGTATGCTTATTTAACATGGATTTCAGTTAAGATTGTTTCTCTTAAAATCAAGTGTATGATAGATCTAATTAGAGCTAAGGTAATTAATAAATGACTTAAGGATCTTGTTGATAGATTTTGATACTGATATGTGTGAACACACTAGGAACATGAGGGCACTTTTTTCCCACTTTAGGAGGTTTTTTTCCTTGCCTTCTATATACACCTATAACCCTAATGGGTCACTTCTCTTTGTACATTCACTTGGTAATATAATTTAGTAGTTTGTATTGTGCTCCAAGCTTCTTCTTCTTCTTCTTCTTCCTTGTGTTGTTCATGTGCTTCCACATGCCTCAAACTCCAACAATTGGTATCAGAGCAGGGAACCATTTCATCTAGTTCATTGATACCCCTCTGATCACAGTTTCAATGTCACATAAAAATTGGTGAGCATACTCAAGAAGATTAGGAGTTCAAAACACCTTCCCTATGTGGTGTTGAAATTTGGATCTGAGTTTGTTTCGGCCTCCAAATGCACTATCATAGCACTTATGTAAGAAATTTGCTTCTTTTGTGCCAAACATATATATATATATATATATATATATATATATATATATATATATATATATATATATATATATATATATATATATATATATATATATATATATATATATATATATAGGTTTTGGTTCACCAGTACAAGCACTTTGAAGTCTGCTACATGTTTAGCAAAGCTTCAAAGGGTACTTATGTTCAACTTTTTGAGATATAATCATTTTTCTGCATCAAGGTAGTTTAGTTAGTGGCCATGGCTAAAAGCAATGATGTATTCCATATGTTGGCTATTTAGGACAACTTGGATGGTACCAATTACCCATTGTGGGCATATATGATGCATCATGTATTGGTTGCAAAAGGAATGTGGAATAGTGTGTAGGGTATTGACAAACGCCTTACTACACCTATGAATATAGTTATTGAAGGTGATGCAGATGGCATTGAAGATGATGATCCTCGAATTCTTGTTCGTGTTGCAGTTCTTGCTATACCTAGTGCAGAGCAACTTTGTTGGGATGGTAGAGATGCTCAGGCACATGCATTGATAGCTTTGCTTGTTGAATGTGCCATTATCCCTCATATTTGGTCTTGCAAAATAGCAAAGGATGCTTGGGATATACTTACCACTTTGTACAGGCAAGAAATGAGGCTCGTGTTGCTTACCTCCACAAAACAATTGGAGACTGAGCATATGAATAAAGGAGATTCTATGGACAATATTTTGATAAAAATCAAAGATTTGAAGCAGTAGTTATTTTTTGCAGATGAAGTCTTACCAAACAATTCACTTATGCAAACCATTCTTAATGATCTTCTAGATTCCTATTAGAGTTTTTCTTCTACTCTTTGGTTGATGATGAAAGACAATCCAAATGTGTTAACATTTTAGGAGTTATTCTCAAAGAAAATAAGCAAAAATAATTTTGCAAATATTTTAAAGGTAATGATCATGTCATAAAACATTGTACAGAAGAGGCTATAAAATAGGCAAAGAAAAAAGGTTCTTCAATTCAGTTGAGCTCGCCCCTACAGGGGAATACTGTCACATGCACTAACAACTCCTCTTATCATGTCCTAAGAGTTGGTAAGATCATTATGACTACTTCTAATGGTCGTTCTTTCACATTTTCAGATGCTTTGCTTATGCCAGGATGGATCAAGAAAAGCCAGTTGTTTGTTTCAGCATACTCCAAGATTAGCTTAGTTATCAAATTTGTTGATGATAGATGTATAGTTCATGATATCTCAAATGGCAATGTTATTATTGTTTTTGGTATTTTATTTCATTGGCTGTACAAGCTTATAACTATGCAAAATATGTGAATGATTTAGTAGATGCAGTTCAAGATTCTCAAGCTATCTCAAATGCAAAGCTTTGGCATGCATGCTTTGATCATCTAAATCTTGCTAGCTTACTACACCTGCAGATATATGAAACAATGTCCTCTCTACCCAAACATGAGGCACGTGGTAAACATGTCTATGAAGGTTGTATTCTAGGGAAAATGTGGTGTTCCTCCTTCCTAAAAGATGGTTCAGTATGAGCTACTCATAAATTTTAGCTTGTTCATAGTAATGTATATGGTCCTATGTAGACACCTTCTTTTGGGAACTACCTTTAATTTGTGACTTTTGATGATTTTTCCAGGCATGCATGGGTGTATCCATTCAAAGAAAAGTACAAAGTGTTTATGTGATTCAAATACTTTTGGTTTTGGGTGAAAATCTGTGAGCATGTAAAACAACACCCTTCATTTTGATCCGGGAGGGGGGTGTGCAGAGCAAGAAAATACATCTTTGTGAGCTCTAGCACCAAAGATCACCATATGAGTACTATGGAAGCTACTATTTATGCATGTCGAGGAGAGGAGACCACCAACTTTTGCCAAACTCCACAAAGGAGGCAACCACCCTTTGTGCATCTCTCTTCACATTGAGCGTCTACCTTGATTGGCTCTCTTCCTTGTGGGTGACTACCTTTACTTGCACAATTAAGGCGACTAATCCTCCTACCACATCTTGCTTGGTGACCACCACAATTATATATGGCATGGAAGGAGGCGAGGCCACCACATACTCTATGTCTACTCACCAAATTAGGATGACGCCCACTTTTGAGGCATAGATAGGTGAATACTTGAAGGAGTGCGACCATCAATCTTGCTCGCCATATCAATCGTGTGGGGGGCATCCCTTCGCCCATATGACCACTTTTTGAAGGGTTCCAATTTTATGCACTAAGTAGTCACTTAAATTTTTACTCAATAACGTGGGCCTTAGGATAAGGATTTACTTTTGTAATACATGGGCGATGCCTTAATTGAAGGGCATTCATTTACATTCCTTACAAAAAAGGGCGACGCCTTCTTTATATACAATAAGTATGTTGGGCGACTACTTATTTTCATATAGGCCACGCCTCCTTTGCAAAGCTTGTGCGACTCCTTAGCTTCAAATGGGAGACGCCTAATGAGACACTCTCTCTTACAAGGTGACATCAAATTTGGCGACGCCCTATTTCCTCCCCACCTCATCATCTTGGGTGCCTAATTGTGCTACTAAGGCGACCACCAAATTATATGTTCTCTCTTCATTACGATCAACCATTGTGAGCTTCCAATAGCTGGGTGGATTTTGAAGAATACAACAAAACGACCTCCTACAATCTTTTGAGAATTGGGCAACCACCCATTCTTGGGTTTGTGCAAATTTAGGCGATCACGCATCTTGGGTTCTACATGCAATTGAGTGGCCACCCATCTTTGGCCCTACATGCAATTGGATGACCACCCATTCTTGGGATGTGCAAAATTGGGCGACCACCCATTCATGGGATGTGCAAAATTGGGCGACCACCCATTCTTGGGTTGGGAAAAATTAAGCGACCACCCATGTGGGCTTATTGTAAGGATGGGTGACCACCCATTGGTTGTGCTACCTCTTGCATGGGCGACGCCCTTTTTGGCAAGACCACCTTCGGCTCCCCATAAGATGGGCAACTACCACATATGTTATATGTTATGACAAGATAGGGCGATGCCTAATTCTTGCATACACCATGAAGGCAACTACCATTGTTTATGATTATTGGGCGACTAATCATGTTGATATCACCTCTCCTTGGACACTTGGGAGACTACTAATTGTGTGTAGACATACCATATTTAGGTGACTTATTTTCTGCAAGGAAACTGGGCGACTACCACATATTGACTTGGGGCTCCTCCAAGAGCGACCTCAGGTGGCAATCGATGAGTGGAATATATTTTTGTCAATAAAGTGTCCAAATGAAAATTAATGTAGCGAATACCGCTACCAAGCTTTGGTGGTGTTAGAAGCTAAAATTGGGGGCCTAATTGAAGTTGGCTACTAGAGCCATAATTAGCCCACTCCTGCACCTCTTTGGCCACTACTTTGGCACATGCCACAGTTAAGGATGAGATTCAGCAAGGCCACTACGAGCCTCTCTGAAGCCTATATAAACAGATATTTGGCACTCATTTGGGATATATGATCTCAATCTGGGGGAAGTCTTGGATGCACTGAGAGGTATAGTAATCATCATTCAGAGCACTAGAGTCAAGCACCGTTTTCTGAGATCAAGCACCACTCTTTGGGAAATCCTTGCATTCTATGGCTACTTGCACACTGTTGGGGGTCACTCTACACTAATTATACAGAGTGTGGGCCTCCCAATGGAGTTGGTTATTAGCCTTATAGAGTGACTAAAGGGTTTGGAGATATTTGCTTCATGTGCATGTGTTGCATTTCTCTTGGATAATGGTTTTCATGTCTGTAGTACTCTCTATGTGATTTGTGCTTCTTGATTTGATTTTGCCTAGTTCCTAGAATGGCATGCTAGCCCTTTGTTTCATCCTTTTGTAGAATTGTAACCCTCTGTAATCATTTTCTGAGTTAGGAAGATTGAGTTTCCTCTCTTATGAGCACCTGTCATCGATCCTTTCTCCACGATTGTACATTTTCTCTTTTGTCAGTGTCTATGTTGTATGTGAACATACCTGCACACAAGAATGGTACAGGGTATACTTCCTAAGGAGAACCCCCCTTGAGTAGATAGAGTACTAGAAGTGTATGCAGTTTCATATTGCTAGAAGTGAGTACCCTAGTACCTCCTCTACAATTTGGCACACCTAGTGGGACACTTGCATTTTTGTGTGAGGGCCTTAGTACAGTAAATACTTGTTTTTGTATTATTCTTTCTTTTTGTATTTAGCTAGTGGGTACATGACCCATAAGGGAATCGATAAGGAGCCTCTTCGTGTATAGAGGAGCCTTAAGAAAACATCTTTGCCTTTGACTAGTCAACCTAGGTCTCCTCTACCCTCTTTGAATTTGTCTAAAGATTTGACTGCCACACCACCCTCCAAGGAGAAGCCGAGGAGGACATTAGATTTTTCCTCAGATACTTTTGAAGAAGCACCAGTGCCAATGGAGGATCTTTCTCATTTACTCTCTTGGTTGAATATCAAGTTCCCTACTTTTAAGGGATTGGCTTATGAGGATGCAGATGATCATGTGAGGAGGTTCACCTCCTTATGCCACGAACGAGGTCTACAGAACTTGGAGGATTTAATGCTAGTACTCTTCCCATGTACATTGGAAGGCCTTGTAGACAAATGGTATATTCAACATGCAGATGGCCGCTTCACTACATGGGAGGCACTAAAAACGGTGTTCTCGCAGACATTCTGACCAAGCAACTCCTCAAAAAGAGCTCTAGATCAGCTAGAGAACCTAAAGTTGAGATCATGTGGATCCTTTCACGAACTTCACACTAGGACAAAAGCACTTGTTTCATGTCTGCCACATGCTTCAGCTGATTTCCTCATTAAGAAATGGATAGAGAAATCTCTACCCAAGTCATCTCAACAGAAGCTTTGACAAATGCAAAACTTGATGATTTTGTTGTAGCTGCATCGCACATTGAGGGAGCGAAGATACATTTTGAACGAGATACCAAATTATACATCAGACTTAGTCCTTTCAGGCAACTCAGGAAGGAGTTGGAAGCCTTAAGAATGCAGCAAAGTCACCAAGAAGGGAAGGTCATGCCATCACCGCAACCCTATAATGATGATTAGACAAAAGGAACAAAACTTTTGTGTCGAACTGCTCTGATCTAGTGAAGGGGTTCGATGGCGATGCACCACGGTGTGCTCTCCTTATCAAGAGCTCCATGATGACATCCTCTGAGTAGAAAATGGACCTCTTAAGGCCGCACATGGTACTCCACACAAAGACTGTAGAATATGCAGAAAACAAAACACACAGGGAGCACAAAGACAGACTTCTTAGGTCTTACAAATGCGGTCAAACTTACAGTATGTGACTGACCAAGCCACTATATGTTTTATTAAAGAACATATACAAAGAAGTGTCCAGTGGCCATTTTTCCTTTCACATGGACACTAACGGTAACAGACGGCGCGTTTCTTCATGAGTTTGAATCTACACCGTCAGATCTTGTGCACATCTAAGGGACAAAAATGTATGCCGACTTTTTCTCACATTTGACATAAGCCTTTGGGTCTTTGAGTTCATCCAAGGGCTATGGTTGAAACTTTAGCACTATCAACCCACTTTTGGAGAAGAACTTGTGGTTTTTAGTCATTTGTACCACCTTTGACCACCAGAAAACAAGGGAAGCATAGGCCTAGCCTAGGTGATTAAGGGACCAGACTGTGTCCACCACCCTCCTCTCATTGGTCCATCACTAATCACTCCTTAATCTACAAGGCCCATGCAAGGCTCATTTTTCCCCGAATGCAATAGACTTAGTTGACAGGAAGGGAACTAAGACATAGGACCGAAAAGTTGTTGGTTTGCTCATTCAGATCTTGTCCTATGAAGACAAACTGGATTTTGAGATAACTAGATTGGCACATTTTGATGTAGTCCTAAGTAAGAAGGGGCATGCGATGAAGAGACCAATCATTGAATTTGTATCACATGTGTATGAGTTTGAGCATGAGGGGAGGCACCTACTGATCTACGGAGAGCCAGATCTCCAAGACACGCGATTGGTAACCAATAACAAGTTGCTCAAGATTGATTGTAAGTATATTTATTTTATTTATTTTGTGTATTCATCGTGTATTATGATGGATTCAGGTAGTCATTGAAAGTCTAGTTGGAATGCTCAAGCATTTTCAGAGAAAGTAAGAGTAGAATTCCAAGAGTTATTCTTGAAAGAATTACCTTCATGTCTGCCTCCTTGCAGGAACATTGAGCATAGAATCGAATTGGTACCAGAAGTGAGTCTGATTGCTCGGCCACCATTTCAAATGCATTTGCAAGAGGAGAATGAAGTCTGCAAGGTCGTGGAGCAGTACCTATAGAAAGGGAAGATTAGACCTGGCTATTCACCCTTTACAGCACCAGTTCTTCTCATGAAAAATAAAGACGAATCTTATAGGATGTGCATCGACTATCGAGCACTCAATAAGATTACTATCAGACATAGATATCCCATGCCCAAGATAGATGATCTTTTAGATGCTCTAGGTGGAGTCGTTATATTTAGCAAAATAGATTTAAAAGGTGGCTACCATCAGATTAGGGTAAAAGATCACAATGTATATAAAACAAGTTTTAGGACCTGCTTTGGGCATTATGAGTATTTATTCATACCATTTGGTTTGACTAATGCACCAGCTACATATATGATGTCAACGAATGACATTCTGTGACCATTCATTGGAAAGTGTCTTATAGATTCTGTTGATGATTTGTTAGTGTATAGTAGGATTGTGCATGAGCATGATAATCATCTAAGATTAGTATTGAATGTATTAAAAGAGAATCAATTGTATGTAAATCTAGAGAAGACTCAGTTGTTTCTTCCAAGGATACAGTATCTAGGGCATGTGATCTTGGCCAATGGGGCTTAGATAAATCGAAGAAGGTCTTGATTTTTCTAGGTTGGTCTACTCCTCAAGATGAGGGGCAGTTACGATCATTTGTAAGAATTTTTGGTTTCTATTGAAAATTTATCTCTTCTTATTCATCGATAGCAGCACCTATGAAGAATTCACTTCAAGGCAAAGTTCCATTTGCATGGAAGCAAGAGCAACAAGAGAGTTTTGACACTCTGAAGCAAGTTGTTTCAAAGGCTCATATACTCAAAGTGGTAGATCCGCAGAAGCCATTTGAGTTAGAGAGAGATGCTAGTGGCATAGCCATATGGGTAGTCTTGAGCCAAGATGGCAAACCAATGGCTTTTGAAAGTAAGAAGTTGAGTAATGCATAGCACAATTGGCTAGTGCATGAACAGGGCTTGTATGCAATGGTCCATGCACTTAAAGTCTGCAATGTACACATTAAGGTATACATAGGTCACCATACAATCAAGTATGTTTGTAGTCAACGAGATCTTTGATGCAAATAGGCTCATTGGGCTGCGCTCATGCAGGAGTTTCACATGCAAATCCTGTATAGAAGAGCCAAAGGAGTAGTTGATGCATTATCACAGATAATGTATCAAATGAGCTTTAAAGTTCTAGAAAGCTCATTGCTTCAAGAGATAAAGGAAGCACAGGTGGAAGATGATAATGTATCAAATGAGCTTTATAGTTCTAGAAAGCTCATTGCTTCAAGAGATAAAGGAAGCATAGGTGGAAGATGTCACAGATTATCAGAGCCATTAGTGATGACTCTATCATAGGAGACATGGCACTTCCAACTATTTCTTCTCCTAGTAGAGCAACCAAGTCCACTCCATATCCCAATTTCTCAAAGGAGAATGGAATAGTCAAACAGAAATGAAAGGTTTACGTACCAGATTCCCAAGAATTGAGAAGAGAAGTCATACATGATAACCACGATGTTCCTTGCATAGGGCATCTTGGTGTTGATAAGACAATACAGCTTGTTAGAAGAGAATTTTGGTGGCCTAGATTAACCAGAGACATCCACACTTATGTTCAACAATGCTTTGTGTGTCAAGTCAATAAAACAGAAACGATAAAGACACCAAGTCTTTTGCATCCTTTACAGATTCCAAATCATAACTAGGATAGTATATCCATGGACTTCATAGTGGGGTTACCGCGGACCCAAAGGAAACATGATAATATCCTAGTTGTGATAGATAGATTGATCAAGATGGCTCGTTTCATACCCACATAGGAGACGATAGAAGCTCCATAGCTAGCGGAGTTTTTTATCTAGCATGTCCTCTGATTGCATGGGTTACCAACATCCCCACATAGTTTTATATAGGGATGTCAGATTCATAGGGCACTTCTGGAAGTTTGTATTTGAAAAACTGAAAGTGTCATTGAAAATAAATAGTGTTGATCATCCACAGATAAATGGTCAGATTGAGAGGGGCAACCAGATTGTAGAGGACATGTTGAGAGCATATGTGTATGAGAGGCAAACATATTGGGATAGTTACTTGCCACTAGTAGAGTTTGCTTATAAGAATAGATGACATAAGGTGATAGGAATGTCTCCTTTTGAGATGAACTATGCATGAATCCCAATGCTCCTAGTACCATAGGATTGCTAAAGAAATGTCCTAGTGCTTCATTCTTAGTGAACCTCCAAGAAAATCTCGAAATAGCTAAAGCCAAGATGCAACAAGCAGCTGATAGGGCAAAAGAGTATGCTAAAATGAAGAGATCTCCTAGATCCTTTGAGGAAGGAGATAGAGTCTTTCTTCAGGTACCAGCTAGATCTATTTCACTATCCAGGGAAGTATAATAAGCTCTCACCAAGGTTTTGTGGACCTTGGAAGATAGTAAGGAAGCTAAGTAATGTTGCATACCGATTAGAGCTTCCTCTAGATTGTAGAGTCCATCCAATGTTTCATGTTAGTAAGCTTAGAAAGAATATTTCTAGGGAGGATAATCTAATAGAGGCTATTGTTTCTTTGTAGGAAAGTGATAGCACATATCTTTCTCCAGATAGGATATTAGATCAGAGACAGAAGTGGTTGAGAAACTGTGTCATCCAGGAGTATGTAGTAGCCTAGACAGGATTATCGCTTATTGACTCTAATTGGGAATCAGAAGCTCTAGTTTGCAAGTACTTTCCCTCATTGATCATTGAGGACAATGATCTTTAGAAGGGGGGACAGTGTCAAACATTGGTCTTAGACCATTCCATGTGTGTGTGGGACAAGGGCCAACCATAGTCAAGGTCCCAAGCTCGGGGGATATCCTAAGGTATTCAATAGTAATGGGGATGAGTGTTGCATGATGGCCACATGGCAGCACTACATCATTCCAGACTTGCTATTTTTAGAATAGAAGAGGATATAAAGGATGGCAATAGAGTTGCACACACATCATTGACTATGCATTGGTGCTTCAACAACAATGCAAGAAATTAGATTATAAGGCTATGAAGTGTATTTTTGTCGGATATAGCTTTGAGAGCAAAGGTTATCACCTGTATCACCCATAAATCAAACATATTTTTGACTAAGTGAGATGTAGTTTTTGTGGAAGATATAGTGTATCCTTTACTTTCATGTATCAAGAAGACATCAATTAGCTCAAAAGATGTGTATGATGACTTCTTGCCTCTTCTGGCTAGTTGACAATCATTTGTTCAGCCAAGTGAGGGGACTTCTCAAACTATGTGGGTTTTGAATGTTTCAATTGTTTTATCTAAAGAGAGGATTCATACCATTAAATTTAAATGCTTTTTTTATTTAGATTGGGTTGGTTGTTATGAAACTTCCATAAGCAACATGCTTCATGCCTAACAGCTCATGCATAACTTGGTTGATAAAAGAAGCATGCTACTATGGCCACTTCTAGTCCAATGGCTAATTATGAGGTGATTTCATATTTATTTTTTGATGTGTGTGGCTTATGTGCATTATGGATGATTTGGGTATTTTTCAAACCTCTACCACCACCTTACATACTAATAGTTAGATCACATTGGAGATTTCAAGGAGCTTAGTGTTCCATGCTCACAGTAACCACATTTAGGTGCACTATTATTATGCAAGGGAGAGGCTTGCTTGGAGAGAATAGTTTGGGATTTGTCT
The DNA here is from genome assembly GCA_020310875.1 of Ceratopteris richardii. Classification (NCBI taxonomy): domain Eukaryota; kingdom Viridiplantae; phylum Streptophyta; class Polypodiopsida; order Polypodiales; family Pteridaceae; genus Ceratopteris; species Ceratopteris richardii. The sequence continues at coordinate 139,251,719 of CM035409.1, read as the reverse complement.
TCACACAAGATAATGTTGTTGAAGATGTCACGAGGAAGGATATAAGGAAGAGAGCTCACACACACAATCTCACAATCAAGGAGAAGCACACACACACACACACACACATAGATTGAGGCAAGGAAGAAGAATCTTCTTCTTCTTCTATTACATAAAAGGAATGTACAAGAATGACCTAAAAACAACAAGTGCAATATATAAAGACTAGTACATAAGGAAAAACCTAATGTACACAAATGACTAAGCTGGCAAGAAAGAAATGTGCCATCACTCTCAGTAGATAAATCTAATAAAGCTAAATGAAGTGTCCTTGACATATACTGGTGTGACCACTATACATGTCAGAGAAATGAAAAAGTGATATGTGTTATCCTAGATCATCACATGTTGAGCTTGATATCTCAACACTCCCCCTCAAGCTTAATTCCATGTCCTCTAATCCAAGCACCTTTCGAAACTTCTTTAGCTTTTCTGCTCCAAGTGCTTTAGTGAAAATATCAACAACCTTCTCATCTATTCTCACATAAACAAGATCAATATCACTTGCTAATACCTTCTCTCTAATGAAGTGATAATTTACCTCGATTTTCTTTATTATCACATGAAAAACTAGGTTCCGTGCTAATTGTATGCTGCTAAGATTATCGCAATAGATGGTGATAAGTTTTTGCACTTCCACACCTAAATCTGCAAGTAGCATCTCCAGCCATGATGCCTCACATGCTACCATTGGAGCACCTATATACTCAACCTCTATACTCGATAAAGCAATAATGGGTTGCTTCTTGCTAATCCATGTAATAGCTACACTCCCAAGTGAGAATAGAAAGCCACTAGTAGATCTTCTATCTGGAATGCTACCAACCCAATATGCATCGGAGTATCCATGAGCCTGCAAATCTACACCAGCTTCATAAAACAATGCATAATCCAAAGTAGCATTCACATAACGTAGAGTGCACCTTAGAGCATCTAAATGTGGCTTCCTGGGAACCTGCATAAATTGACTTTCAAGTCCAACAATGTAGCTAAGATTAGGCCTCGTAATTGTGAGATATATCAAACTTCCCACAATTTTCCTCTACATAGTAGCATTTTCCAATGCTTCACCTGACGTACTATCTAAAATCAAATTCTGATCTAATGGCATAGAAATTGGCTTACAATCATTCATACCATACTTATGAGCATATTCAAGGCATATTGTCATTGTGACATCCATATACCTGTTTCTGTATGTATAAACTCAATGCCCAAGAAATAGCGCAGCACACCAAGATTTTTCATGTCAAAAATCATGCATAAGAATTTGCTTTACCTCTTTAATTGTTTCTTCATTATCACCACCTACAATCAAGTCATCAACATAAATAGCCACAATTGTGATGCCATCATCACCCTTCCTTGCATATACTGAATGATCGACATCACACATAGAAAACCCAATGGTGGTTAAGTAATCAACAATCCTTGCATGCCATGCACAAGGAGCTTGCTTAAGCCCATACAAAGCCTTTTGCAATTTGCAAACATATTTGGGATGCTTTGAATCTTCATATCCTTGTGATTGGTCCATGTATACTTCTTCCTGTAACTCACCATGTAGGGAAGCATTCTTCACATCCATCTGATGCAAAGTCCATCCTTTTGTTGTAGCTAATGCAACAAGTGTTATGATAGTAGATATTTTAGCCACAAAGCTGAATGTTTCCTCATAATCAATTCCAGATGTTTATGCATATCTTTTTGCTACCAATCGTGCTTAGTACCTGCTTATGCTACCATCAGCATTGTGCTTTACCTTGTAAACCCACTTGCAGCCTATAGGTTTCTTTCCTTGGGACAATGCAACCAGCTTTGATGTGTCATTTCCATAAAGTGCAGCCATGTCCTCATCCATAGCTTTTTCCCAATCTAGATTTCCAATTGCATCTTCAGACATAAAGATCGGATGGAGGAGGTGAATACATGTCAAATGAGTTCAACAACTTTCTTAAAAGTCATGGAATTCGACGTCAATTTTCATGCAGGTACACACCACAAGAGAATGGTGTTGCTGAATGAAAAAATAGAAATATTGTAGAAATAGCAAGAGCCTTGATGACTGAGAAGAATATGCCTCATTGTTATTGGTCAGAAACTATGCATACTGCTGTATATATCATGAACAGAACTTCGACTGTTGTTGTATATCAAGTTACACTTGAAGACAAGTTTACAGGTAAAAAGCCAAACTTATCACATATGAAAGTATTTGATTGTATTGTATATGTACATGTTCTAGATGAGTGAGGAGGAAGCTTGATCCAAAAGCAGAAAAATGTATCTTCATTGGATACTCCCTTGAACAAAAGGGATATAAATATTATAACCCTCTCATAGGACAGGTGCAGGTGAGTAGAGATGTGGACTTTGATGAAATGTCAAGCTTCTATGTAGATGCCAAAGATGGAGTTAATCTTGAATCAAATGGCAAAGAAAATGCTGAAAACTCGAGTGTGGAATCTCAGGTTTTGAGTGGACTGGATGCATCACCAAGCCATACTTCGAACTCAAATCCATGGAGCAAAAGATTGCGTGGAAATTTCAATCTAGCTAATTCCTCAAATACATCCATGAAAGGTAAAGAAAATCTTTCTATTGGTAGTAAAACATGTGCAGGTTTTGAATATGTTGATGGAGATTCAAGCGGTTCAGAAAAGAGTCTTGATGAGGAACTTGGATTGCCCTCTGTGAAGACTCTAGGAGTAAGAAAGGCACATGCAGATGATACAAAGATCAGTGACCCAGGACCAAGAAGATCTGGGAGGATGCAGAATTCAATGCAACGATTGACATATGATAGTTACATCGCTTGTCATCGTGCCTACATGACAAAGGTAATACAAGAAGTTGGACCCTCATACTTTTCGTGTATGGTCATCAATGAAAGTAACATAAAATCTACAACCACCCATAGATGTGGCTGCAGGACCCCAAACATCTATATGTACTATTTCTAGCACATTCCCACTAACATGCTTGTCATCAAAGTTAATGCCCCTCTCTTTAGTGGAACACTTTGCTACAAGTATAGAATGATCGAAATCATTGTTCCCATCAAAGTTTCATGCAATGCATAGACCCATTTAGTGTCAATGGCCTTCTTGATAGGAGGAAAATCCCTTTAAAAACAACCATCATTTTGAATAATACCATAGCATAGAAATTGTATTGTAGAATAGCCATGCATTTCTTTCTTCTTTTTGCTTAATCAAAAGAGATAGGCTCATTGTTATAATAAAGACTAGATATGTGTTACTTTTCAAACTTCTTTAAGATGTAATAAGGAGATTGCGAGAAAAAATGCATCCAAGCATAAACTAAAGATCTTGTTATATGGAGTCAACATATGGAGGAGGTGTGAACCACCTCTTAACTCCATTTAGATGGGCTCGCACATGAGTGCCATGTGGCACCCATGTGTAGAGCCATAGGTGACTCATTAGTTAGGAAAGTAAGAGAGAGTATTTCTTGGAAGTAGTATGCGGTTGGGCGGCAACTTCAGGCATCAAACTCTGTGTTCTTGAGAGTCATGAGAAGTCAGAGCGGCACAAAAAATGAAGGGGCATCATTGAGAGGCTTCAACATTGCTATCAGAGCCTAGGTGACCGCGGCGGACGGCCCACGTGGACAGAGGTCAGTCGACACATAAATTGAGGCACCAACAAGCTCACGGACAGAGGACAGCCGACACCAACAGGCCATGGACAGAGGATAGCCGATGAGGGAGCTCCCCCATCCTTGCTCTCTCTCTTCCCCTTCCTCTTGGTTGATGGAATGAGGATTTCTATCCTCCATTTATACCCCTACAAGGCTGTTGCACGTGCCTATATGGGATAAAGGGCCTATTTGGTAGACATTCCAGGTTTTTTCAAATGGACAGTAAGTTCAAATTGAAGTAGGGAAAATTTTTGAAATTTTTTGCGAACCTTGGAGTACCAAAGTGATGCTATAGATCAAGATTTTGGTTAAGAGGTCATACACACATGTAATATGGGCTGTGGAGATGGGCTATGGGTTTTGGGTTTGATCAAAAAGCTTCACTTTCTCACTTTGAAGCTTCTCAAAGTCACCCTTCCATGAAGATTAGCTTTTCCACTTCTTACTTGTGACATACCCGACTTCTCCGCACCATAGCTTGCTCATACAATATCCGATTTCAAAAATCTTGGTCAGGTTACAAAGCTACACTCCTAAGCTTTGCGTATAGACTATCAATGTTGGATTTGGATGAGATTTGGTGAACCAAATCTCTCTGTAGCACTTCAGTAGGAACTAGGCAGCCACTCCCGGGCCTAGTTTTTCATCATCCGGTGTTGGCCTACATTTCTTGGACTCGCAAGGACTGTCAAATCTCATAAGTTTCTCAGTTTTACTCAGTTTGCCTAGTTGGGGCTATTGCTACGTGGTTTTTGCATTATTCTTGTTGGTTTTTGGTTATTAGAACCTCTCCGGACCAACCAGACATTTCCAATTTTTTTTTGGGCCTGGCGAGGATTCAAAATGAGTGACCTAAAGCTTCAAGGATCACTTGGATTTTGCTTTCGCAGCTTCATTTTGTACCAGGGAAGTGCTCTTCTGAAATATTTCTCTTATTCTTGCATATTTAAGCTTTACTTCCATTCATTTTCACATACTCTAGTTAGCAAATGGGGGAAAGGAAGTAAAACATGAAATCTAAAGGGAAACAAGTAGTTGAACACACTTTTCCATCTAAAGAGCAACTAGAGGATCCTCATTCTAGAATGGAAGAAGTAGAAGTAGAAGAAAACTTAGAAGAGAAAGAGCCTCAGCAAGAAGAGTATACATATGAGGAACTTTTAGATGAGTTTGTCACTCATGATCAATTCATAGACTTGAAAGAGCAAACCCTTAAATTAGAGAGAGATCTTGGTAGCATCACATCTCTCATACAACAGCGAAAGTCTCAAATGATCTCACTTGAGACTAGCGTCACCTCTTTCCCAGCTAGGAACGAAAGAGAAACCCCTCCTATTCCTCTAGAGATTTCTAGGAAAGATACTTCTCTTCCTAGTAAACACAAAGGAGAGAGCTCTAGGGAAGCTCCCCTCCTGAAAGACTTGAAGCCACCTACCTTTACGGGGGATGACCGAGATAGGAATAAGGATGCAATCTATAGTTTTTTACAAAAGTGGCATGATTTGCATCAATTAAAGGGCACCCCACTAGAGTACCGTGTGCTAGAGGCGAGTCTCTCGCTCGGCCCGCGTGCTTACAAGTGGTGGATGAGTCTTAAGGAGGTGAACTCTATCCCTACTGATTGGACTCATTTTGAGACTCTTTTTCTTAAAGAGTTTCTTCCTGAGAATGAGGAGGAGAGAAATTGGGATGAGTGGGATAGGATTACCCAAAGAGGTAGGCCTCTTATGGTCTACTTATCCCACTATAGAGAGATCATTTTGAAACTTAAGGGCTTAGATGATTTCCAAAAGACCAGAGGGTTTGTTAGGGGCTTAGATAAAGCCATAAAGAGGAAGTCAGAAGGAATGAGCCTAAGACGTTTGAGGAGCCCATCAAGTATGCACAGATCTATGAGAACCATAATCGTCCTTAATATACTCCTATGGAGACGAATCAGCCCCTCAAGCCTCTTAGTACGACTAAATTCAAGAAGAAGTTGCCTTTTGGGAAAAACAAAGTTCTTATTAAAAAACAAAGATCACAAGGGCCTAGGTTATCCACAGATCAGTTTGAGAGGGACAAAAGAGAGAACCTGTGCTTTAGGTGTTTGTTTGCTAGCCATTCATAGTGGAATTGTCCACTCAAGAAGGGGGAAGAAAAGAAGAAGGGACCAGAGACTAGTACGGCCCCCGAAAAGGCCAAAAAGGAGGTCCACCTAGTGCAGACCCTTCCTATTCACGACAGCTCTAACTGCAAGGTAGTGGAGGTGATGCATGAGGATATAGAGCACACCTATTGTTTGACTCAGTGTTTGTGGTCACCGTAGTTTGGACCACATGACCTAGTTAAACTGGATGGTATTGTACATGGGACCAGGGTGCGGGTCATGATAGATGACTCTGCTAGTCATAATTTTATAAACTATGCTTTGGCCAAGAAATTAAAGATTCCCGAGCAGCCCAGTGCACATAAATACATTGTATCTATAATGCAAAGGCAAGATAAGAGGATATGGGATACTATGGTATCCAATTTGGAAGTCAATATGCAGGACTATACAGATTATATGGACTTCCAAATTATGAATATGGAGAGGACAGACCTAGTCTTAGGAAGAGAGTGGCTCTAGGGGTTGGGAGACACACTTAAATGCAGCTATCAAAACAACACACTTGAATTTGAAAAGAATGGAAGTAAAGTTTGTATTCAGGGAGAGAGAGAGAGAGAGATGTACCTAGTGCACCTCTCATTTCATCATTAGAGTTGTATAGTCTTTGTTATTCTCAGCATGTACAGGAGATGTTTTAATTGTATAGTCATGATATGGAGCATTGTACAGACAGCTCATCTGATGTATATTTGCATGCTAGGAATGTAAATATGGACATGACTTTCTACTATTCTTTTTTGCAAGAGTGTGTGGTTAAAAGTTTTAAGGATATTATGTTTGAGTATAGAGATGTTTTTCCCACTGACTTACCTAGAGGGCTACCACCTGAGAGAGGGGACATTGACCATGCCATTGAGGTTGTTACTAACACTCACCCTATTTGCAGGCCACCTTATAGGCTTAGTGTTTTGTAGCATGAGGAGGTTGAGAGGCGATTGCAGGATTATTTAGATAAGGGCTTCATTAAGCCTAGTAACTCACCTTCGGCATCGCCAATGCTCCTAGTAAAAAAGAAAGATGGCTCTATGAGACTATGTATAGACTATAGAGCACTTAAGGTAACTATCAAAAATAGGTTTCCAATGCCTAGATTGGAAGATCTATTTGATCAGTTACATCAAGCTAGGTATTTTACCAAGCTTGATCTTAGATCAGGATATCATCAGATCAGGATTAGGGCATAGGATGTCCCTAAGACTGCATTTAGGAATAGATATGGGCACTATGAGTTTTTGGTGATGGCTTTTGGTCTCACCAATGCTCCTACCACTTTCATGAAGCTCATGAATATTGTTTTATGGCCCTATCTAGGACATTTTGTAGTAGACTTTTTGGATGACATTCTGATCTATAGTGCATCAGAAGAAGAGCACTTGGAACACTTAAGAAAGGTATTTCAAGTGCTAAGGGAAAATTCACTCTTTGCTAAAGGATTTAAAGTGTGAATTTTTCAAAACATATGTTAGATACCTTGGGCATATAGTCTCTCAGGATGGAATCTAGATGGATCCTGAAAAAGTAAGGGATATTATGGAATGGCCACATTCAAGGAACCTAGAAGAGTTGCAGATCTTCCTAGGTTTATCAGGTTTCTATCAAATATTCATTAAGAACTATGCTAAAATTGTTTTCCCGATGATAGAACAGCTTAAAGGGAAGGGGAAAGCCTTTCATTGGGGAGACGAACAGAAGTAAAGTATGGAGAAATTGAAAGTAGCAATTGCTACAGCTCCACTTTTACATATAGCAGATCCCAACAAACCATTTGTGGTTGAGACTGACGCAAGTGACTTTGCTATAGGAGTGGTTTTAGTACAGGATGGTCGACGAGTAGCTTTTGAGAGTAAGAAACTAGAACCGGCTCAGAAGAATTACTCCATCTATGAGAAGGAGTTGTATGCAATTTTCCATGCTTTGAAGAAGTGGGGTCATTATTTGTATGGTGCCCAAGTTACGATAGTGTTGATCAAGAGAGCATTAAGTGGCTCTCTAATCAAATAGACCTTAAAGGTCATAAGGCCTGATGGGTAGAGACCCTTCAAGAGTTTGATTATGAGCTCAGGTATAGGAAGGGAAAGTTTAATGTAATGGCTGATTCACTTAGCTGCATGCCTATGCTCAATGGACTGAGTTTTACTCAGATCACTAGTGAGCTACTTGAGTCCATTAGAGGAAAATGTAGGCTTGATCCTGCATATTCTGAGATTTGGGAAGCCATAGAGAATGGGAATCATGATATATGGGTTTCCAGTGAGAATGGAGTATCGACGGGTACTAAAGAAGGAATCAAGTGGAAGAATTACACTATCCATGATGGATATCTGTTATATAAAGGTAAGGTGTGTGTCCCTAGATATTTTGAGATGAGACGGCATATTTTGTATGAGTGTCATGACACACCTAGTGCGGGACACCTAGGAGTTAATAAGACTTATGATCTTGTTAAGAGGCATTTTTATTGGCCTGGACTTCATAAGGATGTCTTAGAGTATGTGCTTAAGTGCACTAAATGCCAAGTCAACAAAGCTGAGAGATTGAGGATTGGAGGAATAATCCACCCATTGGATAGTCCTAATGGGAAGTGGGAGAGTATCTCCATGGACTTTATAGGAGGATTACCTAAGACACAGAGAGGGCACGACTCAGTCTGGGTAATTGTGGATAGGTTAACCAAAATGGCTAGGTTTATTTCGACACGTACTACAGTGAAGACACCAGAGTTGGCCAGACTCTTTGTAGAGAACCTATACCGGTTATATGTTCTTCCTTTGGACATAGTTTCTGATCGGGACAGGAAGTTTACTAGCCACTTTTGGAGAGCAATCTTCAAAAGGTTGGATACGAAACTTAGCATGAGTACGACCGATTATCCACAATCAGATGGGCAAACAGAGAGGGTTAACCAAATCCTAGAGGATATGCTTTGAGCACATGTGAATGAAAGGCAAACTAATTGGGAAGATTACTTACCTATAGTAGAGTTTGCATATAATAGTCTCAAGCACTCTTCCACTAGGCATAGTCCATTTATGCTTATGTATGGGTTTCAGCCAAGAGCTCCTTATGTAGTAGGCTTGGAGAATGAGAAAGTTCAAGCTGCAAAGGACTTCTTAGAAGAGATGAATGATATGCTTAGGCTTGCTAAGGACAACATTAGGAGAGCTCAAGATAGAGCTAGAGCCTATGCTGACCCTCAAAGGAGAAATGTCAACTTTGAGGTAGGAGAGCAGGTCTATCTTACAGTTCCATCTAGGTCTGAAACCATGAAGACGGGACCCTGTCCAAAACTATCTCCTAGGTATGGCTAACCATAGGCTTATGTCCATTCCAAGCCTCATAAGGAGTAATGACTCTCAATGATTTTGTAGGGTAGCGATTGAACACATAGTTTTCACACATGACTGCTTCCATCCAAAACTTTTCAGGAAGGTGCTTTCCTTTAACCATAGTTTGCATACATAGTTTGCACACATGATTGCTTCCATCCAAAAATTTTCAGGAAGGTGCTTTCCTTTAACCATACATCGTGCAATTACAAGGAGTGTTCTATTTTTATGCTCAGTAATACCTTTCATTGAGGTGTATATGGCACCGTACATTGGTGTCAAATACCTCTTCCAGGAAGAAAAGCATTAAACTCATGTGACATGTATTCACCACCACGATCCATGCATAGAGTCAAAAGCTTTTGTGAAGAAAACAGTTTTCCCATAGCTAAAAATGCTTTGACGCAAGAAAATACCTCATTCTTTGCTTTCATAGGATACACTCATGTATAGCGAGTAGCGTCATCAATGAAGGTAACAAAATATACATGCTTCCCAAAAGATGGAGTCTTGACGGTACCACATACATCACTATGAACAAGCTGCAATTTTCTTGTAGTGTGTGTATGACTATCTTTTGGAAAAGAAGCACAATGCATTTTTCCAAGAATGCAACCTTCACATCCATCCTTTTTAGTGGACTCGAGTGTTGACAAACAAATAACCATGTCCTTCTTTTGCAAGTAAAACAAACTATTGAAATTCAGGTGACCGAAATGAGCATGACAAAGCTCCATTTCAGCCATGGAAGAAGTATAAGCAACCAAGGCATTCAAGGTAGCCCTCTTGTATGTATCCATGTGATACAAACCATTACATAATGTACTGGACATCACGATAAAACTACCATTTCTAAAATCATGAACCATACACTTATCAGCAATAAAGTGTACATGAAGTCCAACTTTGGCAATCAACGAAACCAAAATTAAGTTCTTGTTGATACCGGGCACATACAATGCATTTTTCAAGAGAATCACACCTCCATTTGCAGTTGTAAGCTCAATTTCTCCTACTCGAATGATAGGATAAGAGGCATTTTTTGCACACACCACATGTCCTCCTTTGGGTGCATCTTTCAAAGATGCAAAAAACCTTTTGCATGAAGTTATGTGCTTTGAAACACCACAATCAAAGAATCAATCCAAATCAGCCTCACTCACAACCATACATTTAGAATGCAAAGATGCATCATAATGACATGTAACAACACATGCCCAAAAACCTTGAGCCATGTTAGCTTCATCATTTTTTGCATTTGCTAAATTTTCAACAATAGACATGTCGGATTCCTTCTTCTTTTCATTGCACTTAGCAAGCTTTCTACACTCATCAATAGTATGACCAGCGTTTCGGCAATATTTGCATCTCTTTATCTTTTGCAAATCAGAATCATTAGAGTAATGAGTGGAAGAGGAAGGTTGAGGCTTTGGTTTTGACGAACCCAAAGCTGAACCATACTTGCTTTTCCCCTTTTGTGAGATAGCAAGTGCTTGCGTTCCCTCAATCAAACCATTCCCATTCACTCTAGATTGCTCTTCTTGCAAAAGAAGAGACACAACCTCATCAAATGCATACATATTGGGATTCCCTTTTGCAACCAAATGGAGTGTAATAGCAAAGCTTTGAAAAAATTCTGGTAATCCTTTCATCAATGTAGAGATGAGTGATGCATCCGGAATAATCCCATCTATGTTTGGTAATGGCTCTTTCGAGTCCCTGATGCATGTAACATACACATCCACAGACTCATTTTCAGCCATACATACATCCTCAAGTTGCTTCCTCAAGTATGCAACATGTGCTTCATTAGGCATGGCATACAAAGAAGCAAGAGTGTCCCATGCTTGTCGATGTAGAACATGACCGAATGTGTGGAACTATATGACACTTCATAGAAATTGCAATCAATGCATGAGCTTGAGCATCTTTTCCATCCCATCTAATCATTGTGATATAGATTAGTGTATCACAGGTGGACAAGGAGTAACCATTGTACTTGAAGAAGTAGCTCCATCTATGATAGTAGACTGTGAAGTAGAAGAACCTACAGGTCTTCGATCTACATCTGCCACTATGCTACAAAGTTGTTTTGCAACAAGAACATGCTTCATCATGTAACACCACATTGGACAGTTGGTTCCATCAAGCTTATCCTCAACTTGAATCATGGAGAATAAGTCATTGATGCCCGCCATTTCACTAAAGAATAAAAATGTGACAAAATCTTTACTTCGAGTAAAGTTGAAATGAATGCTGAAATTTCAACTCACCTCTCTCTCCGTCTCTTTCTCTCTCCCTTCCTCTCTCTTGCTTTCTATCCTCCTGTCTCTCTCTCTTGCACTTTGTCTCTCTATCTATCTCTCTCTTTCCCTCCCTCCCTCCGTCTCTATCCCTCTCTAGAGAGAGAGAGAGAATCAGAGAGAGTGAACGCTCACTCTGATGGTGATTTTGAGTGCATGAATGGTTTTGAAATGGGGGTAAAACCTCAGTGTAACTTAGTGCAACCGGTGTCATCTCCTGTTTGGACTTCATGTCCATTCCTTAGATCCTCCAAGTCTGAGAGTAGAGCTACATTCCATGCTACATGATTTGAGCCACCTAAATCTATATAGAATACATGTTCATCTGATTTACCTTCTTTCATGGTCATGTTCATTAGAAGGAGTGAATCCTCTTGTATTTGGTCATCTATATACTTTTTGTAGTCGCTTCTTCCTCTATATCCTCCTTGGTGGTTGTTGTTGTTGTTGTATGAGTTGTTATTGAAGTTGTTGAATCTACCTCTTGAGCTTCCATAGCCTCCTCTATTGTAGCCTCTTCCTCTTTGGTTTCTAGGATTCCTAAAACAATTCTCAATGATATGATTAGTTATGCCACATATGGCACATGGAGATGACCCTTGAGCTCCCCTCTACCTTGTCTTCCTCCTCTGCCTCTTCCTCTTGAGCATCTACCTCTTCCTCCTAAGTTTTCTTGAGAGGTGCTACCTTCATCATCGGACTTCTTACCTTTGTCTTTTCTATCTTTATTCTTATTTTTGTTTATATAGAGCAGAGGATTGATTACCTTTTGAGTTTTCTCTGTTCTTCATAAGCTTTGCCTCATGTGTGAACAATTGTCCCATGAGAGTGTTGAAATCAAGCACTTATATGTCCATGTAGAGTTCCATGGCTATGGTGAAAGTTCCCATTTTTTATCTATAGTTATTCCATTGATTACTTGCCTTAGTATTTGCTCTTCATCAAGGACTTCTCCAATGCTTCCAAGTTGGTCTGCTATGTCCTTTATTTTGGTGACAAAATCAGTCACATTCTGCTTGGGCATCTTCTTGAGTGTGGTGAATTCCATCCATAGTTGATTTTTCCTTGCCTTGGTACTTGATGAGAAGAATGCTTCAAGAGCATTCCAAGTCTCTTGTGAAGGTTTGCAACTCCTAATGTGTAGAAGTAAAAAATCAAAGAATGATTTAAGAATATATGGCCTTGCTAGAACATCCTTTGAGCACCATGCATTCAACCTCTCTTGTTCTTCTTGTTTTGGTTCGACCTCGCTTCTAAGGATTGGCATCATCTCATCTCCATATATGTAACAATAGAGGTTTCTTCCTTGAAGATAAGCTTACATTCTTAGTGAACAAGTTGAATATTTGCCTCAATCCAATTTTTCTATGGATGAAGGAAATCCATCCCCCATGTTGATTAGTTTCGCTGATACCACTATGAGGAGATGAAATGTTGATTCCAGAGATGAGGTGGTGCTGAAAAAAGTCTGCTCTACACCTTCCAATCTAGCTTCATATATGCTTAGTATACGTCCTTAGCTTCATAATGGTGCACATAGAATCATAAATTATTTTGAAGCATCACTCTCAATTTTTCACATCAAAATAGATGAGTTCTATATGCAAGATCTATGCAGAAGTTTCTAGTTTGGGAAGAGAAGGTTTCATTGCTATGCTCAAAGCTCACAACCTCATATAAATTGACCAGAGAGCTTTTTCACACATCTAATTGAAATGTATAACTAACTAAATAAATTTATTTCATGAAATTAAATGCATCATACAAGGAGAAATGAATTTATCAAGTCAAGGAGGTCACCCCAACTTTTCAAGATCTAGAAGATGTGCAAAAAAAATCAGCTTCTTCGCTCCATATCTCGAGATCTACTTAATCAAACTTGATGAAATTTAATATAAAACAATATAAAACAATAGACAATGGGTGAATAGACATAGTGAAATTGATTCCACAAGTTCACTCAAATGATGAAGATGCTAGAACAAATAGTATACAAAAATTTGTTGAAGGAAATGTATCAAAATATGAATGCTATTAAACATATGATACAGATGAAGTGTAGTGGACTACACATAGATAAAGTGAGCTGAATGTATGCTCAATGGTGTTGCTCAAATCCTCTCTAAAGTTCTGGCTTATCCCATGAATAAAATCATGTGTATTCATACACATTGTTTGAATTTTAAGTTTGAATATTCTCACCTAAAAAGTGATCCTAGACTTGGGATGGACTTGATTTGATTCCTTCTACCAAATGCGTCATGGTTTTAGCCTCCTAAATTCACGAGATTCTTTCTTCTTTTGACATTCACCTTTATCCAAGATAAATATAATGAAATTGACAAGCATAAGTTCATATGTAGGTCTCTATGGGAGGTTACAAATATATGTGTAGTCATTAATTCTTAGAAATGAACTTAGGCTTGCTAAATGTACCAACAAGAACATGGAGGTGTTCATTGGTGAAAGGGCATCCAAAATTCTCAACAACACATCTTAATGAGGTACATGAAGCATGTCGATTTGGGAAGCAAACTAGGTTGCCTTTCAAGTGAAGCAAGTATGTTTCTCCAACGGTTTTGGATCTAGTGTGCAGAGATGTACGGGGACATTCAAGACAACCCTCACATGTAGGTAATAGGTACTTTGTTATATTTATTGATTCAAGGAATATTTATTTGTATATAATTAAGCACAAATCACATGTGTTTGAAGTATTCAAGAAGTACAAAGCACTTGTTGAGAATAAAACACATTAGAGGATAGAAACCTTAAGGTCGGATAGGGGGAGAATATTTATCCAATGAATTCGCAAGACTCTTAAAATATGAAGGCATAAGGATTAAAAAAATGGCATTTTAGAAAGAATTAATAGATGAATTGTAGATGTTTCTAAATGCATGAATGAAATGAATGAACCTTTTTCATATTGGGCTGATGTAGTAACCACATCAGCATATATTATGAATAGGATACTAACTTCAGGGGTTCATGCTCTTACTCAAGATAAGGTATACTATCAAAGGAAATCAAAGGATTTCTGGTTTCATATTCTATGTTCATGTCCCATAGGAAGTTAGAGAAGGTCAACTTGATGCTAGGGCTCTAAAATTTGAAAAATGGATTTTTATTGGCTATTAAATTGAGCAAAAGGGTACAAGTGTTATAATCCATTAAGTAAGAACCTTAGAGTTTCAAGAGATGTTTTTTTATGAGTTAAAACCTTGGCATGGATGTGTGAATGATTTGCAGGAAGAAGGCCTAGCACATGCAGATCAAGTACATGAAGAGCAAGTGCAAGTAAGCACTACATTTAGGGGACAAGGTATGTGGAATCTTTGAGAAACCTCATCATCATGGAAGAGAAAGAAAAGGATCACTTAGATCCCACATCAAAATGTAGAGACAATAGAGGTAATGGAGGAAACATGGTAAGAGATTTTCATTCAAGTGAGATGAATATGAAATTGAAGAAGTTGTAACTTCTAAAGTGAAGAAGAAAAAGACATGGAAGTAATATCTAGTCATAAGTAGTGAAAGGAGTTCAAAAATGACTAAACACCCTATTCAAAATCTCACCTTATGATAGCTTTATTGCAAAGCTTTATGCTTATGTTACACATGGTATCAAAGACTTAGAGCCATCAAACTATGAGGAAGCTAGCCAATACAAGGAATGGAGAGATGTTATGGATGAGGAGACTCAAGCTCTCCAAGAAAACCAAACTTAGGAACTAGTAACTAAATAAGAAGGCATGAAGATGGTCATGAACAAGTGGGTGTACAAAGTCAAGGGGAACTTAGATGGATCTTAAGCTAGGTGCAAAACAAGGTTCATAATTGAGGGCTACACACAAACATATGGGCTTCATTAAAAAGAAACTTTTTGTCCTATTGCAAATAAGAGTAGAATTAGGATTTTGATTTTAGTGAAAACTTCTAAAAGATGGAAAATGTACCAAGTATGAATTAAAAATGCTTTTCTTAATGGAAATTTGGAAGAAGCAGCTTATATTTATCAAGCCATAGGTTATGAAGACAAGAAGAAGCCTCATTTTGTATGTATACCAAAGAAAGCTTTGTATGGACTTAAGCAAGAACATAGAGCATGGAATCAAAGATTGGTTGAGTACCTAATCAAGTGTGGATATATTGTAAGTGATCTAAATCTTTGAGTTTACATCAAAAGGATTGATGGACAGTCTATATACATATGCAAATATGTTCATGATCTTATCATAACAAGTGATAATGATGCAGATATCAAAGAAATTAAGGCAAAGATTTGGAATGTTTGGCTGCTCTAAACTTTGTAAAATTACTTCTGTAGACAATAGTAGGTTTGGGGAATGGGGATTAGTGGATAATTCCAATGCATTTTTATTCTCGCACATAGGACAATCTTAACATTCAATATACCTTAATACAATAAAACAGATGACACGGCTTAACAAGAGATTATAGATATAGCACCAATGTAACTGTGTATATTACTACTCAGAATACAAGTTCTCTGTATACAGAGTTCCAACTTCTTCTCTACTCCGCTCTATCTCTCACTTGGCTTTTCTCTATGCGATTCCAATACTCATATGAATGATATGTTCCCATTACATGGTATGTCTGTTGAATTCACTAGAAGTTTAATCGACCTATTTACAAAATATATAATTTAAGATACGTTTTGATTTACAAAATATTTGTACCGGCGATAGCCTAACACCACCACACATGGTGGACTCAAACCCAAAAGTTAAGGATCGTCCGTATTAGATGAGGGATTATTAATTCTCCCTAAATCATAAAGAAATTCATCAAAAACTTCAGAGAGATTGGAGACTCCAAAATCAATAATATCCCAAAAGCATCCTTGTTTGGATTTTGATGAAGTTGGGCAGTCCAGGCAGCAGCTTCCACTTTAGCTTCCAAAAAATTAGTTTTAAGCTTATCCAGAAAATCTTGAGTAGCTTCTTGTTCTTCCTCATTTCATAACCAAACTCTTTGCAGCTCTACACTTTGTTGAATTAATCTAGCTTCTATATCAGCAATCTTTTTCTGCAATTCTTCTTTATTCTACAATAGGTAGGAAATCTCTATCTCTTTATCAGCGAGTATTTGAACATGACCTGTATTATTCTGATTAGCTTCTTGCAATTGAATTTCCAATTCTTTTATTCTGCCAATCCTAAGCCTGGCTGTTGGAATTTGGATAAAAAAATGTCACCAGTGCTTTCATGGCCCATCCTATAGCTTGATTGTATACTTTATGATATGCAATCACTTCGAGGATTACGATAGAATCAATGGCATTTGAAACTTTCCTCGATCGAGTGACTACCACCATTGCAAGTTCTTCAAAGGTAAGCATTACCATATTAGTCATTGGAGCTTTCAATCTTGCCTCTTACTTTCATCGATCATAATCCAGAGCATCAAGATAATCCACATGAATATAACCAAATTCTAGACAAAAGCAACACTACATAACTTTTCCATCCTTGGGGTATTCTACATCTTCTCTATGGTAACGATTAAAAGGTTGGTGACCTCGGCCATATCTTGAATAGTTTGGCCTATTTTGTCATCAATTACCTGAAAAATTCGATTCTGGTGCAACTCGAGAACTAGCAGAATCATGTACCTATACATTCTGCACTGAAGGATTAGAGTACCATTGACCATTGGCTCGAGGTTTTGGATACATAAAGTTAGTTAAGACTATCTGATTACTACTCTTATATCTACATTGATCTGTATTGTGGTTCATCATTTTACATATTGCATTGATGCTACA
The DNA here is from genome assembly GCA_020310875.1 of Ceratopteris richardii. Taxonomy (NCBI): domain Eukaryota; kingdom Viridiplantae; phylum Streptophyta; class Polypodiopsida; order Polypodiales; family Pteridaceae; genus Ceratopteris; species Ceratopteris richardii. The sequence continues at coordinate 139,234,442 of CM035409.1, read as the reverse complement.
TGCCCTGGATTTTTGCATTTAGTACAAAACGTTTGGCTATATGGATCAACTATAGCCAAAGAATTTGGATTTACCATATTTACCACATCGAAAGAGTGTTGCCAAGCCAGATTGGTAGCTTTGAGGTTGTGTTCCAACTGCTCTATTGCATCAATAATCTGGTCCAAGCATCTGGTGCCATCTAATGCAAATAAACATATTTTTTTCTTTCAATATTAAATTTAGTTCATCCATGAACCAACCTCTTATGACATCTTCAAGAGGTTGCTCCAATTTTGGAATTTTTTGCAAGGTGCTTCTGAAGAGTGATGTGTAGTCCACCACCGTCTGGTTGCATTGTTGCACCATATACTATGAAGTAATGTTTGTCATCCATTCTTCCACTGAATCTATTGAACTACATTCCATTGGTTTGTTGTATAGGGGCTTCATAATGAATGGAACCTACCACAGCTTCCACTCATCATCTATAGGTACCAATGAAATTCCTTCTTCCTCTATCTTTACTGCATGTGAAAACTCCATCTTGCTTCTTGCACCAAATTGCCATTGTAACACCATCTTCTCTTCTACTAGTGGCTTCATCCAAACAGAATTGAGCCATGTAATAGCTCTTTCTTTATCTACCATTTTGTCCCAAAACCTATTAGGAAAAAATTATGTCTTGCATTTCTGACTTGGTAGGCCTACGAGTGGCCAATTCTAATGATTATTAGCTCATTAGACACATCTCATTGTCTTTAATTTGTTTGAATTTTCCATGTAATAGCTCTTTCTTTATCTTCTATTTTGTCCCAAAACCTATTAGGAAAAAATTATGTCTTGCATTTTTTACTTGGTAGACCTATGTTGATATATTTAGGTCGTGATGTGTGTGAATACTCTAGGACCGCCAGGGCACTTTTTTCCCTCTTTAGGAGCTTTTTTTCCCTGGCTTGTATATAGGCCTATTGCCCTAACGGGCTATTTATCTTTGTACATTATAGTGGTAATACATTTTGTATTGTGTGTTGTGCTCCAAGCTTCTTCTTCTTCTTCCTTGTGTTGTCCACGTGCTTCCACAAACATCTAACTCCAACAATTGGTATCAGAGCAGGTTGCCACTTCATCTAGGGAGTTGTCTACACCTCTTCGGTTGCAGTCTCACAATCGCATGAAATTTGATAAGCATACTCAGGGTGTTTTAGAGATCAAAACAACTTCGTTTTGTGGTGCCGAAATCACGATTTGAGCTCATTTTGTCCTCCAAATGCACTATCGCAGTGCTTGTGTAGACTATTTCATCTTTTTGTGGCAAAGGTATATACCAATTTCTGTTTGCCAGTATAAGCATCTTGAAGTCTACAACAGGTTTAATAGAATTTGGCAGGGCAGTTCTATTCAACTTTTTGAGATACACTCAATTTTCTACATCAAGGTATTTTAGTCACCAACCATGGCTGAAAGCAGTGATGTATTTCGTATGTTGGATGTTGAGGATAAGTTGGATGGTACCAACTACATGTTATGGGATTATATGATACGTCATGTATTGGTCACAAAAGGACTATGGAATATTATGCAAGGTGTTGAAAGAAGTCGTGTTACACTTGTGAATACAGGTATTGTAAATACAGGTGCTGAAACTGATGGAGATGGTGTCAAAGATGATGATATTCTGTAGATTCCTATTCGTGCTATTGTTTTTGTTGCACCTATTGTAGAGCAAATTCATTGAGATGGCAGAGATGCTTAGGCACATGCATTGATAGCTTTGTCTATCAAACGTGCCATTATTCCTCACATTTGCTCTTCCCAAATAGCTAAGGATGCTTGGGATACACTTACCACATTGTACCAGGCTAGGAATGAGGCTCATGTTGCTTACCTCCAAAAACAATTGGAGAGTGAGCACATGAATGAAGGAGATTCTATGGACAGTTTTCTCTCAAAGATCAAGGATTTGAAAGAACATTTGATTTCTGTTGATGAAGTTATACCATATAGCTCACTTGTGCAGACCGTTCTAAATGGTCTTCCCGACTCATATCAGAGTTATGCTTCTACTCTTCGTTTGATGATGAAAGGCAATCCAAATGCCTTGTCATTTGAGGAGTTCGTCTCTGTGTTGTTGTAGGAAGATCAGTCTAGGCAGAACAGGTCTATTATGCATGTTGCAGATCAAGCTAGTCAAAAGGGCAAAGGAAAATGGAGCTCTTCTACTAGTAAGCAGAAATCTGCAAATGTTGCACATTCGAAGAAGGAAGACAAAGATGAGAAGAAATCAAAAAATCAAAAATTGTTTTGCAAATACTGTAAAAGCAAATGATCATGTCATTAAGATCTATCCAAAACTGGCTGCTAAAGAGGCAAAGAAGAAAGATGTCAGAATGGTTGTTGCAGAGGCCTCTACACCAAAAACAGAGTCTATTAATCTTGTACAGGATGAAGAATGGGCATTTACTACCGTCTACAATTTTGACCCATCTTCTCATGATCAGTGCATGTCTACAGTAGACTCAAATGTTTGGTACTTTGATAGTGGGGTGACCAAACATATTACTTTGCAGCATAGTTTCTTCTCTTCACTTGAGCCTACCCCTACAGGGAATACTGTTACATGCGCCAACAACTCCTCTTATCCTATTATTGGAGTTGGTAAGATCATTTTGACTACTACTGATGGTAGTTTTTTCACTTTTTTAGATCCTTTGTTTGTGCCAGGGATCAAGAAAAATCTGTTATCAGTTTCTGCATTAGCCAAGATTGGCTTGGTTGTGAAATTTGTTGATGACAGATGTATAGTTCATGATCTGTCAAATGGCGATGTCATTATTTCTTCCGGCATTTTATTATGTGGGTTGTATACGCTCATAGACTATGAAAGATCTGTAAATGATTGGCATGTGCAATACATGATTCTCAGGCTATGTCAAATGCAAAGCTTTGGCATGCACGCTTTGGTCATCTGAATTTTGCTAGTTTGTTATGCCTACAGAAATCTAAAATGGTGTCCTATTTGCCCAAACTTGAGGCACCCGGAAAACATGTTTGTGAAGGTTGTATTTTGGGCAAAATGCAGATTTCTTCCTTTCCAAAAGATGGTTCAGTTCGGGCTACTCAGAAATTGCAGCTTGTACATAGTGATGTCTGTGGTCCTATGCAGACACCTTCTTTTGGGAACTATCTTTACTTTGTGACTTTCATCGATGATTTTTTTAGGCATGCATGGGTATATCCATTGAAGGCAAAGTCAAAAGTGTTTATGCACTTCAAACAGTTTCTAGTTTTGGCTAAAAATCTGTCAATATCTCAAATGGGTACCCTCCATTCTGATCGAGGGAGGGAATATATGTCTTCTAACTTTAATGCATTTCTGGTTGAATGTGGGATAAAACATCAGTGTACAATGCCATATATACCTCAACAGAATGGGGTTGTTGAATGGAAGAACAGGTCACTCATGAAGATGGAGAGGTGTACGGTCAAGAGTCAGGCTTTACCACATAGTTTCTAGCTTGAGGCTGTCATGTGTGTAGCATATGTACTTAACAAGTATCCCACTAAATCACTACAATCTAACACTCCATATGAGGCTTGGCATGGTTGCAAGCCATCTATTGCTCATCTGCATGTTTTTGGTTGTTTGGCATATGCATTAGTGTCTGAACAACATCATAGAAAATTGGATGATAAAGTAGTAAAATGTATTTTTGTTGGGTACAATTCTGAAAGCAAAGACTATCGTCTATATCATCCACAGACTAAACACATTTTGGTTAGCCATGATGTTGTGTTTATGATGCTATTCAGCCTTTACTTTCATGTACTAAGGAGACATCTGTTAGCTCCAAAGACATGTATGATACTTTGCTGCCTCTTTTTACAAGTGGAAAATCTAGTGATGGTCCTAATGAGGCAACTTCTCAACCTTTGCAAGTTTTTTGTGATGATGTAGATCATTCCATTTCTAATGCAGATTTACATGATGCACTTGTTGATGAGAGAGTTGATATTGAGCAGGGAAAACCATGCCAAAATGACTTGTGCAGACTTTGCTTGATAGCAAATTAGATGCACATTTGTGGTATACGTTGATGACATGCTACTCACTGGTCCTCATGACATGCATATTGCTGATTTTAAGGCTGATTTGCATGCCTCATTTAAGATGTCTGATTTGGGGGCATTTGCATCACTATTTTGCCATTCAATTTATGCAAGTTGATGGTGGAATGGCTGTGTCAAACAAAATATATTGACACATTATTGTAGTGTTTTGGCCTTGAAGATTATAAGCCTCTTGCCACTCCTATGGAGACAGGTTTAGGATTGAGTTTTCATGATGCTAGAGATGCATTTGATGTTGTTCTCTATCAGCAGGCTGTTGGATGCTTGATTTATTTATGCATTACTCGACTAGATATTCAGTTTGCGGTCTCACAGATGAGCAGGTTTATGCATTGCCTAGGTGTCAAGCATTGGCAGGTGGTTAAGCGCATCTTTCACTACTTGAGTGGTACCTAGCTACTTGGATTGTTTTATCCCAAGGGGGGATCACTACTGCCAGATTTGCATGCTTTTTCTAACAGTGATTGAGCTGGTTGCTATGACACTTGTGTGTCCACCAGTGGTTTTTGCTTCATGCTTGGTAGCTCATGTATATCTTGGTTGAGCAAGAAGTAGCCTACTATGGCCACTTCCAGTTGTGAGGCTGAGTATAGGGAAGCTTTCACAACAATTGTTGAGTGTGTGTGGCTCAGATGCCTTATGGCTGATTTGGGTGTTGGCCAATCTTCTGCCACCCTTGTCTTCACTCACAATCAGAGCACATTGGTAGTTGCAAGGAACCCTGTGTTCCATGCTCGCACTAAGCACATTGAGGTGCATTATCATTATGTCAAGTAGAGGTTCTCTGCTGGGGAGATCAGCTTGGCATCTGTGCCCACACAGGAGAACATTGCAGACCTTTTCACAAAGGCTCTACCTAGGGAGAAGTTTGAAGCTTTCCACAAAGCTTTGGGGTTACTTCCTTTTGTGTATTGATTCCACATAGCTTGGCACTTCCTTATACATGAGTGCCAGCTCCTTGTTCACCACATCACTCCTAGGGGGGATTTGTTGATATATTTAGGTAGTGATTTTTGTGAACACTCTAGGACTACCAGAGCACTTTTTCCCCTCTTTAGGAGGTTTTTCCCCCCTCGCTTGTATATACACCTATTGCCCTAATGGACTACTTATCTTTGTACATTCTAGTGGTAATACATTATGTATTGTGTGTTGTGCTCCAAGCTTCTTCTTCTTGCTTGTGCTATTCACGTGCTTTCATAGACATATAACTCCAACAACCTAGAGGTTTCCAATCTAATGATTCATAGCTCATTAGACACATCTCATTGTCTAGTTTGTTTTTTTTTAAGGTTTTTACAATTGGATTCTAGAATTGAGAGATATGGCCATTTTACTGAGTATTAGTTTGAGAGCACATAGGTCTTGGGTAGGATGCAAACTTCTTGTTGTGCATTAGTTGGAGAGATATTTGAACACATTCTCACACAAAGCACATTAAGATGCACTATCATCATGCCGAGGCGAGCTTCTCTACTAGAAGATGAGTCTAGCATATGTCCCCACACAAGATAATGTTGCATACCATTTTACAAAGGCTTTACCTAGGGAGGAGTTTGAAGCTTTTCACAAAGCTTTGGACTTTCTTCCTTTTGTGGCTTCATTTCTTTCTATATATGTTGGGAGCAGTCAAGCCACCGAAGAAGTCACAAGACAAGGAAGCCAAGAAGGGAACCAGCGCGGAGAGAAGGCACAAGCAGACTAAGTAGTCAACGAAGATCTGGCAAGTAGGCCATTCAAATTTTTCCAAAACAACATCTCCATAGCAGTGATTCTCATCACTACAAATCATTGTAAATACCATTTCACCTTTTTGTAACTCCATTTTGTGCAAGCCAAGGAGTCCTCGAGCTTGAGGAGTATTAGAAGTATCATTGTACCAATTTTCATGATTTTTAGACTTCGTTTGAGCCTCCAAATAGGCCCTATAACCTAATTTTTAACTAGGCCGGACACTAGGTCTGGACAGGGCCAAAAGCTAGTCAAAAACTATAAATAGAGCTAGAGAGCTCATTTTTGAGGGTAGCTTGTAATAGAATTGAACTTGTATGAGCATTTTGGAAGTAATCTAAAAGAACTCCATTATCTTTCTCTTTGTTCTTGCCTTGTGTGCTCGTGTGTGTGTATGTGTGTGCATGTTTGTGTGCTTCTCACTCACGCACTTGTGCCTTCACTTGTTCGAGGTCATCATACCATCCTCACGTCTTCCCGGATTGACATTTTGGAGGTGCTACTCATCATTGAGCTACACCAAATTTTGGCGCCATTGCCGGGGATCGAGCTTTGAGGACGAGTGTGTGATGGTAAGACGTAGAGTTGAGGTGTTGGAGTCGTAGGTAATTTCTTTACTTTTATCTATTTTCTTTCGTTTTCTTCATCATCATCATCACCATCATCATTCTGACCATCTCCCACCTCCATCTCCATCATCGCGAAAAATTTCACACCATTCCCCTCATTTCATTTGTGAGAGAGAGCGAGAGAGCGTTTGTGTGTGTCTGCTATTCTGTGTTTTCTGAGATTTTTTGCAGGAATCAGCATCCCCAGTAGCTGCACCAGCTCTGGCAGGTAAAAAATCTGATTGTGCAGGTCCCGAGGCGTTGACCTCTGTCAATTGCAACCGGCAGAAAAGTTGGCTTTTTTGCAAAACAAAGTGCATAACCATGATGTGTAGGCCTAGGGCATCCTAAATATGTGTTTGAAATTTTAATATGTCTCTGTTTTCTATCAATCATGATTGACCTATCAATCGCGATCGAAAAATGATGACGGACACTTGCCGACGGCTCTATCAATCACGACCGACACCTCGATCGGGACCAACTGAGTCAACGACCGATTGACCACGACCGACAGAATTTGCACGCCACGTGTCAATCGCGATCGAGCCATCAATCGCGATCGACCCATCAATCACGACTGACAGCCCCGACGGACCTGTCAATCGCGACTGACCCAGTCAATGACTATTTGACAACGACCGATAGACCCCTCGCGACGGACCTGTCAATCACGATCAACAGAGTCAATGAACCTTTGACCACGATCGACTGAATTTCCGGGCCACGTGTCAATCATGATTGACCCATCAATCGTGAGTGACAGCCACGATGGACCTGTCAATCGCGATCGAGAGAGTCAACGACCCTTTGACCACGATTGACTAAATTTTCAGGCCACGTGTCAATCACGATTGACCCATCAATCGCGACTGACAGCCACGACGGACCTGTCAATCGCGACCGACATGTCGATCACGACCAGGGTAAAAAATAAGATCACCCCCTGACTTGAAAGTATATAAATGTGGGTGAATTTCTTGAAGTATATCTTATTATAATTTTAAATATTTTGGCGAATTTCAATGAAAAATTTCATTTGAAATATAAAAAAATAGCAAATTTTTTAACGATAGACAAATTTTTGTGATAACCTCCAAAAACTATATATTTATGTGATCGTTTCTTCTATGTATGTATATACAAACTATAAATTGTGACATGCATATAAACCATTATATACTAGTATAGTGTGCTATATATTTACGTGCTATAAATTCACCATGAAAAAGCATTGTAAAGCATAGTTGATAGGGTGTACACACCTATCAAGCGATTGCAACTCAAAAAAAGAGTCCACAAGTGAAAAGTGCATGTCCGTGAATACAACAATCATGTATATGATGATAAATTCAAGCAAACCCCAAATTCACCATCGAAAAAAATCTCCATTGTGAGCTCATGGCGATCAACCACAAGACTATATAGCCATCCACAAACTGGAAACGGAAGACCAAAAAAATTCCAAATTGCAACTCGAACAAAAAATCCACAAGTGATGTCGATTAATACAACAATCATATGTACGAGGATGAATTCAAGCAACCCAAGATGTATATAGTATATATTGTTGTGGGTGTGTGTGTATGTGTGTATATATGTGTGTGTGTATTGTTTTGTATATATATATATACACAATGTTGTGTAAATATTGTGTATGTACTGGTGCATATACAAGTATATACTATTGTGTATGTACTGGTGCATATACTGAATACAGGTATATATATATATATATATATATATATATATATATATATATATATATATATATATATATATATATATATATATATATATATATATATATATATATATATGTGTGTGTGTGTGTATCTCTCTCTCTCTCTCTCTCTCTCTCTCTCTCTATATATATATATATATATATATATATATATATATATATATATATATATATATATATATATATATTGTTGTGTATAGATAACAATATGTACTATTGTATGTATATATAAAAACACAACAATATATACTATTGTGTATATACTATTGTGGAAGTATAGACTATTGTGTATAAACTATTATGGAAGTATAGACTATTGTGTGTGTATATTGTTATGTATTTACTGTTGTAGCTTGAATAGGCCTATAGCCCAATGCAAAATGTATGCTTGGAATATACTTTTTCAACAAAAAAATACAAACCACAACAAGACACATTTGTTGAATCAAATGAGGGTGTATAGATGCATTTTCGAGAGTACATTCTAATTTCAAACCCACAAAAAATAGCTGGTCGATCATTCAACTTGATTGGAGATATGATATTGGAAACTAGCTTGGCCATGGCTAGGTTTTCAGGTCACAATATAAGAACTACCTGGCCAATGTTTAACAAACAATCTTTTGTTCATAAGTTACAAAAACTCTTGCTAATATGCTATTCATTCACATTTGGAACAATCTTTAACCCATGGATTTGGAGCCTTCTTCGCTTGCATGGCCTTCACTCTCAACATTCTATTGGATTCATCATTAGCATTGATCAAAATAGCCTTAAGAAAAGGCATGAAAATATCATAATAGACTTGAAAGTCCTCCTTTGATGCATCAACCATAGATGCTAGAGCAATCAAGGCTCCTTGCATCGATCACTTGCCACTTTGCAAAAGTGTGAGCAATTTGGCTACAACCCCATCAAGATATGGATTGAGCAGCCCTGGCCCACAACTCTCCTGACATTCAAGATTGTTGTTGGCACATGATCCTGTACTCGAGCTTTCTGGAAATCATCCATGGCTTCAACCAATGCAGGAATACTCTTCGATGGAACTAGTTTTGCAAAATTGGGCCAAGGTCTGTGGAAATCTGCCCCAATAGCATTATTGGCTGCCCAATGCACCTTAGTTTGAGAATCTAGGAAAGAGTTCAAAACCATATTTACTACAGGCTCCAATGTCTTTGACATGATCTTAGCTCATCTTCTACAATCGGAGCCAAAGCAATGAGAGAAGCATAACATCTCTTCTAGTCCAATTCTGCAAGGTGTACTGAATTCTAATGTTGTAGGTAGCAGCAAACTGCCTGTATGGTCCTTGCATCACCAAGCTTCTCAAGCACGATGTTATCCAGATCATAGATTGCATGCACAGGCTCTACAAGCCATGGTTCAGGGACATCCAAATTCATTGTCAAAAGTTGAAAGGATGCTTGTTGAGCTCAAGGGATCAATGATAGCATCTACATGTACAGTTGCATTCTCATGCTCTTATACAATCGCACTATGCTCTAATCAAAGTGAGCTGCATCAGATCCTCGTTTTCGCAATGCTATTTCAGATGATATACACATGATGACAGAACTTAGGAAATCACTGGTCAAGTGATCAGGATCAATACCCTCCCATTCTATAGTTTCAATGATATCATTCATTGGCTTCACTCTTCGATCAAACTCTACTTCTTCCAAAAGTATGAAATCCTCTACAACAAACCCTTTATCATTACGCTGAACGAAAAGCTTACCATTCATGACCACTGCATTTGTGCCTGGCTGCAAACCAAGATGTGTAAACATGAACTGTGTTTTAGCTGCCACTTGTTTCCGGCACTCTTCTATAGACTCTTTATTATGGCCAGAACTATAAAAAAAAATCTATTCTCAAGTCAACTCATGTAGCAAAACTCAGAAAGTTATCATTGATTTTCTTACGTTTATCCTCTGTTGCAAAATTTTGGGTAGTATACCATGATAGTAGGTTGTGCAAAAATGGGAGGGCCTTTTTGAGCTTAGTTGGTGATCTCAACACTTCCTTAATTATTCTGACAACTAAAAATGAAGATGATAGCTTCCCAAAATCAGGTGAACCAGCAACATTAAAAAGTATTGCCACCCTACCCTTTTTAGATCCAGCCATCAAATATTTGATTGGCTACAGAAGTAGCTCAAAGCCCTGCTTGTTCTTCACTCAAAAATACCTTCCTCAATTGTAAGAAGAGACACATCAAATGTACCATCACCTAAGCCAAAAATGAACACATTTTTCTCCCTGACATTGGTGGCCTTTTTATCAAGACCATACACAATAGCAATTGCAGTAGGCTCATTGAGGATACACATCACATTCAATCCAGATATCATTCCATCACCTTTGGTGGACTGCCATTGAGAATCATTGAAGTATGCTAAAACAGTTACGATCGCATTCTTCAGAGTACTACCAAGAAATGCCTCTGTAATTTCCTTCATTTTGATGAGAACTATAGAGGAAATCTCTTCAGCAGCAAAGGACTTCTTCTTGCCCTTGTGCTGAACAACAATTGTGGGCATAAATTTATTATACAATTAGTCATAAACAAAAAAAGGTTTAGAACCAACCTATTTGAGAGAGGAGAAGGACATGAAGGTGTGGTCAAAGGATTGACAAAGGAAGAATGGAACAAAGTATGATAGCTATAGGACGACTTTTTAGGAAAGGTATATTCTCATTTAGTGCAGCATGTACATACTCAAGGAAGGAAGACAGCATAGTTGTCCATGCTTTAATGTCATGGTTACACATTTCATTGAAGGCAAGTTCTGCCTCTAAAATAGCTCCACACTTGCCATACATGCTCGCAAGGGATTTTCAACATGACTTGTAGTAAAACCTATGTTCTTGGTATCAAATTGTAAGGCCATGCGTATGTCTAAAGAGACTGCTTTGATTGGGTACCCATTCAATGTACATCCTCTATGTCTGCTAAGGTTCCACATACTTGGAAAGCAAACAAAAAATTTACCCTATTTGCTCTTATAGATTCTTCATGCATTTATGCATACAACTATAAAACCTCTTCAACGTGATCATGCTCTACATATGCAGCTAGTATTGTTTGATGTGCAGTCTAATACCATAGTCCACATGCATTGGCATAAAGTGATATTTGAGTTCATCAATGAGTCCAGCATGACAAATTGATGAGAGGACATTAACAAATGTTACATCATTAGTCCAGCATGACAACATGATGTGAGGACATTAATAAATGTTACATCATGTAGTTTGATGCCATGTCTTTGGATCTTGTCAAACTATCCAATGCAACTATGGAGGGACCAGGAGAAAACTGAACCTATGTTTCCCTAGCTATTTACAATGTCCAAAGCAAAGTGAAAGAAGTGTTTCTTGTTGAGCATTCCTTACATGATCTAAATAGAAAGCTCAAAGCGTTTGTTTTGAGTAGTGGATACCAAAAACCAATTTCAGAATACAAAAAACACCACACATTGGATCAGAAAACCAGTTTCACAATATTAAAACCTTTTAAGCACCTATAACTATAAATTTCAGGCTGTGAAACTCATGAAATTCTTTCGATCCCCTAAGGTGAACGAACTCAAAATAGAAACTCGCGCTCCTTGAGCTCTCCAAATTCAGTAAAGTCCATCTCTAATAGAATCCAAACAAGGGTTAATGGCCTTGATAAGGGGGCTTATCAAATGTATGGGATGGTTTGAGAAAAGAAAGAAAGAGGAGATGAGATTTTTTTTCAAACTTTGAGACGCATATAAGTAGAGTTTCTTGAGGACCCTTCTTGACCGATTTCCATGCGCATTGACTTAAATTCCTCCACACCCTTGAATACATAGATGTATAGTGGTAGAAAGGACTGGAGCTAGTGTGGATGGTATCTGCACCAACACTCACACAAGTTAAAGTCGGTGGTTGTTTATCCCACACACAACTTGAAGTCATCACCTCAAGAAAATGTTTTATGAGATCTTTCATGAGTGTCTTATATGGATAGCCCTTAATGGATATTGAATCATCTAAAACCTCAGTTGAAAAGGGTGATGAAAGCTGGTTTGGATAGCTCATATCTGCAAACTAAAAACATGTATTGCTGTGATTGTAAGTTTTCCTCCCTTTTTTCTTCTTTTCTGTGTGTTTGTGTGTGTGTGTGTCTGTTTATGCACACATACACCTGCATGTCTGTGCATGAGCATCTAGACTTGCATGTGCATGCATGTAAAATATAATCTGTGAACATGAGCGTGGGCATGCGTGCCTTCACAAGTGGGTGTGTAAAATAAAAAAAACGTAGGTATCAAGAAGTACTTTACAATTGATCGTTTCTAATATGGATCATACATACTGGTCTCCAAGAAAAGACCTTGTAGTTCGATTTTCATAAAGGAGAGTGAAAGACCTTCATAAATGATAATTTATGGCATCGATCATACATACTTGTCTCCAGAAAAAAGACAGTATATCTCAATATTTTTTCAGTCCAGATAGATTTATCCACATGCAAGTATCAATGATTTTTCATACAAATCATACATTTATCTAGACAAGTTGTTAATGCTGATGCTCCTTCAATTAAGAGGGCAAAAATGTCATAAGCTAACATGGGCTACTAAATGCAGTTAGGGGGCAAACACAAAAATCAATGCCACCATGCACATTTTATAGCAGAGTTTAGTCAAGACTAGAGGAACAGATCATAATATTGAATGTCGCACACAATGAAGGGATTAGTTACATAGAGACAGATGTATTAAAGTAAAAAAACATAAAATATAAGCTCAATCAAGACCATTGAGAAAAGAAAAATAATTACTCTTTTCCATAGTGGTAGATGGATAAAAGTGTTGTGTAAGATTTTAGATGCATAACCCATGTTTGACAATGTATGCTGGGACATAAACACACAAGTACCATCGTATTAAACCTAGAAATCCCTCCGTTTCATATTCAAAATATAGCCCAATTTACATGTAAAATATGTTAACATCACTTAACATCACCAAAAAAAGAGCTTGACTCTTGGATCTTCAAAAGCAACAACAATACGAGGAAAAAAGTTATTTAAAACCTTCACAAACTCCCCAAAAATAATCAGACCACAACTCGTCTGATAAGACACAACCAAGTACTAAGGCACATAAACACACACATTTATACCACATAATCTATGTGCCATTTTTTGAGCTTAGGAAGAGTCTAAAGACTACTAATAAATAGAGAAGGAGAAGAAAAAGAGATACCCTTGCACATCATACAAGAGTAACAGTCAAACAACAACCATTGAGCCTTAAGATGCTTAAGAAAAATAGGGAGTTTTGAAGTGGGAATATGGCACACAAGCAGAGAAGGCAGTAGATGACAAGAAAACAGTAGATTAATGTATAGTTCTTACATCGATAACCATGTGGTCAATTTCACAGATATATATTTGATTCACTGACTGTGGCTTCCAACCTACCTTAAGACACCCCCATCACCACCACCCATGAGGAGAACCTGCATAAAAAGAAGGGAAGAAATAGGACTGTTTGCCTGGTGAATGTACACATACTTTGAGTGAATGTCTAGAAAAAGAAAGAGTGTTATTGAGTAGAGTAAACCTTTTGAGGATTGGCTATTGAACAAAGAGGAAGATGTACTATCATTTGTTGGTAAGAACATTCTCATATCTCTCTGTCATTTGAATAGCACCATCCAATACAAGCACTTTCCCATACGTTGTGACTGCAAATGAAAGGAATCATGACTCATAAGATGAAAATTTAAAGAACAGGTCCTTGAATGGGTTCTATAAATCAAGCTTAAAGACAAGGATATCCTGATAGTCCGACTATTCTTCAGACAGAATGTCCTTCATTTCAAAAGAACGCGCCTCTCCTACATATCGACTCAGAGGATAAATAACGCGTTAGGAAATGTAACATGCAAACCAAAAAATCTATGGTTAAGAAAAAGAATTACTCAAATAGGTGTGAATAATTTACATTCAAAGAGAATGTGGATTAGAAAATCTATAAAAAATTAGATCACTCATAGAAAATATATAAAAAATACGAGCATATAATGTCATTGACTGTTACCATTGAGATTTGTAAAGCATGATGTATTAAGGAACTTTCATGCAGCACGCATCATGTCATAGTACAAACTATCAATCTCAATTGGTTTGACACTCTACTATAAAATTGCACAGGAATTGCAAGAGAATCTTCTTAATGGTTGAAAAAAAACCTCGCTTTTCTTGGAAAAAGGTAAAGCATACATATGAATCCATGAGTTCACCCGATGGATAGAGGTTTGGAACTTTGCCCGGCAAATCAAATCACCTGCCATCATTGGATTCTCATCTCTATAAAATTCTTCTTAATCGCAAGTTATCTCACATAAGTGAAGTATTTAGTTATCGTGTCTTCAAGAAGGCTCACTGCAATCTAAAGACAAGTGTTCCACAACCCTCCTGACTCGCTACCCGTTCGAATCCCAATTTCCACGTATCCTAAATTAAAAAAAAAAAAATCTACTCTCACCAACTTAACCATCTTAATATAATATACAGACCGTACTTTTCACTCTGCTTATACCACAACCTATTGAAGAAAAGAAAAACAATGCATTCAATACTTTACAATGTGAACATTAATAGAAATCTCCAAAACACAATAGAAGAAAGTGGCATGCGTCTCTATAATCTCTCATGCGAATTCTGTTTCCACCTGCAACAAGTGCAAACCACAAACACCTATAGTTACATGAAAACAAGTCTTCTCTGGGATTTAGTGCTAGTTGAAATCATAATACATGTACTATACCAATAAGCCAGATTCTCTGCAGAAAAGCACACGCTCATCATTGAGAAGGTACCTCCATCACTCGAGATGACAGAAGAAGCCGTGAGAAGTAATACTTTTATGACCCCTGCCATGCTCGACTTGGAAACTACTTCAACACGAACTACGATATCATACACTCGAAGAGTTAACGTACAGGGGCGAATACAGTTTCCCACCTCAAAATGATATCTCAAACGAGGGCGAAAATCAGTTCATGTAGTGCCCTAAGATTTTTCAAAAATTGGCTATTTTTAATATTCGATCCTTTAAAATAAATAGCCAAAACTTTTGAAATTCTCTGAAAATTTGCCATTGGGCTAATATTCTCCCTTCTTTTTTTCTTTGATCGCGACTAACATATCAATCGCGATTGACAGACCACTCGATCGCGATTGACGGGCAAATTTGGCTATTTTTTAGGGGAAAGATAGTTGGTCTATTTTGGGGTATTATTTGGGAAACATTAGAAATTTGTTAGAGCATTGTGAGGCCGCTACACAAAGTATTTCGAGAAGTCCTGTTTGCCTGTTAGCGTGTTGGAACCCTATTTTAACCCTAGAACCCTGAATGGTCATAACTTTCTCATACGAAATTCATTTGCTGTGATTTTTATTTTGTTGAAAAGCTCGTGGGGAGTAGAACCAAAACTTCCACTGGTTACGGTAAAATTAATATCAGGATTATGAGATATACTATTTTGAAGTGACCATACCCGGGGGGAAGGAAAAACTAAGGGATCTTTAGGAATGTTTTCCGTAAAGCCAGAGAATAATTTGATCTTTGAATTGCATGAATGAACAGGGTCTGTTGTCTTAAGGGAATTCAATTCTTGAGCTAACTTGGGACCTTTATAGGTCCTAGGAGAGCATTGAAGGGTGTTCTAAGCAAGAGTAAGTGCAAGCTTGAGAACATGCTTCCTGGGCACACAAGGGCAACCGAGGAGAGAAACCAAGGTTGGAAATTCTCAACACCCTCTATCAATCCCTAGCTTAGGCTAAGTACAGAAAGAGGTTTTGATCAATTAGGGATACGTTAAGCACGACCAAGTCCAAGAACTCTAACCACTCAAGTGCAAGTACCATGAGAATACAATTGCGATACAACCTAAGGGAAAAGAATTTAAATAGAGTGACCACACTCAAAGTACAATAAAACTTAAGTGTTCCTTGCGACGAAGATTGATTGGACAAGAAGTGACACCCTAAGGAAAATTAAAAAGAACAAGTGACTAATACAAAAGAACTCAGCAACGAAAATTATACTTGGGAAATTTGGGATTATTCAATTGAGCTTATGAACCTTAGATCAAGAAGACACCTAGGAAGAGATAGACAGAGTCTTAGGTCATCAGAGGCTAGTGTCAATCATACTGCTAGGTCTTGGGCCCAGCAGTTGAGCCATTATTCGCACTACCCTAGCTCTGAAACTAGTGAGTCTGAGATGTCTCACGGTATGGAGAGACCTACAGGAAGTTCAGGTGTGCCATATTTACATAGGGTAGAAGGCCCCTACAAGATGCAGTTGGAATACCTTAGGACCAACCGATTAGGTGCTAGCATCTATGAGGATGGCCTAGGAAGATCTATGGTCCAGATTGTGAAGAGATGGATAAGTATGTGCTTGAAGATGAAGAGGTGTTGCAAAATCCTTGATCTACACCAGCCAAATGAACTCCAGGAGTAGATGGTGGGCCCTTTTAGCTTGCCAATGGATGTATTAGACACCCTATGTACCTTGGAAGATCACTCTCAAAAAGATAGATCAAAACAGATAAGTTGGAGTTAGCTCAGAGATGAAAACTTGCTATTCTTGGTTCATACACTTGTCCAGTGTTTTACATAATTCTCTGAGCACAGCAGCAATTAGCTCAATTCCTCTTGGGGACATCTAGGCAACTTAAAGAGCTAACTTTCAAGAGTAATCTCATAAAAAATAATGAACCACACACTGAGAATGAGTTTTAACAAGTGATGACATCATCCCGATTTTCACGGGCTGCTACAGAAATAGACCAGTGAGCAGAACAATCACCATAACTCAAAATGTAGAAATCCAATGATTATGAAAATTTTTATGGTTATACTAGACAGTAAGCTGAATCCAACAAGCTTTAAATCACTGAATTTGGATAAGTAACCACTGATAAACACCTCTGACAAGATGAGTGAAAAAGTCGGGTACCTGACAGAGAGGTGAAGATGAACAGACCCTGTTGACTTCAAATGAACATAACTGAAGATTGCAACATCCAAATGACATGAAACTTTATGAGCATATAGTAGACTTATAGAGCTAACTTTACCAAGTTAAATCACTGAAAATGATGCACCAAGCTCAGAGAAAACATCTCTGCAAGCTGACTGAGAAAACTGAGAGTAATGGCAGTGAGTAGTACACTTCACAAGAACATGGAAAGATGAACTCAAATAATCATGAAAATGAAAGTATATTGCTTGTACAATACAATGACTTACTGATACATATGTGTGCCTTGTAATCACACCTTGATATGGCATAAAGCTCAGCTCTTGGAGGTCTTCACATAGGTCTCTCTAACCACGACTAAAACTGCCATCTATTTATAGTTGAGTTTGGGAGGCTAACTTCCCTCAATCACTCTCCAATCAATCAATGATTGATTTGATTCTCTACCTACCACAAATCACGAATTCGTGGCTCCTCTTTCCATTCTTGATCAAGTGGACTCAACCACTTAAGATTCTCTTACTTTTACATTAAGTAAACTCTTCAAAAGTTACAAGAGGTAGTTCACAAGTGAACTTTACATAGTCTTCTTTTTAAAGCTTCTTCTAAGACTTTGTGAGACTCAAGCCAATACTTAGGCTTGTCATAGACTTGCTCCAACAGCTCCCCCTCAAGCCAAGTATGCTTGAGGTCTTCAATCTTCCAAGATTACCTGCAAACCAATCATAGCCTTGAATTTGCAAAGCTTTGTACCATCCAATGCTTTGCTTAGAATATCTGCACATTGTTGATGAGTGGACACATGATATTTGAATCTCTTTGCTTAGAACCTTTTCTCGTACATAGTGATAATGAACTTCAATATGTTTAGTCCTTGCATGAAAAATAGGATTAGCAGCCAAATGAATAGAACTCATATTGTCACCAAAAATAGTTGGAGTTCCAAACTCCAATCCAAGATCTTTGAACAATGTCTTCATCCACATAGCTTCTTGAGTAGCTATGGCAAGACCTCTATATTCAGCTTCAGTAGAAGAGAGAGCAACTGTGGGTTGCTTCTTGGATGACCATGAAATAAGCTTTGAACCTGCAAAGGTAAGATAACCTGAAGTGCTCCTTCTATCTTCCTTGGAGCCAGCCCAATCTGCATCAGAAAATAGCTTCAAACCTAAATCAGATACATAAGGATAATAAAGTCCTTCATTTATGGTTCCTTTGAGATACTTGAGAATCCTTTTGGCAGCATCCATATGTGGTTTCCTTGGTGTGTGCATAAATTGACTTAGCACACTCACACTGTAACATATATCTACTCTTGTCAATGTGGCATAGTTGAGACTACCCACTAGACTTTGATATGATGTGATGTCCTCTATGAGTTCACCTTCATGTGAGCTCAATTTGTGATTGACCTCCATTGGAGTACCTGCAATCTTACAATCTTGCATCTTGAATTTTGCCAACATGTCCTTAATGTACTTCCTTTGAGTGAGAAACAAACCATGATCTTTGTAGACAACTTCCAAACCTAGGAAGTAGGTAAGTGAACCCAAATCACTTATCTTGAACTCTTCTCTCATCTGATCTTTGATCTTCTTCATACCATCTGCATCATTTCCTGTCAATATAATATCATCTACATATACACATAGGTAGATGACCTCGGAATTACTCTTTTTAATAAAGAGTGAAGGATGTGCCTTGCTTGGTTGAAAGCCTTTGTCTTGCAAAAATGAAACAAGCCTGAAATTCCAAGCTCTTGGAGCTTGCTTGAGACCATACAATGCTTTGTTAAGTTTACACACATAATCAGGATAAACTTGATTCTCAAAACCAGGTGGTTGTGCCATATATACCTCTTCTGTTATCCAACCATTCAAAAATGCATTCTTTACATCTAGTTGAAGTATCTTCCAATTCTTGGAAGAGGCAATACTAAGCAAAACCCTAATAGTAGGCATCTTTGCCACAGGAGAGAAGGTCTCCTCATAATCAATTCCCTGAGTTTGTGCAAAGCCTTTTGCTACAAGCCTTGCCTTATACCTGTTAATGGAACCATCAGAATTCTTCTTCAGTTTATAGACCCATCTTGAGCCTATTACCTTCATGGATGAAGTCTTGGGCACCAAATCCCAAGTGTTGTTTTCCTCAAGTGCTTCAATCTCTTCCTTCATTGCATGCTTCCATTCTGTTTTTGCTTTGGCCTCTTCAAATGATGATGGCTCCTCTTGGTTTATGTCCTGTGCTATGTAGATAGAATGTTTAGTTACTAATGAGGTGTCAAACCCATACCTTTCTGGTTTTTTCTTTTCCCTCATAGATCTTCTTAGGCCATGATGTGATGATTCTGCCTCATGTCCAAGTTCCTGCAATTTTGCTTTACCTTTAGACTTCCATGCTTTGATCTTTTCCATGTGAGATTCTTCATCATCCTCTGAGGTGTCTTGTTCTTCAATCTTTGATTGTTCTCTACCAAGCTTTGGAAAATCTTCTTCAAGATCATATGGTAAATTGATCTTCCTGCATGAATCTTCATACCATGAATTGTTCTCATCAAAAACTACATCTCTGCTTACCAAGAATCCTTTGTTGGTAGGGTTGTATAACCTGTAGCCCTTTTGATTGTTGTCATATCCAATAAATACACACCTTTCTGCCTTTGGATCCATCTTGCCTCTAACCTGTGAAGGAACATGAGCAAAAGCAATACATCCAAAAATTTTACAATGATCTAAGCTTGGTCTTCTTCCATTCCAAGCCTCATATGGAGTCATCCCATCAAGGGATTTTGAAGGCAACCTGTTAATCAAGTAAGTGGCTGTAGATACAGCCTCAGCCCATAAGTAATTAGGTAAATACTTTTCATTTAACATAGACCTTGCAGCTTCAACAATTGTCCTATTCCTCCTTTCTGCCACTCCATTTTGCTCAGGAGTGTACCTTGTAGTTACCTCTCTTTTGATTCCTTGAAGAAAAGAATCAAACTCATGGGAGAAGTATTCTCCCCCTCCATCTGACCTTAGCCTTTTTAGTGATTTACCTGTTTGATTCTCCACAAGAGCCAAATATCTTTTGAAACATGAAAAAACTTCATCTTTGTGTTTCATAAAGAATAGGATAGTCCATCTGCTGCAATCATCAATAAAGGAAACATAATACCTTGATCCAGATATTGAAGCTTCCTTGCTAGGTCCCCATACATCTGTATGAACCAACTCCAAGAGATCTCCATGCATATAACCTTTCTTCATGAATGGTAACCTGTGAGACTTTCCAAATTGACATGCACTACACTTATAAATCATATGTTGTTTTGACAAATTAGGAAGTCCAAGTACACTTTGGTCCCTGCAGATTTGCTTTAATGACCTTTCACCAATATGTGCTAACCTTTTGTGCCATACTTCCAATTCTGTGAGTGTCTGACTACCATAATTAAAGAGAGCAATCTTTCTAGTGTCCTGTAATTCAAATGTGAACAATCTACCTATCTTTTCACCTTTTGCAATTCTTCTGAATCCTTGACTTGGATCTTCAACAAATGCTCCTGCTTTTGTGAACCTGACTTGCAACCCTTTCTCTACTATCTGCCCAACACTTATCAAATTCTTTGTAATGGTAGGGACATAGAGTACCTTACTGAGTAGGTTGATGTTTCCATCAGGTGCTTTGACATTGCCTATTTTCTCCACAGGATGTTTTGTATCATCTCCTGTTTGTACCTCATGCTTATTCCTTGGATCTTCTAAATCTGATAGGAGTGCCACATTTCCTGCCACATGATTTGAACAACCTCAATCTATGTAGAAAACATGCTCATCAGATTTACCTTGTGGCATAGCCATGTCATGATCAATAATGAATCCTCTTTGTTTGAGTCTTCTGTGTAGTTATTGTAGTCTCTCCTTCCTTTGTAGCCTCCTTGATAGTTTGAATGATTGTAGTTGTTGTAGTTGCCATGGTAGTTGTTGAACCTTCCTCTTGAGTAGCCATAACTTCCTCTATTGTATCCTCTGCCTCTTTGATTCCTGGAATTCCTAAAGCAATTTTCAGTTGTATGATTAGTTAATCCACAAATAGAACATGAGTTGGAGTCTTGGGATCTCCCCCTACCTTGTCTACCTCCTCTTCCTCTACCTCTGCCATGTCTTCCTCTACCTGCATAGTTAGCTTGATATGTACCTGCTTCATCATCCACTTTCTTTGCCTTTCCTTTGTTATCTTTGGACTTGCTTTTATCAGTGTATAAAGCTGAAGATTGATTACCTTTAGAGCTTTCTCCATTTTTTATAAGCTTTGCCTCTTGAGTAAGTAGTTGTCCAATGAGTGTATTGAAATCAGGTACATGCATGTCCATGTACAAATCCATAGCTGTGGTGAATGCTTCCCACTTGTCATCTGCCTTCAACCCATTGATCACCTGCCTTACAATTTGCTCTTCATCTATTACCTCTCCAATGCTTCCCAACTGATCCGCTATGTCCTTGAGCTTTGTGACAAAATCAGTCACATTTTGTTTGGGAGCCTTCTTGAGAGTTGTGAAATACAACCATAGTTGATGCTTCCTAGCTTTAGTACTTGAAGAAAAGAAGGCTTCAAGTGCATCCCACACTTCCTGAGATGTCTTACAACTCCTAATGTGAGGCAACAAAAAATCTGAGATAGAGTTGAGGAGATAAGACCTTGGAAGTGCATCCTTGGAGCACCATGTGCTCAATCTTTCTTGCTCTTCTTGTGTTGGTTGACTTTTGTTCCTGAAACTTGGTATAACTTCATCTCCAGCCACATAACCATATAAACTTCTACCTTGCAGATAGGCTTCCATTCTTAATGACCAAGCTGAGTAGTTACCTCTGTCTAATTTGTCAATTGATGAAGGAAATCCATCTGCCATGTTCTCCAACCTTGCTCTGATACCACTGTGAAGACATGGATAAGTATGTGCTTGAAGATGAAGAGGTGTTGCAAAATCCTTGATCTACACCAGCCAAATGAACTCCAGGAGTAGATGGTGGGCCCTTTTAGCTTGCCAATGGATGTATTAGACACCCTATGTACCTTGGAAGATCACTCTCAAAAAGATAGATCAAAACAGATAAGTTGGAGTTAGCTCAGAGATGAAAACTTGCTATTCTTGGTTCATACACTTGTCCAGTGTTTTACATAATTCTCTGAGCACAGCAGCAATTAGCTCAATTCCTCTTGGGGACGTCTAGGCAAATTAAAGAGCTAACTTTCAAGAGTAATCTCATAAAAAATAATGAACCACACACTGAGAATGAGTTTTAACAAGTGATGACATCATCCCGATTTTCACGGGCTGCTACAGAAATAGACCAGTGAGCAGAACAATCACCATAACTCAAAATTTAGAAATCCAATGATTATGAAAATTTGTATGGTTATACTAGACAGTAAGCTGAATCCAACAAGCTTTAAATCACTGAATTTGGATAAGTAACCACTGAGAAACATCTCTGACAAGATGAGTGAAAAAGTCGGGTACCTGACAGAGAGGTGAAGATGAACAGACCCTGTTGACTTCAAATGAACATAACTGAAGATTGCAACATCCAAATGACATGAAAATTTATGAGCATATAGTAGACTTATAGAGCTAACTTTACCAAGTTAAATCACTGAAAATGATGCACCAAGCTCAGAGAAAACATCTCTGCAAGCTGACTGAGAAAACTGAGAGTAATGGCAGTAAGTAGTACACTTCACAAGAACATCGAAAGATGAACTCAAATAATCATGAAAATGAAAGTATATTGCTTGTACAATACAATGACTTACTGATACATATGTGTGCCTTGTAATCACACCTTGATATGGCATAAAGCTCAGCTCTTGGAGGTCTTCACATAGGTCTCTCTAACCACGACTAAAACTGCCATCTATTTATAGTTGAGTTTGGGAGGCTAACTTCCCTCAATCACTCTCCAATCAATCAATGATTGATTTGATTCTCTACCTACCACAAATCACGAATTCGTGGCTCCTCTTTCCATTCTTGATCAAGTGGACTCAACCACTTAAGATTCTCTTACTTTTACATTAAGTAAACTCTTCAAAAGTTACAAGAGGTAGTTCACAAGTGAACTTTACATAGTCTTCTTTTTAAAGCTTCTTCTAAGACTTTGTGAGACTCAAGCCAATACTTAGGCTTGTCATAGACTTGCTCCAACACAGATCAACCCATTGAACTAGAACGTCCAGCAGTCAAATTTGAAAATGGAGCATACTTGGACAAAGAAGGAACCATATATGTAGTCACCAGTCACCCAGACAGGACAGATGAATTCGGAAATGTGATCGCAGAAACGGACTTAGGTGACCTAGAGCAAGGGAACATGGGTGTAGAACCTAAAACTCCTTGAGGCAAATCAGTTCTCACTAGAATTCTCACACCAGAATGGATCCCCCAGGACAACAAGAGCATAGATCTACTCTTGAACTGAGAAACTGACGAAGCCTTTTGGAGGTATAAGTCTGAACAACCTAATGAGATAGGAATGATCACTATTTATGAGTTCAAAGATCCGGATAGCCCAGGCAAAGTGACCTATCTAGACAGTACTTCAGAGAGGATCTTTGTGATCACAGAACATGGTAGACATGCCTACACTTGGAAGGGGGAATTTATTTTTTCCCAACCAAGATCTAATGTCTCTTTCGGCCACCAAGGGGCTGGAACATCCCAAGCCAAAAGTGAGTTTTGCTAGAAGTGAGCTTTGCCAACCCAATAGGAAGAGAACGAGTGCGAACAGAGACGAATAGAGAAGAAACAGAGAGAACTAGAGTTCCAAGGAACTTAAGAAATGCTGAGGATTTTCCCTTGCCGAGGCCTAGAGAGCACACGAGGACTTTGAGACCTACACAACTAGTTAAGTCCATGAAGAACTACTTCGATGGCACTGGAGACCCTTATGATCATGTGGTCAAATTTAGGCAAGTCTTGAGAGCTGAACAAGTGGAGGATCTATTCACGCAGTACAATGCCTTTGGTCTAACCCTTAGGAACACCGCTCTTATGTGGTTTTAACCACTAAATGAGAGGCACTTCAGAAACATAGACCAACTTCTAGAGGCTTTCATTATTGAATTCTCTAAGAGTGGCATAAGGCATAACACTTCCTCACTGATTCATAGCTTCAAGCAAACCCCTCAAGAGACGGTCCGACTTGCAGGAAGAAGGTCTAGGCAATATCTAGAGAGATGTCCGATTCTTGAGCTACCCACTCCAGCCAAACAAGTGGCTTTACTCCTAGATGGACTGCTAAGTACAAAGTTGAGATCATACGTGTACTTAAAGGACCCGAGGACCATAGAAGAGTATGTACGCATGTGCATCGACATTGAGGATAACCTAGTGGAGGAATTGGAACTTCCAAAAATCTACAAAGATTTAGATAGTTCTACTAGCATCTCTTCCACACAATCCACATCAATTGAGGAACTCGTTGAGAAAGTAGCTCAAAAACTAGGTGTCTCTAGCAAACAAATCCCAAGATTTTCCCTAGTTAAACGGTGTTATACTTGTGGAGGTGACCATATGGCGAACGTATGTCCCATCATGGCTCAACCCCAAGTGAATCCCAGTAGCCAATACTGCACCATAGAACGGAGATACACTAATCACACAGCACAAGATTGCCCATACAATAAGCAAGCGGTTAGGCAAACCTACCCTCAACCATATCCACAACAGGGCAGATACCAGAACCAGTACCCACCATAACAGTATGCTAGGCCTCAACAAACCTATCAGCCACAATATCAAGCCCAGCAAAGACCTTAGCTAGTGCTAACACAACAACCTCCTGCAATGTGATCCCAATAAAGTATGCAGCGGCAGAAGAGAACCTGAACAGAGCCATAGTGCTAGTAACACCGTTGCTTTCAGAAAGTGACCCCAGTGACCATAGTTTTGATTCTACACATATTGATAGCCCCCAGGCTTACTACATGCAGTCTCCTGAACATGGTGAATCCTACTATAGTGAAGAACCAAGTGAACCTAGTTGGGATCCAGAGTATGCAAACATCATGTACACAAATCCCAACACTAGACCTCAACCTAGGCAGGTAAGACCCCCATTCCCTAGAGGAACATGCTATAGATGTCAAGGAGATCACCTCATTCGTGATTGCCCAATGCCTACACCTACACAACCCCAGTTAGTAACAATACAGGGCTTTTGTCAAGATTGCGAAAAGGAGCATCTCTTACGAGATTTCCCAAAGAATCCCAATAATATGCCAAAAATCACTCCAATTAATGTTATTGGGTTAGTAGTAGACGCTACAAGAAGTGTGACTTCCACTGCGCCAGTACAGGTGGTCACTAGAGCTCAGGCTTTGCAGCAGAACCAAGGTTTACGTCAAGAAAAGAGTGCAGAGGTTAGTGAAACTGAGAGCATAGCCAAGAAACGGTCGAGAGCCTGGAAGGATAGCCGAGAGAGAATGAAAAGACAATGTTCTAAAAAGATGAGCGACTTAAAAGAAAGCATAAGAGAAACGAAAGCCAAAATTGTTGAACTCAGCTCTCAAACAAACTCTCACATATCACCACCACCTTCATCCCTATCACTGTCTAATCCACCACCTTTCAACCCACCTCATACCATTCCGCCACCCCCTAGAGTAGGATCAGTATTAGCTGACCCCACTCCAGAAGACGTAGACATGATGCTTAAGGCATATCAGACCAGAATTCAAGAAGGGCCAAATGTGACGGATCACGACAAGTGCTACCCTAGAGCTGACTTAGAGATAGAAAGAACCAAGCTTTGCGCGAAAATGGTCGCATTGGCTCAGACCATGTTTGAAGCTATTCGCCTCTTCAACTACTCTTGCTCAGCTAAGGCACAATTGCACTTAGATGGATTATTAGAGAAGTTAGAGAGCATAATTGCAAGATCTTATAAGGAAGGAAAAAACCAAGGAAGAGATGAGGCAAGTAAAAGAATAAGCATTCCCCCACAGGAAGATTATGTGCCTAACTCCACAGAGCCAGACACATCTTCTTCTATGAATCGGTACACACCAGAATTCCTCCGAGAGATCCAAGAAGAGAAATGGGCAAAAGGGAGTGAAGTCCCTCCTCCCATTGAACTTGTGGATGATGCGCATGATCAATTCCCACAAGATATTCCCTCCATTTATGGAGAGCAGGAGAGTGCACAATCTGAAGAGAGATTAGACTTTGAGTCTAATTCTTTACATGAATTACCCCAATTCACAGGCCCATGGGAAGCTAAGTCTACTTGTATGAGAGCACCCACGGCCATGGTACGAAACGAAGACCCAGTCATACCTAGGAACACGGAGGTAGTAAAGAATACTAAAGTGCACTGCAATCTCACTTTAGAAGAGTTACTCAAAGTTAGGCGAGAACTATGGAAACATGTAGCCAAACAAGTGCCAGAGATAGCTAAACCGCATTCCCAGGTAGGTTCTCATAGAACAATGCTAGAAATTCCCCTAGATAAGATAGGAGATATGAGTGAAGGAGAAGAAGGAAACACATACCTCCCCATCACCCATCAGGGATACACAACCAAGGCCATTCTGGACTCAGGTGCAGGCGTTGCAATTGCTACCACTTTCCTATGGAAGTGTTGGGGCAAGCCAGCACTCAGGCCGACGAGAATGAAATTGCAGATGGCTGATGGTCACATTGAAAGACCCTTAGGGCTGTTAGAAGGAATAACTCTCACTACTTGTGGTGTAGAGTTTGAGCACACTTTTGCTATATGTGACTTTAGCAAAAATCATGCCTATGAGATGATTTTGGGAAGACCATTTATGCGACAGTTGCGAGTGGTACAGGATTGGGGAACCAATTCCTTGTATTTGCAACACTTAAGTGTCACGGCCAAAGTTAATCTCAAAGAGTACTCTCATAGAGATGTCCCTCCTATCCAATGGAATCCCATCCATAGAGCTAATGATGATACCGAGTCAGTGCATTCCATAGGATTAGGATCCTCATGGATGCATGAAGACACTCACTTATGGATGTGTAAAGTAGCAGTAGAAGAAGAGAAGAGAGAAAAAGCCAAAGAGATAGGTGCGAAGGAAACCCATAGATCAATTCAAGACCCAGCCTATGCACCTGTAGTATTTCCTGATGAAGAATTTGAACCTCACGGTTGGGTAGAAATTTTAGCAACAATGGATGTAGCCATCAATGAAGAACAATGGACACCCCACTGTGATGAGGATGGCTATGACATCTCAGTCTTCTCCATAGAGCCAATCATTGGAGACTCAATTCTTGAAGAATGCGAACCTAGCCCTGATGCATTTGAGGATGCAAGTGACTCCGATCTAGAGTCAATCATTATGGACCCACCTTTTGCATCAGATGAAGAATACTTCTATGAAGTAGAAGCTTACCCTCAGAGACATGGAGAAATCACGAATGATGTGAGGTTAACCTCCCAAGTGGACCCCAAGAGCGAAGTTAAAAAAAGGAAGAAGAGAGAAGTCATACCAGAAGAAGAAGAATCTTTGTTTGAGGTCCTTGAAAATTTTAAGAAGTATGAGATAGATGATAGGAGGGTCATGATAAGAATGCCTAAATGCGAGGCACAGTCAGGAGAGGCCTATGATAACAAAGAAACCACCAAGAAAATAGTGGTAGCCATAGAAGAAGGAGAAGAGAGATGCACCTACATAGGGCATGACTTGACGGAAGAAGAAGAGCAAGAGTTGATATCTTTGCTAAGAGAGTACAAAGATGTATTCACTTGGAGCTATAAGGATTTAAAAGGTGTAGACCCTGACATATGCTCACACACAATCCCCATGACCTCAGATGCCAAACCATCCAAGCAAAAGCCATACACTTATAACGATAACTACGCTGCTAAGATCAAGGAGGAGATAGATAGACTGGTAGAGGCTAGATTCATCTATGAAATTGAGCACACTGAGTGGGTATCCCCTATTGTAGTAGTGCCCAAAAAGAATGGAAAGCTATGTGTGTGCATTAATTTGAAGAAGGTTAATGCAGCCACTATTCGAGATAATTATCCGCTTCCTATCACTGAGCATCTACTAGAGAGAGTAGCAGGCAAGGAAGTTTACAGCTTCCTTGATGGATTTTCTGGCTACAATCAGGTAGCCATTGCTCTAGAGGACCAGCATAAGACAACTTTTGCCACAGAATGGGGCATATTTGCCTTTAGGGTAATGCCATTTGGGCTTACCAATGCGCCCACTACCTTTCAGAGATTGATGTGCCATGTGTTTAAGGAGTTCTTGAGGAAGAATTTAGAGGTCTACGTTGATGATCTCTGTGCTCATTCCAACATTAGACAAACACATATACCTGAGCTCAGGCAAATCTTTGACAAATGTAGAGAATATCAAGTCTGCCTGAACCTAGAAAAGTGTGTTTTCATGGTTAGGCAGGGCAAGATTCTAGGACACATAGTGTCAAAGAATGGCATATCCACGGATGAGGAGAAAGTGAGAGCCATCACAGAGCTACCTAGGCCAAGGAATGTCAAGGAAGTACAAGCTTTCATGGGGAATTGTGGTTATTACCGACGCTTTATACACATGTACGCCATCATTGCAAAGCCTCTGTATGGACTTTTGACTAATTTTGAGTGGACGAATGAGTGTGAGAACTCCTTCAATGAGCTTAAACGACGATTGTGTTCAGCACCAATCTTGGCCGCACAAGATTGGAGTAAGCCCTTTCATGTTCATGTGGATGCATCCAATTATGCTATTGGATGTGTACTCGCACAACCGACTGGTGAAGGTAGTATGGATCTTCCAATTTCCTATGCTAGTAGACAATTCAATGCAGCTAAACGAAATTATACCACCACTGAACAAGAAGGATTAGGCATGGTGTATGTGGTGAAAAAGTTTAGACATTATTTGCTTGCAAGTAAGTTCAAATTTTTTACTGACCATCAGGCACTGTTGTACCTGATAAACAAGCCATGCAATACAGGCAGATTGGTGAGGTGGTTTCTCTTGCTAATGGAATACAACTTTGAGGTTGTGGTGAGGAAAGGGAAGACTCACTTGAGAGCAGACCATCTCTCTAGGCTCACATCAGGAGAGGCCCCACAAGGAGTGTCAGATGACCTTCCTGATGCTTACTTGTTTAATTTGGAAGTGGTACCTCAGTGGGCTAAGCCATTAGTGCCAATATTGACATACGGGCCTCACCATCCAGTCATAAACACTCAAGATAGGGAGGTAGTAAAAGCCCAAAAATACCAGATAATGGCAGGAAGTATGTACAAGCATACAGATCAAGGGATCCTAGCTTGTTGTGTGGAAGAGGATGAGTACGCAAAATGGTTGCAATTAGCACATGTAGGTGCATTAGAGCAACATTACTCAAGGCAACGAACCATACAGACACTAAGGAGACTAGGAGTGCATTGGCCAACTATGGAAGCAGATGTTCATAGGTGGTGCAAGGAATGCCCAGTCTGTCGTATTAGACCACCTGTGGAGCACACAACCTTGTACCAAGTGTCTCTAGTACCAGATTGGAGTGAACCATTAGTAGCCTTTCTGAGGATGAAAACATTCCCTCAAGACATGACTTTGGCTAGGAAAAGAAGTTTAGAACAAGAAGCCCTAGACTACTCACTCATTGAAGATAGCTTATACAAGCGTGGTAAGGATGGTTACCTAAGGTTGTGTGTTCATGAGAGTGAATACCTTAAGATCCTGGAAGCTGCTCATCAAGGTGTAGCAGGAGGACACTTTGGACTGGATCGGGTGATCAAGGCAATTCTATTTGCAAGATTATGGTGGCCAACCCTTCACATGGATGCACATACCCATGTGAAATGGTGTGATGTTTGTTAGCGAACTCAGTAGCCCATACACAAAGATGAGATGCCTCTCAAACCTATGATGGGTGGACATGCATTCTCTAAGTGGGGAATAGACTTTGTTGGTCCTATTAATCCCCCAGCAAAGGGTTCACATGCTGAATATATCATTGTGGCCACAGACTACCTAACCAAGTGGGTAGAGGTAAAAGCCACCTCAAAGAATGATGCCCAAACGACAGCCAAGTTCTTATTTGAGAATGTGTTCACTAGATACGGGCTACCTATAGAGCTAGTTAGTGATAGAGGCACTCACTTCTTGAATGAAGTTATAGAAAACCTGCTCCAAGAATTCTTGGTTATACACAAGAAGTCTGCCCCCTATCATCCACAAGCTAATGGGCAAGCCGAAAGCACAAATAAGATTCTATGCAATGTGCTGACTAAATTGGTGAATAATAAACGCTCTGATTGGGACAAACAGCTACACCATGTTGTTTGGGCATACTGAGTTGCCTATAAAATGGTACTCCAATCCACCCCCTTTCAGATGGTATTTGGCCAAAATGCAGTGCTACCATTGGACTTCTTGATACCTACATTGAAAGTAGCACAAGAGCACGAGTGGACAGGCTATGAGCTTTCATCTAGAATCTTTGACCTTGAACGATTAGGCGAAACAAGACTGAGGGCTATCGCAGGGATATATGTAGCTAAGAAACGACAGAAGGCGTACTTTGATGCCCATGTTAAGGATAAAGGATTGAAGGCCGGAGACTTAGTTTTGGTATATACCCTGAAACAACATGCAAGAAAGCTAGAAAAGCGTGGCTATGGACCCATGATTATCAATAGGATATCCATGAGTGGAGTAGTTCAGCTAGCTACACTAGAAGGTGATGTCCTCCCTAGTTACATCAGTGGATGCAGAGTCAAGTTATATCAAGAACCCCTGACTGAAGAGATGCTAAATCGACTCAACACTGCCAAGAAACGCAAGGCAGAAGAAAAACGAATTCGAGAAGAGGCACAGGCAGAAGCATTGGAATGCATCCGAAGGATGAAATTGAGAAGACAGGGCAGAGAGTGGCCTAGGACAGAGGCCTATGCAGCTCAAGGATATCATATGGCTATGTGTGAAGTTTCAAGTATTAACTCTCATACAATAGTTGATCGACGTCCTTTTGTAACCTTAGAGATAGGACAAGGAACGAGTGCAAGGACTGTAAGAGCCTTGATTGACTCAGGTGCAGCCACTAGCACTGTTAAACTTTCTTACTGTCGAGAATTGAACTTAAATGTCAATCCTGTGGAAGCATATCTCATAGGATTGGGAGGTGTGGAAACCCTTTGCATGGGCAAGGTGGAACTTCCCCTCTACATTCAAGATGTTTTGCTGACAATTAAAGTACTAGTGTGTCAAGATGAGGATCTCACTGAACCTCTTGTCTTGGGTCAAGACTGGATCTATGATCATGCAGTCAACCTAAACCTAAGAAGTGGACTTCTTCAGGTGTGGGTAAATCAGAGTCAAATTATAGTTGAGTTAGACAATGGAGCACTCAAGGAACTAGGAAAGGCACACACTCCTGGTCCTTCCAGGAGTACACATGAAGATGACCATGCTATTCTTGTCCACAACTATGTGATGCAGAGGGATGATTACCTCAACAAAGAAGTCAAGGATACGACAGAACTCCCTTCTTTTCCAAAAGTCATAGGGATACAACAACCAAAGGTGGATCAAATGCAGAAGAAGCAGACGACCTATGCTCGAAGACCAAAGAAAATACGAAGCACGGTGTCTCAACCATCAAAACAAGTGTGTGTGCGGAAAGGCGAGCATTCTATTGAGGTCCAGCCTCAACAACTGGCTTTCCTATTAGTGATCAATGACCAGACACTAATAAGAAGTCCTCCAAAAATTCTTCTGTAAAAGTCAAGTCTATCTGGGTACCCAAGAAGTCGATGAAGGTTGTGAAAGACAATAGTTACACAATATAACACAGGAGCAATAGCAGAGAAGATAACAGATATAGGAGAATCTCAACAATTTTCTACTAGCAGCAAGTACAAAGATGATGGCGTTGTCCACCCGTGCGCTCTCAAGGTAGAGCTTAAATGGTGATCTAGACAACTCTAGATAGGGAGATACAAGGTAGAGGTATGCTGGCTCAACTCGGTATGTTAGGAAGTGCAGAAGTCATGTATATATAGGATCATGGGTGGCCTGCCATGGACGGCTATACATGGGCGGTAGAGCGTGGGCGGCCACCGCCCGCGTAATTGCCATACACGGCTTAGACTGGTTGAACCGACCTAACAAATATAAATGATTTCTGACTCCGACAGGGAATATTCCATGGAATATTCCCTTTACCGTCGCGCCGGGGGCGTTGCCCCCGGACCCCCACCAGGGGGCCCGCTGGCCCCCTAGGACCCCCCAGCCAGGGGGCCCGCTGGCCCCCTTGGACCCCCCAGCCGGGGCTGCTCACCGCTGCCCCGGACCCCACAATTGGGGACCCTGGTAACTCCCTTTCCTTATAATATCTTACATGGTCCAATATGACCTTCATCCAACATTCAAGTTGGGATTCCCATCAATTGGGTAATGCACGCTTGGCTTCTCCTCATAAAGGGGGCCTTACAAAATGTGCATACAATCATGAGGGGTAGACATTGATCATATACTAACAGGTTGACCCACAATCAAGACAAATTTGGGTGCCTAAGGCTTGCTTGCGGGCTCAAATAGCTACACACAGATCACACCATGTACAACATGGTTCACGCACTCGAAGAGCCGATGCCCACTCTTATTCGCCCATGAGCACGAGCGGAATCACTTGTAAATGGGCCCCTAAAAAGCCTCATTTCCAGGCAGACACCCTCATAAAGCCCTCCAGAGTCTCCACAAAACCAAAACCGAAAGTCACCCACTATGTTTGGCAGCCCAAAGCTTGTAATAAACCCCTCGATCCCGTTTGTAAATTCATCTCCACCTACTAACTGCATCATTCTCACACTGCATCTTTTCACTTAGCTCATAGGACTACTTGTTCACTAACAACACACACAATCATTGAGCACACACTGACCTACTAACTCATCATTCACCTCATGTTAATGTTGTAATGGGGACAAAAATTGTTCTACCTTTTCCATTACAATGTTAACGCATGATTCTATATTCTCACAGAACCAGCAAGCAAGCAGTAACATAGCAGAAGTACGAGGCACCATATCCCAGGCAGGATCCAGCGGCCAGACATTGAAACCCTTCTCCTCGAACCACAACTCACCGAGAGGCCACAGGAACTCAGGGCATTACATGTGCTTCCCATTCCGAATCCTCCTCAAGGGCACACTTCACAGGTTGGCAAACATGCACACTGGTTCAGTGATGTTGCAGGGCCATTGGGTGAAGGCACTTACTTTTGGGAATCAGAGATTGAATTTAATGGCAAATGGGGAAGATACCATTTCTTCACCCGTGAATTTTATAAGTATCAGAATGCTGAAGTAATGAGATCTGTCTGGACTAGTGCGGGATTGGATAACTATTTTAGGGCAATCTTACCTAAGCTTGATTTCTTGTGTTGTTCCTATTTGATCAGTACCATTACCCCTAGCAGACCCAAGGGAGTCGATAGTACTTTTGTGCTACCCTCACTAACCCCAGGCCACGAGTTAAAAAGATTCAAACTGACCCTCAACCTTGTGAGGGAGGCCTTGGATATGCATGGGATGCACATTCCTACAGAGAAGGAAACAATGATCCGTGGAAGAATGAAACATAAAGATCTTAACAAGTTAAAGGATATGGTGGCCATGACACCTACCATTGCTCTCCACCTACGAACGATCATGCAATACTTCGCTTTCCCCGCCCAAGAACGCTTCACGATGCCACCAAAAAAGATCTGGTTCAGCTTGTACTTGGCAGAGATAGAGAATCTCACCATCAATCTGCCACACTGGATCATCGATCAAATCCACCTCGCCCACCAATGATGGAATAAGAAACAGAAGAACGTGCTTCATGGGTGCTGTGCTCTGACAAAAATAATTTACAGGTGCTTAGCTTACAACGTGCCCATTCAAAGAGCACTAGTATGGTCCAGGGCCCAAGAATTCCAAAAAAGGCTATCAACGACGGGTCCTCCATCGAAGAAAATGAGAGGGGCAGTTCAATTACCATGTGCCCAAGCAAGGGGAGCCACCACCACACCAGAGGTGACCCCTCCACAAATGTGATGTGTCCGACCATTTACTATTCGCCTACCCAGACCAAGTGCAGAAGGACCCAATCTGGTGTTCCCTCTGATTCCATCGGACGTGGAGTTCCCACAAGGCTACACCCTAGCCGATTTGATAGATGAAGAAATCGCCCGCATGATTAATGAGTCTAACCTGGAGACAGAAGCAGAGCAGACCCAAGGACCACAAACTACCACTACAACCTCAGCCCCGACCCAACCAGAAGTAGTGGAAGTAGAGGAAGATGAAGAAGAGACTGAGGACGAAGAAGCATACGAGGAGCATGATCAAGAATACGAAGAACCTTCAGAACTAGCAAGTGCCCCAACTTATTTGGCACAAATAAAGAGATTGTATGAAACTATGAAGAGAGTTCAAGAGCACCACAAACTATCACTCGAAACAGGAAAAATGATAATAAGTCAGATGTTAGGAGAAGAGGGAGTGGATGAAATGTTTATTGAGTCCCTGAACCTGCATGCGGACGCGGTGGGCCTGGATGAAGCCATTCATTCAATTGTGTCTTACATTCATTGCTTCGAAAAACGAGTGCCAACCTGTCCCATGCGCTCCGGCAAGCAGATTCACATGGATGTATCAGCACCAGGAGACACTACACAGACAGAGGAACATCAAGCGGCACCACTCTCACCACACTCCTCACCTTTCACTACACAATTCACTTCAGCACATGGCACTACCACCCCCACTTCCACCATTACCACATATGTCATGGAAATTCCTCTCTCTCCCGGCATCCAATTCGGAGGAGTTACCATGCCCACTTTCACAACACTATTCACAAACATCACATCCACCCCACCCACTGTCCCCATCTACATGGTCACACACACGTTTGACACCATGGAAACATCACCAGCCACCGCACCACTCCCTCCCCCCACGCAGCCTCAATCTATTATAACCCCTCCACCCACATCACCACTTGACTCCACATCATTCACGACTCCCTTTCCCTTCCCCATTCCCCCTGCATCCTCTCCTTTCCCTGCATTCTTTAATGTTTTCAACGTTACATCAATGTGTGTACCAACTACAGAGTGAGTATCAGGCTCTCAAAGACCATCATCGTCAACTAACTACGAATCACCAACAACTACAGAGGCGGCTTACAACTATAGAAGATGAAAACGCAGACCTCAATCAACGCTACACCACACTTGAACAGGCCCATCAAACCCTCCTGGAGACACCCCAACCATCACAGTTGCCAGGCGTCAAACAACTCGAAGCTTTACTTGAAGTCTACCAAACATATAATCTAAGAGTCCGGCGTAATTTGACCCTACTCAGGAAACACATGGCTACCGCCCTAGAAGAGAACAAACGTTTGTAGAAGCAAAACGAAGAAAACCTAGAAGCCACAATGGAAGGCTCCCCCCACGAGATCGACCCAGAATAGTTTAAGAAGTCCCCTCAGATACAATGAAGACAATCCTGGAAAGTTATGCCGATCTATTAGAGGCACATGATGATTTGGAAAAGGAACGGGATGCACTACGCCGCCAACTCAGGGAACAGGAGGAACAACCCAAGGTCTTAGAGACAACCTCGACTTCAGAGGAGGTAAAGGCATTAATGGAGCAGGTGGCAGAATTTGTTGGTGCATATCAAGCCTTCACACATTGGCTTGGAATCATGGAAGACTAGCATGGACAAAGCTTTATCAAGGCTTCACTTGAAGCAAGGT
Organism: Ceratopteris richardii; assembly: GCA_020310875.1. Lineage (NCBI taxonomy): Eukaryota > Viridiplantae > Streptophyta > Polypodiopsida > Polypodiales > Pteridaceae > Ceratopteris > Ceratopteris richardii. The sequence goes on along the minus strand of CM035409.1, from coordinate 139,198,410 downwards.
TCATATGAACATATGCTTAGATGTTCTTATCTCTTTACCCCTTTGTAAAAGTCTATATGGCTTGGCATTCATATGTAATCACTTTAGTCACTTACCTACTTCTTTAGTCGTGGAAAAGAGAATGATTTAGTGGAGAGAATATCTCCTTACTTTTAGAGGAGAGATTCTAGGGAGCCTTAGTTTGAATTTTGAAATTCAAATCAACTTCCAATCCATATAAAAATGGAGAGAAAAAACTCGCGGTTAGTCCTGTCACTTCAGCTCACTCCCCGAGGCATTTTGTCATTGTAACTGTGTGTGTGTTAGTGCTACTCCATAGCCTACACCACCACACCTCAATTAGCTATGCTTGTCATGCTAATGAGCTTGTACAATCATATCAATCAATAGATATATACACATTCATCATTTCTGTTTCTCTGTGTTATCTTCTCCAAGTCTATCAACTTCAAAGGAGCATATCTCAGGATCTACTGAACCAAATCAAGAGTTTAACATAGAATTACAGGTTGACAACCTACCTCCAAGACCAAGGATTTGTGATGAGTAAAGCAGACACTTCTCTATTTATAAAGAGAAGTAGTACAGAGGTAATCTACTTGTGTGTTTATGTTGATGACATCATCATTATAGGCAATGATGTCAATGGAATTAGGCACATCAAAGGACAGATGATGAAAGAATTCAAGATTAGTGATCTTGGATTATTGAAGTATTTCTTAGGTCTTGAGTTAGTCTACACCAACTCAGGTATATATATCACTCAAAAGAAGTATGTGCAGGATATGGTCAAGAAGTTTGGCTTACAGGATGCTAAAGTATCTACCACTCCAATGGAGGTCAACCTAAAGCTAAGTGCTCATGAAGGAGAAGAAGACCAAGACATCACAGGATACCAAAGTATGGTAGGAAGTTTGAACTATGCTACATTGACAAGAATTGACATAGCATATGGAGTTAGTGTGCTTAGTCAATTCATGCACAAACCAAGGGTACCTCACCTAGAGGCAGCAAAGAAAATCTTGAAGTATCTGAAGGGAACTCAAAGTCATGGTTTGTACTTTCCTTATACATCAGATATTGACATTAAAGTTTACTCAGATGCAGATTGGGCAGGATGCAAGGATGATAGGAGAAGCACCTCAGGATACATTTGTTTTGCAGGAGATAAGCCTATTTCTTGGTCAGCCAAGAAACAACCTACAGTGGCATTGTCATCCACTGAAGCAGAGTATAGAGGGCTTGCCAATGCCACTCAAGAAGCTATCTGGTTGAAGCTTCTATATACAGAGTTAGGCCTATATACAAGGCCACCAATTATATTTGGAGATAACACTAGCTCTCTTCACCTTGGAGCTAATCCAATATATCATGCCAGAACCAAACACATAGAGGTTCATTACCACTATGTGAGGGAGAAGTTACTTAGCAAAGAGATTCAATTGACTTATGTGTCCACTAATATGCAATGTGCAGATTTGCTCACTAAAGCATTGGATGGAAACAAGTTATGCAGATTTATATCTATGATTGGATTGCAGGAAGTAATTGAAGATTGAAGTTGAAGACTTAAGCCAAAGTGTTTGGCTTGAGAGGGAGCTGTTGGTGCATATCAAGCCTTCACACATTGGCTTGGAATCATGGAAGACTAGCATGGACAAAGCTTTATCAAGGCTTCACTTGAAGCAAGGTTCATATGAACATATGCTTAGATGTTCTTATCTCTTTACCCCTTTGTAAAAGTCTATATGGCTTGGCATTCATATGTAATCACTTTAGTCACTTACCTACTTCTTTAGTCGTGGAAAAGAGAATGATTTAGTGGAGAGAATATCTCCTTACTTTTAGAGGAGAGATTCTAGGGAGCCTTAGTTTGAATTTTGAAATTCAAATCAACTTCCAATCCATATAAAAATGGAGAGAAAAAACTCGCGGTTAGTCCTGTCACTTCAGCTCACTCCCCGAGGCATTTTGTCATTGTAACTGTGTGTGTGTTAGTGCTACTCCATAGCCTACACCACCACACCTCAATTAGCTATGCTTGTCATGCTAATGAGCTTGTACAATCATATCAATCAATAGATATATACACATTCATCATTTCTGTTTCTCTGTGTTATCTTCTCCAAGTCTATCAACTTCAAAGGAGCATATCTCAGGATCTACTGAACCAAATCAAGAGTTTAATAGCTCATTGGAACCAGCTCAAAGTCTTCCACAAGCATACAAAATTTCAGAAGATTTCATTCAGCCATTTGTGAGAAATCGACTTCGAAGTCACCTCTGGTCTATCTCTGCAACTCTCCTAAAAAGTCGGGGGTAATCATAACTTTGCTAAACTTATTTCTCATTGTATGGTTTATCAATTTGAGTGATTCCACTTGCAATTGGTAGCTTATTAAGGTACTTTAATACCCCCAAAAGGAATTGTTTCAATTTCAAGTGTGCTAGTCACACTGAGCATAACACTGAGCAGGTATCATTACAGAATTAGAAAGTTTTTCAAGACTAGTGAAGTGCAAACTCATCTGTTTTGTTCTAATCATTAGTCAAATCATTTCCAAAGTACACATAGCATATTGTGGTATCATTTGGAAGCTAAGCAAGTGTACTAAGCATATCTGGAATCAAAGGAGGGCAGGTGTGAAGCAGGTTTAGCAGCATCAACTCATTTCTTGAGTGCATCCAACCATCACTCCCAACAGAATTGCAGAAGAAGTTACTGGAATATGAAAGACAACCCTCTCCAGTTATAGAACCAGAGCCAGATGAATTGGTACCCATTGAGGTGGATGAGTCGTACGAGGAACCATATGTTCCTATGCCGATGCCAGGAGGTCAACAAACCTGGGAAGGAATGGACACCCTGGAAGTCGAAGTACCCGAATGGCTTCAGAAACTCGAAAAGACAGCTAAAACCCATGAAGATCGAGTGGCAATCCAAATCCAATCAATGGCTAAATTGGAAGACACTATCATAAAGTCAGAATATTTCTGAAGTATGTCTCATCACAGATGGATAGGCACCAATGATGATCAGTATGTGCCCTATTGTGTACTCTTGGCAGATTACAACGCAGAGATTCAACAACGATGTGGCAAGGCTCCAACCTTTGCCACACAATTCGGCCCTGACGATATCCCGGAGAGTGCTAAAAAAGGATCCATTCATCAACCTACCTGGCGGATACGACTCTTAGAAACTTACCCTGAAATGGTTCGTACCTGGAATAACATGCCGTTATTTATCAAATACAACCCTTGTTATGTTCCAGTCTTCCAAAGACGCACCTGGCCCGAGTTTACCATTGCTGTCAAGGACGTCAAAGGCTGTGCAAAGTGGTTAAATTATGTCTATCTAGCACCTCCACAAGGACCTCCCACCGTTGCTTACATGATTTCTACAATCCATCACTGGAGCCTTCAACTACGGAACACCCCTGATGTGATGGCACAGATGTGCATGAAGATCTTTGAATTAATGCTAATCACATTCAGAACATTCAAAAACATCAAAGACCCCCATTTCTCAGGAGTTGGCTTCACTGCAGGCAACCTAGATCTGGTATATGACATGAGTACCACCCCCTCAATAAAGGTGATATATGCTGGCACACAAGAATAAAATACCTCCCAGCTTGCTTCAAGCAGACCTTCGAGGAGATGTTCGTCACAGGGTTTTGGGAATATCACTCAGAAATATTCGTACCCAAGCCCTCACATCTCCTCCAACTATTCGTTGTGGAGAGGACCATCCACTCAGATCAATTGCGGGTGCCACATCCAAACATTCTAGGTCTAGTCGATTGGGATGCATTGTTAACAGACCTAGCACGGGGGCTGCGACTAGAAGAACACCACCTTGCTTCAGATGTGGTTCAATACTATGTCCAACGCTCAGCTCGACAAGGGTCTGTCAGAGATGACGGACGTGAGAGAGGGGGGGTGTTGGCAGCAATCAAGGCACCCAAGGACTCACAAGACAAGGAAGCCAAAGAAGGGAACCAGAGGGGAGAGAAGGCACAAGCAGACTAAGTAGTCAACGAAGATCTGGCAAGTAGCCCATTCAAATTTTTCCAAAACAACATCTTCATTAGGGGAAAAAATGAACCCTGAATGGGCCTTTTAGATTAAGGAGTGATTAGTGATGGACCAATCAGAAGAGGGTGGTGGCCACAGTCTATGCCCTATAAAATACTAGGCTGAAGGGTGGAGAGGGGACATATTTCTCCCTTATTTAATGAGCTGCCTCTAGAGAGAGAATGAATCTCGTAACTCAGTTGTGCCCAAAAATTCAAAATTTTTGAAAAGTTAAAAAACTCATCATAACACCTGAAAATGGACCCCCCATTACTTTTTAGGGTCAAAAGTACTCTTTTTGACCCCAAATTCAAAATCCGTGCATGTTTTGAGCTGAAAAAAATGAGTTTTTTCAAAAATACTCAAAAAAGAGTTATTTCCCTCCTAAACCTCACATTTTCATACCCAGGTCCCAAAAAGTCTTCTTTTCCTACTACTTTCACTCTGTAGCACACCATTGAAGCTCCTGTTTCTACACTCCAACCTACCTGCATCTCCTATCTCGAATTACTGTTGTAGCTTGAAGACCTTTAGCTTCAATGGCAACATCTAAAGCTTCTAGGCGACCAAAAGATGAAATCTTCACATTAAGATGTCACAATATCAAAGCCACAGATGGGCAGTGGCTATCACATGAGTACTCCAAAGGTGCATGGGTGTACATGCAACCCTCTAGAGTTGGGCCTCATCGAGTTAGAGATCGTGGAAACTTAGATCTTCATTGGAAGGGAAAGTTACTTGGCTTCAAGAAGCATAGAGACAATGGGATGGTTGCTATTGTACAACATGTTTTTACAATGGCAACTATGAAACTTGAAAACTCTAGTAGTATGAGATATCTTGTGAACTGTAAGTATTACTCTACAATATTTTATGTTTTCTTGTGTCGGATATATTTCTGAACTATTTAGATATGTTTTTGTTTGTTTCAGATGTATTTCCTTCTACTTTGGTGGAAGAGCAACCACTTCATAGTCTTACAGGTACTTTCCAGGCATTGCATGCAGATGTTGGTGCACTAGTCTTTCCAAATATATCTCCTGCTCAACTTTACCATGATAGATTTTTCTTTTACACACATAGATATGTTGTACCCTCTACAATGAATGGTTTTGGAAGATTAGAGAGAATTGAAGTACATTCTCTTCTTAGCTTGGAGTGGCCAAAACCTGATATATGGTCCGTATCATCTTTGAAGCAAAAGATGGTAGTGGATATACATAACTCTTTGAAATTCACAAAAGTGTCTAGGTCTGTAGGTTTGCACTGGTCTTTTCCCATTCATTGTTTTGTATATTTATTCCAAGGATTCTCATTCCAAGAGACTTCCACCATGTTCATGTGTAAAGATATCACATATGAGCAAGTCGAAAGTCTTCTTGGTGAAAATTGGGGTTTGATGGAAGGAATTGCAAAAGGTGATAAATATCTCTGTAAAATAGGTGGAACAGGTATAGCATTTCGATATTTGAAACAACGTACTTCATTATACATCAGATTCTACTATGATCGTTGGATGTGCAAACTTGGCAAATGGATACCATTTCAAAGTTCAGAGGGATCTTTGCATTCATTTGAAATAAAGCTTAGATTTCCCAACAATGAAATAGAAACTATTTTAGTGAATAATCATTGGACCTTGGCTAATCTGAGAGAACACTTGATGATTATGGGGTTTGAAGGACTAACTCAATCCATCTTCAAAATTCAAGGACATAAGGTGAGAAATGTTTCATGTTTTTGTTAAAGTAATCTTTTTGTTATTGTTTATTTTACTTTAATGACTTCAATTTGTTGCAAATTGATTACAGGTGGGCAGAAGAATGGAATACAAAATGAAAGTCCCTGTAGATTGGAGCAAAGATGGAACAGAGCTCTCATTGTCATAGTTCTTTTGCAACCTGATAATGTCACTTCTTGGGCCCTAGTCATTGTATCTCATGGTTTTTGCACTTTCAAGAACCTTGTAAAAAGTAGGACAATTGATTCATGTTAGATATTGTATATACCTTATTCTCTGCAATGATAATTTCAAAACTTTTGGAATGTCAAAAATTATGTTCACTACTTTGAAATGTGGTTGCTCATGTTTTTTTCTGTGCATTATTTTGTCATCCGAAACTCATTTTTTGAAATTGCACTTCTTTATTCTATACTTTTAAAAGTGGGCCCAGTCAATTTAAAAACTTGAAACTACTATAAAAATGGCTCTATGTGCTGATTTCTCACATTTGCACTCTCAAAGAGCTAGAAAGCACAGACTGCAAGCCTCTAGAAATCTCGCGTGCAAGCAATGGCTGCTAGCACTTCCACTCCCATGAAATCTCCTCGAGATTTATTCATGGAGTTTTTGGAAACTACAGACTACAATGGTCGTACGGATTTGTATGACCTAGTCTGTAGAGTCCCTAATCTTGAAGGGACAATAGCCATGAATTCCGATGTGATCGATGAGATCACAGATTTTATGGAACTCTGTATTTTAAGATATGCCATAGATATTCCAGCATATGAGTGTAAATGGGTCCCCTGTGACCTGCTTTTTTACATTCATAAAGGAGATGAGGCATTTGTGAAGCGCTTAAAGCGTTTCATGGCGATTGCTGAGGCTTCAGGGCACCTGTTAGATGACACAGTGCCCTTAATTAAACAATTAAATAAGAAAAGGAAAATGGGAAGAAAATATCTTTCCTACATAGCAACAACAATCTTTTTTGTCAATGAGGAGCCCGAACCTTGACCCATGGACCTACCCCATCTTGTTACTGGGGGTTTTGTAGATGACAAGAAGGAACCCCAGACAGAAGCTCTCAACTTATTAGAAGAGAGTCAAAAAATTTCCAGAGAATTTCCTCAAGGAGTAGTGGACAAATTAAAGGAATCCAGTACACAGAAGAGTCCACCCTCCAACTTAGACCCCGTGGAACCCACTCTACCAGAGGTAGAGATGGAAATGTTTTCAGTTGTACTTGTTGATGGAGAGGAATTTTTGTTCCTGCACGATATTGAGAAGGCATTCGGTCTACGCCTCGACGAATGCCTTAGTATTTTCAGCTCAACCTCGGATGTTCCCATGGACAACACTTCTAACATTATCGAAAAGGCAACAATTCCACTTGGTGAATCAGTTGCGGACACCATTGCATTTGTGTGTGAAGAGATTTTGAGCCATGCCAACCAAGATACCAGTGAAGAAGATCTAGCCACAGCAAGGGAAAGAATTTTGGAGAAGAAGATTCCAACATCCCCTGTTGTGGAGCAAAGTGGCATGGCCCATTCATCAATTCCACTAGATGCAATGGGAAGAGGAGAGGATGAAGACAGGCTTCAAGATGTAAGTCTCTACTGACATTTATGGTTGTCTCATATTCATACAAGATGTATCTATTTAATTTTATGATTGTCTATGTGCAGGAAACAATTGAAGTGGATAAATTTGCAGCAAGGAGTGGTGGTGACCGTGTTTCCCGGGGCCATGGCTCTTCCTTGGCACAGTACATTGGAAAATTGCCAAAGGAAGATTTTGTAAAAATCCACAAGGACTTTTCCCCTCAAGGACACTTCATGACTTGGTGTATGAAGGCCTTGAGTAAAGTTTTGTGCCTATCTACAATAATGCAAGGGACCAATTGTATATTTCTAGTTAGGAAGTCCCTTGCCCTTACTACCCTAGGAGTTAACTTTAGAGGAAAAATATTAGGTCAAATAGGAATAGCTTTGGGTCTTGGATTGACAGACCCTCAATTAATATCCCAATCAGTTTTGACTTACCAATTGCCTCTATCTTTTCAGAGAAGAAAGAATGTAGTGGAGAGGCTCAAGGCCAAGAGCCAATTGTAAAAACTTTATAATACCAATGTTTTGTTTTTCCAATTTCCATGTGCATTCAATCTATTATATCTTTATGGTTTGACAATCTCATAACTTTTGCACAGTTTAATCAGTCTTTTTCCATTTTTTCTTGTAATTTGTGTTGCCCAAAATGCATGGAATGGCTAAGGAATGCAAAAAAAAGGCATGCCACAGAAACGCGGGGATGGGCCCTGCAAAACTTTTGCAGGGCCCATCCCCGCGTTTATGTGGCAGGCCTTTTTTTTGCATTCCTAGGCCATCCTATGCACTAGGTTACCTGTATTGCAAGTCTATCTTCTCAATTAGCACCTTCACTTGGGGAAATGTGGAACACTCTTCTTATATGCAATAATTAGAGAAAATTAAGACTCCTCTGGGTGCATATAAGCATGCAGCAGTAAATCAGTGCATGTATGTATGTTCATAAACATTGCTTAGCTATTGGTCAGGGGTTTAGCATGTAGTGCACTCTAGCCAAGGCCAATCATATGCCCCCATGTTTGGCATGGGTTTTCATGGCTTGGAAATGCCAAAAAAAGGCCTGCCACAGAAACGCGGGGATAGGCCCTGCAAAACTTTTGCAGGGCCCATCCCCGCATTTCTGTGGCAGGCCTTTTTTTGGCATTTCTTGGCCATGAAATGCATTAAATAGCATTACCACTTACAACAAGTACAGAAAAAAGAATGATACAACTATGAAAAACACTTCAAAGATGTACTGGAAAAACACACCTACAAACATAGGAGAAATAAACTTCAAAACATGTACACTAAGAGATAAACATTTGGGAGAGCAAATATGAGAAGACAAAGATTATATTCATCATTTGGGTTTTACAAAATATTCATCGTATGGGATATACAAAATGTTATCCAAACAAGGGAGTACAAATTATGGTTAATGGTTATTCCCTCTAATTCTCCTAGCTAGCTGCAAATCTTTAGGTTGTATTGTCACTCTCTTTGCATGGATGGCACATAGGTTAGAGTCCTCCAACATTGATATAAGATACGCCTCTGCAGCTTCTTGGAGAGCTTCAATGGCTATCCCTTGGATACGAAGTCCAGCGCAATAGCGTTGGATCTCTTCCTTCACAACTCTTGCAAATGACCTTCGTGGAATCAGAAGCTCCACAGACTTTTGATAGTGTCGAATCTCCGCAAAGGCTCTGGTTTGCTTTCTGCGCCTTTGTGGTGCTCTTGCATTTGGGGGGATGTTGGGTTGTGGTCGTTGTGGTCTACGACGTGGTTGATAGTTCTTCTTTCTTCTTGGAGGACGCCTAGATGGTCCTGCCTCATCATTTACTTCCTCTGCCCGACCTTGCTCTCTTTCTTCATCGGTTGGTCTTTGTCCTTGTCCTGGGGGGAGTGTCTTGCCTCCTTGTGTTACTCGATGGTTCACGGGGATATCATCATTGTTCCATGGTGGCTCATTTATACTTTCTTCATCTGAGGAACTCAATAAATTTGATGTCTCAATCACAACTCGTCTATGTCCTCGTTGTTTGGGCCTTGCCTTCACTGGTGTCCTGATTGGGGGCTCATCATGAGATGCAGAAGGGGAATAATTTATTTCTTGGGATACATCTCTCTCTGGTGAACCTTCATCCCCCCGCAATGCAATGCTACCGGACTGTGTCCCTGCACCCGAGTTTCGTCTTGAAGAGTGGCTTGTGGTTCGACGCTTCTTGTGGGGTGTCATCCATGTTGGGCGCTGAGTACCTTGCACATGGCTAGGGTAGACGACATGATCCTTCCTAGCAGTCTGCTTTGTGCGTGCCATTCTCTTAGATTGTAAAGTGGTAAAATGAGGAAGGACACCTCTATTTATAGGCTTTCACTTAAGAATTGTCCTGTTCACATTTAAATGGATAAAAATTAGTTTTAAGACATTAAAAGTATATTCACAAAAATAGTAGAATTTTATTTGAAGTGAAAGGGGTTATAAAAACCTTGAAAAGTATAATGCATTTTAAGAGTTTGGAAATTATTTCCAAGCAGAACCCTCGCGGACTCTTTGTGAACGCCATTGGGCATGATGTTCGAGTCCTGACGATGACATCCACTTCTCTCTTGCAATATCATGTTGTAGCTTTCGTGTAATCTTTGCTAGTTGTGACTCACATGCCTTTTCCATTACATATTTTCTAGCAAATGTCGCACGAAAGAACCAATTGAACATTTCTTCTAAATAGTTTGATTGGAGTAGACCACCCCCATGACGAGTGTTTTTAAAGTAAACACCTCTAGCCCTGTAATGTGACTTCTCCATTCCTTGTGTACTAAAAATGTCCAGTGACCCATATCGATTCATAAAATATGCTCCATGTGCAAAAAGAATATGCTATGATCTGGTCAATAAGATATACACATAGTGTTTAAGACCAAATAAAAAAATGTAAGCGAAACTTACTATGTAATGTGTAATGTTGCTTTCTCCCCAAGATAAGATGAATGAGTAAACTCCTTCAAAGTCACTTGGAATAATTCTCGTTGTGAAGCATTAGTGGAAGCCAAACACATCAAATGTAACAATTGATCGAACGATGACCAAACCTTCTTTCGCTTGTTAATGAGATCAACCTGACTATCATTGTCAGTTGTAATTGAATAGAGGTCCTTCCAAAGCTCCCATTTCCCATCATCTTGATTATTCACATCTTTTTTAAAGAAACGTCGTGCCTTCTTCCCAGTCATTGAAACTTGTTGTAAAATCTCTTGAGACTCACCATACTTCTTAACAACTAAAGATACGTGGCCACCATGACAACCTATAGAATTCAAAAGATCTTCTATTTTCTGGATTGCTATTGTAGACCTCTCTAGTGGTTTCATTGCAAATGCATATTCAACATGGAGCTTCAAAAGCCTATCAAAGATCCTCATGAATGCATGCAAAGTACAAAAGTGAACATTGACTAATGGAAATGGGATAATGGGGTTCCAATCATTGCTTATTTTATCACGAGTCGGTTCCTGTAACATTGGACACCTCAAAAGTGATATCTCCCATTCCCTGTGATTCAATGAGTCTGTTTCATCAATTTCTTCAGAGTCATCAACTCTCGTCAATGCCCTTGCATGTTTAGACTGTCTCTTAGATCCTTTGTAACCTTGTGTACAATATGGGCAAGGATAGAGAGAAGATGCTCCTTGTTTACAACCTAACATGCATTTTATACTCTTAAGGTCTCCACCCAAATGCCATTCTACATCAAAATCACCTATATCATCTACAAAAAGCTTTTGCCCATGTATTTGAGAAGAGATTACTTCCGTAATCCACGGAGTCCTACTAAAAATCCATGAAATAACATTATTTGTTTCTTTGGGAACTTCTATAGCACCTAACCACCAGATATCTCTCTCTGATTGCACACTGTAAGTCAAATGGTCCCTCCCTCCTAAAGTTTCATCACTCATTGCATGGTCCATAATTTCGTTCATTAGTGTCACACTCAACCTTTCTGGTCGCCAACCCTTTATGATTTGACACTCATCAAGCTTCAGTATGAACTTTAACTTAACATTACAGTCTGCACAAAAGAGAAAACATTATCTTAATATGACACTTGAATGCAATAGAACTTCAACACCAAATAAAATGTAGTAGGGGTACCTTTGATTGTTGAACTATAAAAGTGAACCATTGCTTGTTGAAGCTTCTGAAGATCCACAAATATATTGTTGAATTTAGTGTAAGTAAATCCTTGTGTAGATAGGATTTTTGATTGCTTCTTGGGAATATTTGGATGATAAATAGAGGCAGGCATAGTTTCTTCTATGAATAAATATTGTCCAATAGTACAAGTCACATCCTCATTTGAAGTTTTTTTATTGATAGACAATTTATATGGGCATGGAAATATACTTTGAGAAATACCTTGTGATTGTAAGGCTTGCCTGAGAAGGGTGTACATTGCAGTATACCCATTTCTACTGATGCCTGCTTCGTCACATATTGCCTGCACATCTTGCACTGTGATAAGATTTTTTAACTTCTTTGAAAACTCAGCTTCAACAACAACTCTAATACACTTTTCTATGTGTGAGTCTAAAGTAGAAGTGATTTCTTTGGTGTTTATACAGCTATTCATCAGCTTGAATTGGTCTTGTGTTGTTGATGAAGCAGTTATGTCTTCAATAAACGACCTACACAATGAAATATTCCATTACAAATCTTCATTAAAACATATAAAAGTAAAACAAACACTCACCTTGTTGCATATATACGTCGTTTGCGTGCTCCACCACCTTTTGAAAGAGCTTCAAAGGATGACAATGATCTTTTCCTATGTCTCATACCAAGTGGAGTCTCTTTCAGCTGCTGGAGATTGGCAGTTAACTTTGAAATTGTGCTTTGTTTTGCTTCAGTATCCTGTTCCAAATCTGCAAGTTGTTTTTGTAAAGATATGATTGTGCTTTCTAAAGTGACCACCCTCATATGATGGATGTGATGTTGTTGGAACCAATACTTAGCAGTAGCAAGTGAATGTGTAGATAATCTCTTGCAGTAACCTAATAGTCCAGCTTCACCCGCACCAATGAACTAAAGTAAAGTTGAGAGGTTATGGAATGTTGGATGGTAAGAAGATATTGGATCAAGAGGATAGAGTGAACCATGAGCCCAAAGATCAATACTTTTTTCTCCAGCTGCACGACGTTCATTTTGAGAATTGGCATCATTGTTGCATCGTGTATTTGGAGCAAACTCTCTAGGCACACGAACATGGATACTTGTTGATGCAGAAGCATGAGGACGTTCTACTGTGAAGTTTGTGATACATGTCAACACCATCTTTGCTAATGACCAACAATATCAAAAACAAAGATGAAAAACCGGTTGGAAGGGAGTCTAAAGCATAGGTTTTGCTCAAAAAATGTGTTTTCTTGTATGTGTATGGGTTAAAGTGTATTTTTCCACTGAGTATGGCTGAAAATGATGAAATTTGAAAAAAGTCATTTTTTGGGGGAAGCATAGTCACGGATTTGATGATGTGGCACTTACTTTTGGAGGGAGTTTGAAAATTATACTTTTTCTAAAAGAAACTTCAGAAAATGGGCCCAAAAAAGTAACTTCTGACATATATATTAAAAAATAGGCTCTTTTGAGTTAATATACACTGAAAATGAGACTTTTTAAAAAAATTCATTTTTTTATTCAAATACATGTACGAGTTTGATGATGTGGAAAGTAGATTCTCTTTCTCTCTCTCTAGAATAAGAAAGAGAGAGGCCTATTGAAGCCTAAAAAAAAGCCTACTCCAGCCTACTAAAAAGTACCCTATTAAATGCACTTTGTCCCCTTAAACAAGAACAAAATTAAGATTAATCCCTAAAAATTAGGGATCCTTACAAGGCCCATGCAGGGTTCATTTTTTCCCCTAATGTCATAGCAGTGATTCTCATCACTACAAATCATTGTAAATACCATTTCACCTTTTTGTAACTCCATTTTTGCAAGCCGAGGAGTCCTCGAGCTTGAGGAGTATTAGAAGTATCATCGTACCAGTTTTCATGATTTTTAGACTCCATTTGAGCCTCCAAATAGGCCCTAGAACCTAATTTTTAACTAGGCCGGACACTAGATCTGGACAGGGCCAAAAGCTAGTCAAAAACTATAAATAGAGCTAGAGAGCTCATTTTTGAGGGTAGCTTGTAATAGAATTGAACTTGTATGAGCATTTTGGAAGTAATCTAAAAGAACTCCATTATCTTTCTCTTTGTTCTTGCCTTGTGTGCGCGTGTGTGTGTGTATGTGTGTGCATGTTTGTGTGCTTCTCACTCACGCACTTGTGCCTTCACTTGCTCGAGGTCATCATACCATCCTCACATCTTCCCGGATTGACATTAAAGGAGGTGCTACTCATCACTGAGCTACAATATAGCTTGGAACTTCCTTATACATGAGTGCTAGCTCCTTGTTCATGACATCACTCCTAAGGGGACTTTGTTGATATATTTTGGTATTTATGTGTGTGAACACACTTAGGACCACCTAGGCACTTATTTACCTCTTTAGGATGTTTTATCCCTTGGCTTGTATATATGCCTATAACCCTAACATGTCACTTATCTTTGTACATTCACTTGGTAATACATCCACTATTGTGTTTTTATCCAAGCTTCTTCTTCTTCCTTTCACTATTTGTGTGCTTCTGTAGATCTCAAACTCCAACATCACATTGGTTTGTTCTTTCTTCAAATGTCTTGGTTTTTTTTTTAAATGAATGAATATCTACCTCATCCAAGTGTAGAGTGGATGTACTATGAATGTTCTTTTCTTTTGAAAATGTGCACTTAGTATCATATTCCATTTCTAAAGTTTATTTTCTTGTTAAAAAAACTTTGAATTTAACTATAATACCAATGAACTATCATAAATGTTATTTTTCTTGCTCTCCATCCCTAGTGATGTCTAAAACTTTCCCAATCCAAAATGATCAACCCAATTCATCACCAGGAACAAGAATAGTAATAAGTTTTCCAATCTTTATTTCCATTAAGTTGACATGTCATTATGCTTCCAGTCACTTTTTCATCCTTATCCCTATATAAATGTACCTTTTGGGAGGATGTTTTAAGCTTTGAAGTTCATCTGTCACATGGCTACATGTATGCTAAAAGTTGACTTGTATATTAAAGTACCATGTGAATTGTATGTCAATAGGGAAACACCCACCAATTGAATTGCATACTATTTTTGTTTGATTGATAAAGAAATTATCCCATCAAGACACATCATGATACCTTGCATATTTCTTCACTTGATCAATATATTCCTTCTTTTCCTCAACTACTTGCATCCAAGTTTTTATTTGCTTAATCAATGTTCCTGTTGAAAATCAAGTCTTAACATTAAGGACTCAAATATGATTTTTCCAAGTGGAACAATAAATAAAGAACATCCAAAATTATGGAATAAATCAGGAAGCTCCGCCAACATCAATCAAGTTCAAATTCAAGCTCATTATCCACCAAAAAGTGTACCTACATTGACTTTTGGCTAGACATCTAGATTTAACCACTAGTTTGAACTCATATATATATATATATATATATATATATATATATATATATATATATATATATATATATATATATATATATATATATATATATATATGTATGTATGTATGTATGTATGTATGTATGTATGTATGTATGTATGTATGTATGTATGTATGTATGTGTGTGTGTGTGTGTGTATATATATATATATATATATATATATATATATATATATATATATATATATATATATATATATATATATATATATAAGTGTATTAAAATTTATGTAATTCATACTTAGTGTTTACAACACCATCAATGAGGCCCCCTGTTTTTTTATCTTCATTTCACCCAAGTTTAGGCTTCTCTATCTAGGTGGGTAGTTACACATTCTCCTATATGTTTGTATGCAAATTTTTCACTCCCATTATATTCAACTTTGTTGAAATTGGTTTTACAATGACTCCTTGTATAGTTTAATAAAGTATGCCAAAGTCTCAATTTTTTTCTAATGAGTGAATTGTGAGAAACAATCTACCTTATGGACCTATATCTCTATAGATACGTAGAGAGTGTTGTAGACAAATAGCATGTCTTGTTTTGGATGTTCACTCATATAAAACAAACAATTGGTTTGATTTAAATAATGTGTGGTAGTTCCTAAGATCTATTTGAAGTTCACAAAATCATAATAAATTCTCTAGTTAATTACAGAGAAACATCCAAAAAAGAGAGCATATATCTTTGTGTAGGGACTTAGTGGAGGGCACCCATCTTAGAAATGATCGTATCTTAACTTTTAAGTGGTATGCGAGCATTTAAAAGCTTGAAGAAATCAAAGGACTTCACATAAAGGACTTGGATTAATCAAAACATATCAAGAATTACAAAAAGGATTTATTCATCAACTAGCAAACTTAAGACAAGAAAACTTCAAATGGGGCTACATCAATACAAGAAATTTAAAAATCTAGAATTATCAAGGGACAAGATATAAAGAGATAATTGCACACCTTCTATGGCACTGACACATTACAAAAGGGAGGAGTTAGAGAAGCACATTTTAGTTTATGATAGAGTACAATCCACAAAGTAGAAAGAGGAAACTATCAGTCTTGGAGATTTAGGCTTACTAACTATGTCATGGGAAAAGTATTGCAGAAATTAATGAGTGATATAGTGTCAATGCCATATGTATTTGATCAAAGCAATCAATAAATGGATAGAAGATAATAGAATATTTACATTTATATTGTTCCAAGATATAAACAATGACTTGGCGCATAGAAAAGTTTGACACATCCAAGAACATTTGGGAGGCCCTAGAGAGGTTGTATTTATCCTTTGCCAAGGAAATGAAGACTCAACTCAAGAATGATCTAACTAATAATAGGAAATAACTAACCGATAATGTCAATGAGTACATTTTGAAAGTTGAGAATGAATCGGGATCCAAAATTGAACTCTCAATGGACTGAGAGAATATAATGATGGAGATGGAGGGAGTCCTTGTCGGAGCTTGAATAATTAGCCACACCAATGGTGAATAAAGAGATGGACCAACAAGGATCTAGGGAAATCAATCCAACATTTTATATGGAGGGAGAGGCAAAGGAAAAAGAGGTGAACAGAACTCCTGAGGCAAGGGGAGAAAAATATCAAAATCAAGTTCAAACAATCAAGATGACTCCAATCAAAGCTATGGATCAAGAGGAAGAGGAAGGAGAAAAGGAAGAGGTGCAAGATCATAAGTGAAGAATCCGTTGCAAAATCCTGCAACTATGGATATCCATGTCACTATGCCAAAGATTGTTGTCCCACAAATGAGGCAATCAAGGATACAAGAGAAACTATGGTAATATGCTATTACTTCAACAAATTAAGGGAATGGAAACTTTCTACTGATGTATAGTTCAAATGAAAAGGTAAGCATAGATCATACATGGTATATAAATAATGGTTGTAGAAATCAAATGAGTCCCATTAAATGGATCTCAAACTTCTAAGGTGTTGAATTATGTGTTGCATGTGCCAACAATCATAAGTACGAACTTGGTGTCCATTGGACAAATGGTTAAAGAAGGCATGAAGTGATGTTTATTGATAAAGTTCTCTTTGTTGAAGACCCCAAGTATGACTACAAGATCATTTTGCAAAAGTAAAGAATCAAGGTAGGTTCTTCAACACTGAGGTAAAACCATCAATACTTCTCTACTTTTCAATTGGAAATAAGCAAATTATAGAGATTGATTTGTGGAAAAAGAGAGTTGCCACATAAACTTAAAAACGATGAACGACATGTAGAAGAGAGGCTTGATAAATGGGTTTACCTATTTTTACATGTCAGATATGTAGCATTTGTGCCATGCTTATCAACTAGGCAAACAACAACGCTTGGGCATTAGTACCAAGAAAAAAGATATGAATATTACTAGAAACAATGGGTGTACAAGGTAAAGAAGCATTCTCTTAAATATATATGCCATAGGCTTTGTTCAAGCCTATGGCATATATATTTAAAAGAAATTCAATATAGTGTCCAAGATGACTACCATAAAAAAGTTTTATTTCAATTGTAGCTTCTAAAGGATGTAAAGAATGCTTCCATAAATAGAGAGCTTTAAGGTAGTCTTTGTAGAGTGGCCCCAAGACTTTGAAGATAAGAAGTTTCCACGTCATATGTGCACGCTTGAGAAGGTCCTCTATGGACTCAAGCAAGCCCCAAGGGATTGAAATCCAAGACTCTTAGATTACTTGGTAAGGTGTCTTTATAATTAGAGCAATGGAGATCCATCATTCTTTGTGAATAAACAAATTAAGAGAAGTGTCTTCATTTGTATCTATGTTGATGATTGAATTATTATGAGAGATGATGAAGCAAACATAAAGGACATAAAGAGGAACCATGGATGTGAATTCAAGATCTCTAATTTATGGATCGTAAAGTACTTGCTTGGGATTGAACTAATTTTCAAAGAAGGAGGTACCTGCTTAATGTAGAGAAAGTACATAATTGACCTATTGAACAAGTGTGGCTTGTGTGATTGCAAGATCATTTCTAATCCATTGTAGGGTAACATGAATTTAGATTCTCATGAAGGTCAAAAAGTTCGAGATGTGACCTTTTATAGGTCAATTGTTGGTTCTCTCATGCATGCTACTCTCACAAGACTTGATATAGCACATGCTATTGGTGTCTTATCTCAATTTATGCAAAAATCTACATCCCTCATCTTTTTAGAGCTCAATGAATCATTACTTATCTCAAAAAATTAATAAATTTTGGGATATATTGTCCATTTGATCATGGAGTACATGTACAAGCTTATTGTGATGTTGAATGGTTAGGTCGTAAAGATGATAGGAGGAGCACTAGTGCATATGTGATCATGTTAGAGAAGAAGATCATCTCATGGATATCCAAGAAACAAAAAATAATGGCTCGGACCTCAACCAAAGTAGAGTAAAGAGGCTTAGCACAAGTATCATCTAATCTCACATGGCTCATGAAATTGTTTGCTTATCTTCATGCAAGTGAAACAAGTACCAATTTTTTGTGAAAACATATCTAGCATATGTCTTTCATAAAACAAGCATATAGAATTACTTTACCACTTTATCATAGAGAAGGTCATGTAAAAGGATATGAAGGTAGAGCATCTTAGTAGAGAGGAACAATATGAAAATATTTTTACCAAAACATTTTTTGGAGTAAAGCTTCAACACTTAAAAAATCTATAGGAATAAAGAATCCAAGATGATTCTTGAGGGAGAGTGTTCAAAATTAAGTCTCAAAATTAGGGGAGGGCTCAATTATGAATTTGAAAAGTGGAACAATCAATGAAAATCATCGAATTTCATGGAATAACGTGGAAAACTCCAACCTATCATCTATCAAAAGGTGCGCCTTCATTGAATCACCTAGATAATTATAGGAACCATCTTTTTTTTATTTAAACACATTTTGAAATTGTGTGTGAATACTCATAAAGTTCTTTACAATTTATTTCATTGATAGTTAGTGTGTTTCAACCCTAGCAAGCAGACCCCTTGCTTGTCTCCATTTCTCTAAATTGCAGGCTTCTATATCTAGGTATGTAGTTAGACATTCACCTATCTATGTGTATTTATTTGTAGTGTTTGCTCCAATCATATTAGGTTTCTTTTTACTAAGGTATCATTTGAATTAGATAGTGTAATAAAGTGTAAAGAAGTTTCAAATTTACTTTTTTACATTGAAAAAATTGTGAGAACTCTACTTTGCAAACCTATATCTTTGCACATAGGTAGAAAGTATTCTTAACAGATAGAATGTCTTATTGTAGATGGTTCTGTATGTTGCAAATTCCAATTGTGTTGATAAAAAAACATGTCTAGTAGATCATATGATCTTTTTGAATTTTCCAAAAGCACAAATTAATTCTTCGATTAGTTGCATAGAAGAGTCCAAAGTAGAGACCATATGTACCAATGTAATGGCCTGGTGGAAGACAACCATCTTTGGATGCTACATAGGGGTGGTTGTATCTTCCCCATCAGTTATCACATTGTGTTAGAATCTTTTTATCTTCACATGGTGGTTCCTCTGCACCATAAACTACCACATAAGGGATATGCAACAAAAATTTTCAACCATCTTTAGGCTTTCTCTCACAGTAAGATTAGTATTGTTTTACAAATAAAAAGGATAACATGATCATGTCTCAAGAATACATGGATGAAACTAATAGTGTTTATCTGAGATTAAAAAAAAAGGTTACTATTAACATCACAATTTGACTAAATGTATTTAAATTCATAAAATTATGTAAGATGTTGGACTTCAGGCTTTGGGTATAGGATTGAAAACTCAAATTAAACAATGTTTCAAGTGTAAAAGCACTTTGACATGCCAAAATCTTGGTGAAATTATTTAACATTTAATTCATGGGTTCATGAGTGTAATCACGCAAAAGAAATATGACCTCAGCCTTCTTTGCTTATCAACACACATGCACACATAACCAAAGATAATGGAATTCTTATTCTCTTATAATATTATTAAGTTGCAAACACAAAATGTGTGGCAAATGGTCCTCGGATGATTGCAAAACTCTTTGAAGCACAATGATCGTGATGTTTAGATTATTATGAGCATTAAGCTCTTATGTTCTCATTGTATACTAAACAAACCACTACATACATTTCTAGAACGATTTATCCTCAATATCCTTAGGAGGTTGAGAAAAATATGGCAAGCATGCCATGTCTTATTTTGATCCATGCCATAAATCAATAAACACATGTAACATTCAGGATATTGTATTGCTTCACTTCCATGATGCATAGATTTCTCTTTTTCCAAACCTTGTATCTCACATTGCCCCTTCAAAAGTCTCATGAAATTATCCTTCTCTATTTTTTTAATCCCTTTCCATATTCCTTAGACTAGAACAACTCACCCATCCTAACCTTATGAGGAATGGTTACATTGTTGAATTCCTTCCTTCACAATATTGTAAAATGCCGATAATGCATTCACTTTTGATTTTTAATCAACATATCTTTCCTTATACACTTCGAAAACGTATCTACGTGTAAAATTGTCAAACATTTGTAATCTTCTAACTCTAGGCATAACATAAAAATGTAAAACAATATTACTAATCATCCAATCTATTGCAATGACTATGAGCATTTTCAAAAGTGAGTTCTCCATTAATAAACGTCTTGAGTGGAAAATTGAGGTCTTATGTGTACTTGAAGGAGCAAAACACTCTAAAACAATGTGAAAGAATGTGCATATACATAGAAGCCAACTTAGGAGAGGAGTTAAAGCTATCCAAGATCTACAAAGAATCAGACTGCTCAACTAGTATCCAAATCCAAGCCTTCATCCTCAATGGAGGGACTAACTGATTTAGCTGCACAAAAACTAGGAGCAAACTTCCATACTAGGCAATATCAAAAGGTCATTGCCATTAAATGTTGCTACACTTGTGGTGGCAATTACATGGCTAACACTTGCCCAATGCAAAAATAGAATGTCATAGCTCCAAGCTCTTACTACTGCACCATAGAGAGAAAATACATGAACCATATGACAAGATTGTCTTTACAATAAGCAGCCAATTAGAAAGAACTTCCAACATATAGGTATCAAAATCAATACCAATAGTAGCCCTACTATAGGCCACAATGGAATTATCAGCCATAGTATCAGGCACAACCTAGACCGTAATTAGTGCTAGGATTGCAATCGCCACACCTTCCAACATAATATCAGTCAAGTATGTAGCGACAAAAAAGATTATAGATACGGCTTTAGTACTAGTTTCTCCATTGATCATTGAGAATGATCCTAATGCCAATAATTTCAACTCATCTTTGGAGAGAACATTTCCATGTACTACACAGAGTCAACAAAACATACAGAGACTTATCACTACAGAAACCAAGTAAAGGAATATGATTGGGAACTTGAATACTCCAATGTGATGTAAAAAAACCCTAATCCAAGGCCCTAGATGAGACAAATGAGACCCAAGGCTCCTAGAGGACTATGTTACACATGCGACGAGGATCATTTCATATGTGAATTCCCACGTCTCCCACCGGCATGTCAACCACGATATCTCACCATCTAAGGATATTGTTAAAAGTGTGATAAAGAGTATATCATACGTGAGTGTCCCAAAAATCTACCTAATGCCTCAAAGATAACTCCATTTAATGTGACAGGCATAGTGCAAGGCTAAAATGTATCACCACCCACCTTAGTGCCCATTTAGAAAGTCACTTGAGCATAAGCACTACAACAAGATCAGCAAGGGAACCAGGAGAAAGACTTGGATTTTAGTGAGATAGGAGAGTCTCATAAAAATAAAAACCAAGCCATGGAGAGAATCTAGAGGGAGAATCAAAAGAAAATGGTCCAAGAAGCTAGCAGAGCTAGAAGGTAGCTGAAAAGACACCAAGGCCAAGACCGTAGAACTGATATTGCAAGTTCCATTAGAGACTTCACCTTTGTCAAAGTCACGATCACTGTTAGAAAAACCCGCACTAGAAGACTTAGATATGATGTTCACGGCTTATCAAGCATGATTGAACGAAGGACCCAATGCAGTAGAATTAGAAAAAAACTATCCTAGAGAAAACTTAGAGGTAGAGTGAACAAGTTATGCATCAAAATGGTCAAACTATCTTAGACTGTTCAAGGCTAGTTAACTCTTTAATCAGAGTAAACTAGTCAAACCACAAATACACTTCCAAGGACTTCTACAAAGATTAGAGCAAATGGCATCTAAAGTCAACAACTCAGCACCACAAAAGGCTCAATCAGTGGAAAGCAAGAGAGAAGAATTCTTGCCAATAGAGTCATATGTTCCCAACTCAACAAAGTGCATAATTCCTCATTCAATCAACAAATACTCACAAAGTTTTGAGAGAAATTCAAGAGGAGAAATGGGGTATGGAATAGATGACTTCCCCACCCATTCAGGAAATAGATGATCTTCATGATATTTCCCTCAAGACATTCCTTATATCTACAAAGAGCAAGACGATGTACAATCAAGCAAAAGATTAAACTTTGAATCTGATTCCTTATAGAAATTGCTTCACTTCATAGGCCCTTGGAAATCAAAATCTATTCACATGAAAGCTCCCATGATAATGATTAGAAAGGAAGATTCAAGTGTACCTATGAACTTGAAATTATTCAAACACTAAAGTGCAATGTCATCTCACTTTAGATGAACTATTCAAAGTCAAACCAAAACTATGGAAACACATAGTAAACCAGGTGCCAAAAATAGCTAGTTCCACTCTCAAGTAGGATCATAGAGAATATCTCCAAAGATACTTATTGATAATATAGGAGATATGAGTGAAGGAGAAGAAGGAAACACCCATGTCCCTGTCACCTACCAAGGATATAGGACCAATGCACCACTTCCTTATCAAAAAGTTGGGGAAAACAAGCTTGAGACCCATGCGAATGAACCTGCAAATGGGAGATGGACATATAGAAAAATCACTTACATTGTTAGAAAAGATCACCCTCACTACTTGTGGTGTGGAGTTTGAGCATACTTTTGTTATATGGAGATTCGAAAAGAATCATGTCTATGAAATAAACTTGGGTAAACCTTTCATGAGACAATTGCAGATAGTGCAAGATTGGGGAACCAATTCTTTGTACTTACAGCATTTAGGGATAACTATCAAGGTTAATCTTAAAGAATATATGCATATAGATGTACTACCCTTGCAATGGAACCCTATCCATAAGACACAAGGATCAGACCCTTCATGGATGCATGAGGATATTCACTTGTGGATGTGTAATCTTACAAAGGAAAAACAGAAAAGATTAGAAGCCAGAGACATAGAAGCATCCAAAACTCACAGATCACTTCAAGACCCAGTATATGCACCTATGATTTTCCCTAATTAAGAATTTGAACCCAATGGTTGGGTAGAAATCCTATCAATGATGGACATAGTAGTAAACAAAGAACAGTGGACTCCCCATTGTGACAAGGACAACTATGACATCTCAATATTCATGTGTGAACCAGTAATCAAAGAATGTGAGCCTAGTATGGATATACACAAAGAAGAGAGCAATGAGGCTTTGGAATCCATCATCAAGGATCCCTTTTGTGATTCAGAAGAAGAGTACCTATATCTAATAGAAGCTAAGACTCGTGAACAAAAAGAGTGCAAGACTGATATAATATTAACAAAAGAGGTAGACATGAAAGTTAAGAAAATTAAATGTAAAAAGAACCCTCCAAATAGGAAGAGGAATCATTATTTGAAGTACCCAAGAACTTCAAAAAGTATGGTATAGAAGATAGAAAGATCATGGTGACAATGCCAAGGAGAGGAGCTCTCATGGGAGAAGCTCATGACAATAGAAACTAAACCAAGAAAGTAGTACTGTGATAGAAGAAAAAGACAAAAGAAGTGCATACATAGGAAATGACCTAAGTGACTAAGAAGTGTGAGAAGTGGAAAATCTGTTGAGAGAATATAGAGACATATTCGCTTGGACTTACAAGTTTTTGAAAGGAGTGGATCCATACATATGTTCTCATACAATGCCCATGGCGTTAGAAGCCAAGCCAACAAAACAAAAACCATACATGTATAATGAAACCTATGCAGCAAAGATAAAAGAGGAAATCGATAGGTTGATAAAAGCTAGATTTATCTACAAGATTGAGCATATAGAATGGGTATTCCCCATTGTGGTTGTGCCAAAGAAGAATGGTATATTGTGTGTATGTATTTCTTGAAGAAAGTTAATGTTGCTATGATATGAGAGAATAATCCATTTCCTATCGCAAAACATATGTTAGAACATGTAGCAAGAAGGGAATTTTATAGCTTGATGGATTTTTATGTTACAACCAAGTAGCCATCACCCCTGATGATCCTTACAAGATGGCTTTTGCCATGGAATGAGGAATCTTTGCATTTTGTGTGATGCCTTTTGGGCTCAACAGTGCACCTGCTACCTTCCAAAGGGCTCATGTTTCATGTATTCAAAACATTCTTGCATAAGAATTTAGAAGTTTATGTGGATGAATTGTGTGCTCATTCCCACATATTACAAAATCATTTCTTGGAACTCAGGAAAAATTTTTACAAGTGTAGAGAGTATCAAATATCTCTAAACCGAGAAAAGTGTGTTTTCATGGTCAGAGAAGGTAAAACCTTAGGACACATAGTGTCAAAGAATGAAATATCCATGGATGAACATGAAGGAGAGCTATAGTAGAATCACCAAGGCCAAGAATAGTTAAGGAACTACAAGCTTTTATGGGTCATTATGGATACTATCAATGTTTTATTCACATGTACAGGATCATTGCAAAATGCTCGTATAACTTTTTGACAAATTTCAAGTGGAACTATGAATGTGAAAAGTCATTCCTAGATCTAAAATGACGTTTGTGTGCAATCCCTATTCTGACAATGCCGGATTGGAGAAAGCCATTCCATGTCCATGTGAATGCTTCCGATTTTGCTATTGGATGCATGCTACCACAACCTACAGGGAAACATAGACCTCCCCATAACATATGCAAGTAGACAATTGAACAATGTAGTGAGAAATTACATGACAATTGAAAGAGAAGGATTAGGCTTGTTCTATGCAGTAAAAAAGTTTTGGAATTATTTCTTGCAAATAAGTTTAGTTTTTTTATAGATCATCAAGCCTTGTTATACTTGGTGAACAAACTTGCAATACTGGCAAGTTAGTAACATGGTTTCTCTTACTAATGGAATATGATTTTGAAGTAGTTGTTCGGAAAAGTAGGACCCTCCTCAAGGCACATCACCTTTCATGACTTGCTTCATTAAAACCCTTGCAAGGTGTATCCAATGAACTTCCTGATGCATATTTTTTCAATATTGCAGTAGTTCCAAATTGGGCAAAACACTTAGTGGCGATCTTGATGTTTGGACGCAAGAACCTTGTAGCAAAAATGAAGGAAGAAGAAGTAATCAAGTCACAAAAGTACTATTGGGTGTGTGTAGAAGCGTGAAAGACACATAAGAAGCACAAATGCAGCAAGACACATGGAGAAAATAGATGGCTCGAATAGCTCTCTCTATTGATGATGATCAAAATTGAACTAAGAGTTGAATAATATCCCTAAGTACAAAGTACCACCACATATGAGTGAAACATGTATGTGATAACATGGGGAAAGACCTCTAGCTAGCACTAGAGTAAAAAGTGCCCATGTATACGGAAGAGGTTCACATCAAAGCTATTCGAGGAACACAAGTGTAATGAAACTCCATGAAGTAAATGATGTGAACACATAGAGATAGATCACCCCCCACTAGGAAATAAGCTAAAGAATTGCAAAAAGCTTTAAACTTTTCTCGTGGAAGAGCTTTGATGACTTGCTTCATTAGAACCCCCGCAAGGTGTGTCCAATGAACTTCTTGATGCATATTTTTTCAATATTGAAGTAGTTCCAAATTGGGCAAAACATGTAGTGCTGATCTTAATGTTTGGACCTAAGAATCTTGTAGCAAAAATTAGGGAAGAAGAAGTAATCAAGTCACAAAAGTATTATTGGCTGTGTGTAGAAGTGTGAAAAACACACAAGAAGCCCACAAATGCAGCAAGACACATAGAGAAAATAGATGGCTAGAATAGCTCTCTCTATTGATGATGATCAAAATTGAACTAAGAGTTGAATAATATCCCTAAGTACACCACATATGAGTGAATCATGTATGTGATAACATGGGGAAAAACCTCTATCTAGCACTAGAGTAAAAAGTGCCCATGTATAGGGAAAAGGTTCACATCAAAGCTACTCAAGGAACACATAAGTGTAACAAAACTCCTTGAAGCGAATGATGTGAACACATATAGGGAGTGATAGATCAGCCCCCACTAGCAAATAAGCCTAACTCTTTGCGAAAATCTTTAAACTTTTCTCATGGAAGAGCTTTGATGACTCGCTTCATTAGAACCCCCGCAAGGCGTGTTCGATGAACTTTGTGATGCGTATTTTTTCAATATTGAAGTAGTTCCAAAATGGGCAAAACACTTCGTGTTGATCTTGATGTTTGGATCTAAGAGCCTTGTAGCAAAAATCAAGGAAGAAGAAGTAATCAAGTCACAAAAGTACTATTGGGTGTGTGTAGAAGTGTGAAAGACACACAAGAAGCACAAATGCAACAAGACACACTGAGAAAATAGATGGCTAGAATAGCTCTCTCTAGTGATGATTATCAAATTTGAAGTAAGAGCTGAATAATATCCCTAAGTACAAAGTACCACCACATATGAGTGAATCATGCATGTGATAACATGGGGAAAAACCTCTAGCCAACACTAGAGTAAAAAGTGCCCATGTATAGGAAAAAGGTTCACATCAAAGCTACTCGAGGAACACATAAGTGTAACAAAACTCATTGAAGCAAATTATGTGAACACATACATGGAGTGATAGATCAGACCCCACTAGGAAATAAGCCTAAAGCTTTGCAAAAAAGCTTTAAACTTTTATCGTGGAAGCGCTTTGGTGAATATGTCTGCCACATTATATTATGTAGGCATATATACCAAATCGATATCTCCTACATGAAGGAAATCTCTCACATAGTGTTAATGCACCTCAATATGTTTGGTCCATGCATGAAACACTAGGTTTCATGCAATAGCCAATGCACTCTGACTATCAGTAAGAATATGTGTTGTAGCATCAATCTCCATGCAAACTAGTGTTTCATGCAATAGCCAATGCACTCTGACTATCAGTGAGAATATGTGTTGTAGCATCAATCTCCATGCAAAGATCCATCAATAGGTGTCTCATCCATATGCATTCCACTATAGTTGTGAAAACTACCCTGTATTGAGCTTCACAACTCAATGTTGCCAATGTAGGTTGCTCCTTACTCAGCCAAGATATGCATGAGTCACCAAGGAAAAAGTAATTACCACTAGTGGACACGCAAGTATCATAACAACCAGCCCAATCACTGTTTGTAAAAGCATGCAAGTATCGTTGAATATCTCTGCCATAAAAAAGACCTAAACTCAAAGTACCTTTGAGATATCTAAACACATGTTTCACCACTTGCTAATGCTTAGTTTAAGGGCTATGCATGAATTGACTCAACTGGGAAACTCCATATTATGTATTTGGCCTTGTGCTTCATGCACATATAAGACATCCTGCAGCTTTTTGATAAAGAGAAGTGGCAAATGCATCACTAGAATCCTCAAATGAGAACCTAAATCCTATCTCAATTGATGTGGAAACTAGCTTGCAATCCTCAATGTCAAAATGTTGAAGTAGATTTTCAACATACTTTGCTTGATGCATAATGATTCCCCCCCTCAATGAATACAATTGGATGCCAAGATAGTAGCTCAAAAGACCAAGATAAGTGACATCAAAAGTATGTTGCAAATCAGCCATAAGAATGTCAAGTTTTGTATCACATGACCTAGTCAAGAGTATGTGATAGACATAAAGAACAAGCATTGTAAGATCAGCCCCATCTTTGTGTACATAGAGTGTGCTTTCAATTGAACTACATGTGAAGCCAAGAGCAACCGATGGATATTTGATGAAAAAGTTATGTCAAATTAGGCTCCTGGGGGTTAAAACAGGGAAACAGGATGTCACGATACACGGTACCTAGGAAGTGTCAGCAATACTTAAGAGCAAACAATACATGATACTTACCTTTACATGATAGCTGATATTTCCAAGCCACCATACACGATACATCAGGATGGTACATGATACTTGATCTCACGATACGATACTTGGCTCCAACACGATACACAATAGTTGATGTTGGGGATACTTGGACTTCACGATACATGATACTCAAGCATTCACGATACACGGTACTTGCCTTCATGATACGATACTTGTCCTTGGATGATACGATATCAGTCTTGATGATACGATACCAACCTTCATGATACACGATGTTCGGGTATCGCGATACACAACCTAGTGATACATGATACCAAATAATCCATGATATGATACTTGTGTATTCATGGTACATGATACTCAACCCTATGATACATGATACACGTGAAGTATCATGACACATTAGAATTCTGGTATCACAATACCTGAACTCAACCGGTCACAATACCTGGACTTTTTGGAGTCCAAATTCAAAACTTTTTGTAGATATGTGATCTTTATGCCCTCCTTATCACCCCTATATGCCTGTACATGCAAAATCTCTCACCTAACCCACAATATTGCACTCGTGATACTTGACGTGGGTCATGTCATGCCGCATGAATGGTCACTCAGTTTTTGGGTATATAGAGAGTATTTCAAGAGTATTTCTTCAGCATTTCAGCTCTAAACTCCCTACAGGCTTCTTGCTCGCAACCGAAAATGAAAAAAAAAAAGTGAATGCATAGTCGAAAAATAGAAATAGGCAAAAACAAAGATGGGAGAAGATGGTGATGATGACGATGATAAATATGGAGAAAAACTCGGAAGAAAAACTGAGAATGACTACTTTTTACCTTCAAACATTGCTACTCTATGTCTTACCATCACACGCTCATCCTCAAAGCTCTCTCGCTGGCAACAACACCAAATTTGGTGTCACTCTAGCACAATGGCAAGTACCAACATGAGGAGATCCACCTCATAAATGTCAATCACGGAGACATGAGGACCGGTATGAAGACCATGAACAAGTGGAGGCACAAGTGTGTGAGTGAGAAGCACATAAGCATGCACACACATGCACACAAGGAAAGAACAAACAGAGGAACAATGGAAAGCTTTCTATTACAAAAGAAATCTCTGAGAAAAGCTTCAAGCTCTAATTGGCTAGCCTCAAAATGAGCTCTATAGCCCTTTTTATAGTTTTTTGGCTAGTTTTGGCCTTGTCCAGACCTAGTGTATGGCCTAGTTAAAAATTAGGTTCCAGAGCTTATTTGGGGGCTCAAACAGAGTCTAAAAATCATGAAAATTGGTAGGTAGATACTTCTAATACTCCTCAAGGTTGAGGACTCCTTGGCTTGAACAAAATGGAGTTGCAAAAATATGAAATGATATCTACAATGGTTTCAGTCATCAAAATCACTACTTTTATAGTCTTTTGAAAATTTGACATATACTTCTTGGAGCTCCCTACATGTTCCCTCTTCTTGTATCTCCACTTCTTTGGTGCATTCCTACACCTTGTGCTTGACGTTGAGTGTCAACAATAGTCCACTAGAAAGATGAGAAAACTACAAGAAATTTTGAAAGAGACAAAAACAAAAACTGATCGAGATAGCATCCCAAATGCACTCTCAAACAGGAGCACCTCTACCATCTCATCAAAACCCCCCATCCATCCCACCACCACCTAGACTAGGGTCAGTCCCAGAAGATCCTACTCTTGAAGACTTGGACATGATGTTCAATGCTTATGTTACTCAAGTTCAAGAAGGGTCGAATGTGGTTGAGTTAGATAAGTGTTATCCCAGAGTGGACCTAGAGATTGAGAGGACCAAGCTTTGTGCAAAAATGGTGGAACTAGCCCAAGGTATGTTCAATGCAAGTAGTCTTTTCAATCAAACAAACTCAGTATAGCCACATCTACATTTTGAAGGACTTTTGGAGAGGTTAGAGTGGTTGGTAGCTAAATCTAAGACTTTGGCTACACCAGAGGCACAAAATACTGGAAGCAAAAGAATGAGCTTACTCCCTTAGAAATCTTATGCTCCTAATTTTATGGATGATGGAGTTCCTTCCTCTATAAATCATTACTCCCAAGAGTTTATGAGAGAGATACTGGAGGAGAAATGGGTGAAGGAGAGCAAGAACCCTCTTCCTATTGAGATAGCAGATGATTGTCAAGATCAATTCCCTTAGGACATTCCCTCTATCTATAGAGAGTAAGAAGACGTGCAATCAAGTGAACGACTAGATTTTCAATCCAACTCCTGACAGTAATTGCCTCACTTCACATGCCCATGGGATTCAAGGTCTATTCACATGAGAGCCCCCATAGTTATGCTAAGAAACAAGGAATCAATTATACCAAAGAACATGGAAGTAGTGAAGAACACTAGAGTGCAGTGTCACCTCACTTTCGAGGAGCTACATAAAATTAAACCTAGCTTGTGGAAGCACATATCTAATTAATTCTAGAAATATATAAGCCCTAATATCAAGAAGTATCACATAGGATAGTGTCAGAGATACCCTTGGATAAGATAGGTGAAATGAGCAAAGGAGAAAAAAAAACACCTATCTTCCTATCACTTATCATGGCTATACAACAAAAGTTATTTTTGACTCGAGAGCACGAGCCACTATTGTTATCACTTCCCTATGGAAATGATGGGGCAAGCTAGCTCTTAGATCAACTAGAATGAAGTTTCAAATGACAGACACACATATTGAGAAACCATTAAGGTTGCTAGAAGGGATAACTCTCACTACTTGTGGTGTTGAGTTTGAGCACACTTTTTCCATATGTGATTTCAGTAAGAATCATGTTTATGAGATGATCACATGTATGGTATAATTGCAAAGCCCCTCTACAACCTTCTGACTAACTTTGAGTGGAATGAAGAGTGTGACAACTCTTTCAGTGAGCTTACATGATGATTATGTTCAGCACCATTTTTTACAACGTCACATTTAACTAAGTCATTCCATGTTTATGTGGATGCCTCCAATTTTGTTATAGGGTGTGTGCTAGCACAACCCAAAGGTGAAGGAAACATTGATCTCCCCCTCACATATGCAAGTAGGCAATTGAATGCAAAAGAGAGAAACTACACAACTACAAAAAGAGAAGGATTCGGCATGGTATATGTAGTTAAAAAGGTTCAGACATTATTTTCTCACAAATAAGTTTAATTTTTTTATAGATCATTAGGCCCTACTCTAACTTGTGAACAAGCCATGCAATACATGCATATTAGTAAGATGGTTTCTCTTACTAATGGAATATGATTTTGAAGTAGTATTAAGGAAAGGAAAGACTCACCTTAGGGCAGATCACCTTTCCATACTTACTTGAAGACAATCACCACAAGGAGTATCGGATGAACTTCCTAGTACTTACTTGTTCAACTTGGAGGTAATACCTAATTGGGCTAAAGCTATTGTGCCTATTCTTACCTTTGGACCCAAAAACCCCATAGTGAGAGCAAAAGACAAAGAGACTGTCAAATCTCATAAATATCAAATAAAAGTAGGAAGTATATACAAGCAAACTTGTCAAAGAATTTTAACTTGTTGTATGGAAGAAGAAAAGCATGCTAAATGGTTGCAATTAGCACATGTATGGGCACTAGAGCAACACAGTGTTATTGACACAAGATTGGAGCAACCCCTTAGTTAACTTTCTAAGGATGAGAACATTCCCTCTAGAGATGACTTTAGCTCAAAGAAGGAGTTTAGAGTAGGAGGCTTAAGACTACATGCTCATTCGAGATAGCCTATATAGATGTGGACGAAATGAATACCTAAGACTATGTGTCCATGAAAGTGAATATCTACAGAACTTAGAAACCACACACCAAGGTGTTGAAAGAGGGCAATTTGGACCTAAAAACGTGATCAAAGCAATTCTAATCACAGGTTTTTGGTGGCCTACCCTTCATATGGATGCTCGTACATATGCGAAGTAGTGCGACATGTCAAAAAACACAATATCCC
The DNA here is from genome assembly GCA_020310875.1 of Ceratopteris richardii. Lineage (NCBI taxonomy): Eukaryota > Viridiplantae > Streptophyta > Polypodiopsida > Polypodiales > Pteridaceae > Ceratopteris > Ceratopteris richardii. Next base: position 139,166,287 of record CM035409.1, on the reverse strand, counting down.
ATATGCAAGGATGAGATCCCACTGAGACCCATGATGGGAGGATGTGCATTCTATGAGTGGGGAATAGACTTTGTAGATCCTATCAATCCCCTAGCTAAGTTCATATGTTGATTATATGATTGTCACAATAGATTATCTGACTAAATGGGTTGAGGTAAAAGCAACTAAAAAGAATGATGCACAAAGAATAGCAAAATTTTTATTTGAAAACATTTTCATGAGATATGGATTATGGATAGAGTTGGTAAATGATCATGGCACTCACTTCTTGAATGAAGTCTTGAATATCTTTTACAAGAATTCATGGTCATTCACAAGAATCATGCACCTTATCATCCACATGCAAGTGGACAAGTTGAGAGCACGAATAAGATCCTATGCACTATGTTGACTAAGCTTGTTGATAACAAATGCTCTGACTGGGAAAAACAACTTCATTATGTTGTTTGGGCATATCGATTTTCCTACAAAAGGATGCTCAACACCATTCCCTTTCATATGGTTTTGGCCATAATGTTGTTCTTCCACTCGATTTTTTGATACCTACACTCAAGGTGGCACAAGAGAATCAATGGATTGGCCATGATCTATTGTCCAAGATCTTTGATCTAGAACGATTGGGTGGAACTAGATTGAGAGCAACCATAGGAATATATGCTACAAAGAAGAGGCAAAAAGCATATTTTGATGCACATGTGAAGGTTAAAGTCTTAAAAGCAGGAGATTTAATTCTAGTTTATAAATTAAATAAAACTACATGGGAGTTGAGACAAGGATGTGATGATGCCTGTGAGTGTTGGTGGTGGAATAGGGCATGGAGGGAGGGGATAGTGGTGGGATGAGGTGGGGGTGGTGGAAAGTGGTGAGATGTCCATGGAATCCATGGATAGTAATTGTGTTGTGGCATGGTGAATAGTGGTATCGGTACATGTCATGGAGGTGTAAAAGATTTGAAGAATGGTACTATTGGTAATATAGTGGTAGGAAATGTAACAAATGGACTACAACAACTCCCAGCACTCCTGAATGATGGTATTGAGGTTGAAATGGTTGGAAGGAGGAAGCGATTGTTATGGAGTTAGACGTCTGCGGAAGCACACGAACAGCAAAAGGAAGAAGAAGAAGCTTGGAGCACAACACACAATACTGAATGTATTACCACTATAATGTACAAATATAAGTAGCCCATCAAGACAATAGGCGTATATACAAGTCGGTGGAAAAAACTCCTAAAGAGGGAAAAAATGCCCCGATGGTCCTAGAGTGTTCACACACATCACTACCTAAATATATCAACAAATCCCCCCTAGAAGTGATGTGGTGAACAAGGAGCTGGCACTCATGTATAAGGAAGAGCCAAGCTATGTGGAATCAAACCACAAAAGGAAGTAAGCCCAAAGCTTTGTGGAAAGCTTCAAACTTCTCCATAGGCAGAGCCTTCAAAGGTCTGCAATGTTCTCCTGCAAATCTGGCAGTAGTGATAGAAAAAGCATGCAATCTGGTGATAGTGATCCCCCCTTGGGATAAAACAACCCAAGTAACCGGGTGCCACAAGTAGAGAAAGGTGCTTAACCGCCTACCAATGCTTGACATCTAGGCAATGCATAAACCTGCTCATCTCTGAGACACCAAACTGAATATCTAGTTGAGTAATGCATAAGTGAATCAAGCATCCAACAGCCTTCTGATAGAGAACCTGTCTCTATAGGAGTGGCAATAGGTGCATCCCCATCATCATGAAGACTCACTCATAAACCTGTCTCCATAGGAGTGGCATATAGGTTAACAGTCTTCAAGGCCAAAATGCTGCAATAATGTGTCAATATATTTCGTTTGACATAAAGCCATTCCACCATCAACGTGCATAAATTGAATGCCCAAATAATGATGCACAAATGAGGCATGTAAATCAGCCTTGAAATCAACAATATGTTTCTCATGAGGACCATTGAGCAACATGTCATCAACATACACCACAATGATCAAAAGCACATCATTAGCACGCTTAACATATAAGGTGCTTTCAGTTAGACTGTTCTCAAAACCATGTGCAATCAGATAGGCATGTATCTTTTCATACCAAGCACGTGGTGCTTTCTTTAAACCATATAATGCCTTCTTCAACCTGCACACCTGGTTCTCATGCCCTTTTTGCACAAAGCCACAAGGCTGAAAAACATACAGTTCTTCATGCAAGTCACCATTCAAAAATGTTGTTTTAACATCCAACTGATGTACATTCCGACCATGATGAGCTGCAAGTGCACAGATGCTATGAACAGTAGTCATTCGACAAGTAGGAGCAAAGGTTTCATCAAAATCAATGCCTCTTTCCTGCACATAACCCTTTGCAACAAGCCTAGCCTTATACCTTTCAACTATTCCATCAGGTTTACACTTCAGCTTGTAAACCCACTTTGTGCTAATGGCCTTATTGCCAGGAGGCAAGTCACATAAACACCATGTACCATTCTTCATTATAGCATCATATTCAGATTGCATAGCAACCATCCAATTTTCTGAATTTCGTGCTTTCTTCAAATGAAACTGGCTCATTCTCATCACAAAGACTAGATGCAGCCATAACATAGCAATCTGATGCAAAAGAGGCACTATGAGAGCCTGAACAAGTATGATATGATAGAGGTGCATCTAATTTGCTTTCATGCAAAGTCTGCACTAGCCATTTTGGCATAGTTTTTGCCTCCTCAATATCAGCTCTCTCATCAACAAGTGCATCATGTAAATATGCATAAAAAATGGAATGATCTACATCATCACATGAAACCTACAAAGGCTGAGAAGTTGCCTCATTAGGACCAGCACTAGACTATCCACCTGCAAAAAGAGGCAGTAAAGTATCATACATGTGTTTGGAGCTAACAGATGTCTCCTTAGTACATGAAAGTAAGGGCTGAATCGCATTTTCCACAAAAACAACATCACAACTAACAAGAATGCATTTAGTCTGTGGATGATAGAGACGATGTCTTTATCATTTTCCACAAAAACAAGATCACAACTAACCAGAATGCATTTAGTATGTGGATGAAAGTAAGGGCTGAATCGCATTTTCCACAAAAACATCACAACTAACCAGAATGCATTTAGTCTATGGATGCCTTTGCTTTCATAATTGTACCCAACAAAATACATTTTACTGCTTTAATATCCAATTTTTTGCGATGTTTTTCAGGCACTAATGCATATGCCAAACAACCAAAAACACGTAGATGAGCAATAGATGGCTTACGACCATGCCAAGGCTCATATGGAGTGATAAATTGCAGTGCTTTAGTGGGACACCTGTTAAGTACATATGTTGCACACATGACAGCCTCAAGCCGAAAACTATGTGGTAAAGCCTGACTCTTGACCATACACCTCGCCATCTCCATGAGTGACCTATTCTTCCGTTCTGCAACCCCATTCTGTTGAGGTGTATATGACATTGTACACTAATGTTTTAACCCACGTTCAGCCAGAAACTCATTAAAGTCAGAAAACTATATTCCCCCTCTCGATCAGAATGGAGGGTGTCCATTTTACATGCTAAAAGATTTTCAGCCAAAACTAGAAGTTGTTTGAAGCACATAAACACTTCAGACTTTGCCTTAAATGGATATACAACATGCCTGCAAAAATCATCGATGAAAGTCACGAAGTAAAGATAGTTCCCAAAAGAAGGTGTTTGCATAGGACCACAGACATCACTATGTACAAGCTGCATTTTTTAGTAGCCCAAACTGAACCATCTTTTGGAAAGGAAGAACGTTGCATTTTGCCCAAAATACATCCTTCACACACATGTTTATCGGGTGCCTCAAGTTTGGGCAAAGAGGACACCATTTCAGATTTCTACAGGCATAGCAAACTAGGAAAATTTAGATGACCAAAGTGTGCATGACAAAGCTTTGCATCTGATATAGCCTGAGAATCATGTATTGCACATGCCAAATCATTTACAGATCTTTCATAGTCTATGAGCTTATACAACCCACAACATAAAATGCCAAAAGAAATAATGATGTCGCCATTTGATAGTGCATGAACTGTATATCTGTCATCAACAAATTTCACAACCAAGCCAATCTTGGCTAATGCAGAAACTGATAACAGATTTTTCTTGATCCCTGGCACAAACAAAGCATCTAACAAAGTGAAAGAACTACCATCAGCAGTAGTCAAAATGATCTTACCAACTCCCATAACAGGATAAGAGGAGTTGTTGGCACATGTAACAGTACTCCATGTAGCGGCAGGCTCGAGTGAAGAGAAACTACGCTGCAAAGTAATATGTTTGGTTGCCCCACTATCAAAATACCAAACATTTGAGTCTACTACAAACATGCACTGCTCATGAGAAGATGGGTCAAAACTGCAAACAGTAGTAAACGCCCATTCTTCTTCTTGCACAAGATTAGCAGACTCTGTTTTCGGTGTAGAGGCCTCTACAACAACCATTATGGCCTCTTTCTTCTTTGCCTCTTTAGCAGCTAGTTTTGGATAGCTCTTGATGACATGATCATTTGCTTTATAGTATTTGCAAAACAAATTCTGCTTTTTTGATTTCTTCTCATCTTTGTCTTCCTTCTTCGAATGTGCAGCATTTGCAGATTTCTGCTTACTAGTAGAAGAGCTCCATTTACCTTTGTCCTTCTAACTATGCAGGAAAGCATTATCTACAACACGCATGATGGACCTGTTCTGCACCTGCAACAGAACAAAAACTAACTCCTCAAATGACAAGGCATTTGGATTGCCTTTCATCATCAAATGAAGAGCAGAGGCAAAACTCTGATATGAATTAGGAAGACCATTCATAACAGTCTGCACAAGTGAGCTATCTAGTATAACCTCATCAGCAAAAATCAACTATTCTTTCAAATCCTTGATCTTTGTGAGAAAATTGTCCATAGAATCACCTTCATTCATGTGCTCACTCTCCAATTGTTTTTGGAGGTAAGCAACACGAGCCTCATTCCTAGCCTGCTACAATGTGGTAAGTGTATCCCAAGCATCCTTAGCTGTTTTGCAAGAGCGAATGTGAGGAATAATGACACATTTGACAAACAAAGCTATCAATGCATGTGTTTGAGCATCTTTGCCATCCCAACAAATTTGCTCTGTAGTAGGTGCAACAAAAATAGCAGCATGAATAGGAATCTGCAGAATATCATCATCTTTGACACCATCTCCATCAACTCCAGCACCTGTGTTTGCAGTACCTGTATTTGCAAGTGTAACAGGATGTCTTTCAATACCCTACACAATATTCCATAGTCCTTTTGCAACCAATACATGTTGCATCATATAAGCCCATAACGGGTAGTTGGTACCATCCAACTTATCCTCAATAACCAACATATGGAATACACCACTGCTTTCAACCATGGTCCGTGACTAAAATACCTTGATGCAAAAAATTGATTGTATCTCAAAAAGTTGAACAGAACTGCCTAGAGAAATTCTGCTAAACCTATAGAAGACTTCAAGACTCTCATAATGGCGAACCAAAACTTGTATATACCTTAGGCACAAAAAGACAAAATAGCATGCATAAGCACTGTGATAGTGCATTCAGAGGCCAAAACGAGCTCATATCGCGATTTCGGCACCACACAACGAAGCTGCTTTTATCTCTAAAACACCTTGAGTATGCTCACCAAATCTCGTGCAATTTTGAGACTGCAAATGGAGAGGTGTAGACAATGCCCTAGATGAAGCGGTGACCTACTCTAATACCAATTGTTGGAGTTAGACATCTGCGAAAGCACATGAACAGCACAAGGAAGAAGAAGAAGCTTGGAGCACAACACACAATACTGAATGTATTACCACTAGAATGTACAAAGATAAGTAGCCCATTAGGGCAGTAGGCATATATACAAGCCGAGGGGAAAAAACCTCCTAAAGAGGGAAAAAAGCACCCTGGTGCTCCTAGAGTGTTCCCACACATCACTACATAAATATATCAACAATTATCATGGAAAAATGTTTGTGATATGTAAATTGGAATAAGGGAGGTTGAAGGTTGTATTTTTGGTTGAGGGATGGTTGTGGATGATGAAGCTAGGGGTGATTATTGAGTTTAAAGTGGTGAAGTGGGAGATGTCACAATTGGTGAGGTGGTGCAAGGCGGCATTTTGAAAATGGATTGGAATTGCTAGGAAGGGCTTCAGTTTCCAATGGAGAACAAGTAGGGGTGGCAAGAGAAGAGGTATCTATGGGAAGAATCATGGGTGGAATGTGTTTGTAGATTATAGATTGAAGAGAAAGGTTTGGTGGCACTAGGACCTGGATGGTGGAGCCTAAAGGGGCTTATGCAAGCACTCCATGAGTATCATAATGTGCAGGTGGTCTTTTCATCAAGAACCGTAATGCATCTACCACACCAACTGCCTCCATAAGCAAGTGAAACATATCTATGAAAACCTAATCAAACCCACTTTTTATGAGCTCTTCTTGTAACAATGTGTGGATTCTTTCTTCAATAAGTTGAATCCATGCCTGAGCTTCATCCATATGTGAATAGACTCTGTAGTTCTTTTGTATATGCGAGATGATGTGATTCTTCTTCTTCTTCATTGTTTAGATGGGACTCCTCCTCTCTATTTATCTGAGACTAGAGGTGACTAGGTTTTCCATACTCCAGGGATATGAATTGCATGTCTGAGTACTCGATTTTTGAGAAGTCATCTTGTAATAGTACTTCAAACTCAAATGAGAGGTGTTGCTCTTGGGTGGAAACTTTGTTGGCTAGGAACACAAAGAGTTGTATTGCTATGTATGACTCCAAGATAGGTGTAGATGGTTCTACCATTGTTTTGTTTGATAATGAGTGGTTCAAATGGTTCTGCCATTGGTCCTACTTCAAGTGTGGAACAAAAATCATAAAATGTGGAATAATAGGTGGTGGTCCTAAGGATGAAGGCGAGGTGGTGGACAATGTCTCTATTGGTTGAAGACATAGTATGGTTCCTCTCATGCGTTTGGTTTGATGTGATGTGGAGGATCTACATTCTTTGAAAGTTTGGAGCTACATCCTAGTCAATGCTCTTTTGACTAGTACATCTTAGGCTAAGCACATATACATGACGCATATAATGGTGCAACATCTGCTGGGCACTTGCTTTCTTGGCCATCTCATGTTAGATGCATATAAATGGTCGATGATCTAATCTATGATATCAATTTTCAAGAAATTGTTATGTGTTGGGTAAAGATTGAACCAAATTTTCTCATGTGGTTGGGTGAATCTATCCTGGCCTAGAAATGCAAAGTGTTATATACACATATGTAGGGTGGTGGATAGGTTAGGTGTGATGGGTTACATCTATGCAAGCTTCAATATTTCACTCTTCTTCATTTTCTCTAATATTAGTGTTTCCTTATCAGATGGCACATGCATTCTAAACATTTTCAAATCTAACTAGTTTGTGCATGAAGCAAAAATTCTTCAAGGACTGAGCCAAGAGTAGGGATTGCAACACAAATATTCCTTGGTATATCTTGATCTAAAAAGATTACATGTTTATGGCCAGTAATGGAAGCAGATGTCTATAGGATGGGTAAGGATTATCCAAGTTGCATAAGTAGGAAACTTAAATCTTTTGAAAAGAATTATAGTATAGAAGATGAGGAACTTTTAGCTACTGTGCATGCTTTAAAAATTTGGAAACATTACCTTATGGGTTCTAAAGTTCTAATCAAAATAGACGAATAAGCTATTAAGAATTTATTAAATCAACCATTGATTTTCAAAAGATACGTTAAATGGGCTTCATTCATATGAAATTTTCAGGGTTTAATTTAATATCAACCTAGAAAAGCTAATTTTGTTAGCTGATGCCCTCAGTCGCTTCCCATCCCCACAAACAAATATTGATTCAATCAATAATATTTGTGCTATTCATATTCATTCATTTCATGGCAGGATTCCTACTTATGCATCTGATTTGTATTTTTCACAAACATGGACTTTCAATAATTCTGCACCATCTAATGAGGATCACTACACTTTTCATAATGGATTCTTGTATTTCCAACACAAGTTATGCATCACACAAGGTTTTAAAGAATTTGTTATGAAAGAGATGCATGAACCACCATATATGGGTAATAGGGGCATACAAAGTACTAGTTCTACATGTAAAGAATTTTTCTTTTGGCCAAATATGGAAAAGGATATTGCACAATATGTTTTCCATTGTATTGTGTATCACATGTGAAACAACATCATGTTAAAGAATTTGGATTATTAATGCCACCATCCATACCTAATAGACCATGGGAACAAATTTCTATGCATTTTATTACTGGTCTTCCTACAACTTCATCTCATAGTGATATGATTTGGACAATTCTTTTAGTAAACAAGCATATTTCATTCCTTGTAAAAAGACTCTTTCTGCACCTCAAGCTGCTAAGTTATTTATTAAATGTATTTTTCCACATCATTAAATTCCAATTTTCCATTAAATTCCAATTTTCCATTTGCGTGCATGTGCTTTTTTACATGGAATATGCTTATGATTGTTCAATGATGGGACATATGACTGGCCATCCATGTCTATTTTATTCTTATCAACTGAGGTTAGTTGCTTGTCAACTGGGAGGCATGTTATACTTTATGGAATAATGAAAAGTTATATGGATTTTAATGCCTTGAGGTTTTTAATGTGATTCTGTTTTGATTTAGTAGGTGAAGAATCATGAGGGCATGACACACATGGATCTATTCATGATGCAATGAAAAAATACCTATAAATATACATACTCTAATAGAATCATCCATCAAACTATGTGGGGGAAGATTCTACCTAATCTTGTGTTCAGACTCTTTTCTCTCTCTATTATGTGTATGTCTTTTTTTTACTATACTATGTCTACATACATGCATCTGCAAGATCCGGTCAAAAATCCAACTTGTCCTCAACAGCCAACATATGAAATACATCATTGCTTTTAGCAATGGCCACTGAATAAAATATCTTGATGCAGAAAAATGATTGTATCTAAAAAAGTTGGGCAAAACTATGCTATAAAGCTCTGCTAAACCTATAAGAGACTTCGAGGTGCTTGTACAGAGGAGTCAAAACTTGTATATATGTTTAGCACAAAAGGAAAAAATTGACAGCACAGGCACTATAATAGTGCATTCAAAGGCTAAAATGTCCTGAGTATGCTCACCAATTTTTGTGCGATTTTGAAACTATGATCCGAGGGCTATCGATGACATCCTAGATGAAGCAGCGACCTAATCTAATACAAATTGTTGGAGTTTGAGGTCTATAGAAGCACACAAATAACACAATGAAGAATAAGAAGAAGCTTAGAGCACAACACACAATACTGATTATATTAGCAAGTGAATGAACAAAGATAAGTGACCCATTGGGGCTATAGCCATATATACAAGTCGAGGGAAAAAACCTCCTAAAGAGGGAAAAAAGTGCCTCAGAGATCCTAAGTGTGTTCATACACATCACTACTAAAATATGTCACAATTATTACTAACAATGCTACCATCTAAATGCTTTTTTACCTTATATACCCACTTTTTTCCAATGACCTTCATGTCTTTATTCCTTGGTACTAATCATGTCCAAGTGTGATTATCCTCCAAAGCTTTGATTTCCTCCTACATAGCCTCTTGTCATTCCTCACATGTATTTGCTTCTTCAAGCATGTGGGCTCTTTAATAACTTTGCTCATATATTCATAATTTTTTACGATGAATGAGTCATAATTGAGTCTCTCAACCAGATACCTTACCCTATCAGACCTTCTAATTTCATCCTTCCATTGATTTGCATATTTGTTTTTTGCATTTTAGCTCTACCCCTACATTTAGTTATATCCACAAGTCTTCATCTTCTTCAATCTCTGGGATCTTGGCCTTGCATTTGTTCCTTATGTCACTAATTTGACTTGATTTAATGGTTTCTCCACTCCATGAGTTCGTATGTGATTCCTTTGGTCCATTAAGAACAATGCTTTCTAGTTCTTCATTTCCTCTTGAAGTCCTTTCTTCATCATCTTCATTTTCTTACATAGACACATTTGAATAGTACCAAGGTAAAATCTCATCAGACATGACATCCCTTGATACTTTTAGCTCCTTAGTTGTGAAGTATTACTTTGGGGATGCACAATGATAGACTCTCCTTCTCGAGATCTCCCCAATGATACCCTTGCGTTAGAGACCCAAACTTCGATGCCGCACATAGTACTCATGTTGGAGCAAGTCTATGACAAGCCTAAGTATTGGCTTGAGTCTCACAAGGTCATAGGAGAAGCTTTAAAGAGAAAACAATTTATGGAAATTGAAGAGTTCACTTGTGAACTATCCCCTGTAATTTTTTGGACTCTTTGCTTGATGTAAAAGTAAAGGAGATGAAAAAAGGAAAGAAAATCCATGAATTTCTGATTAGGTGAGTAGGAGAATCAATCACTAAATGATTGGAGATGATTATAGGAAGATTCAAATTCAAATCTTGGCTCCAAAGATCACTATAAATACATGGCCTTCTAGTCGCATTTTTGAAGACCTCCATGAGCTTCGCTTTATTCCATATGAAGGTGTGGTTTCAAGGCACACATATGTATCAGTAATTCCATTGTATTTACAATCAATATACTTTCATTTTCATTATCATTTGAGTTCATATTTTCATGCTCTGTGAAGTGTACTATTCACTGCCATATCTCTCAGTTTTCTAAATTAGATTGCAAAGATGATTTCTCTAAGCTTGGTGCATCATTCTCTGTGATTCGACTTGGTAAAGTTAGCTCTCTACATCTAATATATACTCACAAATTTTCATTGTAATTGGATGTTTCAATCGTCAGTTATGTTCATTTAAGGTCAACTATATCATTTCATTTCCTACTTCTCTATCAACACTCTCTCATAATAGTCATTTTCTCATATCTGTTGCTCAGTGTTTACTTCACCATTTTCCATGATTCAAAGCTTCTTAGAATCAACATAATTTCTAGTATATTTTTAAAAAATCTCATAAGCATTGGATTTTTGAATCCTGAGATATTGCCATTTTTCTGCTCACGGGTCTGAGTACTACTATAGCCCATGAAAATCGGGATGGTCCTATGACTTGCTAAGTTCTTTTCTCCTTGTGTAGTCCATCAGCCAGATAACTCTTGATTGTTAGCTTATTAAGCTAGCAGGAGTTCCCCAAAAGGAATCAAGTCAATTGTTGTTGTGGCCAGAGAATTGTTCAAAACTTTGGACATGTGTATGAACATAAATAGCAAGTTTTTGGCTCTTGAATCTACTTCAACTTATCTGTTTTGATTCATCTTTTTGACAGTGATCTTCCAAGGTACATAGGGTGTCTAATACATCCTTTGGCAAGCTAAAGGGGCCCATCACATATCTCTAAAGTTCATTTGGCTCATGTAGTGCAAAGCTTTTGTAGCACCACTTCATCTTCATCAACTACAAATCAATCTCTTCATAGTGGTATCAGAGCAAGGTTGGACAACATGGCAGATCAATTTCCTTCATCAATTGAAAACTTGGACAAAGGTAACTACTCAAACTGGTGATTAAGGATGGAAGCTTATCTTCAAGGAAGGAATTTATATGGTTATATAGCTGGAGATGAAGTTATGCCAAGTTTCAGGAACAAAGGTCAAGCAACACAAGAAGAGCAAGAAAGATTGAGCACATGGTGCTCCAAGGATTCACTTCCAAGGTCTTATATCCTCAACTCTATCTCAGTTTTTTTTTTGTTGCCTCACATTAGAAGTTGTAAAACATCTCAAGAAGTGTGGAATGCACTTGATGCATTCTTCTCTTCAAGTACAAAGGCTAGGAAGCATCAACTATGGCTAGACTTCACAACTCTCAAGAAAGCTCCCAAACAAAATGTGACTGATTTTGTCACAAAGATCAAGGACATAGTAGATCAGTTGGGAAGCATTGGAGAGGTAATGGATGAAGAACAAATTGTAAGGAAGGTCATCAATGGCTTGAAGGCATATGATAAGTGGGAAGCATTCCCCATAGCTATGGATCTATACATGGATATGCATGTACCAGATTTCAACACACTCATAGACCAACTACGTACTCAAGAGGCCAAGCTTATGAAGAATGAAGAAAGCTCCAAAGGTAATCAATTTTCAGCTTTGTATACTGATAAAAGCAAGTCAAAAGAAAACAAAGGAAGAGGAAAGAAAGTGGATGATGAAGCAGGTACACATCAAGCTAATTATGTAGGTAGATGAAGACATGGTAGAGATAGAGGCAGAGGAGGAAGACAAGGCAGGGGAAGATCCCAAGACTCTAATTCAGGTTCTATTTGTGCTTAACTAATCATACAGCTGAAAATTGCTTTAGGAATTTCAAGAATCAAAGAGGCAGAGGCTACAATAGAGGAAGTTATGGCTACTCAAGAGGAAGATTCAACAATTACCATGGCAACCATAACAATTACAACCATTCAAACTATCAAAGAGGCAATAGAGGAAGAAGATACTTCAATAACTACACAAAAGACTCAAATCAAGAGGACTCATTGCTAATCATGAATATGGCCATGCCACAAGGTAAATATGATGAGCATGTTTTCTACATAGATTCAGGTTGTTCCAATCATGTGGCAGGAAATGTGGCAATCCTATCAGATTTAGAAGATCCAAGGAACAAGCATGAGGTACAAATAGGAGATGATACAAGACACCTTGTGGAGAAAATAGGAAATGTCAAAGCACCTGATGGAAACATCAACTTACTCAGTAAGGTACTCTATGTCCCTACCATTACAAAGAATTTGATAAGTGCTAGGCAGATAGTAGAGAAAGGGTTGCAAGTCAGGTTTACAAAAGTAGGAGCATTTGTTGAAGATCCAAGTCAAGGATTTAGGAGAATTGCAAAAAGTGAAAAGACAGGTAGATTGTTCACATTTGAATTACAAGACGCTAAAAACATTGCTCTTTTTAATTATGGTAGACAGACACTCATAGAATTGGAAGTATGGCACAAAAGTTTAGCACATATTGGTGAAAGATCATTAAATTTGCAAGGACCAAAGTGTACTTGGACTCCATAACTTGTCAAAACAACACATGATTTATAAGTGTATGCATAGGTTACCATTCATGAAGAAAGGATATATGCATAGAGATCTCTTGGATTTGGTTCATACAGATGTATGGGGACCTAGCAAGGATGCTTCAAAATCACAATCAAGGTATTATGTCTCCTTCATTGATGATTGCAGTAGATGGACTATGTTATATTTTATGAAACACAAAGATGAAGTCTTTTCATGCTTCAAAAGATATTTGGATCTTGTGGAGAATCAAATAGGTAAGACATTAAAAAGGCTAAGTTCAGATGGAGGGGGAGAGTACTTCTCCCATGAATTTGACTTCTTTCTTCAAGAGAGAGGAATCAAAAGACGGATCACTACAAGTTACACTCCTAAGCAAAATGGAGTGGCAGAACGAAGGAATAGGACAATTGTTGAAGCTGCAAGGTCTATGCTAAATGAGAAGCACTTACCTAATTACTTATGGGTTGAGGTTGTATCCATAGCCACTTATTTGATTAACACGTTACCTTCAAAATCACTTGATGGCATGATCCCATATGAGGCTTGGAATGGAAGAAGACCAAGCTTGGATCATTGTAAGATTTTTTGATGTATTGCTTTTGCTCATGTTCCTTCATAGGTTAGAGGCAAGATGGATCCCAAAGCAGAAAGGTGTGTATTCATTGGATATGACAACAATCAAAAGGCCTACAGATTATACAACCCAACAACCAAAGGATTCTTCGTGAGTAGAGATGGGATGCTCAAGCAAGGTCATACATACTAAAATCTATCTCTAACTTTCTATTAGCACATATTAGAGGATGCAATACATCCCAAGAGACTTGGGATGCCCTAGCTAGCACAAAGGTAAAGAAGAACCATTTTTGGAATGACTTCAACCAAATGAAGAAGACACCTAAACAAACTATCATAGAGTTTATTACCAAGGTCAAGGAGGTTGCAGATCAGTTAGCATCCATTAGAGAGCTGATTGAAGAAGAAGCCATCATGAGGTGAATTCTCAATGGGATTAGAAGTGACAAGCAATGGCAATCCTTCACCATGGCTTATGATCTCATCATGGATGTGCAAAATCCAGACTTCAATATCTTTCTTGGACAACTCTTCAATAAAGAGGCTAACAATAGCATAAAGGAAGGTAAATCTTATCACGATAATTCAACTAGTGCTCTATATGTAGATAAGAAGGACAAGACGTTGAAAGGCAATAAGAGGGAAGAAGATGAAGAGGAAACTTCCCATGCCAACTTTTCAGGAAGAGCAAGTGGAAAGGGAAGAAGAAAGGACCAAAGCATGATAAGACTAAAGGCCAGAATGTTCAACCATGTGCCATATGTGATAAGACAAACCACACCACTCAGAATTATTGGTTCAATGGGAAGACCGAGAAAGGAAGTGGAAGAGGTGGATATGATAGCAATAGAGGTAGACGTGGACATAACTTCAACAATAACAATAGAGGCCATAATAGAATGGACTAGAACAATTATTCTAAAGATCACCAACATGAAGACTCATCGCTCTTGATGAATATGCCACAAGGAAGGTAAGGACAATGATCATTTATTCTACAATTAGGATATTCAAATCATGTTGTAGGCAACATAGCTCTCTTATCTGACTTGGAAAGTCTAAAGCATAGACATGAAGTACAAACAAGGGATGATACTAAGCACAATGTGGAGAAGATTGGTAATTTCAAAGCTTCCAATGGCAAGACAAAGATTTTGAGTAAGGTTCTCTATGTACCCACTATCACTAAAAACCTAATAAGTGTAGGCCAAAGAGTTGAAAAAGGCTTGCAAGTTAAGTTCACCCAACATGGAGCTTTTGTGGAAGAACCATGTTAAGGCTTTAAGAAGATAGCCAGAGGTGAGAAGCATGGTAAGCTCTTTACTTTTGAAGTAGGAGAAACTAGGAACATAGCTCTATTCAACTTTGGGTCTCAAAACCTAAGTGAGCTTGAAATGTGGCATAAGAGCCTTGCTCATGTGAATGAAGAACCTTGAAAGATATATGCAAGAATCAAAGTATTCTAGGGCTACCAAACATATCAAAGCAACACATGATCAACAAATGTGATGCATGTCAGATTGGGAAGGCACAAAGACAACCATCCAACCACAAAGGCTACATCCACAACAACCTTTTGGACTTAGTACATACAGATGTATGGGGGCCAAGTCAAGAACCTTCATTAATACGATCAAGGTATTATGTCTCATTTATTAATGATCATAGTAGATGGACTCTTCTATACTTTATCAAAAGTAAGAATGAAGTGTTTGATTGCTTAAAAAGTTATCTAGCACATTTGGAGAATCATACAGGTAGATCATTCAAGAAGCTTAGATCTGATGGAGGAGGAGAATACTTCTTCGAAGAGTTTGATGAGTTCTTGCAAGATAAAGGTATCAAAAGGGAAGTGACTACCAAGTACTCTCCTCAGCTGAATGGAATTGTAGAGAGAAGAAACAAGACATTGGTTGGATCAGCCAGAACAATGCTTGAAGAGAAGAGGTTGCCACATTATCTATGGGCATAGGCTATTTCAACAGTTGTGTACCTTGTCAATAGACTACAATGAAAATCACTTCAAGGTATGACTCCTTATGAAGCATGGCATGGAAGAAAACCTAGTCTTGAACATTGCAAGGTGTTTGGTTGTTTAACTTATGTTCATGTACCATCACAAATAAAAGGTAAGCTAGATGAAACGGCAACAAAGGTAGTGTTTATTGGGTATGACTCAACTTAGGATTACAGGTTCTATAATCCTTCAACCAAGCGATTCACTATAAGTAGGGATGTAGTGTTTGAAGAGAACAAGTCTTGGTATGATGAAGACAAATAAAAGGTAACTCTACCATATGATCTTGATTCTAATTCTCATCAATTAGGAAGCAAGCATGATACACAAGTCCAAGATCCCAAAAGTTATACAGATGATGACCAAGATGAAAGGGAAAAGGATTACAAGCTATGGAAGTCAAGAGGCAAAGGAAAGATGCAAGAGTGTGGAGAATGCTCCAAGCAAGCACCTAGAAGGTCAACAAGGAAGAAGAAAAAACCAAAAACTTATGGATATGATTCCACATTTGTTACAAAGCATTCAAACTACTTGGCAAAAGGCTACATTTCAGAGGAACCCTCAACCTATGAAGAAGCAAAGATAAACCCTGATTGGGACAAGGCCATGAAAGAAGAAATAGATGCATTAAAGGAGATGGACACTTGAGATTTGGTTCCAATGTCATCCAATCAAAAGGTAATTGATTGCAGATGGGTATATAAAACTCAGATGGATTAGTTTGCAAGTATAAGGCAAGACTAGTTGCCAAAGGATGCTCACAAACTCATGGTATAGACTATGAGGAAACATTTTCACCAGTTGCAAAGATGACTACAATCAGAACATTGATAAGTGTAGCTACTGCAAGAAATTGGAGACTCCTCCAACTTGATGTAAAAAATGCATTTCTAAATGGTTGGATAAGTGAAGAGGTATACATGTCACAACCTCCAAGTTTTGATAACCCTAATCATGCATCTTATGTTTGTAGACTTAAGAAAGCACTGTATGGATTGAAACAAGCTCCTAAAGCTTCGAATTATAGGCTAGTTACGTACCTTCAAGATCAAGGGTTTAGACCTAGCAACTCAAACCCTTCTCTATCTATCTATGAGGTTATCTATCTATCTATATATGTAGATGACATAATTGTGATAGGTGATGATCTGAATGGCATTCAAAGGATCAAGAGACACATGCAAGAGGAGTTCAAAATCACTGATTTAGGTGAGGTCACATTCTTCTTAGGTATGCAATTCATATACATAGATGAAGGAATGTATTTGACTCAGAGGAGATACATTCGAAATCTACTTCTTAAGTTCAAAATGGAGAACACTAAACCCGCAAGTACATCTTTGGAGATAAATCATAAATTTAGTGTTTATGAAGATGGAAAATTTGAAGATATTAAAGAGTATCAAAGCTTGGTAGGTATTTTGATATATGCTACTCATACAAGGGTAGACAGCTCATATAGTGTAGGAGTGCTAAGCCAATTCATGCACTCACTAAGAAGACCACACATGGATGCAGCTAGAAGAGTACTTAAGTACATCAATGGTATAATCAATGAAGGTATATTCTATCCTTACTCTTTGCATTTGGATATCAAAATCTATTTAGATGCAGATTGGGCAGGAGCTAAGGATGATAGAAGAAGTACTTCTGGTTACTTAGCATTTGCAGGTTCAAAGCTACTGTCATGGAGTTCCAAGAAGCAACCAACAGTTGCTTTATCATCAACTGAAGCAGGTATAGAGCTTTGACCATAGCAAATCAAGAGGCAATATGGTTAAAAACATTGTATACATATTTTGGGACTTGTGAGTTCCAAACCTCACATATTTGGAGATAATGTAAGTTCCATGCATCTAACAACAAACCCTATTTTCCATGCAAGAACCAAACACATAGAGGTTCATTACCACTTCATCAGAGAGAATCTTATGGCAAAGGAGATTGACATATCTTTTGTTCCAACTGAAAAGCAAGTAGCAGATATGATCACAAAGGCACTTGATGGAATAAAGCTTTGCATATTTAAATTAATGGAAAATATTCAACCTATTAGAGAATGAAGACTCAAGCACACTTTAGCTTGAGGGAGAGTTGTTAGAACATCAAGCTTACACTATGCTTGAGGTGGATTTGATCTACATAAAAAAGCTATCATTTGGATTACATCAAAAAACATCCGTTGGATGGTTCTTTTACGTATGCTCATTCTTGTATTTCTTTAAAATATTTTTTATAGATCATGAACCATTGTAAAAGCCTAGAGCTTTTACACATGTTAAAAAAGAAAAAGAGAGATCAAATTCCATGAATTTGAGGTCGTTGAGCTTGGCAATCAATGAATCAATCAAGCACCTAAAAGTAAATCAAACTAAATCTTCACTTTTCCTAGACTGTAGGAAAGTGAATTGATTCCCTTCAACAACTAATCTAGCCTTCATTTGAATTCAAAATTCATTTGTAGAAGTCGTGGAGCACTTCAAGAGTCTATATAAAGATTTCAAATCACTTGTACATTACATGGAAGCATTATACATACACTTGTGGCCATCATTAGCTTGCTCCTTCATTTCTCTGTAACATCTTCTTCAACAACAGTAAACTTGCAGAGGTTGTTGCTATCTCTACACAACTTAAAATTGGAAAACTAGGCATTCATTGGAAAGGTATTAGTTTCTAGTTTATGTGTACAATTTTTAAAAAATTTGGTTGAGTAAATTTGGAGAAATCTCAATTTTTCTATCTCAGTGTCTATCTTTGCATATCCCTGAAAATTAGGAGGTACCACTATTGAGTGTTAGGTTCATTCCAAAAGTAAATTTTGATTATTTCTTGTAATCTTGTACATTTTATACACTTAACCCTATGCGAATCATTAATCCAAAATGATTTTTTCCTAATAGCAAGTTTTTTGAGCTAGTCGATGTGCAAACCTATTTGTTCTCTATCGACTCTTTCTCCTTGATGCTCCAAAGTACATAGTGGATTTTATTGCACTTGTCACGTGCCTATAAGGTCTATTTAAGTCTCCATAAGCTCAAGGGCTAGTCCTATGCTGGTTGGCTGGACCGAAATTTTTCACTTCGCAACTTACTTTTGTACCTTCTACAAGCTTCTCCTAGTTCTTTCAGAATACATATAAAACACATAGTACACAGACCATGAACACAAATTTCTTAGGTCCTACAAATGCGATCAAACTTAGAGTCTGTGGCTAAGTAGGTACTATATGTTTATTAAAGAACATATAGAAAAGTGTCTAGCAGCCATTTGGCCTTTCACATGGATACTAACGATAACGATCTCCCACGACAGGCCAATATGGCCAAAGTGACTATGGGAGAAAAATAAAGAATGATAAAGAATAGTTGAGTGTAAGTATACAAAGTATACCTCACACCTGATGGGCATGTTACACAATAAGATCATGAATCAAGTAACCCCCATCAAGTGACAACAGTGCCAAAAGCTATCCTATGGTAGAGCTTTAGTCAAAGCATCTACACCATTATCCTGAGTGTGGACGCTCTCAAAAATAATGCACTCAATGGCTAATTAGTCTCTAATGAAGTGATACCGCATCTCAATGTGCTTGGTCTTGGCATGATAGATGAGATTCTTAGCCAATGCAATGGCACTCTAACTATCACTGAGCAAACGAGGTACATGCTGAGGTAAACCCATATCACAAGAAAGATGAGAAATTACCACTGCTTCCTTATATGCCTAACTTGCTGCAACATACTCTGCTTTTATGGTGGAAATAGTTGTACATTCTTGAAGACGAGATGTCCAAAAGATAGCACCTCCAACAAAATGAAAAATGTACCTTGATGTAGACTTACTATTGTCTACACAACTAGCAAAGTTAGAATCTGAGTAACCAATAATGAATGCTTTCCCTCTTCCTAAGCATAGACACTTATCCTTAGTTCCACTCAGATATCTCAAAATCATCTTGACCACTTCCCAATGCTTCTTCTAGGATTAGACATATATTTGCTCACAACTCCCACTGCAAATGCAATGTCTGGTCTCATAGCTACCATAGCATACATGAGACTACCAACAATAGATTGATAAGGAATTTTGCTCATGAATTCCTTTTCCTTATCTGATTTGGGGCAATCATCCTTGCTCAATTTCACATATGTGGGTAAAGGTGTACTCAATGCCTTTCCAATGTACATATTGAACTTGTGAAGTACTTTGGATATGTACTCACTTTGAGACAAGGATATGCATCTTTTACTCCTATCACGAGTAATGTACATGCCAAGAATATGTTTGAAATCCCCAAAATCCTTCATATCAAATGTCTAACTCAACTTCTTTTTGAGAATTGATAAGCCATAAGAGGACTTCCCAACAATCAACATATCATTGACATAAAGTATCAAGCATATTAACCTGCCATCTGAGCATCTCTTTGTGTAGAGACAATGATCCTCATTGCTTCGAGAATAGCCTTGAGACTTCATAAAAGCATCAAAATTTTGGTACCATTGTCTAGGGGACTGTTTAAGTCCATATAAGCTCTTATTTAGCTTACAAACTAGACTTTCTTTGCCACAAACTACATAACCCTCTACTTGTTCCATATATATCTCATATGTAAGATCTCCATGCAAGAAAGCAGGTTTCACATCTATTTGGACTAGCTCTAAGTCCTCTTGCAACGAATCTAAGCAACATTCATAAGGTAGTCAGCTTGACCACTAAAGAGAAGATTCCTATTGGATTTTGCCGTCTATTGAAGCACGGGAACAACACAAGGAAGAAGAAGAAGCTTGGCACACCACACAATACTAAATGTATTATCAAGAGAATGTACAAAGTTATGTGATTTGTTAGGGTTATAGGCATATTTATAGGGGGGACCTTCAAAAGAGGGAAAAAAGTACCCCGACAATCATAGTGGGTTCACACATATCACTAACTAAATATATCAACAAATCACCCTTGGGAGTGATGTGGTGAACAAGGAGATGGCACTCATGTATAAGGAAGTGCCAAATTATGTGGAATCAATCCACAAAAGAAATTAAGCCCAAAGCTTTGCAGAAAGCTTCAAACTTCTCCTTAGGCAAGCCTTTGTGAAAAGGTCTGCAATGTTCTCCTATGTGGGCACATATGCCAAACTGATCTCTGCAGTAGAGAACCTCTCCCTGACATAATGATAGTGCGCCTCAATGTGCTAAGTGCGAGCATGGAACACAGTGTTCCTTGCAAGTGTCAATCTGCTCTGACTATCAGTGAAGATGGTGGTGGCAGAAGACTGACCAACACCCAAATCAGCCATAAGATGTCTAAGCCACACACACTCAATGGTCGCTATGAAAGTTGCCCTATATTCAGCCTCACAACTAGAAATGGTCACAGTAGGTTGCTTCTTTCTCAGCCAAGATATGCATGAGCTACCAAGCATGAAGCAAAAACCACTAGTGGACACACGAGTGTCATAGCAATCAGCCTAGTCAGAGTAAAAAAAAGCATATGAATCTGGAAGTAGTGATCCCCCTTGGGATAAAACAATCCAAGTAGCCGGTTATTACTCAAGTAGCGAAAGATGCGCTTAACCACCTACCAATGCTTGACACCTGAGCAATGCACAAACCCACTCATCTATGAGATAGAAAATTGAATATCTGGTCGAGTAATGCATAACTAAATCAAGCATCCAATAGCTTGCTAATAGAGAACAGCATCAAGTGCATCTCCAACATCATGAAGACTCAATCATAAACTTTTTTCCAAAGGAGTGGCAATAGGTTTGCAGTCTTCAAGGCCAAAACACTACAATAATGTGTCAATATTTTTCTTTGACATAAAGCTATTCTGTCATCAAGTTCCATAAATTGAATGCCTAAATAATGATGCAAACACACCAAATCTGACATCTCAAATGAAGCATACAAATCAGGCTTAAAATCAGCAATATGATTCTCATGAGGACCAATGAGCAGCATGTCATCAACATAGACAACAATGATCAGAAGCACATCATTTGCACACTTAACATATAAGGTGCTCTTAGTTGGACTGCTCTCAAAACCATGTGCAATCAGGTAGGCATGTATCTTTACCAAGCACATGGTGCTTGCTTCAAACCATATAATGCCTTTTTCAGCCTGCACACTTTGTTTTCATGCCCTTTTTTGCACAAAACCATGGGGTTGAAAAGCAGATAGTTCTTCATGCAAATCACCATTCAGAAATGCAGTTTTAATGTCCAATTAATGTACATTCCAACCATGATGAGCTACAAGTGCATAGATGCTATGAACAGTAGTCATTAGGCATGTAGGAACAAATGTCTCATCAAAATCCATGCCTCTTTCTTGAGCATAACCCTTTGCAACAAGCCTAGCCTTATACCTATCAAATGATCCATCAAGGTTATGCTTCAGCTTGTATACCCACTTAGTGCCAATGGCCTTCTTGCCAGGAGGCAAGTCATATAAAGACCAAGTACCATTTTTCATAATAGCATCATATTCTGATTGCATAGCAACCATCCAATTTTTTGAATTTTGTGCTTCATCAAACGAATCAGGCTCATTCTCATCACAGAGACTAGAGTCATCCATAGCATAGCAATCTGATGCAAAAGAAGCACTATGAGAGCCTGAAAAAGTACATATGAAAGAGGTGCATCTAATTTGCTACCTCACAAAGTCTGCACCAGCCATTTAGGCATAGTTTTTGCCTTCTCTATATTAGTTCTCTCACCAATAAGTGCATCATGTAAATCTGCATAAAAAATGGAATGCTCTACATCATCATGTGAAACTTGTAAAGGCTGATAAATTGCCTCATGTGGACTAGCACTAGACTCTCCACCTCTAAAAAGAGGCAAGAAAGTATCATACATATCTTTGGTTCTAACTAATGTCTCCTTAGTGCATGAAAGTAATGGCTGAATAACATCTTCTACAAAAACAACGACTAATCAGAATGCATTTAGTTTGTGGATGATACAAACGATAGCCTTTGCTTTCAGAACTATACCCAACAAAAATACATTTCACTACTTTATCATCCAGTTTCATCTGTTGTTGTTCAGGCACTAATGCATATGCCAAACAACCAGAGACATGCAGGTGAGCAAGAGATGGCTTGCCAGCATGCCAAGACTCATATGGAGTGATAGACTACAATGCTTTAGTGGGGCACCTATTAAGTATATATGCTACACACATAACAACCTCAAGCTAAAAACTATGTCATAAAGCCTGACTCTTGACCATACACCTTGCCATCTCCATGAGTGACCTATTCTTCTTTTCAGCAACTCCATTGTCAAAAGGTGTATATAGCACTATACACTGATGTTTTATCCCACATTCATCCAAAAGGTGACCTATTCTTCTTTTCAGCAACTCCATTGTCAAAAGGTGTATATAGCACTATACACTGATGTTTTATCCCACATTCTCATCTCTCTTGTCCTTCTTTGATTGTGTGGAATTAGGAAATTTTTGCTTACTATTAAATGAGCTCCATTTACCTTTGCCCTTCTGACTAGCCAGGAAAGATTGATCTGCAACATGTGTAATGGACCTGTTCTGCTAAGATTGATCTTCCTGCAATAGAACAGAGACTAACTCCTCAAATGTTAAAGCATTTGGATTTCTTTCCATCATCAATCGAAAATTAGAAGCAAAACTCTTAGGTGAATCTAGAAGACCATTCAAAACAGTTTATGCAAATGAACTGTCAGGCAAGCCGTCATCAACAGAAATAAACTATTCCTTCAAATCTTTGATCTTTGTCAAAAAACCATCCATGGAATCTCCTTCATTCATATGCTCACTCTCCAACTATTTTTGGAGGTAAGCAACACGAGCCTCATTCCTTGCCTGGTATAAAATGGTAAGTGTATCCCAAGCATCCTTTGCTATTATGCAAGAGCGAATGTGAGGAATAATGGCACATTTGGTAGACAAGGCTATCAATGCATGTGCCTGAGCATCTCAACCATCTCAACGAAGTTGCTTTATAGTAGATGCAGCAGGAACCACAACACAAACAAGAACCTGAAGAATATCACCATCTTCAACATTGTGTGCATCACCTTCAACAACTATCTTTGCAAGTGTAATAAGACATTTTTCAAAACCTTGCACAACATTCCACAATGCATTTGCAACCAATACATGACATATCATATAAGCCCACAATGGGTAATTAGTACAATCTAGCTTATCCTCAACAGCCAACATATGAAATACATCACTACTTTCAGCCATAACCATTGACTAAAATACCTTGATGCAAAAAACTGATTGTATCTCAAAAAGTTGAACAGAATACCCTGACAAGTTTTGCTAAGCCTATAGAAGACTTCGATTCACTTATACTGGAGCATCAAAACTGGTATATATCTTTGGCACAGAAGGATGAAATCGCCTACACAAGTGCCATTTTTTTAAAATAGGTAATACCTCATCCTTTGGTTTGATAGGAGGTACCCAAACTTTTCTAGTAGCATCATCTATGAAAATAACAAAGTAAAAGAGAACCACCTAATGACCTTGTGGGCATAGGACTGCACACATCTCTATGAACGAGATCTAAAGGCTGAATTGAAGAGGCAATGTGCATTTTATGCACATTCCTAGTTTGGTTTCCATATTGACAATGCTCACAAAATGAAAAATCAGAGAAAGGTAACACAGGTAAATAGCCAGAAGCGAGAAAGATTTTCCATTCCACTACCAGATATGTGGCCCAAACAACCATGCCAAATACAAGGCATAGGTTGTTCACTAACAGCTAAAAAGTGCTCTTTTTGTGATACAAATAAAGGATAAGCTGAGCCAACTTTTCTTCCTTTTGCAATAACCATATTGCCCTTTGATATGTGAAAGGATTGAGCATAGAAAACTACCTTATAACCAAGGTTATCAAGTTGACCAATTGATATCAAACTATGTGATAACTCAGGTACATGACATTCATTATGCATAGTAAATTATGAACCATCAATGAACTATACAACCACATCTCCAATCCCCACAACGTCACACTGGTAAGAGTCACCAAGTCTCACAATACCAAGAGACTTTGCTACATGATTAGAGAACCATTCTCTATGTGGTGTCACATGGAAAGAAGCAACAAAATCTAATAGCCACGTGTGGAAAAGAGAACCAGCCAGAAGTGCCTCAATGGGCATAGTATTTTCAAGTGTCAACACATCAGCATCATCAGAAGTAGCATTAATTTCTTCATTCTTCACAATCGAAGAAGATGGTGTAGGTAGTTGTTTAACATGCCCATCAACATTCTCTCCTTTACCTTTAGCATTCTTTAATGCATAGTAGTCTTTCTTCATGTGTTCTTTCTTATGAAAATAATGGCACTTGATATCCCTCTTCCTTGATTTACTTCTACTCTTATTTTGTTGACCATTCTTTTCCTTGTTCTTGCTCTTGCCAGGTTGTTGTTTCTTTCTTTGGTAAGAATCATGAATGTTATATGCATCTCCACTCTGAGTTCCAACCATAGATTTTCTATGGATCTCCTCACTCAAGAGTGCTCCACATATGTCATCATAGACTAGTTTACCACCAGGTGCACTATTGCTAATAACTATGCAAAATGTATGATTATGGAAGGGTGCATAACAACAAGACTGCTTTGATTTCATTATCCATATCCATTTTTTGAGCCTGTAACTAGGAGAATATAGCATCAAACTCATTTAGATGAGCAAAAATACTATTAGTATCCTCCATGTGAAGGTCATATAACTTTCTCATCAGATACACTTTATTTGATGCCGTTTCTTTTTCATATGTATTGCATAACTTCGTTCAAGCTCCTTTGCACTTTCACAGTCTAGTACTATAAAGTAAACATTATCTACCAAGTGCAATCAAATGGTAGACCTTGCCATTTCATCCAACTCATCCCAATCATCATCATCCATATCAACATGCTTCTTTGAGATTCCATTTACTAGCTTCCACTATATCCTCTGAATCAGCACATCTTTAATCTGATTCTTTCATAGAACAAAGTTTGTGCCATCAAATTTCCAGATCTCAAAATGGTCTTTGCCTTGCAAGTTATAGCTTTTCTTGGGAGCACTGGTAGTAGACCCAGATCCACCACATGTGCCTGAGATTTCTGACGACATGATGATAGAGAACTGAGTAGAATGAAAATGGACCTAGAATAGTCTAAGCACCACTAAGGCTCAAGAAAGGATGAACAAGTATCAAATTTTGGGAAAAAAAATCAATAGTCTCCGTAGAAAAATGGATTAATGAACAACAATGACCAACCAAAAAGATTATGTGAGAGTGAATGTGCTCACATCAATAAGTGTATCAAGGAGTAAATCGACCACTGTATAGTTGGCAAAAACAAAAAATCTAGAAAATTTTTGTCAGAGTCTCCTCTACAAAATGAGCATATGATCAGTGTCAAAATCTCATAAAATTACAAGTGTTGATGTGGAAACCTGCACAATGAATCACTAACTCTACGGCATATAATTAGTTATCCAAAAGAAGCCAACTAGGCCTATTGAACACCTATGAACAACTAGCATACATCTCCTATGGTGAGGCTGGATAAGTCTTCGACCTACATCACCGAAGAGACCCAGTTAAGAAAACCTCACCACGACCCTCTTTATCAAACGTAAAAGGCTTTATGCAAAAAATGCAACCGCTACATCAATGCACATGTACATACATAAGCGGAATCCACAAAAGAGTATATAGTGTGTATGCGCTCAATATATGTGCCAACAGTGTCTGCAAGCATCTATCAACTCTATTCTTTAGGCTCAAAAAACCTGCATAGACTTGCGGTGGCTAGTCCCACCACAACTAAAACCTTTCAAGAAACCTGTAGATTTACTAGTGTGGCTGAAAACACAACCCCAAAAAGTGAGCATTCTTTGTTGAAGAAGTACAAGGAGCACTCTTCTTGATTTACTTGAACATGTGTAAAGAAAACTATGCACGAAAGTACTCCATAATGGCTCCAAGAATCACCCCAAAAATGCTTCAAAATAGGCTTTGAAAGCAAAGAATGAAGCTTTGAGGGCCCAAAACATGCTCAAGGTAATGTCAACTCTAGTCTTCACTACAAGAGTGTATCTTATGGCAAGAGATTGCCAGTTAAGCGAGCACTGGGGGGAACAGTACTGAGATGGGTGACCTCCGGAGAAGTACCAGGAACCTCTGTCTTCCTTGATCGTTGAGGTCCTCCCTCATGCGCAACCAACGATGCCAAAGGTGACTTCGGTGACTCGAATGACAAAGTATGTCAAGGTCTATGCCTTGGTCACCGGCTTAGTCATAAGACTTAGAGAAACAAAAGTGACCAATAGCCATTCGGCCTTTCACGTGGACAATAATGGTAACAGGTTGTGGGGTTTTAGCATCTGTACCCTTTTGGTTCACTTGCATATCCTATGAATACACATCTTTTTTATATATCATTGATTTTCTTTCTTAATTCACTTGGTATTAAAGCATAGCAGGTACAACCAAACACTCTCAAGTGTTATACATATGGTTTTCTATTATACCAAGCTACATATGTTGTTGAAGCATGTGTAGCCAATGTGGGTACTCTATTCATGATGTATATTGCAGTGGTTGCTGCATCAACCAAATAGCAATTTGGCATTCCCATCTCCTTCATCATAGACATAGCACATTCTGCAATATGCTAATTCTTCCTTTCTACTATACCATTTTTACATGCATGTGATTTGTCTCTTGATTCCATTTGAGTCCAAAAGATCATAGAGCTCATGGGAGAAGTATTCTCCCCCTCCATCTGACCTTGAACAATTAATGTAACTATCACATTCATTCTCTGAAATAGATTTGATCTTATTGAATTAATAAAAATACATCTAATTTATGCTTCATGAAATAATGCCAAGTCATCCTTGTGCAATCATCAATGAAGGTTACAAAATATACATTACGTCCATTGTAGCTCTCATGTGTTGGCCCCCAAACATCTTTATGAACTAGATCAAGTTGATGATGACTTGCATAGTTATTCTTCTTAAATGGTAAGCTAGTTTGCTTAGGAAAGCTTCACACAAGTTCTTAAGATTTTGTAATCCAAGGACCAACCTCTTCTTCTCCATTTCCTTCAACCTATAAGTATTGATATGTCCATACCTATTGTGCCAAATATCCAATTCTCTTATCTTTCTACTTCCATATGTGTTGTACATTGTGTGATTCAAATTTAGCTTCACATCCAATGTGAATATCTCTTATCTACCTTTGGCAACCAATCTCCAACCTTCTTTAGAGTTTTCCACAAAGCATCCCTTCTGACTAAATTTGACCTGCCATCCTTTCTCAACCATTTGACCCATAGAGATAAGATTTTTTTTAATTGTGGGAACATGAAGAACATCTTTCAAGCACTTAACATTATGAGAACCATACAACATAATATCACCTATATATGTCATGGCATGGGGGTATCATCACTTGTCTCCACATGCCCTTTTGTTGATGGTACCTACATATTTGAAAAAATGTCCTTGTTGTAGCTCATGTGATTGATGCATCCATTATTAATGTACGATATGCTTGACCCTTGTGTCTTATAAACACTCATATGCATCATGATTAAATGCTTTCATTCTCATTTGAAGCATAAGAATAGTTACCTTTCCCTTTGTATCACGAGGTGCTTTTGTCCCTCTGATAGCAATCCCTTGCATAATGACCATGCTTGCCATATATGTAGCATCCATCTGAGTTGTTGTTGTCCTGAGCTTGATTGTAACTTCATCCTCTTCCTCTATACTTGCCTCTTCCTCTTGATGAAGAAAAATTTCTCCCTTCATCTTCATTAGATTCTCCACTTGACCCTCTTCCTTGATTTCCTATGCCTCTATCTTGATTTCTTCCTCCACCTCTTCCTTTACCTACATAAAATGTTTGGGTTTCATTGCCCTTTTCCTTTGAGCCTCCAATGTTAATATCCTTAGTGACCATTAAGGCCACTAATTGTTCAAAGTTGAGAAAATTATCTCTAACATATATAGAAGTGGTGAAAGCCTTAAATTTCTCATCATCCCTTAGTCTATTTAATATACATGCAACTAAGTCATCATCATCTATGTGACAACCTATGCATCCCAATGCATCACTTACTTCCTTAATCTTCATAATGTAATCATGATGTTCAACTAGGTGTCTTTCTTAAATCATTAAGTTCATTCTTCAATTGAATCTTCCTAGATTTGGTTGAAGTAGAGTATGGCCTCTCTAGGGTTTCCCAAACATTACATGTATATGTATACGTACATATACATGCACGCTTCCATCTCAATTATGGCTTTCTTTTTTTTTTAATATCACCATTTTTTGAGGGGCATATGGTAGTACGAAATAGTGATTTATGTGCATGTCTTCTATAAATAAATTAAAGACATTGGATATGTACTTCCCTACTTCATTGTGCTTGTACGATGAATTCCGCCCGGAGTAGGAGAGTTTCTCAAGCAATGTAACTCCAAACTTCTAGTGGAATGCACTTAATTAAGAACATTATCAATAGGAAGCATTGAATGATGTTGCTTGAAACATTGAATGATGAACATGGTCAATAGGAAGCATTGAATGATGTTGCTTGAAACATTGAATGATGTTGCTGCACTAAACTACAAACAATATCAATACGAACTCTTACTCTCAGATTTTGGAATATATGAGTACTTGCAAGTTGTGTATGAGTACTTGCAAGTTGTGTTTCTCCTTATGTATGAGTACTTGCAAGTTGTATGAGTACTTGCAAGTTGGCTTTCTCCTTATACTCAATAAGATCACCTCCAAAAGGAAAACATAAGATCTCCTCCAAAAGGAAAACATATGGATCACGAATAAACCATCGTTTTATGAACTAGTGTGGTATTGTACTAGGAAATCTCAAAGTGACATCTAATGCATCACGTGAGCCAATCCAATATTTCTCATGAAAAACGTAAATGTTTAATTTTATACAAAATTTTGCTGTATTACGAAGAGAAAACCCACATTTTGTTTGTTATGTTGTTACATGGTGAAGAAATTGCTTTATCCACATAAGCATTAATTCACAAAGTATATTATAAAACTAAAGTAGATAAAAAACTTTATTATGTGAAGAGTCACAAAAAAGAGAATATTCAATGTCCGAAACCCGTAAATGAGTTGGTTGGGCAATTGATTCTTAAGGTGGAGGTTGTTGTTCAACCTCTGTGAGTTGTTGGACATACTTGAGCCAGTGTGGCCAGCCTATTCTTGTAATGTTTTTGATCTGTTGAAACTAGATGCCTTTGGGCAACTCATTCCTATAATGCTTCAATAGTTTAATTTATGCTTTGTGGAATACGAGGGTTCCCATGGGTAATATGCCCTTCACTTCTATAGCTTTTTTTCAATACAGTCAAGCTGAAAGAGATTAGGCTTTTGCTTAACTTCCTAAAAAAAAAGAATATTCAATGTTTAAGTAGAAAAGGGGGTTTATTTTAAGAAAAAAATGAATGTGTGCCTTTTGGAAAGCAAAAAAGTACTTTAACACATCTAGGATTAGATTATGTATCTTTCCATCTTCTCCTTGAGCATAAGTCCGTGTGAATCCCTTGGGAAGGGCAGCTTTAACACCTCCATGATGTATACTCATTCCATCTTTTTCTTAAAAGAAGAGCATCTAGATGTATGAGTCTCTTGGGATGAGGAGACTATCCAAAGGTTTAGTTCATTGTTATTTTTCAATTCCTCTTCATATAAAGTTTTTACATTGTGTAGATAGAGAGTAAAGTTATTACAACAAAAAACTATGAAGGAACTTTGGAATCCATTGACCTTTCTAGTTGTTTGTATGCCTTTGCTTTATCAAAAGAAAGCTCTTTTTTAGAAAAGTAATATTAGTTATAGTAGTGGAAACAAATTTACATGAAAGCTTAGGAGAGGTACAAATGATCAATCTAATAAATTTTCGATCCTCCATCACTTTCATTCCATCTGGTTTCTGCAACAATATAAAAGTATGAAGAAATGACAATATTATTGACGGTATGAAGAAAGAGGGAGGACTCTTGTCAAATAGAGGATGTTGCACAAACAATTCATTTTCATTTTTTTTAAAAAGAGAAGTTCAATCAAAGCTTAATCTCCTTTGAGTGAGGGCTCTTGTGGTTCTTAATCATGACAAATAGAGGATGTTGCACAAAAGATGTTCATTTTTGTTTACTTTTTAAAGAGGAAGTTCGACTGAAGCATAATCTCTCTTGCTTCAATTGACTAAAATAACTACTATAAAAGTAAATGGGCACAATACCCATGGGACTCTCCATATCCCACAAAACAGGGATTCGACTTCTCAAAGACGACACCTGGAAAGGATTGCCCAAAGGCAAAGCTCGAAAACATAGAGGATGTTGCACAAACAATGTTCATTTTCTTTTTCTTCTTAAAAAGAAAGTCCGACTTAAACCTAATCTCCCTTGCTTGAAGTGAGTGAAAGAAACTACTAAATGAATGAAAGAAACTACTAAATGAATGGGCGTAGTACCCATGAGACTCTCCATATCCCACAAAACAAGGGTTAGACTATCCAAAAGCAAAGTCCGAAAGTACAAAATCCAAAAAAGACTATCAGAAAGCAAAGTCCAAAGGTACAAAAGTTCCCAAAAGCAAGTGCTTTAAGACATTGACCTAGAAGCTACAATTGTCCTTACCTAGAAGCTACAATTTATATAAAGGAAGTTCGGCAATAGCCTACTCTCCCGGACTTGAATTAAATTAAGAAACAAAGGTACAAGAAGAGGGGTCTAGTGCCCACGGGACCCCCCAAATCCCACAAAGCAGGGGAAGCATGGATGATTCCTAGGTTGCATTACAAAGAAGGTTGATCACCCTCTCGTCGCCCTCATGCGGGACCCACTTGGGTTTGAGCTTGTTGTTGATCAAAATGAGGACTTGATGGTGTCTGAAGGGGGGGGATTTCTTACTGTTGGCGATCCTTTTGCCAAGGAGGAATAGAGTTTTTTCAATCGACCACTCCCTGGGGGGGTCGCCGAAGTTGAGAGCACACCGCTCTCGCCAGATTTTCCACAGGACTTCCCCTCTGATTGCGTTCCAGAGAGCCGCAGAGCATCCAATCGCTTCTCCCAAGAGGACTTGTTTCCAACTAAGCTGTTTCTGAACTCTGATTGTCCTAGAAGCTACAATTGTCCTTATGTAAGAGGGATTGATCATTGAACCTTCTCCCCGTCTTCAAGAAACTCAACCTGAAAGCGTACGAACCTTCCGAAAAACAAAGAAAGTCGATGCAAAAAATCCAACTAACATTCTTCTGTGCAAAAGCAACATCTATGTTACAGTCACGCGATTCGGTCGCTCAAGGATCTGTCACTGTGGGCCAGAAGTACAGTGTACTGCGGTCTTAGCCATTTCTTCATCATTGTCACCAACTGATGCGCATTAACTCGCAAGCTTTATAGATCTGCTGCTCTGACGTGCTGTGCAGACGCGCATCAACTCGCGAGTCGCAAGGTTTATACATCTGCTGCTCTGACGTACTGAGCAGACGAGCGTCAACCGGCAGGCTTACACAGCTGCCGCACACAACTACCACGTGAGTGCGTGGAATCTCGATTCGGAAACAAACACCTTGTTGCTCGCATTCGCATATTATAAATTTATAGCACAGATCGTTTGTGGTGACTCACATAGACAGAGATAGATAGATAGATATATCTAGAGAGAGTGCATGGGCTCAGCTGGAGTCAGCAACACTGCAACTGCATGGTCAGCTCCACGGTTAATCAATACCAGGTAAATATCTTTATCAAGTACCTCTCCTTTCTCAAAGTCGATTAAGCAGCTGACTCCATCTTCTATTTCATTGCGGCTAGAAATGGCGTTAGCCTCGTGTTACATGGTTATCAGCATCTACCGCGAGAAGATTTCTGTTTTCGAGAAATATATATTTCTTGACGCGTGCATGCATCAAATATTCGATCTCCCTCATTGGGGTCGTGTGCCCTGTCTGGAACAGGGAATGCTTGTTTTCGTAGTTATAAAATACTCAGTGTTTTTCTAGGATGCGCCAGTTTGTTCATGGGCCATGTATCACGTATACGAAGTACCCAGCTTAAATGCGTTACTTCAGATAGGAACAGTTCGAGGAGGAGATATTCATGCAAACATGCTATTTGAACATAGATAAATGAATGACATCTATGCAGATATAGTGGCTTTATAAGAGAAATTTGTTCCGGTTATCATGTATTGATAATGGGTGGTCCGTGTTATCATATCGATATGTCACAATTCCTTCTTGAGTGCGTGTCGATTTTTTTTTTTTTGAAAGCTCATCGATTTACATGTGTGTATGAAAGTAGATATGCATGCCAACATGAGAATCAATTCAAATGTTGATATATGTTTTCAATTTTTAATATCACATACGATGCTCATATCCATAATTTCTTTTCTTTCTACTATTGCAACTACAATAACTACCGTATAGCACGTATTGTGCTTGTTCTAGCTGTGAACCTAATAAACATATTGTAGTGGAGTTGAACTCCACATGTCAATTTCAACTTTTGAGAGGCTTGAACATATATCAATATAGGCCATAGACATGCCTGCATATGTAGACATACATCGAAACATATACACACATTCAAGAATGTATAATCATATACATGTATTCATGAGTTCGTACATACATATGCATGTTAGCACCAAAAGAATTATAGCTGGACAGAAAATATTGACCTTGAAAGTCTTTGCTTTTAGGAAGATTTACAAACACGTTATCATCTCAACTCACTACATTTGATGTGTTATTTGTTTAACTCACCTTATATTCAACGATGTCACGTTGTAGATTATTGATTGGAAGTTCTACCTTGAATTTTGATGTCAACGATAATAATATCTTTATCCTTGAATATGATGATTCCTTCTTGATCATGTTCTTATAAATTGCTAAGTTCCCTTTTTTTGGATTTGTTAGTGGTTTTCTTCATCTAATTCTTTGTCTCCAAAAGGCGTCTTGACGGATGCATCCATTTTATAATGCAAACTTTTATTTCAAATCTTTATGATTTTTAGTAAATGTTATTTGCTCAAATTTGTAAGGAATTATAGAAGCGCCCCTCGTATTCCTCCGAAAAAATTGTATAATTGTGTACAAGTTCACTTTTATCTTTCTTGATTGGAGTATTTCTAGCATCTACATGTGATGTCAAATAACCACATGTCAAATGTCTTGCAAGAACTTCCATATCATTTCAATTGAACCAAAGTACTCTAAATATTTTAGAGCGTTTTTTATTGATTCCATGAGCCCTACCATCTCAAACAAAACATACTCATACCAAACTACAGTAATTACAAGTTATTCTTCCTTTGAAAAGTGGATATTTCTTGCAAGTGTCTCTTACATGGCATTTTCCAACTTAACTATGGATGGGAAGTGCAGCAATGAAATCTGATTTTCTAGGAACGAATCATAATGAGTAAGGCAATGTTGGCGAAGGCCCATAAGCTCGTTTGCATCACCATCCACAAGATAATCACTCTCTAAAACAAGTGATCCTCTAAATTGTGAACCCTTTGTCAAGCCCTTTAGGCTGAGTTTGTACGAAGGAAACCTTTTATTGATTTCATGAATCTCTCGAAGGAAAATCTCCACATATCATGAATGGTTTTTGCAATGGTCACTTCATAAAAAACAATGCTCGAGGAGATCTATGAGCATGATTAGAACTTTTATAACTTCTATTGGGAAGAATTTTGTAATCATGATTGGAGTCTCTTTTTCGTTCATACATGCATTTTTTATTGATTATTGACTTCACTCGAAATCTATTGTACCAAGTCACTAAGTTTATTTATGCATTTAGGAAGATTCTTACTAAGACAACTTTTGATGGATATTAGGGAAGCAAACTTTAAGAAATATAATGATAAAGTGTTTTGAGTCTTGGGATCTCATTATTCTTCACTAAAATGTCTTTTGATGTCTTAGTGAATCCTCTTGATATTGAGAGTTTGATTATAAAATTTTTGCACGTAAGTCACCTCTCAGTTCAATTATATCTATGGCTAAGTCGTTAGAAAAATTGTGTTATGGGGCAACCTTTCTCTAGGAGACCCCACTTGCATGATAGAGTCAATCAAATGTGGATAGTCAAAGATGGTCAAGCAAGTCAAAATTGTAAAAAATGGATAGAATTTTTCATTACATATTGTGAAAGTAGTCTTGAAAAGATATCCAATGGTATATAACACTTAGGTATTTGGTAGCATATGTTGGATCAAAATGCAAACCCTAGAGTTCCGAAAATTGCGGAACCTTGCTTTTTGAGGCTTTTACACTTTTTTTTTTTTTTAAAATGGAGGTTCGGCCGAGGCCTACTCCTCGAGGCTTTAACTTTGAAATTGCAATTGTACAAGGAAGTGCATAGTACCCATGGGACCCTCCTTATCCCACAAGAACGGGGGTTTTACATAGCTGGATTAAACTACGGTCACATCTACCGCGGGGCAAGACAAACGGTGGCACATCACAAGGTACAACTTTCCAAGTTAAACATGTCCCTTACATGGTGTCGGTGGGGTTTGAACCTTCGCCCCCGCCTCAAGAGGCAAGAGGCCCAACCACCCGGACAAGCTGCCTGGGACGAGGCTTTTACACTTGGAAAAGCATGTATTAGCTAGTGTAAATAAAGACAAGTGCTTGGGCTCATAATCCATCACTTTTGGAGTTACCTTGGAGGTTGTGGAGGAGAAGAAGATGGTCCTTAAACTTAGAGAAGGTGGAGTTGTGCTCTTCATGATCTTCTAGGTATGCAAAAGCTTGGAGCTTATCTATTTGGAGGAGACCATCTTCAATTATGGAGATTTTGAAGTTATGGTCAACGTGTATTTCATACATATTCTCTATTCTATCTTGTAACTTCATGTACTTCATCTTGGCATGTATTGAATATATCTGGAGCTATGCTCCTTTTATCTCTTTCATGTTTTGTCTATTCTCCATATTCTCTATTTTCTCTTTGTCTTTACATTGATTGTGGGCCAAAAAATCAACAATTGGTATCATAGCATGATAATAGTGTATATTGAGAATCGGGATGCATGTAGAAGAGTTAAGTCTTCATGGAAGATGCAAATCAAGCTCAATTTTTTATTGAGCAAAAAGATTCAGATTAGCAAGTTTGATAAAGGTATTGAATATAGAATTGAAGAGAAATTCACTTCAAGCAGGGTCACATCAAACTTTTGAAGATTGCAACAACAATCACATCATATTTGGCATGTTACAACTATCTTAGCAACAACAAATACTATGTGTTGCTTATGTTGCTTTTGCCCATGCTTACAAGCTTGCTAAAGCGCCCATCACACGTGGTGATCCGTAGCTTCCAAGATACAGAGATCAATCCTTTGATTTGCTGCCTAGCCATGCTTGTGCTATGTAATGAGTCACTCATCATTGAGAGACTCCTCTCTTCTCTACCTTACTTGGTATATAATACCCATAAGTACCACGGGGCGATCTCCTTTCAAGAGGAGGTTCATGCCATGACCACCATAAACTAATGTGATATTTCCTTCCCCTTAATAGCATTTTCATCCTCGAATATGTAAATGAAATGTCCTTAATGGTAGAAGAAAGTGCTTGGACTCCCCTGAACCTCATGTACTATATGTACATGGTCATCTCATCGTGTTGTTTCCCTGTATCCTTCCCCTTAAGAAGCCTCGTATGAGATCATCTCAAAGGTGGGAAACCGAATGCATGGTGCCTACCATCTCCCATGTACACATAACTTCCAAACTATCACCCCCATAACATATAACATCATGAGGATGATCTAAGTCCATATGATGTATCCTCTATGGAGTATTAGTATAAAAAGCAAGTTTAAAGTCCTAAGCTTATAAGCTTGATCATACCATAATGGAGGTAATAAACCATAGAATCTTCTGAAACATAGAACAAAGTCCCATAAAAAAAGTGACTCCAAACCCGTCTAGGACTAAATGATAGAGTTGTCCTCATACTTCTCTAGGTCTTCCTAACCTTGAGTGTACTCACAAGTAATAATTTAATCTAAACTATCTTGTGAACTATGCAAATCCATCATCCTAGCTCACATATAAGAATTCCTTGGCAGTAAAATGAAATCTCTACATTCCACTAACCATGAAATCTTCAATTTGTCATATGTTACCTTTGAACTAAGCTCTATTGGAAGAGTATCTATTGGCACTAGTGCAAACTCATATTTTCTCTTCCCTTTAGTTTTCCTTATGAGTGCAAAAAGCATTCCCTTTGAGATTCAGATAATCCCGAAGTACCCATCCTCACTAATGCCAATAATTAGATCATCTCATTTAATCAAGGACAATCACCGGAAATAAACATAACTACTACTCTCTAGAGTCTCCATGTGTGATTCAATCTAACCACCATGATTAATTGATTTCCCTCATCTTTGATAGAAAAGTGCCCCCTCTTTCCCTTTGAAAGAGATTCTCTTGAATTCAATTGCTATGCTCATCCATAACTGAGAACATGTATGTAAGTTCTCCATGTTTTTTCCTTTCAAAATAGTGGAAAATCAAACTCCCACGTGAAGGAAAATTACATTGAAAAGTAGAGTAAATGAATTCCTTTTAAAATATAGACTAAGAGGTGTCTTCTAAACGCCTCTTCTCACTAGTGGAAAACATACTCTATTCTTCTCCTATGAAGAAATCATGTTTTCCTTTCTTTTTTCTCTTTTAAGGAACAAGAGCTAAAGTGAGACCTGTAAGCTAAAGTGAGATCTCTCCTTGATCTCTGAGCTAAATCCCACTTTCCCCTTCCCTCAAAATAGAGATTTATGAATTCATTTGCTCCTCCGTTCCATAAACTAATACATAATCCCTCATTACATTCATTCCTACAAAGGTGGAGAACAAATCTCCCATAAATCATGAAGGTGTATGTAGTGAAGGGTGGAGAAAATAAATTCCTTCTAAGGATCAAAGCCCTCCGCAAAAATGGTCAGCAATGATATGACATGATACCATAATAAACAAATGTGTATCCATACTAAAGAAACTATCTATACCAATCACCCTTTCTCCATGGATCTATATGATCCATCCACAACAATGGAATTATCCTTCTTGAAAACTATAAAGTGAGTATGTGATATCATGCATCATGTACTCTATTGGAGGAATAAAATCATTCATAAACCATGAAGGATAACTCCCGATCCTAAGGAGATATCTACTAAGAGCTCTCCTCTGATCTAGTGAGACATGCCCCCATGAATGATGAGTCCTTTTCTCCCTGGCCATAGAAGAAGAGTGCTCAAAGGGAAAAGTCGTTTCTACCATCCCATATCAGTGGAACCTTCTTCCAATTCATGGTGTCATACCTACTCTAAACCAAATGTATATTCCATATATGTGATGGAATATGTAGGTGGACTCTAATGCATCCCATATCATCAACTCATGTAGGCGGAGTCTAATGAATCCCATGTTCTCGAACTAGTGTAGTTTGGTTTTAGTCAACATGTGATAGTGGATATCCCTTTCTATTCCAAACCAACTTGTTCTTAGGTACCAAGACTAGGTCTAAGTACCTCTCTTTAGATCTCCACATACATATATGTATTGACTACCCCAAATATTCCTTACTAAGGGATCTATGTTCTATATCATAGAGTTAGTGCCATGACTATGGCCTTCCTAACCATCACTCAAATCACATTAGCAGCCATCGATGCTCTCTCATGAAACCCATCTCTATGATCCCTTCTAATTAGTTTCGTTAGTAGTTTAGCAGAACCACTTCACTACTTACTCAAGTAATGTGCATCGACAAACTAATCACTCTTTGGGTATACCTCATGATACCCTATAGTCTCCTAATCATACCGTGAAACTCTTTTGGAGGTAAATAAACCTTCAGTACATCAGAGATGATCATAAATATGTCTCCCGTGATCCTCTATGCAACTTCTTGAAACCTATAGCATTGGTTGTGCATATTCCTAATGGTGGTGACATATCTCGTTCCCTTTAGTAATCCTATGGTCTAAATCCATAAGGGTTATTTCTAGGGATCCAATTACTAATGAAGTTGCCTTATCTATGACACTTTGATAGTCATAAGTCCATCTTATAAATGCTTATAAGCATGCTTATACCTTATTGAAGTTTGCAATGAATGCATGTTACCATGTCATGAAATGCTTACCTAAAGGTAAGTGCGTATATAAAGCCATGAGATGGAAAAAATTTCGGTAGCATTTTCCCAAGGAAATGGAGTTCCAAAAATAATTTAACCATACTGAAGCATAAGGCCTTGCGGGCTTATGGCAAACAAACCATTCATTATAGCATAGGGCTTGGCACACCCATGGCATACAAGCCATATACTTAAGTGTGAACTCCATAACATGCTAAAACATAATATGCTAGCAACAATATCTCTATTTCGCAACCTTGTATTTCGTGTAATCATCTTCCTTGCAAATCATAAAAAAATTATATTCGTAGCAAGAAGATCCATCTTTTTAAACTTAAAACAATGAACAACTTTGATGCATGCATTTCAATCATATTTTCATGCATGTATATACAAACATGCCAAAACATAAACCATAATGCGAAAAAATATAAGCCATACGTCCGTGAATGGTTTAATGTCGAAATTACATGCATCCAAGCCTTTTGGATGAGCTTCGAGATCTTTGCACTTTTCTCGCAAGTTCCTAAAACAAACTTTGGAGTGTTCGATGACATCGGATCACTCTCGAAACATCAAGCATGGTCAAATGATTACTAAAAATAATACAAATATGCCAAAAAATGCATACATAATCCATCTCAAGACTTGCAAAAACTTTTTGAGGACTTGCAAATAATCATAAAATGCAATATACATCATGTGTAAATGCCTCGAAGTGAAATTACTTCAGATGCCTTACCGGTTTGCAAGATATCGCTTTTGGAAGGTAGTTTTCAAAAACTATCAGAGTGTGCAGACTTGCACAAAGCTTGAAAAATACATAATTTCCAATTTTTTTTTCCATGATCTTGTGTTCTTCAAAATGAGCCATGGCACAACCAATTTGAAGTTTCATAGACAAAGATATGGTCTCTACAAGTATGACATGCCAAACTAGTGGACTTGTGGAGGTGCGGAAAAAAAGAGTGAAATGTGATTTTTGAAGTGCCTAAAGGTATTCTTCCATTAAGCAAATCTTAAATTTCTCTTCATAACCTCAGAGAGTAATATATGAAGATACTTCCTCATATTTTCACGTTTCCAAATCCTCCTTTCTTGCATGCTAATTTGCTCCCCAAAAGAGGCATAAACCAAGATTTTTACTTTCTTGCAAAAAGTTGAATGGGAGATTTTAGCAAGCTTTGAATCCATTTCTAATATTTTTTCTTGGTTTTCTTAATCCCCTATAATAATTCATATACCATACTTCATGTATGTATGCATTATTCTATTATTCCATGGGAATTCTCTTAGACTATCCTTGTTCTTACTCCCAAAAATGGAGATTTACTAAAATTTGCACCTGAACGGAAAGGGGTTTTTTGGGGATGCAAAACACTTTCTTAGCTCATGCTTTTATGAATAATGATTCCATAGGGAAGTCCATATGCTATACTCTCAATATGTATGTTTTTTCCCATCCATCCATACCTAATGCATCTCTTTTTTCCTCTCTCAAAATGTTTTTTCCCATCCATCCATACCTAATGCATCTCTTTTTTCCTCTCTCAAAATGGGAATTTATTAAATTTAGGTGCTGGAATTTTTGTCAAAAAGTGATGGAAGGGGGTTTTGTGGAGCCTCAAATTCCCATCCTCGTAGACCATTTTTGGATTTTTTGACTTGGAATTCCCTTTTCATTTCCATTTCCCAAATGGCTACCAATCCAAATAACACCTGTAAATTATACAAAAATTATGCAAAAGGGCTATTTTGGAGATACCCAAAGCCTATGCTTTCTTACAATTTGAGGGATTTCTTAGCTAGATGAGAGTATATATCTCATACTCCCCATATATGGGGTTTCCCTCAAAGGGCTTAGCCCCCCATATATGGGGTTTCCCTCAAAGGGCTTTGCTTCTCTCAAATTGGAACTTTATCTTTTTATTCCAAGGAATAACAAAAATTTCATACCTTAGTAGCCTTGGAGACATGGATTTGCACATACGAGAAATTCCCTCAATCATGAAACCAGGACTGTAACTTCTGATCAAATAAGTTGCCTTCCTCACTAGCTTCTCTCCTTTTTCTTCTCTTAAAAGTCGGACTCGTATTCCTGACTCCTGCTCAATTTCCTCGGCAATATCATCACTTTGATCATGGAGAGATTGGATAGAGTATTCACTCTTCCCATGATGAATTGGAAGGGTTCCTTGTCTAAGAGCCTATTGTCTTGAATTTGGGATTCTGGGTGTGATATCTTGAAGTGGAGTGCATGGATATCTCGACTTTAGCTACCGGTGAATATACTCAACTAGCAAACACTACGTAGATATATGGTAGCTAGAGGCGAATATAGACAACCACAAAAGATGAATATGTATGGTAGCTACATGTGAATATAGACAACCACAGAAGATGTTTGGTGACTTAGCTTCAAATCTTCATTTTTCCTTTAGGGAAGTACTACGAAGCTCAATAGTATGCGTGCACGCTTTTTCTTCATGGAGCTTCTATGGCTTAGTGGTTAAAGTGGTTGCCTTTGGAATGCGAGGTCGTGGGTCGAAAACCCTTGTAGAGCATTCATGCGGACAATACCTACTCTGATACCGAATTTGAGATGATACCATCCTTTTTGCCCATGTCGATGAGCTTGCTCAAGCGCCTATTGCACGTGGTGATCCATAGCTTCCAAGACACAGAGATCAATCTTTTGATTCGTTGCCCAACCACGCCCGTGCTATGTAATGAGTCACTCATAATTGAGAGGCTCCTCTCTCCTCTACCTTAGTTGGTATATAATACCCATAAGTGCCATGTGGCCATCTCCTCTCAAGAGGTGGCTCATACCATGAACACCATAAACTAATGTGACAATGTTCAACCTATTAGTCAACCTTCTTGCGCTCCTTAGAGTTTGTCACTCATCCATGTATATGGGAGCTTGCATTTT
This sequence comes from Ceratopteris richardii, assembly GCA_020310875.1. NCBI lineage: Eukaryota > Viridiplantae > Streptophyta > Polypodiopsida > Polypodiales > Pteridaceae > Ceratopteris > Ceratopteris richardii. The sequence continues at coordinate 139,124,409 of CM035409.1, read as the reverse complement.
CAACTAATTGGTCATTGAGGAAGTCTTATGTGAGCAAGGGGAGGTGTTATCTCGACATTGAAAATCTTATGGTAGACGTTTTATATCTTTTCGTATTTATGTGTGGGTGTGTGTTTAATAGGTGTAGATAAGGGCATATAACCTTAGTAGTTAAGGAAGTATGTTCGAATCTATTTACGATCTCCATTATTTAGCATCCTATATTCGTCTGTATCCTTCCAAAAGTGTACTTGGTTGAGAAGAATGGGGATGTATGAGTTCTCTTTATGATGTGTGTTATGGGGGTGCTCTTCATGTCTAAGGTCCTTGTGTGTTTTGGTGGATACTTTGCATGATACATGAAAATTAGAGATACTTAATTAAACTAAATAATTAATAATCAACAATATACCTACTTGGCATATTCCCCTAGTGTTAGGTTAGGAGGCGATTGTTAGAAAAAATTGTGTTATGGGGAAACCTTTCACTAGGGGACCCCACATGTAAGATAAAGTCAATCAGATGTGGATAGTCGAAGATGGTCAAATAGATCAAAATGGTAACAAATGGATAGATATTTTTATTACATATTGTAAAGGTTCTCTTCAAGAGCTATCCAATGGTACATGACACTTATAAATTTTTATTATACATTGTAAAAGTACTCTTCAAGAGCTATCCAATGGTATATAAGAATTAGATATTTGATAGTAGATGGTGGGTCAAAATGAAAACCCTAATTTCAAAAATTAAATGTGAAAAGTACTAAGCATTAAGCAGTATTGGAAAGCAAAAAGCAATATGTAATGTATTTTATGTCCAAATAATAAAAAAATAATAAAAAACCTCAAAATTATGGTGTCGGCAAAATCCAAAATTAGGGTTTTTGAAAATTGTGAAACCTTTCTTTTTGAGTTTTGACACTTGGAAAATCATGTATTAGCTAGTTTATATGAAGATAAGCACTTAGACTCATAATCCATCACTTATTTGAGCTATCTTGGAGCTTGTGGAGGAGAAGAAGGTGGTCCTTCAACTTGGAGGAGTTGTGCTCGTCATGATCTTCTAAGGTATGAAACAACTTGGAGCTTGGAAGAGATCATCTTGTATTTCATGGATATTCTCTATGCTATCTTGTAACTTCATGTACTTGATTTTGTCGGAAACAATGTCAAAATAGCACAAAAACCCTAATTTCTAGTAACCCTAATTTTTGGTACTTTGCCAAATTTTGGTCATAGAAGGTAAAAAATTATTATTAGCTCATCAGATAGTACTTGACCAAAGTGTTGTCAAGGTGATCGGGCTATTCTTAGGATATTGATTGCCCTTAGTCTATATCAAGTTCTACATTTAATAATTATTTTGTACGATTAAGGAGAGAACTAGGTATCCCTTTTTAATCGCTAACCATGGAGATATATTATAGTTCATTAGACATAGATGCTAACAACCATATGTTGGATATTTGTCTTACAATTATGTTTGTACACATATGAATGTTGTTTACTCACATATTTGTACATAACCAAAGTCTTGCCAACCTTTCAAGTGGGGGTAACCCTCACTAGGCATAAATATCCATGTGACCACCCAAATTTGTAAACACCAAAGTCCAACCATATAATTCAATCCATGAATTGATCGTGATAAGCATGCCATAGACACTTCCTATCTTTACTGAAAATATACGCAAGCTTTTCTTGGTAAATAAAGGGTGACATTTTTCAAAGTTAATTCTAAACTTAGAAAAGTAAATCGCTAATTTTAGAGACCTCACATCAAACTTAAGAAATATCTTGCACGAATTTTTCCTACATGAATATATAAGGTTCAACTCACATTGAAGGAGCAAAGAGGAGCTGCAAGGAGCAGTCAACAACTCTTCATGAGCTGATCACCATGGTGGATCAGTCACATCGAAGTACTAGAGGCTGTAGCTGCTAGCATCAGCCGCAACA
>CM035409.1:139099969-139117469 GCA_020310875.1 Ceratopteris richardii | reverse complement strand
AAGAAGGCCATCGAAGAGGTAAGTTGGAAATTTTAATTTTATTTTTATATGTTTTATAAATTTTGAGATTTACCATTTATGTAAAATTCTAAATATTAATTTTTGAATTTTATGCATAGGTAGGTCCATCAAATGTAGTGCAAATTGTCACTGATAATGAAAGCAATTGTAGGCATATGGGGCAGCTTTTGGAGGGTGAGTATCCACATTTGTGTGGACTCCATGTGGAACTCATTGTCTTGATTTGCTCATGGAGGATATTGGAAAGCTATCATGGGTAAAAGCTTGCACACTACAAGCCTCGAGCATAGTTACATTTTTCACACAAAATGTGAAAGTTTTAGCTATGTTTAGAGAGCATAGCAAGCTTGAAATAAAGAAGCCCGCCACCACATGTTTCGCATACATGTGGATTGTTCTTTCAAGGTTGCTTGAAGTCAAAGTGCCTCTAAGACAAACGGTGGTATCTACCTTTTGGAGGGGGTGGGATGAGAGCTCATTGGAGGAGTCAAAAAGCATACAAAGGCTATATTTGGATGAGAGCTTTTGGGATAGTGTGAAGGCTATTTTGAGTGTCATCACACCTATCTACAAAGTTCTACGCATGACGGATTGTGAGGGTGCTACTCTAGGGCTTCTCATCCATATCATGAGAAGAGCTATGGAAGAGATAAGGGAATGCACTCTTGTCACCAAGGATCAAAGAGGTGAAGTACTTGAGGTAAGACACTTTGACAAATTATGATTTATGATTTATCAATTATATCACACATCATAAATATATTTGTATTTGATATTTAATATCTATGTGCAAAATGCAATGTGCATGCATGATGTAATCATGCATGCATGATGCATGATGCATGCATGATGCATGATGCATGCATGATGCATGATGCATGCATGATGCATGATGCATGCATGCATAATATGCCATAAACCATGATGCAATGAGTATGTATGTAATATGTTTATTTTAATTTTTATTTCATTCTTCTTTTTAAAATTTAACTCTCTTTCCTAGTCGAGCACCAGCTAGTATATATACGAGGAAGAAGGGGAGGAGGACATTACCACCAATGCCGCTATCCCCTCGTTTTGATGATGAGGGAAATCTTGTCAGTGATCCTCCCACTCCACCGTTATCTACTTATGAGATGACAACATATGATTCTCTTGATGATGATTATGATGATAATGATATTGATGAGATGGAGGATATGGATGATGATTGATCATTGTTCATCATGATTCGTGATCCATGGGACATTTTGATTAGAGTTTTGGACTTGTCACTTTATTGATGTTATGATGATTGATGACAAATGTATACATACTACATGATTGATGATGTTTTTCATTGGCTTTTAGTATTTACCACTGTGGACTTGTGACTTGTCATCATTTATGTATGTATTCTTGGTGATGATTCATGAATCACGATGATCATGTTTGATGTGACTTGAAGTTTGATTTTATGTACTATGATGATTGATCATTGATGAGTCATGTATGATGTATGAAATTTGAATGAATGGTTTTTGTAATGATGAATGATCATTGTAATGAATGAAATTTGATAGCATGGTTTTTGTTTTTAATGATGTTACAAAGTACAACTTACATCATACATGAATGATGATAGTAGATACATCCAATTCCCCGATACGACTGTGATATCCCACATGATTAAATATAGCTAAATAAAGTTTTTAACCTTTATTTGATGCATTATTTTCATAAACATGATGTTTATCATGTTAAAGATGAGATATATAATTTTTAGCCAAAAAAAAAAAATGTACCTTATGAATGTACGAATATCGTACGGGAAGCCCCAAATCTTAGGGTACGTACGTAGTACTGTACTAATACGTACCGTACTAATCGTACGGATCGTACCTTACTAATTATGGATGTATGCTGGGACAGTTTGGGCCCCAGGCCTAGAGTCACCCGGTGGAGTACGATCGAGAGGCCACAAATACGTATGATCTCGCGACTATTTCGCCGGAAAGAGTCAATGCCACATGACATCATCAGGGCAGAGCTAGCTGCACCACCCATGGTAGTAGATGCACTATTCCATACTATTTGCTTTATTCAGAGGATGAGGGAGCTCCCTACAGACAGACTCACACAGAGCTTTTGAGGCATCTATACAGATATCAGAGTTAAGATATGAGAGAGCTTGGTACACTCAGGTTGAGTCTGGTTTGATAGTCATGGACTTGATATGGACAGATTGCCGCTTGTTCAGGATGACCCAGACTCACCTCACATCCACATCTCGCGTCGTGAGAGGAATGTTGTGTTGAGACAGGATCTTTGACAGCTCTACATTAGTCAGACATGGCACACACCACACATGGGATCGAGACTATCGCATTCCCGAGACAAGTTCTTAGACATACTAGCGAACGATGTCATCCAGCAACCACGCTACATGGATACTTACATGCCTCATAGCTAGAGGGTAGCAATTGGCCAGTTGAGAGTCTCATCACACTGACTAGAGATTGAGATGGGCAGAGGTGCCATCCCCAAAAAGGAGCCAGATATGCAGGGTATGCAGAGTAAGATAGAGGATGAGGAGCACTTTGTATGCAGATGTTGTGCATATGATGACATCAGAGTTAGATATGACTCTGTTTACAGGGAAGCCCACTTTCCGAGAGATCATGGACTCTAGACCAGCGACAACTCGGGCGATTCTTACTAGAGATACAGAGTCAGAGAGATTCCCTACTCAAGCCTACTGCAACAGCGTAGATAGAAGAGAGACATGTCAGCTCACTGACTTGTTTGTTCCACGACGTGCAGCAGCCCTCTCCCCTTAGCTCACACACCGAGATGGGTGACTCTTCAACAAGCTCAGACCTCTTGAGCTAGGAGACGACCCTGTGCTATAGGATATTGGGCCTCGAGACTTCACCGACACCAGATTGCAGAGATCCAGGGTCGTGACCATCACGCCATGGAGGAGAGACAATCCCAGATGATGGCTGATCCCGCTGCAACCATCAGGGTGGCCATGACTCCACCTCCACCTATGTACCATATCTTACACCCACCCACTAGTACAGGATGGAGCTAGTTGAGGTGCATTCTCATGCTTGTTGTACTACCCTTTTGCATATAGACTATCATAGGTATCGCACTCCATACACCCTCCACTTTCATGGGTATCTCCACATGCACATTAGAGAGATCTATATCGGCTTTACCAGTTTTTTTAGCACTTTTATCTTTTTTGATTGACAGAAGATACACCCATGTACATCGATTTGTCTCATAGGCCAAGTTCGTCCTCCTAATAGACATAAAAACACTTTCTTTCTTTCTTTCTCTCTCTCTCTCTCTTTCTCCACCCCAACCTTCTCTTGTTATCTTCTCCCGTCCTCTCTCTCCTCTATCTCTTTTTATTTCTCTTTGTGTAATTGCCTAATTGCGTGCATATTTGTTGAGCCTTGATTGAAGAAAACGAATCTCAATCAAGGAGATGAAAAAAAGAGAATGAAGTATCCTGAAGGCATTGGTATTTGCATGAGAAGTTTTCCTCACAGGTATTCATATTTATATCTATGCCTATACTGATTTGAATATTGACTTGCATACCGAGGCCATACATTTTTGTCAATCATCATGAAAGTCATTTTACTTTTTGTATTGTTCATGCATTCTATACAGCTTGCCCCCGGCTGTTTCTATTGTATCAAATTGCCATGTGTTTTAGTTCAATGACTAATTATACATTTAGACTCGATGGTACCGTTTTTTAAGTTTGCATATTGAATGTGTAATGCATGCGTTGGCTATGGATGAAATCTGGAAAGTATATAGGAAACTTTCAGCTGTGTTGGAAATCAATGTCACATCAGTCCAAAATCCCATTAGGGAAGAAACCCTAATTTTGGTACTTAGTCATTTTTGGCACAAAATTTGGGTAAAATTTTTATGAACATATCTTGTAGAGCTTAAAGAGATCTTTCTAATGGTATATAACATGCAGTCATCAGAGATCAACTTTGGGGGAAAACCCTAACCCTAATTTTCTACTGATGTAGGGTTTTTACTTCATTTGATAGCTCTTAGCTTGCAGGTCATAAAAATATCAACAATTCATTTAGCAGGTGGTCAAAGTGTGAAAAAAAGCAAGTCAAAAGGATATTTTTAGCGATAGCTAAAAATTGCATTAAATTAAAGCTAAAAAAAAGCGAAGAGGTTTTAAAAAAACCTACGATCTCAGATTTATTCGCAAAAATCAGCTTTTCAACGTGTGTGCGTTATTTTTTATCGCATGGGAGTTTGAAGGCCTATAAAAAGGAGGCACTTGGTCACTTTGAGGATTATCCAACGTAATCCAATGCCAACTTAGGTCTCTCTTGGAGGAGTTCTAGGTGATACACACATGGGGCAGCCATGTGTACATATGGGCAGCTATGGAGAAGCTTATGAAGATGATTAGCTTATGAAGATGATTAGGAGCAGCCATGGAGTTCTTCTTGGAGAAGAGTGTGCTCACACTCTTGCTTATGGAGAAGACTTACCTGTCAGCAGCTTGGTGGTGTGGATCATTCATCTACATGATGTATTTGAAGATTGTCTTCTACATGAAGATTATGGAGTACTTCAAAGACATTGGATGGAGCTTAATATAAGATTGCATCTTATGTTAACTATTCAGGTACATATTCTCTTTATGCATACAGGTACTACTTGGAGCTTATGGAGGCAGTGGCATCCATATCTAGAGGAGTCTTATTCGAAATACATGGAGGCAGTGGCATCCATAAAGGAGAATCAGTACATGCATGCTACATGCATTCAGATGAGGTGTTAGAGAAGGTGTTTCCACATGAGTATGAGGATTTCTATTAGCAACATGTTAGCATTCTTTGCTAATTCTGTAAGTATGTGATCTTTCACACACACATCTGATTTAGGGTCTTCCATAGCCTAAATTCAGATTAAGGTTTGCTGAATATTAGTTTTAAACTGATCTTTCCTCTTTTTGTCACTCATATTCACTTTTCTACAACCTATCAGGTCATACATCTCAAGGTCATACATCTCATACATGTTCAGATTTTTGTTCCTACATCTGAATATTCTTGTAAATTCTGCACATACACTCTTCCATCTATTTCTGTTCACATAGAGTGGTTGAGATTTTGACTTCCACATTGTAAATTGACATTTGTATATATGATGGTGTGAGTAAGCAGCGGCTTACGTAACACTTTGAACATGTTGTCTAATCTCTCTATATCTTTGTCTCATCATTGTATGATTAAGTGTTGTATGTTCATGTTTGTCAATTTTGGAAGATGCTGGAATCTGTGTTGTAGATCTTTGACCTGTGGGACCTGTGGAATTTAGTTATGGGCCTACTTAATTTCCAACAGTTGGTATCAGATCTCCTAAACTACCAACATATGGTTTCAGAGCATCTTCTAACATTTGACATATGACATACACACTTAATTTAGATGAGTAAAGATTTGAGAATTAGACAATTCAGTCACATGTTTATTTATGAGTTTGGAGTATGAAGTTGATATCTATTAACAGCCAAATACTTTTGGAAGTATGAAGATACTTTACAGAAGTATTGCAAGAAGACTACTTCAAATTCAAGGAAAAACAATGGGTTGGAGAAGATGAAGGAACCATATCAACATCAAATCACAAGTATTAGTTTCTACTATCAGATTGTCATTTGCAAGTCATATCTTAGAAGAGCAGTTATGAAGAGATTTGAAGGATTCAAGAAGTGCTTTTAAACACTTTCATTAGTTTGAAAGTTAAAAGCATTAGCTACATCAAAACAGGTATCTAGAAGTTGTTCTTGATAGTTTTGATAGGAGATCTTTTTCATGGCAAGAAAGTTCATCGAAGAAAACAATTTTGGAGATCAGATCAGTTTTGTTTTCAGCCAATACAAGGTTGGAAGTTTTTTTTTTTTTTTTTTTAATCTAGGTATCTAAATTACCTAGAGAGGTAATTCAGCATTCAGCCAACTCAAGGAAAAGGTTGGTGAATTCCGTCATATAAGTCACATTTGAAGCAGAGTGTTGATTCCTCATATGTTGAGATGGTTTTGAGATGGTAGAAGCATGTTTTATCTTCTATGTTCACTTCCATTTATATACCATGTTTGTCTCTTACTTTTAGCACTAGAGGAAGAGAAAAATTCATTTGAAGAAGTTAAGAGTGCTTGCTACTTCAAGATGAAGAGAACAAAAAGTATGGAAGAAAAGTTTGAAAATGTTGACATCATCAAGTGGAAGAAAGATGCAGAAGAAGAAAGTCCAACAATTCCAAAGAGAAAGTAAGACTTCCTTTTGCTCTTATATTTTCCATATACTTTTCCTACTTTTATCCTCTACATCCAAAGACAAGTCTACGAGAACATCTTATGTGAAGAAAATAGTTTAAAGAAGAAGCAATTTCTTGTTTTGCATTATACTTGGTCATGTTTTAGTAGGTTTGACAAAGAATTGCTTTGAGAGAAAGAGAAACAACAGATATCTAAGACAACTTATATGTTTTGAATTGTATGTGTATGAGCTATGTATAAGTTAAAGATTTTGAGCAGGAAGCTTATATGTTCCCTCAAAGAATTCTTGGAGTGTCAATTCAGAGCTACTTGGTATATGACAAGTTGCAGAGAAGTATTTTGCCAAAAGAAAGTCAAGCAAACACTATCACATTTCACCCGGGAAGAATATGAAGATATGAAGTATCAGCTTGCAGCTTTTGAAGTTCTCAAGGTGAGAGTTTGTCCACTTGTGTTCCAGTGGAAGTTGAAGGATTTAGTTGAAGAAAAGTGTTACAACTTTATAAGCTTGGACACTTAAAGACATTCAAGTAGCAAATCAAACATTCAGTTGTGAAGATTTGAAGAGATCAGATTCTACACAGGTATTTTGTTGCAGAGATCATAGATCTTGTAGATCTTGTATGATCTTGATAGAACTTGCATGATTTTGAAGATCTTGAGTATTTTTGAGTCAGATGTCTATCTTTTCTTTGTAAAGTTCTTAGGATTGGAAGAAGTAAGTCAAAGATTCAGATTCTATCAGATTAGTGTTGCAGAGAAATAGAAGAATATACTTGTTATATTGCAGAAGATTATGAATCCTAAAGTGCTTTCAGTAAAGGTTTTTGTTATGATGTAATAGGATCAGTTAACCTTATTCTATATCATGGGAAGATGAGGAGTGACAGTGAAAGCTATTGGCAATTGCAATGCTAATAAAAAGGGTTCAAATTTTTGTTTCAGACACAGGTATTAATGATAAGAAAGCAATGCTAAATCACTGAAGATCAGATTTATTGAAAAGAAGAAAGACGTTCCAGATTTCATAAAGTTTGACATACTTTGAAGAATTCTGGATACTGGTGTTAAATCATCGAGGGGGGTGATGAAACATGAAGACTTATTTTCAGACATATGTGAAAGGATGTAGAATCATACCTACAGGTATTACTATATTTCCTTTGTCAGTATCTCTTTATGTTCGAGCTCTTGAAGAAGAAGGAAGAAGGAGAATGTCTAGCGAAAGTTCCTGTTGGTGTTCCTGTTCGGGAGAAAGTTCCAAAGTTCTATTACAGAGAAACTTGATATTTCAAAGAGGTATATTCCTTATGAGGTGCGCACATATATGATTATACCAGACTTTGAAGGAAATAGGTATGAAGGACTTACAGATAGAACAAGGATGAAGACAAGATGACTCCATAGATATGAAACTTTGGTGAGACTCATGAGTTGAGTTGAGTTCAGTCAGAGATGAACCAGCTAGTGTTCATAATACACTAAGTTGTGAGTTATTAGTCACAAGTCCCAGGATGTAGGCAGTTTCTAGTTTTTGATTCTGTTTAGTGTATTTACATGACACAATAGAAGTACGTTGAGAAACCTTTCGTAAGGTAAATGCAAATATATGGATCCTAGTGTATTTTTACAGGTTTGAGAAGACAAGAGATAGCACATTCAGAGTCAATTCATGCTACATATGTTATCAAGCAGTGATTGCTAGATATGATGTATGCTAACACTATTGGATATCTAGTTTGCATATTTTCTTAGGTATTATGGTTCATATTCAGCAAATTCAGATTTTTGAAGTTTGAAGAAGTTCAAATTCAGTTTTGAAGAAGACTTTTGAAGATAAAGTTTAAAGGTCAATTTTGAAGAACAAGTTTGAAGCTTATGACAGTTCGCATATGAATGAAGTTGCATATCCAGTTCAGTTTGTACCAATATGACATTGCAGGGGGGATTGTTGGAAATCAATGTCACATGAGTCCAAAATCCTATTAGGGCAGAAACCCTAATTTTGTGCTTTATTTTTTATTGCATGAAAGTTTAAAGGCCTATAAAAAGGAGGCACTTGGTCACTTTGAGGATTATCCAACGTAATCCAACACTAGCTTAGGTCTCTCTTGGAGGAGTTCTAGGTGATACACACATGGGGAAGCCATGTGTACATATGGGCAGCTATGGAGAAGCTTATGAAGATGATTAGCTTATGAAGATGATTAGGAGTAGCCATGGAGTTCTTCTTGGAGAAGAGTGTGCTCACACTCTTGCTTATGGAGAAGACTTACCTATCAACATCTTGGTGGTGTGGATCATCCATCTACATGATGTATTTGAAGATTGTCTTCTACATGAAGATTATGGAGTGCTTCAAAGACATTGGATGAAGCTTAACCTAAGATTGCATCTTATGTTAACTATTCATGTACATATTCTCTTTATGCATAGAGATACTACTTGGAGCTTATGGAGGCAGTGGCATCCATATCTAGAGGAGTCCTATTCGGCATACATGGAGGCAGTGGCATCCATAAAGGAGAATCAGTACGTGCATGCTACATGCATTCAGATGAGGTGTTAAAAAAGGTGTTTCCACATGAGTATGAGGATTTCTGTCAGCAACATGTTAGCATTCTTTGCTAATTCTGTAAGTATGTGATCTTTCACACACACATCTGATTTAGGGTCTTCCATAGCCTAAATTCAGATTATGGTTTGCTGAATATCAGTTTTAAACTGATTTTTCCTCTTTTTGTCACTCATATTCACTTTTCTACAACCTATCATGTCATACATCTCATACATATTCAAATTTCTGTTCTTACATCTGAATATTCTTGTAAATTCTGCACATACACTCTTCCATCTATTTCTGTTCACATAGAGTGGTTGAGATTTTGACTCCCACATTGTAAATTGACATTTGTATATATGATGGTGTGAGTAAGAAGTGGCTTATGTAACACTTTGAACATGTTGTCTAATCTCTCTATATCTTTGTCTCATCATTGTATGATTAAGTGTTGTATGCTCATGTTTGTCAATTTTGGAAGATGCTGGAATCTGTGTTGTAGATCTTGGACCTGTGGGACCTGTGGAATTTAGTTATGGGCCTACCTAATTTCCAACAAGCTGAGTGTGCCTGCTCTTCTAAAAGAAGAATTTCGGGGATTTGTAATTGTGCAATGAAGAACACAATCATTGACTACCAATTAGAATGTTCTGAAAGTTTCTTGATGCGTTATTTCTTAGAGTTTTTAACTCTTATTTGTGCATGGAGTGCCAAATTTTGTATTCAGGGAAAATGTGAAGTTTTAAGATATGTAGCCGACGGAGGAATCGCTTAGATCTTATGCAAGTTAAACACTATTGACTCATTCTTGAATGAAATAGACTCAAATCTTCTGCTCATTCAATGGATAGAAAGAAAGTGGGTGTTAACCTTTGTGGACATCAGCTTAAGCTCAAGAACTTTGTTGCATGGTGCATGTGAATTAGATGGGTTTGAAACTTTTCAACTGTATATTATCTTCTGGTCATTATGGAAGTACTTACTGAAGATTTCTTTGCAAGCAGACTTTTCTCATCACCTTTCTATATTAAAATGAATCTATGAATTATAGCAGGGTGAATTTCTGCAACAATCCCTCAGTTCTGAAGCAATGTTGGAGCTACATTCATCGGTCAAAATTTCTTGTTTCTATTGCTGCTTCAACTCGAAAGTTTCACCTTGTCAGCAATAGTCATAAAGCAAATGAATTCAGCAGTTTTTTTGATACTACAAGTCGCCCAACGACCAGGCCATGTGACTCCACTCCTGGTATTAACATCAATGGGTCTGCTTCAGCTGAGATCATGCTTAAAGACAAGTTTGAACCTTTTCCCCAACAATTGTATGAAGATCCAGATTGCCCCACAGAAGGTTTTACATCAATTGATGAAGCAGTCCAAGCTTTGAAAGAAGGCAAAGTAAGAATGCTTCTTTTCTGTCTTTTTAATCACAGGATCAGCAGGCTATTGGTTTTTTAGCTTATTGCCCTTTATTAACATTAAAGATCAATATATTGTTCATGTTTTACCTTGTCAATTTGTCATGGAGCATCATTGTTCACTCTTGACTTATGCTTTTATGTTAATCATAATTCAGTGAAATGTTGTGGTACACAAGAATGAATAAAATCAAGGATTAAGATTCTAGTCATCACCTATATCATAAATCCTGCATGTGGATCATGTTTAATAATGACTGTGTTGAATAAAATGCTGTCCATTGTTTTCCCATGTAAGAAAAGAGGAACTTTTTGAGATAAAATCTATTTTTGCACAGAAATTAGGGCTAGGGTTTTCTCCTAATCTGGACCTCTGATGACTGAATGTTACATACCAAATGAAAGCTCTCCTAAAGTTCTATCTAATGAGCCAATAATAATTTTTGACCTTCTGTGACCAAAATATGGCTAAGTACCAAAAATTAGGGTTGCTGGAAGTTAGGGTTTTGTGCTATTCTGACATTGTTTCCAACGGGTTTCAGATTTTGAATGTGGCTAATGAGTGTTGATTACTTTTAGCATACATTTTGCCATTTAATTTCCATTTGTCATTTAAACTTTTGATGGTTGTCTGATTTCACGGCCGATTATATATCATGTGTGCAATCGCTGATTTCTTAGCACATGTTCAGTGCTTTTTCTAGGTTTATCTAGGTTTGCAATGCCATTTTTGATATTCGTCTGACCTTCTTGTGTGATAATATGAAAGTACAATGTATGCCCAAAGAAATTCATTCAACCGTTCAGTTGTCTGACATTTTTATGCCAAGGAAATTAGTTAAAAAAAGCTGTGCAGGATGCCTGTTAATAAAGGAGTTTTTAAACTAACCTTTCAATTTGTTGCAGTTTGTGGTTGTTGTAGATGATGAAGATAGAGAGAATGAAGGGGATTTAATAATAGCTGCTTCCAAGGTGAATCCAAGTGCCATGAATTTTCTGGTAAGGCACACTACAGGGATAATTTGTGTTGCAATGAAAGGTGATGATTTAGATAGGCTGAACATTCCTCTCATGGTACAAGATAAAGAGAATGAAGAGGCCCTTCACACTGCTTTCACTATCTCTGTTGTAAGTGCTGCATAAATCTTCCAAAATCACAAAGCTCAAGAAACATATCTTTTTGTGCTAGCACTCTATTTATTGCACTTTCAATTGCAGGATGCTAAAAATGGTGTGACAACTGGAGTGTCTGCCAGTGATAAAACTGCTACAATTCTTGCTCTTGCCTCCAAAGATTCACAGCCAGAGGATTTCAGAAGGCCAGGTCATATTTTCCCTTTACGATACAGGGAGGGAGGAGTTTTGAAGAGGTCCGGACATACTGAAGCTTCAGTAGATCTATCAATTATGGCAGGCCTACCTCCTGTTGGAGTTCTGTGTGAAATAGTTAATGATCGGGATGGATCAATGGCAAGATTGCCCCAATTGCAAGAATTTGCTGCAAAGTATCAACTTCCTATTGTTTCTATAGCTGATATAGTTAGGTATGTCTTTGCATTGAAAACAGTCTTCCTGAATTTCAAAAGCTGGGGATGGAGTCCTGTGGTTGATATTCTGGTTTGAAATGGCTAGATACAAGCGAAAGAGAGAGACACTAATCTTGAGAACAGCAACTGCTCGACTGCCCACGAAATGGGGAAGTTTTACTGCCTTTAGCTACAAGTCAAAGCTTGATGGCATCGAACATATTGCATTGGTGAAGGTATTCTTGTATTTATCTTTGTTTCATCATTTTAGAATTTCATGGAGAGGTTTATGGTATTGTTATGATTGTGAATGTTTCCTTTCATATTTACACATTTGGCGTTTAGGAGATGGATAGAGAGAGAGTGAAAAAAATGGGAAATTATATTAACATCTACGAGGAGCCAAATCTGCCCATCAGAAAAAATCGTACAATCACATGGGGGATGGTGCAGACTGAAGATAAAAGCATGTGTGATAGTCCCTTGTGGACTATGATACATCCAGTAAAATGCCAGTTGTTCTAATGACAGAATGGAAAGTGAGCAACCATATAAGAGTACTATCATAATAATGTAAATGAGCCTTATCTCCATTCTAGATACATTGTGCTTTCAGTCTTGAGAGCTATATATTACTTAGTCTAATCTTCTGGATAGTAACTACAAGTTAGCTAGGGACTCGAAAGCCAGCAAATTGAGGCTATCTATATGCTCTTTGTCTGTCTGCCTCCTCAAAAGTAAGTCAGGCTCTCTGGAGAGGTCTACTGTTGTCTCTCTCTCATGTATAATTGTAAGCTGTCTCACTCTTCTACTTTGAGCTTTACAAAACATGTCATTTGTGTGCCTCTCTCAGCTGAAGCTCAAAATGTATCTGCCGAATCTCCAGAAGTCAGATGTCATGAAGAACTCAGATAAGAAGGGGGTTGTATGATGTATATCTCTTTATCTGTCTCTGATCTTTTATGCGTACAGAGCAGTTGTGAGTGAAATGCTCTTTCAGCTCTACCTCGAATGAGCAAAATTTGCACACCCTCCTCTCTAGTGATTTCTGTGAATCTGCAGCTCTCAATCTCAAGCTGGTGTCAGGAGACTATACATCTGTCTGGAGAATTTGACTCCAATATGCGCAACAAAAGCTAGTGAACCTCTCCCAAAATTTGTCCTGTCAGGCACTTGGTTACAAAAACCTGATTTAGTCACAAAGCAAATATCCAATGGTTCTGAGATTTTGTCCATACAAAGTTGACTCTATCAGCTGTCAAACAAGCTATAGATCACTCCAATTGGAGTTGAAATGATCAGTCAAGTAAATGCCTAAATACAAATTACCTATCAACTCAAGTTAAATAAGAGGTCCATAAGAATTGCTCTCAGTAAATACTAGAGAATTTAGCAGAGATATTTGACTGGAAAAAGTACGAGAGATAAGCTTTCCGACAAGATATAATATACATTTTAGTACTAGAATACCTATGTGCCATTTGGTACATAATTATGAGGAATTCTGATATGATATGGTGCAGAGGTGACTAGGGTCTTCTATCTTACTCTCTCCTAGAGCTGTCTACAAACTATCGCGCCCAAAAACTCTTTTTATGTTGGGGGAAAGCTCCACGGGATCATGTGGCTTTTCATTTATCCTTGCATCTTTCTCTCCTCATGAGGTCTGGATGCTTGTTCTTTGTCCTTCCATTGTCTTTGGTGACTTTTGGTATTCCAATCCACTCCATATGGATAAGGTGGAGCTTTCCATGGTTGAGCGATGCTTTTCTTGTGTCCTAAAGCTCTTCATTTATCCTTTGACTCTTATCCAAATCATAAATACATAAACTTGTATCTTTATTTTCAACACTCCTTGCTTATGACAGTAGTGTCTATATCTTGAAGACCTAACCTTTTTTTAAAAAGCTTTGAGGCATCTAAGCCTTTGGTAAACATGTCAACTATTTGCACTTCAGTTGGCACAAAATGAACATTCACATCTTTACTCCAAACCTTTTTTCTCACAAAATGGTAGTGCACTTCTATGTGCTTGCTTCTAGCATGGTATATTGGATTGTTTGCTAAATGAGTACTAGATATATTATTTCCATAGATAGGAATTGTCTCCACTTGCACATGAAAATCACTTAAGAGCTTGTTTATCCAAATAGCTTCACAAGTGGTAAGAGCTAATGCTCTATACTTAGCTTCTATAGAGGACAATGCTACTGTTCATTGTTTCTTTAAGATCAAAGATATGGCTTTTGTACCTTGCATGAATACATAATTTGAAATAGATCTTATATCATCAATTCATCCAACCCAATCAACATCACTCTAATGCACTTAAAGTGAGCTCCTCTTAAATAACAATCCATGATTTATAGTATGCTTCACATACTTGAGAACTCTTTTGGTCACATTTGTTGGGGGAAGTATCTCAACCCCTATGCAACAAGGAAGCGCGAATAATCTCCACAAGTACCCTTCTTTGACCTCTGCACACTAAAATTGCTCTTTCTTAAAGCATATGCAAAGAACTCTAGTGAGCTTTGTAGACTTGTAGTAGAACCAAAGAGCTTTCCAACAAAATGAATTTCACTCCAAATGGATGTCTACACTTGGAGAAACAATGTCTACAAAATGAGCTAGTTGAATGCACACAATAGCTAGTCAAACATAGACTAGACTTCACTCTAGCAAGCTTTTCTTAGAGACTAACCAAAGGATGAATCTCAAACTTGGCTCAACTTTAGAGCACTATAAAAGCTACCAAAGGACACAAAAATCATTGCAAATGGATAAACAAGGAAGGAGAACTGGTCCTTACAACTTAGAGCCTTACAACTTAGAGCAAACAAGCTCCAAAAGAGCCTATACACAAAGAGAGATATCAATCATCATACTTTACTAACTTGAAGGTTTCTCCCAAAATATTGAGAGAATGCTCTAGAGACTTGGTATGCTTCAAAAGGACTTTAATATCTTTCAAATGACACAAAAATTACATCAAATGGATAAATAATGAGGGAGAACCAATGCTAACAACCGAGGGCTAGAGAGTTACAACAATGCCTACACACACATAGATATGCTCACTCAAAACTAAGAAAGAAGAAAGAAAGGGGCTAGCTTAAGCAAGGGGCTTGCTTTATACAACTCGAACACTTAGTGCACACTCTAAATGAACTAGAAACCCCAATAGATCACTAAAAAGGGTCATAATACAAGTTATTTTTATAGGAGAGAAGTTGGCCCTTAAAATTTGGGAACCACCTTTCTCAAAAAATCAGCCTCTTAAATTGGAGGACTTAGTTAGATGCCTTGGGGAGTGTTTGGTTGAGTTATATTGATGGAATCTCGTGCTTTTAGGCTTCCATACATTGGGCCACATGTCCATGATTGCTTTCCTACGAATTTTGGCTTGAAACTTGACTTTTAGCACTCCCCATCAAGCTTCAAATTTTCATCTTCATCCAAGCTCCTTCATGTTGATGCATTGCTTGAACTTTGAAATGTTCATTCCATCCAAAGTCTTTGTAAATATGCCAACAACTTGGCCCTTGGTACCTATATGATGTATTGAAACTTTATTGGAGATGAAGTCAAAGCTTACTCTGATGCCTATTGGGCTAGTTCAAAGGAAGGAAAAAGGAGTACAAGTGGTTACCTAGTCATGTTAGGTAGCAAAAAAGTGAGCTGATGTGGAATAAGGAACTATTTATGGAGCCATATTTGCATGTTGGGCTAGGTCTGTGCAAAACCCTTGGCCACCAATCTTCCTTTGAACCTAGAAGTAGATCCATTTGAATTCCTCTTACTTTATACACCCGTTTAAAAGCAGTGGATTGTAGTGCCGCAAGTAACCCCTATCAAAGGGGAATATATTTATGAGCATATAAAATTTGCTATAGAAGAAGTAGGAGTTTCCAATATGGTACAAATAATGACAAACAATGCGTTTAATTGTAAGAGGATGGGGGAGATGATAGAAGCTTAGTTCCCAAGCTTGACCATAGTTATAACTTATTACTGAGGTAATTCTGACTTTTGACGTCTGACGGAATTATGAAGTGTGACGTGTCCGCCAAAGCGTTTTGATGTTTATGGACATGGCCTTTCTTACTTACATAAATTTAAAGAAATAAGAGCATATATACTCATAAAAGCATATTAAAAGAAAATGATCCATCCATGAATTTGCATGAATAATTGAGGTATGTATCATGTACTTTTGAACTTATCATAAATTATGAACTTACATTGTTCATTGATTATCATGAATCATGAATCTATGTGTACATTGATTATTATGAATCATGAATTTATGTGTACATTGATTGTTTAGAATCCTGAATTTATGTGTGCATTTTAATTTTTGCATATGCCCTAGAGGTTGAAGCTTTATTTATATCTACATCTTGAAGAAGTATACCGGGTAGAAAGTATTGTATTTGTCAGCATGTTGACTAAATCTATTTACATGGTGACATCCATGCATCATTGTCTATGGGACTTTGTATAGATGCAAAGCTGAAGCTTAATCTATATACATGGTGATATCCATGCATCATTGTCTATGGGACTTTTGTATAGATGGAAAGCTGAAGCTTTGATGCATATATGATATAATATATATCATATGCCTCTGCAACCATACTATATATAAACTACAATAGTAAGTTGTAACATTGTAATATACATATCTTGAGGGTATGAGGCTTCACGTCCGACTCCGGAGGATGGTGCACCACAGCTATAGGACTCAAGAGTCTCTATTATTTAGGTAAAATGATTCACAACAAAGAAAGGATAGAGAACAAACATAGACAAGTGTAAAAATATCCAAAGACTTCAAGAAACAACATATTTTTCAGGAGGCTTGGGTTATTATTAAAAAAAAAAAGAAAAAAAAAAGAGAGAGAACTGTTAGTAATGGGTAAACGCGTCCGCCAAGGCTGTCTGCCAAAAGTCAAGCAAAAACGCTCCGGACGCGTCTGGACATAACTATGGTCTTGACCTTTTGTTTGAGGACATAGCTAAACTATCATGGTTGGCTCTCATGCTTTTAGATGCCAAACACATTATCTCATTTGTGAGAAAGAATCATTAGGCTTTGAGTAACTTTTGTGGTTATAGTGGCAAGAAGTTAGTTCGTAGGGCAGAAATACGATTTGGATACATATATCATGTCTTCTCCGCTTACACATGTGCATTGGTGCCCTGAGGATAACCGTAATAGATAGGAAATGGATAAGTATGGAAAGAGGAAACACAAAGATTGCACATCATGTGCGATATTTTGGACATGGATTTTTGGGCAGAGATAGGCAACATTTTGCCTATCTTGAGGCATATTTATGTAGTGTTACGTTATGTAGACATGAAGGGTTTAACCCTCCGACTTGTGTACCACATGTACACAAGAATGATGGAGGCGATTCGAGCATCTACGACAGTATCACCATCTAGGTACATTATAATTTGAATTCTCAAATTTGAAGTTCATGTTTCAATCTTATTTTCAATTTATAATGTAGACATGAGGGGATACTTAAGCTTGTGGATTTTGGATGGGAGTTAACGTCACAACCTATTCATGGGTTTGTGGCATTACTCCATCCCTACTTCAAAAGCACAAGATTATGGAGTCAGGGATCATTGCGACATAT
>CM035409.1:139032469-139094969 GCA_020310875.1 Ceratopteris richardii | reverse complement strand
CTATCGTCTCCTGCGTGGGTATGAAATGAGCCATCTTGCTCAATCTCTCGACCACAACTAGGATAGTATCCCGCTTCCTTTGGGTCCGTGGTAACTTGACTATGAAGTCCATGGATACACTGTCCAGTTATGATATGGAATCTATAAAGGATGCAAAAGACCTGGTGTCTTCACTCTATGCTATGTTGACTTGACACATAAAGCATTGTTGAACATAAGTGTGGGCATCTCTGGCTAATCCAGGCCACCAAAATGTTCTTCTAACAAGCTGTATTGTCTTATCAACACCAGGATCTCCTGCACAAGGCACATCATAGTTATCATGCATGACTTTTCTTCTCAAATCCCGAGAATTTGGTACACAAAATTTTCCTTTCCGTTTGACTATTCCATTCTCTTGTGAGAAATGGGAATACGGAATGGACTTGTTCGCTTTGCTAGGTGAAGGAATAGTTGGCACTGCCTCGTCTTCTATGATAGAGTCATCACTGATGGCTCTAATAATCTGTAACAAATGTGGATGTTCCACTTGTGCTTCCTTTATCTCTTGAAGCAATGGGCTTTCTAGAATTGTAAAGCTCATTTGATACATTATTCATGATGATGCATCTGCTACTATATTCTCTTTGCCTCTTCTATACAGGATTTCCATGTGAAACTCCTGCATGAGCTTAGCCCAATGAGTGTGTCTTCCTCGAAGATGTGGCTGACTACAAAAATATTTGAGTGTATGGTGATCTGTCTATACCTTAAAGTCTGCACATTAAGATAGTGTCTCCAAACCTTAGCTTGGCTCTTCACTTTATGCTCAGGGGTAAGAATAGATTTATTGTAAGCCCTCTTAGCCAAAGCAGACACTTTCCTTTTATCTCCTGCAACTATCTTGATTATATGCACCTGCTTAGCCTCTCTAGAAGGCTATGCACTAATCGAACCAGGAGTAGATGTGTGGAAGGATCAACTGACCTTAAGCCATGAGGACCTCTGATCCTAGGAGCTTGTGCCCTTATGGCCATCCTCATAGACTAAAGCCATGTCCGTGGCATGTGCCAAGGATTGACATCTCTCCTTCCTCACCAAAGGTCTAATAGTTTCTCGAAGTCTCAAGATAAACTTGTGAACTTGGAGAAACTCAGGGATAGTATTAGGCACTTTAAGAAGTATCTTTCTATACTTATCCGAGTACTCCTGAAGTGTTTGATTCTTTTGAGTGATGAAGAACCAGGTCTTTAGCACTCTAGACCTCTCATCAGGCGGTACGAAATTATTATAGAACAAGATCGTGAATTGATCCCAGGTTTAGGGCTCTTTCTTATCTTGTTCGATCTTGTGCCACTACCTATGGGCGACGTCCATAAGGTTATACGTGGCCTGTTGAATCTTGTGCGTACCATCCATGATATGGCACAAGCGGAAGCAGTGCTCCCACTTGTTGAGCCACTGCTCAACATCATCAACAGTCCTCGCACTAGTCGAACCATGATATCTAGGGGGCTTAAGATCCTTAAGCTTCCATTTGGCCTCTCTGACTAGGATGCTATATCTAGGGACTTATGGGGCTAGAGACTCATCTGGAGCATCTACGTCGATCCATGGAAAATCAGAATCATGCACATCTTCCTCTTTCTTGGATCCACTTACGTGTGCCAAGATATCGCGAAGTGTGCTCTCTAGATTGGTAATCCTATTACTCATGGTCTGAATGGAATCTGCGGGTTGCTAATCCATGAGTGTTCTCTCCTAGAAGGTGATGAAGGACCGGGTTCCATAGTAGGCTAAGTCAATTTGTTTTTGATTTTTTGATTTGTAGATTATTATTTTTTTCTTTTTTTGTTTTTTGGGTTTTCAAATAGTACGCTCTATGCATGCATAAGTAACTAAGTGGTAGCGGAAAAGAAACAAATCAGAAGTCTTTGCTCAAATAAAAATGATAAAATAATAAACTTTTAGTATGTTTTGTATTCTTTAATGCATATGCATACTAAATTCTAGAAATTTCGGCAACATAACGGCGTAATTTTGAAAATCGAAAAAATTATACCAAGAAGTCGTCAAACAATTTTTGCAATAACGGTGCCTACAAGCACAATTTAACTACAAATAGATTGAAGGGATTACACACCCTGACAAATTTCTCTTTCTTTCCTCGTTAAACTTGCAAGAAAATACTTGTCCCTGCAAATAAGAAGACATGCACCGCACAAAACTATATGTCTTAACTACACGTATACTCTAGATGCTATGCAAAATTGCATGTTCTATATGCGGTATGAAGCAAAAAGGAAGCAGGAATGCATAATAATTGACCAATAAACTTATCTGGAGGCCCAAGAGATAATATGCAAGTGTGTACAAGTGTTGGAGATGGTCAACATGCCTTCCAAATAGCTTTCCAAGACTCTCCGAACAGTTGGTGCTTCAAAACTATGCTCGAAAGAGGGTCGATGACGAAGAAGGATCAAACTTGAAGCTCTGAAGATAACTGAGACTGAAGACAAAAAGTAGCTTGCAACAACTCTCTGGAAAGAGCTCTCAAAGAGCTATCCACAACAACAAAAATCTCAGAATTTGGATCTTGGATGATCAAGATATGGCCTAATAAGTGTAAGAAGGTGGTGCAAATTGGCTATGATAAACAAGCTTTGACCTATGGCTTGACAAAAATGCATTCGAATTGGCCTTCGTCTGAACCTTTTTGCACGGAACAACAGGCATATGGTCCCTTTTATCCCACATACTCCGTTGCAAGCACGGAGGGCAAGCAAATATAGATTGCACTCTTTGTGGATGGTTCAACACAAATTCTGCTCGTGAGTTGTTAGGGTTTGCTGTCAGAAATCGAATTGATGGCACCCTATTAACGAAATTCTGCAAAACCCTACAGTGGACATCACTTTCATTTGTTAAATATATAAGCAGACAACAACATGGCACGGTTGGAAAAAAAAGAAGTGGAGGACATGATAACTAAAGCAATCAGAGAGGCAAAGAAGGAGGCAGACAGAGTACTCAATCAAGAAATGAGGAAGGCCATAGATAGAATAAGAGCCGTAGAAGAGCATGTCAAAATTCTTGAAGAAGACCGAGATGAATGGAAAGCTGAGACCCATAAGCTTCGAGAAGAAATCATTCAGCTGAAGGTTTCCCAAGAAGAAGGAGAGATCACAAAGCTAGATGACTTAAAAGAGGAAATCAAGAATGATTGGAAAATGGATATGCAAGAACACATCAAATCAGAGATGGAAGCGACACAAAATAGTTGGATGGAAGTAGTAAGTAAACATATTAAAAAGGAGGTCAAAGAAGAAGTGAGGAAGGAAGTCAAGGAAGACGTGAAGAAAGAAGAGCTCACACGGGTTCAGGATACACTCGAGGAGAAGAGACTTCGACACATTCGAAGACTCCACATTCGGATTACAGGCCTACCAGAGGGAGCATCACCGGAGGCTGACGTCACCGACGTTTGCCATCGACTTGGATACGAGAGCATGCCCTTCACAGGCGCATGGTGGGTTGGGAGGGATACATCCCGTTCGTGAGCACTCATCCTTCAGATGAGCTCCGAGGAGACACGGACCGCCTTTTTTAGACGCCGACCAGTACTACGTGGACTACCCGACGGAACCCTTTACATGGATGAGGACCTCACGAGGATGCAGGTAGCACGTCAACGTTCTTGCATGCCAGAGATACTCCAGGCGCGCCGAGAGGGAAGGAAGGCCTTTTACCGCGATGGTAAGGTCTTCATAGACGGACGCCCTATCAAATAGGGCCACGCGGCCTATGAGACATCACTACATCAGGAGGCATCACTTAGGGGAGCAGTGTGGAACTGCAACGGAGCACTCTGGACACGGCCAGATAGACTCGAGGAGATCTTGGAGTCACATGACTTTGCTTGCATCACTGAGACCCATGAGAGCCCAGAGAGAGGCCTAGCTCGCATTGCAGGTTTTCATTGGGAATCTGCATTCAGGACCACGACGAGACAGAGTACAACACCAGGGTCGGGGGGTGTTGCCATCATATTTAGACTGGAGGTACAGAGCCGGATCCATATCTTAGGAAGAGACGTGGAGGCATGATACATGTGGGTAAGCATGGAGATAGCACCAGGGTGCTTGATCTACATTGCCATATGCTACTTCCCACCAGGCGGATCCCGATACGCAGGACACGATCTAGGGGGACCGATCCGAGACAGAGACTCACCATACACAGTAGTTTCAGATGAGATACTACACTACAACACCCTAGGTGAAGTCTTCCTTATGGGGGACTTCAATGGCCGCACCCGGTCACATCAATGCGAGGCATATGACATGGATCATCCACATCTCATGAGGGGTAGAGACTCGGATGAGACGAGAACCAGTAGAGTTTCAGCAGATATGGGTCAGGACACCACCGGGTATGGAAGACATCTGCTTGAGCTAGTCAACCGACACCATCTCGTTATATATAACGGGATGAACCCATGGCCAGGTTCAGGCGGACTCACTTGCTGCCCTCACGGAGGGGGTGAGAGCACGGTCGACTACATTTTGGGTACCATCTCTGGAGCTTCACTTATCCCCTCACTTAGTATTGGACGACGCCCACTTGGTGCTGACCATACATTTATTACATTTACACTTTCATTTCCTATCCCATTAGACCCTCCTTCACCCATTGAGCCACGCACCACGATACACTTCACGCACGAGCTCTCACATATGTATGCACACCACTTACACACTAGCCTACTCTCCCTCGATCCATTCTCACCTTTGGACACACTCATGTCACATATCACCACCATCCTTCATGACTCAGCCATCCGAAGCTTTCCACATCGCACATATTCACATCCTCCACGCACAGGATCCATGCCCCAGAACCGTTGGTATGATGAAGACTGTCGAGAACTCAGAAAACATTTACGGATTTTAGAGCATAGAGGGGATATTACACACAGACAGGCACAGTGTCGCATGCAGAGCCTTACTCGCCGCAAGCGGCGGGAGTGGGAGGAGAGACAATATTGGGATATTTACCATTTGCTCATGAGTCGGGATAGTGCAGTGGCATGGCGACATCTCAGGGAGAGAAGACAGCAGACACCCATTCGAGACCCGAGCATTTGGCATAACTACGCACAGAGCCTATACCAGATCCCAGAACAGCCCCCCATTCCCAGGCCTCAGAGCTCACACCCCACTACCTCTTACTTCCACATCCACCATTGTGAGCCGCGCTATTTCACATATGCAGCATGGCAGAGCTCAGGACCAGTTCAGTTTACAGGCAGAGCACCTCATATACGGACACAAGACTCTAGCACCACTCATTGCCCACCTCTTCAACTGTGCACTCATTGAAGGGTTCCCTGACTCATGGACTGAGCACATCATAGTGCCCATTCATAAGTTAGGTGACGTTATGGATCCAGCTACATATCGGACGATCATGATTGGCCCCACATTGGCCAAATTATATGGGATAGTGCTAGAGACAGAGTTGAGCACTCTCGCAGAGAGGAAGGGTATCAGGGCCCCAGGACAGGCAGGTTTTAGACAAGATTACTCTACCATTGTCCACATCTTCACTTTGAGATGCTTGATCGACCAGGCAAGAGTGAGGAAGAGGAGATTATACTGCTGCTTTGTGGACTTCCGCAAAGCCTTCGACACAGTTCCCAGGGAACGACTCTTCAGATGCCTACTCGATATCGAAGTTCCAGATGAGATGATATGGGGGATTTACGCCTTATATGAGAGAGTATTTGGTAGAGTCAGATGTCCAGGTGGCTTATCCGACTCACTTGCTAGCACTATCGGGGTGAAGCAAGGGTGCCCTCTTTCACCCACCCTCTTTGGTCTATACATTGATGAGATAGTGGACTTCATACAACAACAGGGAGGGGAGGGCATTGAGGTACGAGGGACTACTGTTCATATTCTTTTATATGCTGATGATATTGTGCTAGTTTCAGAATCTGCAGAAGGTCTACAACGCCACCTACACGGCCTAGACGACTTCTGCATACATAGAGGGCTCTCTGTTAACCTTGGTAAAACCAAGGTTATGATTTTTCATACATGAGCACAGGTGAGGAGACATAGTTCTTTCACAGTAGCAGGCGGACCGATTGAGGTAGTCGGATCATATGTCTATCTAGGAGTGACATTCATGGCAGCCTCTGGGGCTTTCTCTCTGTCTCAGGCAGCCTGGGATCGCACCACACGTGGATACGCAGCACTAGCCTTGACGGAGAGACAGTGCCACCAGGCACATTTTCAGGAGCCCCGCACAAAGGGATGGCTCTTTGATACTTTGGTTACACCAGCGCTCATGTATGGAGCACCCATATGGGAGCCGGGGTTAGCTACATCAGCATGGACAACATTGGAGAGGCCACAGATTCTCATGATTGCTCGACTCATCCGAAGCAAGCCTTCAGTACCACATGATATCATCATAGCAGAGCTTCCTGCACCACCGATGCTAGTAGAGGCACTGTTCCATACAGTATGCCTATTACATAGGATACAGAGCATGCACACAGAGCGCATCACTTATTGAGCTTTCTAGGCGTCACACGACATGGCACTGGTAGTTGACACCTCCTCATGGTACGCACAGAACATGAGATTGGCTTTCCAAGCATGGATTTGACATAGAGAGACTACCACCTCTGCGGTACGACTTACAGGCCCCCACCTATTCGCTCTCCCACCACGAGAGGAACAGGGTCATCCGCTAGGAGAGGACACATACATATAGAGGACATGGATTAGCCCCAGGGATACACTGCCGCCGAAAATGCTCTACTACCGTGAGCATTTTCTACAGATCTCAGATCAGGGCTTTATTAAGACTCCGCGATACATGTAGACATACTTACCACATCACCTCAGAGTCGTCATTGGGTAGCTCCGAGTTTCATCACATCAGCTCGAGATCGAGAGGGGTCTGACCAGAGGAGTACCTAGAGAGGAGAGGTGGTGCCCATTATGCCATATAGGAATAGAGAGTGAGGAGCACTTTGTTACTAGATGCCGAGCATACTTAGATCTACAAGCACAGTTCCATATAGAGAAGTCACTACAGTTGTGCATGACCATTGGAGACCAGCGCAGGTTGGGACGATTCCTCACAGCAGCGTATGAGCGTCGAGAGCAGTTGCTACAGCCCACGCATGAGACACGGGTGAGTACACAGCGGACCATTACTGAGTTCTTTCAGCGAGATGGGCTACATCGGACGAGCCCACCTTCCAGAGGCATGGGGCTAACGCTCGAGCAAGCAGTGGCACAGAGAGCGCGACGTCGACTACATAGAGCTGGGTACGGACGACCACGACTATACCAGGAGGATATTTGACGCATCAGGATGGCCCATGACCACATGATGGAGCACAGGTGCACCACCACCACCTCGGTAGCCTTCCTTCAGGAGGCACTCAGACCACCCCCGATGTACCACATACTCCACCCACCTCCACCCGTTACGTGTAGCTAGGATATACATATACACTCCCATCATTGGGCCCCCATGTATTAGATGGCCATTATCTACAGAGTCAGAGCCACATCTCCCCATAAACCACTACATTATCCCCACTACCTCTCCGTCACCAGGTACACTATCTTGTGGTTGTTTCCATGTTCAGCCTACACACTTTTGTGTAGCCAGTACTTTTCCAATTTTTTATTTCTGCACAGGGTTTACTACATTTGTACATGGTTTTGTCTCATAGGCCAAATTTGGCCTTCAGAAGACGTTAATATTACTGTCTTTCTTTCTTTCTTTCTTTCTTTCTTTCTCTCTCTCTCACCCGGCCCCCTAGACTCATATTACAGATTTTTTCAGACCCATAGCCGCCCGAGGACCCAGCTCGACTCGGGGTGTCACATCATAGAGAGCAGAGGAGCTTAAACGACTGTGCCGACGTCCGAGACTCCCCCCCCCCCCCCCCCCCCCCCCCCCCCCCTCTTTCCACGCGAGGGTCCATACCCTGAACGCGCGCGGGTGATGGCTGGAATTCCGGGGCAGGTGCGGGCAATCCATATGTGTGGACTCTGTGTGCATGGCCGGTATACTCTAGAGGCAGGTTTCGTGGGCTCGCTTCTACAAACTTCTTTTGCTCCCAACTGCTACAGGCAGCGCTCGACGACGAAGAGCTCTGAGATGAAGACGACGGTCGAAACCATGAATATCATGCCAGAAAAACACGATGGGAAAAACGTACGCGAAAAAAACTCACATAAAAAACTCAAGATCTCTTGATGCTCTGATACCAATTGTAAGCAAAGACTTGAATGATGCATGTGTGACTCTCCTCGCATCCATATATACCCATTTGTAGTCTAAAAATAACAATGATTTGGAATGGTCTTGTGTCGCCATGTGGCCATCATGCAACACTCATCCCCATCACTATAGAATTCCTTAGGGTATCCCCCGAGCTTTGGACCTTGGCTAGCTGGCCCTTGTCCCTCATACACATAGATTGATCCCTATGGACCAATGTCATGATCCTTGTGGATCAATGTTTGACAAACATGTTCAAGTTAAAGTCAACACACAAGTGACACATGTCGTACTATAAGTGCTTGCACATGGAATTGCTGACTTATCACCGATAAAAGCAACCACATCATCAAATAATGCCACCTCATTAAGCTACCGAAAATCCTCAAAAGCATGGTGCATGAGATTTTACGAAATTCAATTATGCTTTTTGCATACATAATTTTGTAACTGCAAAATAGGTATTTTTAGGAGATTTAGATTTAAGAAATCTAACTTCATAAACACATTCTAGTGACTGAGAGCTTTATATGCGTATCCTATTTGCCCGAATTTAACTTAATTTTTGGTCCTCAAATATCAAACACTAATTTTCTGCTCATAAAATACGAAGTCAACGGGTCAACATTCGAAAGTTAACAAAGGTCAGGTCAAAGTCAATGTAAATCTTCTACAGCCAGCTGTGAAAGTTATAGCATTGAAAAACTATCTTAAAAGCTATGATTGGCCATTTGGATCTCATTAAAAGTATTATGGAAAATCAATAAAACTCCAAAAGCCGCTTTTTGTTAAAATTATTCGCCCCTGTTCATGTGTGTACAAGAAGAGCTCTATTGCACACAACAATCATCAATCCTAGAGGGCATCCAACCCCATAGTTGTATCCAGACTCGTACGGTTCTTCCATTAGCAAACTCCCATAAGAGACACGTGTGTGTGTGTGTTTTTTATTTTTGGGTGCAGCCTCAAATTCTGATGTCATATGTTTGCATGTTTTCTGATGCATTTTTTTGTGTTTGTGATGATAGACTTCTTATGTACATTACTATATTCAAATTATCACCTTCGTTTTGTGTATTTTCAAGTGATATTGAGTCCATACGGTAAAAAAGTTTGTGCAATGAAATATTCCTTAAAACTTCAAATACTTGGACAAATCTACATAAATTATTTGTATCATAAACAACTTGCTCACAATTCGGTGCGTACAACCACAACATTGCTAATAGACTGTCAACCTTCATAGCGGCGAAGAAAAGGAGCAGTTGTAGCTTGTCGTAAAATTATACTGCCTCTGGCTTGCATCTTTTAATCTTCACAAAGCAGTCAAATTTCTAATTCATATGGTAACTAGCTTTGAGCAGGGACGCCATTGTCATAGTAGAGGGCCATTTTCAAACGTTTCTCTATAAAAACCTACAAAGAGATGCATTTTAGGCTTCTCCGACTACTCAGACATCAACCTTAGGGATCATGTACATCATAACAGCATTGATCACCAAAAGGGAAAAGAAAGAGCTGAGCTTTTTTTAATCATATCACATCAGTCCCTTTTTTTTGTTCATGGTCACTGGTGGGTGTATATAGTTGAGATTAAAAGCAAAAAAGGGATATTT
Source organism: Ceratopteris richardii (assembly GCA_020310875.1). Classification (NCBI taxonomy): domain Eukaryota; kingdom Viridiplantae; phylum Streptophyta; class Polypodiopsida; order Polypodiales; family Pteridaceae; genus Ceratopteris; species Ceratopteris richardii. Next base: position 139,085,058 of record CM035409.1, on the reverse strand, counting down.
CATGACTGCTAAACACTATCTTCAGGGATGATGCACATCAAAACAGCAATGGTATTTTTAGCTAATGTTATAAAACCTCAATGGTATTATGTATATGATGCTGGCAAGGATAAGGTTTTGCGATGAAATAAAAGAGGAGACTTCTAGAGTCATATCACATCTCTTTCTTTGCTATCTTTTGTGGCAGGTCTCTTTTTTTTGTTTTTTGTTTTGGTTTTTGTTTTTTTTTTTTTTCCTATAAAATTTTTATAATATATAATTTTATTTTCCCACTGAGTGTTAGTGATTGAGTATCTGGTTAAAAAGCTTTTTCAGAAACCCTTCATGAGGGACTGCAAATTAAAATCTATTCTCACCAGTTTCCTGATGATTATTCAGGAAAGAAAACCTCCATTTTATGCTGAGAATGGACCCGTTCTTGTTCTTTTATTGATGAATGCAGGGAAAGATAGGTGATGGATATGATATTCTTGTTCGAGTTCATTCAGAATGTCTCACTGGAGATATACTTGGGTCTACTAGGTGTGATTGTGGCCTTCAGCTAGAAGAATCATTGCGTAAAATAGAAAAGGCACGAAGAGGAGTGGTTGTATACTTGCGAGGACATGAGGGTAGAGGTATTGGTTTGGGACATAAGCTGCAGGCTTACAATTTACAAGACAAAGGAAGAGACACGGTTGAGGCTAATCTAGACCTTGGTCTGCCAGTAGACTCAAGGGAGTACGGCATTGGTGCACAGGTTAGTAGATTTGATGCATTTTACATACGGAAAGACACTGATTTTTGAAATTCTAACATTGTTCATGGGTAACTTAGATTCTGAGGGACGTCGGTGTGAAGACAATGAAACTTATGACAAACAATCCAGCCAAGTATATTGGTCTGAAAGGCTATGGCCTTGAAGTGATACAACGCATTCCATTGGTCACTCCAATAACCAAAGAAAATCAAAGGTATTTAGAGACCAAAAGGACAAAGATGGGTCATATATATGGATGAGAGCGTACTGAAAACTGAAGTTTTTGTACAATCTGATATTTTGCTCATGGAAAACCTATTGAATACCTCTTATATTCATTTCCATTGATGAGATTTTCTTCTCTTTCCATTTTTGCTGTAACTGCCACTTTAGAAAAAAGATCAGTCTGTAACGGGAAACTCACAGATTGTAATGATATTACCTTTTGCTACTTGACATGTCTGTAGATGTGAGCCTTAAAAGGTTTAGAGCTTCATTTTTGTGCAAACAGGACTATTGAATACCTGTTGTATTCATGTCCATTGATGAGATTTTCTTCTCTTTCCAATTTTGGGGTAACTGGCACTTCAGGAAAAGATCAATCTGTAACAGGAAATTCACAGGAAATGTCTGTAGATGTAAGTCTTAAAAGCTTAAAAGTGTTGTTTTTATGTAAAAGCCATATTTTATACCTTACCATTTTAAAAAGCCTCAAAATTCAGTTTCACGCATGCACAAACATGTATCTGGATACTGTTTTATTTATTGCCTGCATGGATTGTAAGCCTGGAATTTTTAAGAGCTTGAGTGCATTGAAGTGCTTTTGTCAGATGCTATTACTACTACTTGTGTAATGTAACCCTAATGATTTTTGATACTGAGTAGTATGAGTTTGAACTTTTAAACAGACTTCATCTCAAGAAAACAATTGTCAATAAAACTTGAATTGAATATAAATGATACTTTCATGAATATGACGTGTTTAAATTCGTCATGAGCTTAAATTCATGGAGAAATGTTAGTCATCTTTGTTTTTGCCAAAAAATTTGCATCATCTTTGTTTTTGTCAAAAAATTTGCTTTCATTCCTTCCAAATATACATGAAAGGCTATGATGTAACACACTGTTTACTGTACTTTTTTCATTATCTGACCTGTGATAGTAGTGCTAAATTTTGTCATTCTATTAGTCTATGAGCATTCTGTTAATTTGAACCAATTTTTTTGAAACGTACAATGTCAAAAGCTCATCTGAACTCATGTTGCATAGGGAGATGTCTTACTGTGTCAAGGCATGCACAATCCACTCTGCTCTTCCTTTTTTCCATTTGATTTTTAGAATAAATTTCCTTCTCCTGGCCAATGCAAGACCTCTTTTAAAAAAGGAGCCTTGGGGCGATAAAATGCTAATCTATGGACAAGTCTTTGGATATCTACAAAGTCGATTGATTTGTGTTGCATCGTAATCTTCTTCACATGTTGACCTAGAGGATCTGGCTTAGTAGATAGTGCAACTGTATGATTATGTCCTATGTACAGAGCATTAGCCTATTTGCCATAGGAGCTCAAAGGATGTACTGTTGTGTCCTGGAAAGTCTACAACTGCAGGGGCTGCATTAATATCGCTCCCATGGCAGTCTATTGAGGGGTTATGTACTCTCTGTTGCCAGCAAAACAATGCCTTTGGTTGGAGTTCGTTGGGTGAGTCAATTAGCGAACCCATCAGCCCAATGTTCAAGAATTGGATGCAGACCTCAAGGATTGAATCTTGGATGAAAATGTACATTGTGGAGCTCCAGTTGGGTGACCCCCTCCCCTCCCCCCTGCTCCTCCCTTCTTCGCTGAAACAGTGTATTGGTGGATTTTGAGATAAGGAAGAGTAGCTTCTTAGGTGCATTGGAAGCAGGGGACCTAAGTAGATGCAGTAAAAGAATGTTGATGCTAGCGATTGAAAAGAGAGATGGGCTTTTGTGTGGGTTGCAAAGGGTGGGGGAGAAGGCTTACTTTGCCTAACAATCCTCAACCTGATTCATAGTCTTTAAAGTACTTGCACCCTTTTTGGTTGGTCAGAGGGGCACAGTTCCCATGTTCGTTTGATGGTGTGTAGGGAAGTTAGTGGGCTTAGGAAGAGTTAGTTCAGATGTTTATCATTGCATCAATTGCTTCACTTTTGTGTGTGTGCACATTGGTTTTTTTTTTCTCTCCTCTCTCTCTCTCTCTGTGTGTTTTTGGGGGGGGGGGGGGGGGGGGGAGGAGGGGGGCCAAGTTTGCCTAACAAGCATCAATGTGATGCATAGGCTTCAAAGTGCCTGCACTCCTTGTAGCTCATCAAATACTCATTTGATGGCATGTAGGAAGTGAATGAGGTGAAGAAGAGGCAGTTAAAATATGTTTATGATTGTGATAATTATTTTCCTTTGGTTGGTGTTAGAAGCTATGAAAATTGTCCAAATATCCTCAGGAGGTTTGTGAAGATTGATTTTCCCACTTGGTTTACTTGCACTGGTACCCAATGGAGGTGGCATGATATGTCTTTGTTGCATGGTTTCTTGCTAACGCTTTGATATGCAGATGAATGTTTTTTATTGGATTAACTTCTTAGTTTTCCACACATGTATGGAAATTGCAATATCGTCTTAACTGTGATTTCTGGTGAGGGAAAGGGTACTATTCTAGCACTACCTTAGGACCAGCTAACTGCTAATAGCTAGAGAAAACGATATTAGAAAAATGATTGGCAAACACCTGAAGCTAACTATAATGTTTTGGAAGATTTGGAGCGTGCGCATGTAGGGTCTTCAATGATTGTATATAGCTTCGTAATTGATGTTATAAAGCCATACACTTGATTGTTAGTGTTTATATTGAAACACTTGATTTTGTAGACTTGTGACTTTAGTTCATAAGTTTGAAATTTATTTTCCCTAACTTTATATACCAGCTAGCTAAATTAGTTATTATGAATCAAATCACTTTGTAGTACAAAAAAGAATCTGTGTTAATCTATTGTGAATTGTTTCCTTTTCTCACCTTCTATCATGTGCACTGGAAGATTTTCAACGTTTGCATATGGTCTTATACTGATGGTTGGAGCGCAGCCATACACTCAATTCACAATGTTTATGTTGAAACCCTAGATCTTTTAGACTCGTGGTATAGGTTAGTTTCAAATATTTTAACTTCAGTTTTTTCCCCCAAATTCAATATACAACCCAAACGAGTTTTCTATAACAAAAAAATTAGTACAAAACTTTTTATATACTTGAGACTCATATGATACTGTGAAGTAATGTTTCATCTATTATTCATGTAGATATGCATCAAAAGACTTGGACATATATATTACTTCAAAAAGAATTGAAGGGTGCCTGCGTAAAATTAAGATGCATTTTCAACCATCTGATTAACTTTCCGAAAGCAGTAGAATATTGTGTGTCGGCAGTCTTTTCACAAACTTTTGTAATTTGGATGCTGCGTCAATACTCTTGTGCATGATGGAAGAGTAGTTCTTTAAGAAACAGCAAGAGAAGAGTTAGATTTCGATGTATTCTCAAATTATTTGCATTTTTCAACCTTTTTGTAAAGTGATATGTGAGGGGACCATCATAAAGAGTGCATACCCTCACTTTGTAGCGACTTTTTGCGAGTATGAGTAGTGAGGTCTTCTTATTGCGAAAATTGTGCACAAGGTTTCTCGTCTGTCAAGTGTATTCTTACATGTTCCATGGCTTGTGATCCTTTATTGTTTCCATAAGTGTTATTCACATTGCAGCTCTTTGTTTGTAGTCATTTTTTAGTTATAAAGCTATAATTTATGTGATATTCATGCTTAATGTTTTTTTTTTTGACAAAACTAGAAAGATTAATATTGAAAAAAGTATAACTACAGAAAATGGAAACATCTCCTGCTTAAATTGTACTCTAGGAAAAGGAGCGAAATGTATGCATTCCTTGTTTGTTCTTAATATTACAAGAAATTTGATTTCAATTGGATAGATGGAGGAAAATGGAGTCAAGGTGGATTTTGACAATAATCAGTGGTAGGCTTATCAAAAGAACAATGGGGCTTTTGTTATAAGAGGACAAAATATAAATAGATTATATACTTATGAATTTGAAGTTCTGGATTATGCAGATTATACAATGGTTAATGTTAGTCAATTGGATTTATGGAATAAGAGATTAGGGCACATTAGTGTTGGTAGATTGAAGGATATTGCAAAGAAAGTCTTGGTTGAAGGTCTACCACAACTACCTAAGCAAGATTTGGATATTTTTTGCAGAAGGGCAACTAGGATATAGATGTGTGAACCCAGATACGAGAGAGATAATTGTTTTGAGAGATGTTATTTTTTATGAAGATAAATCTTGGTATAAACATGAAGTGTAGGTAGATGAAGAAGAAACATGAAGAAGAGCCAAGTTCTACAAGCTCACCAGAAAGTCAAATTACACATGAAGAGGCGATTCCCCCAATCAAAATTTGAAGAAAATTTTAGATTTGATTTCAAAGGAAATTGAGTCATAGGAAGAAGAAAGTGAAGTTTCTACATCAAGAAGAACCCAAACTTGAAGGCAAAAAAAGCATGGTAGGACAAAAAGTCAATCAAGGTATCCAGTAAGAGAAAGAAGGCAACCACAAAGATTTTCTCATGAAGCTTATATGGAAAACCGTCTTGAGGAGTAGGACCCAACAACTTTTAAAGAAGCATCAAAGGTAAAGAAATGGGTTAAAGAAATGGAGCTATGGATGAAGAAATGATAGCTTTGTATGAGAACAATACATGGATTTTAGTTCCAAGGAAACCTAACATGAAGGTAACCAGTAACAAATGGGTGTACAAGATAAAGAGAAACAATGATGGTTCAGTAGATATAAAGCAAGGCTTGTTTGTAAAGATTATGCACACATTTATGGCATCGATTATGAGGAGACATTTTCTCCTATTGCTAAGATATCAACAATAAGGACATTAATAAGTGTTGTTGCAAGCAAGGTATGAAATCTTTATCAATTAGATATCAAAAATGCATTTCTCAATGATGATTTAAAAGAAGATGTGTATATGGAGCAACCAGTAGGATACAAAGATTCCAAGAAGCCTAAACATGTATGTAAACTCTTGAAAGCATTATATGGTCTTAAGCAGGCTCCAAGGGCTTGGAATTTTAGATTGGTAAAGTTTCTTGAAAAGCAGGGATACAAGTGTTCAAATGCAGATACTTCTTTGTATATCAAGGGTGAAGGATCATTGATTGCTTATATCTCAATTTACATGGATGACTTGATAGTAACAAGAAACGATGAAGGTGAGATAGCCAAGATCAAAGCAGAGCTTGGATCTGAATTTAAAATTTTAAATTTAGGAGAATTGACGTATATTCTTGGAATCAAAGTTTTGAAGAAAGAAGATGGTGTATATTGTTGACATATTTAGGTAGTGATGTGTGTGACACTCTAGGACCATCGAGACACTTTTTTCCCTCTTTAGGAGGTTTTTTTCCCTCGGCTTGTATATATGCCTATTGCCCTAACGGACTACTTATCTTTGTACATTCTAGTGGTAGTACATTCAACATTGTGTGTTGTGCTCCAAGCTTCTTCTTCTTCCTTGTGTTGTTCCTGTGCTTTCGTAGACGTCTAGCTCCAACAATTGGTATCAAAGCAGGTCGCCGCTTCATCTAGGGCATTGTCTACACCTCTTTGGTTGCAGTCTCAGAATGACACGAAATTTGGTAAGCATACTCAGGGTGTTTCGGAGAAAAAAATAGCTTTGCTTTGTGGTGCCGAAATCACGATTTGAGCTCGTTTCAGCCTTCGAACGCACTATCGTAGTGATTGTGCAGGCTTTTTTTGTCTTTTTTTTTCCAAAGGTGTATACCAGTTTTGGTTCACCAATATAAACATCTCAAAGTCTACTACAGGTTTAGCAGAATTTTTTTGGGCAATTCTATTCAACTTTTTGAGATACAGTCAATTTTATGCATCAAGGTATTTTAGTCACTGGCCATGGTTGGAGGCAGTGACGTATTCTGTATGTTGTTTATTGAGGATAAGTTGGATGGTACCAACTACCCATTATAGGCTTATATGATGCATCATGTATTGGTCGCAAAAGGACTATGGAATATTGTGCAAGGTGTTGAAAGATGTCTTGTTACAATTGTGAATACAAGTACTTCAAACACAGGTGTGGGAGCTGATGGAGATGGTGTCGAAGATGATGATATTCTATAGATTCCTATTAGTGTTGTTGTTTTTGTTGCACCTATTGTAGAGCAAATTTGTTGGGATGGCAGAGATGCTCAAGCACATGCATTGATAGCTTTGTCTATCAAACATGCCATTATTCCTCACATTTATTCTTGCAGAATAGCTAAGAATGCTTGGGATACACTTACCACATAGTACCAGGCTAGGAATGAGGCTCGTGTTGCTTACCTCCGAAAACAATTGGAGAGCAAGCACATGAATGAAGATCATTCTATGGATAGTTTTCTCACAAAGATCAAGGATTTGAAAGAACAATTAATTTCTGCTGATGAAGTTATACCAAATAGCTCACTTATGCAGACCGTTCTGAATGGTCTTCCTAACTCATATCAAAGTTTTGCTTCTACTCTTCGTTTGATGATGAAAGGTGATCCAACTGCCTTGTCATTTGAGGAGTTAGTCTATGTTCTGTTGCAGGAAGACCATTCTAGGAAGAACATGTCTATTATGTGTGTTGCACATCAAGCTTTCCTAACTAGTCAGAAGGGCAAAGGTAAATGGAGCTCTTCTACTAGTAAGCAAAAATCTGCAAATGTTGCACATTTGAACAAGGAAGACAAAGATGAGAAGAAATCAGAAAAGCAGAAATTGTTTTGCAAATACTGTAAAGCAAATGATCATGTCATCAAGAGCTGTCCAAAATTGGCTGCTAAAGAGGCAAAGAAGAAAGATGCTAGAATGGTTGTTGCAGAGACCTCTACACCAAAAACAGAGTCTGATAATCTTGTGTAGGAAGAAGAATGGGGGTTTACTACTGTTTGTAGTTTTGACCCATCTTCTCATGAGCAATGCATGTCTGTAGTAGACTGAGATGTTTGGTACTTTATTAGCGGGGCGACCAAACATATTACCTCGCAGTGTAGTTTCTTCTCTTCACTCGAGCCTGCCCCTACAGGGAATACTATTACATGTGCCAACAACTCCTCCTATCCTATTATGGGAGTTGGTAAGATCATTTTGATTACTGTTGTTGGTAGTTCTTTCACTTTGTTAGATGCTTTGTTTGTGCCAGGCATCAAGAAAAATGTGTTATCATATTTTTGCATTAGCCAAGATTGGCTTGGTTGTGAAATTTTTTGATGACAAATGTACAGTTCATGATCTATCAAATGGAAACGTCATTATTGCTTCTGGCATTTTAAGTCATGGATTGTATAAGCTCATAGACTATGAAAGATCTGTAAATGATTTGGCATGTGCAGTACATGATTCTCAGGCTATGTCAGATGCAAAGCTTTGGCATGCATGCTTTGGTCATTTGAATTTTGCTAGTTTGCTATGCCTGTAGAAATCTAAAATGGTGTCCTCTTTGCCCAAAGTTGAGGCACCCGGTAAACATGTATGTGAAGGCTTTATTTTGGGCAAAATGAAGCATTCTTCCTTTCCAAAAGATGGTTCAGTTCGGGCTACTAAGAAATTGCAGCTTGTACATAGTTATGTATGTGGTCCTATGTAGACACCTTCTTTTGGGAACTATCTTTACTTCGGGACTTTCATCGATGATTTTTCCAAGCATGCAAGGGTATATCCATTGAAGGCAAAGTCCAAATTTTTTATGTGCTTCAAATAGTTTTTGGTTTTGGTTGAAAATCTATCAGCATGTAAAATGGGCACCCTCCGTTCTGATGGAGGGGGGGAATATATGTCTTTTGACTTTAATAGGTCACTCATTGAGACGACGAGGTGTATGGTCAAGAGTCAGACTTTACCACATAGTTTTTGGCATGAGGTTGTTATGTGTGGGACATATGTATTGAACAAGTGTCCCACTAAAGCGTTGTAGTCTATCACTCCATATGAGGCTTGGCATGGTGGCAAGCCATCTATTGCTCATCTACCTATTTTTGGTTATTTGACATATGCATTACTGCCTGAACAACATCGCAAAAAATTGGATGATAAAAGAGTAAAATGTACTTTTGTTGGGTATAGTTTTGAAATTAAAGGCCATCGTCTGTATCATCCACAGACTAAATGCATTTTGGTTAGCCGTGATGTTTTTGTGGAAGATGTTATTCAACCATTGCTTTCATGTACTAAGGAGACATCTGTTAGCTCCAAAGACATGTATGATAGTTTTTTCCTCTTTTTATAGGTGGACAGTCTAGTGCTAGTCCTAATGAGGAAACTTCTCAGCCTCTGCAAGTTTCCTGTGATGATGCAGATCATTCCATTTCTGATGCAGATTTACATGATGCACTTTTTGATGAGAGAGCTTATACTGAGCAGGCAAAAGCTATGCACAAACGGCTGGTGTAGACCTTGCGTGACAACAAATTAGATGCACCCCTATCATATCGTACTCGGTCAGGCCCTCATAGTGCGTCTTTTGCATCAGATTGCTATGTATGGCTGCCTGTAGTCTCTATGATGAGACTGAACTTGTTTTGTTTGATGAAGCACAAAATTATGGAAATTGGATGGCTGCAATGCAATATTAAGTTTCTTGTCTCACAGATGAGCATGTTTATGCATTGCCCAAGTGTCAAGCATTGGCAGGCGGTTAAGCGCATCTTTTGCTACTTGAGTGGTACCTTGCTACTTGGATTATTTTATCCGAATGGGGGATCACTATCACCATATTTGCATGCTTTTTCTGATAGTGATTGGGTTGGTTGCTATGGCACTCGTGTGTCCACCACTGGCTTTTGTTTCATGCTTGGTAGCTCATGTATATCTTGGTTGAGCAAGACGAAGCATACTATGGCCACTTCTAGTTGTGAGGCTGAGTACAGGGCAGCTTTCACAACGACTATTGAGTGTGTGTGGCTCAAACGAATTATTTCTAATTTGGGTGTTGGTCACTCTTCTAGCACCACCTTCTTTATTGATAGTTACAGCACATTGGCAGCTGCGAGGAACCTTGTGTTCCATGCTCGTACTAAGCACACTGAGATGCATTATCATTATGTTAGGGAGATGTTCTCTACTTGGGAGATCTGTTGGAACAAAGCAATCCCAAATTGATGATTATGAAGAATTTGAAGCTAGTCAAGAATTAGAATGAAGCTAAAGAAGTCATTGCAGATAGTGAAGAGATCTCAGAATTGTAGCTTGTATACATGTGTACATTATAGATGAGAATTCTTGTAACATGAGTTTAGATGATCATTAGAATGATAGAGAATAATGTAATAGACACGGGATGAGTATAAAATCATATGTACATAAGTCAATGATGTAAAGAATTAAGAGAGAGAGTCATTAAAAGCCAAGTGTCTATGAGATAGATGTGGAGAGAGTCATCTTCATGAATTAGCATCGAGTCTTTCTCTATTTTCTCTTAGCGTGATCATGTGGATCAAAAAATCTTCTGTACACATCTAATATAGAATCTAATCAAGCTATGTTCAAAGTTTCATGGTCTAATTCTTTTCATGCTGTGTGTATAATCAATAGGAACATGTATATGTAAAGTCTGTAGGTAGACCTCTCAGAGTCGCACACTTTTTTGTGTCAATGTTTTGCTTGGATCTCAGTGCACAGTGTAAATTTTTTTATAAATAAGCATTCAAAATCTAAGTTAGAAGGCAAGGAAGCTATGGATAAAAGCATTTAGCAAAACGGGACTTGTGCTATGAGAAATCAACCTTAAAAGTCGACTATGTCAAAGTCGCTTGTTCAGGAAGATAGTTTTTGATATATCTTTGATCTTAAAGATCAAATTCAAGTTTTAATGATTCTTTTGAAGGAATAATGGTTGATATGATTGCGCAAAGGTAGCATGGAGGTATGTATATCATTAGATTGAAGAAATTTGAAGATATGTGGAGGTAATGAAGTCAATCTTTGAAGCAGACTTCTTGAAGAAGAAGAAATTTCAATTAGAGAAGTGATAGTGATTGACTTGATAAATTAAGGTAACATTTATGTAAAGTTTGGTCTATAACTGATATAGAGGTGCTCTTAAATCAGTATAGATCAAGCCTTTGGAGATTTAGAGGTCTCCAACAATGGTATTAGAGCAAAAGGTGCAATACAAAGTGAAGTAAAGAGCATAGGAAGTCCCGATTGTTGCAGACATTAAAGTCTCTTCAACTTGAAGGTGGACAAGATCAAAGTTTTGAAGACAACATGAAGAAGTGTGAAGATTGAGTTCGAACGGATCAAGAAGGATTGAAGCTTTGTATCAAAGGTGTAAATGATTATGTACTACCTCATATTAGAGGATTAGAAAGTGCAACAGATGTGTGGAATACTTTGGAAGAGCATTTCCAAAATACAACCAAGTGAAGGAAGTCCTCATTATGGGCTGAGTTCACAACCTTCAAGAAGAAGAGCTCACAATCAATTTCTGATTATGTGACAAGAATGAAGGATATTGCAGATAGTTTGGGAGCAGTAGATGAAGATATTGAAGAGGATAAGTTGGTAAGACAAATACTTATAGATCTGAGAGGAGATGAGAAATGGAAGCCTTTCATATTGTCCATAGAGTTTTCATTAGATCATTCTACTCTTGATCTTAATCAATTGCTAGGACACATGCTAACTTTTGAGCAGGACATTAAGAGAGATAATGATAGGAGTGCAGGTAAAGCTATGTACTCCAAGGATAAGAAAAAGAATGGCAAAGTAAAGCAGTCAAATGATGATGAAGGATCTTCAAGCCAAGCTAATTTCACAAGAGGAAAGATGAATTCCAGAGGTAAAGGAAGAGGAGGTAAGAATAAAGATAATGTTAAAGCTTGTTGGATTTGTGGCGGACCAAATCATTTGGCAAATGATTGTTGTTTAACAACCAAAATGGTGGAAGTCATAATCAGAGTTTCAATCAAAGAGGTAGAGGAGGAAGAAATCAAAGAGGTAATTTCAAAGGAAGAGGTGGTAGGACCTCATATGCTAGAGGACGTGGAAGACATTTTCAACCTCAGTCCTACAACAACAACTATTATAATTATGCATCAGATCAGAAGGATGACATGACTCTCATCTTGAATGCAACACATGAAGCAGTAGGAGAAGATAAAAGGGTGTTCTATACAGTTCAAACAGAAGATAACACCAAGCATAAAGTGGAAAGCATTGGATCAGTGAAGACAAAGAGTGGAAGCACACTCTTAAGAAAGGTACTTTATGTTCCTACTATTCCTAAAAATTTGATAAGTTTAGGACAAATTGTGGAGAAGGCACATGAAGTAAGATTCACAAATGATGGTGTTTATGTGCAAGATCCAAATCCCGGATATAGAAGCATCATTGCAGGTAAAAAAGAAGGAAGAATTTTTACTCTCAAGGTCCAAGGTAATGTGGAACATGCATTTTATACTTGTGGAAGTCAAAAGATATCTGAGTTAGACCTATGGCATAAAAGGTTAGGTCATTTCAATGAAAGAGCCATAAAGCAAATGTCAAAGAATGATGTAGTGCTTGGATTGCCAAATGTTGAAGGTCAACACATGGTGTACAAGTGTGAAGCTTGTCAATTAGGTCAACAAATCCCCCCAGGGAGTGATGTTGTAAACAAGGAGCTGGCACTCATGTATAAGAAAGTGCAAAGATATGTGGAATCAATCCACAAAAGGAAGTAAGCCCAAAGCTTTGTGGAAAGCTTCAAAGTTCTCCCTAGGCAGAGCCTTCATAAAAAGGTCTGCAATGTTATCCAAGCGTGGGCACATATGCCAAGCTGATCTTGTTGGAGACCTCTAAATCTCCAAAGGCTTGATCTATACTGATTTAAGAGCACCTCTATATCAGTTATAGACCAAAATTTACACAAATGTTACCTTAATTTATCAAGTCATTCACTATCACTTCTCTTAATGAAATTTCTTCTTCTTCGAGAAGTCTGCTTCAAAGATTGACTTCATTACTTGCACATATCTTCAAATTTCTTCAATCTAATGATATAAATACCTCCATGCTACCTTTTTGCAATCATGTCAACCATTAATTCTTCAAAAGAATCATTAAAACTTTAATTTGATCTTTAAGATCAAAGATATGTCAGAAACTGTCTTCTTGAACAAGCGACTTTGACATCGTCAACTTTTAAGGTTGATTTCTCACAGCACAAACCCTGTTTTGCTAAATGCTTTTAGCCATAGCTTCCTTAACTTCTAAATTAGATTTTCAATGCTTAGTTATAAAAAAAAATACACTGTGCACTAAGATCCAAGCAAAACATTGACACGAAAAAGTGCATGACTCTGAGAGGTCTACCTGTAGACTTTACATATACATGTTCCTATTGATTATACGCAGCATGAAAAGAATTAGACCATGAAACTTTGCACATAGCTTGATTAGTTTCTATATTAGATGTGTACAAAAGAGTTTCTGATCCACATGATCAAGCTAAGAGAAATCAGAGAAAGACTCGACACTAATTCTTGAAGATGACTCTCTCCACATCTATTCGCTTTTAATGACTCTCTCTCTTATTTCTTTACATCATTGACTTATATACATATGATTATATACTCATCCCGCATTTATTACATTATTCTTTATCATTCTAATGATCATCTAAACTCATAGTACAAGAATTTTCATCTGTAATGTACATATGTATACAAGCTACAATTCTGAGATCTCTTCACTATCTTCAATGACTTCTTTAGCTTCATTCTTATTGTTGACTTGCTTCAAATTCTTCATAATCATCAATTTGGGATTGCTTTGTTCCAACAGCTCCCCCTCAATCACTAATTGTGATTATACCATTCTTCTTTATTCCTGCCATCTCTTTAAACTTCTGTAGCTTAGGTCCATCTAAGCTTTTTGTCAACATATCTGCAACTTGATCTTTTGTTGGTGTGTACAAGACTTCAATCTCTTTGTCAAGTACCTTTTCTCTCTCTCAAGAAATGATATTGAATCTCTATGTGTTTAGTCTTAGCATGAAAAACAGGACTAGTTGTCAAATATAATGAACTCATGTTGTCTCCAAAAATAATTGGTGTACTCTCATCAGTTCCAAAACTTTTCAATAAGGTCTTTAACCATATCACTTCTTTTGCAGCCTCTACCATTCCTTTATATTCAACTTCTGTGGATGACAAAGCAACTGTATGTTGCTTCTTTGAGCACCAAGAAACTAACTTATCTCCAATATAACAGAGATAACCATGAGTAGACCTTCTATTATCTGAATTGCCTGCCCTATTTGCATCACTAAACACTTTGACTCTTGTATCAGAGGTAAAACCATAATACAAACCTTCACTCAGAGTTCCCTTGATATATCTCAGTACCCTCTGAGCTGCAATCCAATGAGTCTTCATATGCATAAATTGTGATAAGACACCAACTGCATATGATAGGTCTGGTCTTGTCAAAGTAGCATAGATCAAACTACCTAACAAACTCAGATATTTCTTCATGTCATTAAATTCTTCACCTCCATATCTGCCTAATTTATGATTTACTTCCAATGGTGTGGTTGAAGACTTGCAATCTTCCATATTGAACTTGAACAAAAGATTCTTCAAGTATCTCTCTTGTGTAACATATACTCCATGTTGAGTATACACAATCTACATTCCTAAGAAATAAGACAAGTTTCCCAAATCACTTATCTTAAACTCCTTCTCTATTCGTTTCTTAAGCTCCTTGATTCCTTGAGCATCTATACCTATGACAATAATATCATCAACATAAATACACATGTATATATACCCACCTTCACTTGCCTTCACTAGCAAGCTACCATCTGATTTTGAAGCTTGATATCCACATTCATTCAAGAACTTAACAAGCCTGTAATTCCATGCTCATGGGGCTTCTTCTTCTTCTTTATTGTGTTGTTCATGTGCTTCCACATATGTCTAACTCCAATAGCTCACTGGTCCTCATGACATGCATATTTCTGATTTGAAGGCTGATTTGCATGCCTTATTTGAGATGTCTGATTTGGGGCATTTGCATCACTATTTGGGCATTGATTTTATCCAAGTTGATGGTGAAATGGCTTTGTGTCAAATGAAATATATTGACACATTATTAGAGCATTTTGGCCCTGAAGACTATAAGCCTATTGCCACTGCTATGGAGATAGGTTTATGATTGAGTCTTCATGATGCTGGAGATGCATTTGATGCTGTTCTCTATCAGTAGGTTGTTGGATGATTGATTTACTTATGCATTACTTGCCAAATATTCAGTTTGCTATCTCACAAATGAGCAAGTTTATGCATTGCCCAGGTGTCAAGCATTGGCAGGCAATTAAGCGCATCTTTCGCTACTTGAGTGGTAATCGGCTACTTCGATTGTTTTACCACGGGGGAATCACTACCACCAGATTTGCATGCTTTTTCTGACAGTGATTGGGCTGGTTGCTATGACACTCGTGTGTCCACTAGTGGCTTTTGCTTCATGCTTGGTAGCTCATGTATATCTTGGTTAAGCAAGAAGTAGCCTACTATGGCCATTTCCAGTTGAGAGGCTGAGTATAGGGTAGCTTTCACAATGACTATTGAGTGTGTGTGGCTCAGACGCCTTATGGCTGATTTGGGTGTTGGTCAGTCTTCTACTACCACCATCTTTAGTGACAGTTAGATCGCATTAGTAGTTGTGAAGAACCTTGTGTTCCATGCTCACACTAAGCACATTGAGGTGCATTATCATTATGTCATGGAGAGGTTCTCTGCTGGGGAGATCAGCTTGGCATATGTGCCCATGTAGGAGAACATTGCAGACCTTTTTACGAAGGCTCTACGTAGGGAGAAGTTTGAAGCTTTTTGCAAAGCTTTGGGCTTACTTCCTTTTGTGGATTGATTCCACATAGCTTGACACTTCCTTATACATGAGTGCCAACTCCTTGTTCACTGCATCACTCCTAGGGGGGATTTGTTGATATATTTAGGTAGTGATGTGTGTGAACAATCTAGGACCGCTAGGGCACTTTTTTCCCTCTTTAGGAGGTTTCTTACCTCAGCTTGTATATACACCTATTGCCCTAACGGGCTACTTATCTTTGTACATTCTAGTGCTAATACATTCAGCATTGTGTGTTGTGCTCCAAGCTTCTTCTTCTTCCTTGTGATGTTCCCATGCTTTCGCAGATGTCTAACTCCAACATATATCTTCTACAAAGGAATTATATTTCAGATTTGTTAAAGAAATATGACATGGAGCTAGAAATAAGGATGATAGAAGGAGTACATGTGGATATCTAATATTTATAGGTAATAATTTGGTTTCATGGAGTTCTCAAAAATAGACTATTGTAGCACTTTCAAGCACGAAAGCTGAATATAGAAGTCTTACAAATGCAACATGTGAGATTATGGGGTATTTGAAGCTTTATGAAGACATGAATCTATCTACATCATGTCCACTACTCTTTGGAGATAATGTAAGTTCATTACAACTCGCGTCTAATCCAGTGTACCATGCAAGAACAAACACATTGAAGTACACTATCACTATATCCGAGAGAAGGTGATGAATGAAGATATTGATATTTAACATGTTGGAACTAAGGATCAACTAGCAGAAATACTCACAAAAGTAGTGGATGCTCAGAAGCACAAGCGAATCAAAGTTCTACTGGAGTCAAAGCTTTGGATTTAGAGCTTGAGGGGGGAAATGTTACATAAGAGTAAGCTCTAAAGTAGTTTTCTTAGGATTATGGATTTTATTATTTATGATAAATAACATGTGGAGGTGCTCACATCTCTAAATTTAGGGTAAAAATAGATAAACGTAGATAAGGAAGGAAAGGAGAGGTGTCTATTTTTAGACAAGGAAGGCACTTTTGTTGATAGCGTTTCAATAAAAAGAGTGGTTATCTTAGTGTAGGTGGCCAAATTGAGTGATTCTTGTTGCATTGCAAAGCTTACAACTTGTAATATATATTTAGATGAGCTATTTTACAAAATTCAATGAGAAAAATCCATGCAAGTAGGCATTTTGGTAGATCTACTTTCTTGTGTGTATCCGGTGTCTCATCCGAGACAACCCTCTCTTCAAACTTTCATATCTTAGTTTTTATGAGGTCTTTTTGAGTGATTTCACTTGGAAGAGTTTTTGCATAATTATTATGTATATCAAAATTTTGCATAGGTATTTGGGTTTTTTTGCTATTGTACATCAGTTTTTAATTGGGACAATTAGTCATACCTTGTTGTTGTAGGCTTCCACATACCTTGACTTCAAACTATTTGTTTGGGAGGTATGCTCCATATTTTTTTATGTTTTTGTTTCTAAAGCATGTTGCGCAGAGTCTAGTATCAGTACATGATTGGTTTTAAGAAATTCCACTCAAAGAGTTTCTAGTGATTATTTTTCTATAGTCACCTATTTCTGTTTTCTTGAAAGTTTGTAGGAAAGTTTGATTTCTGAAGTCTGGAAATATTTTTTTGATATTTTGAAGATCTTGGGAGGTCTCATCACTTTTCATTGTGTACTTTGATATTTAAAAGTTTGTAAACATAGAATTTATGAAAAATATATGAGATTTGAAGGAGTAATTGATTTCTTGTGATGAATTCTTATGAGATAGTTCACGTGCATAGATCCTTCTTAATAGTCTTCTAGATTCATATTAGATTTTTGCTTCTACTCTATGAATGATGATGAAAGGCAATCCAAATGCCTTAATATTTTAGTAGTTAGTCTATTTTAATGCAAGAAGATCAATCTAGGGGGAACATGTCCATTATGTGTGTTGTGGATCAAGCTTTTGTAGCTCGTTAGAAGGGAAAATGTAAATGGAGCCCATCTACTAGTAAGCATAGTAGTTCTACACAATAGAAAAAGGAAGAAAAAGACGAGAATAAAACAAAAAAGCAGAAAAAATTTTGCAAATATTGTAAAGGAAATGATCATGTCATAAATAGTTGTCCAAAGCGAACTCAAAAAGAGGCAAAGAAGAAAGAGGATGATATGGTTGTTGCAAAGGCCTCCACGCCTAAAATAGAGTGTGCTAATCTTGTGCAAAATGAAGAATGGGCATTTACTATTGTTTGTAGCTATGAGCCATTTTCTGATGAACAATGTATGTTTGCAATAGGCTCAAATGTTTGTTACTTTGATAATGGGGTGGCCAAACATGTTACCACATAGTGGAGTTTCTTGAGTTCACTTGACCCTTCCCCTATAGGGAATACTATCACATGCACTAAATTCTCCTCTCATCTTCTAATGGGAGTCAGTAAGATCAATCTCACTACTACTAATGGTCGTTCTTTTACATTGGCTCATGGTTTGTTTGTGCTAGGGATCAATAAAAATCTATTGTCAGTTTCAATATTAGCCAAGCTCAGCTTAGTTGTCAAATTTTTTGATGATAGATGTACAATTCATGATCTATCAAATGGTGATGTTATTATTGCTTCTGAAATTTTATGTCTTGGGCTGTATAAGCTCATAAACTATGCAAAATCTATCAATGATTCGGCATGTGTAGTTCAAGATTCTCAAGCTATCTCAAATGCAAAGCTTTGACATGCACACATTGGTCATCTGAAGTTTTCTAGTTTGCCATGCTTGTAGAAATCTGAAATGGTATCCTCTCTACCCAAACTTTAAGCACCTCATAAACATGATTGTGAAAGCTTCATTTTGGGAAAGTTGCAGTTTTCCTCCTTCCCAAAAGATGGTTTAGTTGGAGCTACTAAAAAATTATAGCTTGTTTAGAATGATGTTTGTGGTCCTATGCAGAAACCTTCTTTTGGGAACTACCTTTACTTCATGACTTATATTGATGGTTTTTCCATGCATGCATGGGTGTATCCATTGAAAGCAAAGTCCCAAGTGTTTATGTGCTTCAAAATATTTATGGTTTTGGTTGAAAATCTATGAGCATGTAAATTGGCAACTCTCTGTTCTAATCGAGGGGAGGGAGTAATATATATCTTCTAATTTTAATGCATTTTTTGTTGAACATGGGATAAAACATTAGTGTACAATGCCATATAAACTTCAACAAAATGGAGTTGTTGAAAGAAAGAAAAACTCTCTCATGGAGATGGCGAGATGTATGCTCAAAAGTTAGGCTCTACCATATAGTTTCTGGCTTGTGGTTGTTATTTGTGAAACATATGTACTTAATAGGTGTCCCACCAAAGCACTACAATCCATCATTGCATAGAAGGATTGGCATGGTCGTAAGCCATCTATTGCTCATCTATGTGTCTTTGGTTCTCCAACATATGCATTAGTTCCTAAACAAAAATGCAAAGAATTGGATGATAAAGAACTAAAATGTATTTTCATTAGGTATAGTTCTAAAATACAAGGCGATCACCTATATCATCCATATACTAAATCCATCTTGGTTAGCCGTGATGTTTTTTGTTTGTGGAAGATGCGATTCAACCATTACTTTGATGCACTAAGGAGACATCGATTAGCTCCAAGGACATGTAGGTTTCATTGATGATGTCGATCATTCCATTTCTGATGGAGATTTACATGATGCACTTGCTGATGAGAGGGTTGATATAGAGGATGCAAAAACTATGCCCAAATGGCTAGTGCAAACTTTGTGACAAAGCAAATTAGATGCACCATTTGTCATATCATACTCGCTCATGCTCTCATAGTGCTTCTTTTGCATTAGATTCCTATGCAATGGTTGCCTATAGTCTTTGTGATGAGAATGAGCTTGCTTTTTTATGAAGCACAAAATTCAAAAAATTGATGGTTGCTATGCAATCAAAATATGATGCTATTATGAAGAATGGTACTTGGTCTTTATGTGATTTGCCTCTAGGCAAAAAGCCCATTTGCACCAAATAGATCTTCAAGATGAAGAATAAGCTTGATGGAACAATTGATAGATATAAGGCTAGAATTGTTACAAAAGGTTATGCTCAAGAGTGAGGCATCCATTTTGATGAGACCTTTGCACCCACATGTCGAATGACCACCATTCATAGCATTTGTGTACTTGCAACTCATCATGTTTAGAATGTACATCAATTGGACATTAAAACTGCATATTTGAATGGTGAATTACATGAATAAGTGTATGTATTTCAGCCCCATGGTTTTGTACAAAAAGGGCATGAAAACAAAGCGTGTAGGTTGAAAGAGGCATTATATGGTTTGAAGCAAGCATCATGTGCTTGGTATGAAAATATATGTGTGTACTTGATTACACATGGTTTTGAAAATAATTCAATTGAGAGCGCCTTATATGTTAAGCGTGTAGATGATGTACTTTTTGTCATTGTTGTGTATGTTGAAGACATGTTGTTTACTGGTCCTAATGAGAAGCACACTACTAATTTTAAGGCTGATTTGCATGGATCTTTTGAGATGTCAGATTTGGGGCATTTTCATCATTATTTAGGCATACATTTTATGCAAGTTGATGGCAGAATAACTTTGTGCAAAAAAAACAATTGACACATTCCTATAGCATTTTGGCCTTGAAGATTGCAAACCTAATGCATTTGATGTTGTCCTCTATCAGTAGGCTGTTGGATGCTTGATTTACTTATGCATAACTTGACCTAATATTCAGTTTGTTGTCTTTCAGATGAGCAAGTTTATGCATTTCCTAGGTGTCAATCATTGGCATGCAGTTAAGCACATCTTTTTCTACTTGAGTGGTACTTGGCTGCTTGGATTGTTTTATCCCAACAAGGGATCACTACCGTCAAATTGACATGCTTTTTTTACTCCGACTTGGCTAGTTGATATGACACTTGTTTGTTCACTAGTGGTTTTTTCTTCATGATTGGTAGATCATGCATATCTTGATTGAGCAAGAAGTATTCTACTATGGCCACTACTAGTTGTGAGGTTGAGTATAGGGAAACTTTCATAGTGACTATTGAGTGTATGTGGCTTAGATGCCTTTTGATTGATTTGAGTGTTGGTCACTCTTCTACCACCACCATCTTCACTCATAGTTAGAGCACATTGGGAGTTGCCAAGAACCCTGTGTTCCATGCTTGCACAAAGCACATTGAGGTGCATTAAAATTATGTCATGGAGAGGTTCTCTGCTAGGGAGATCAGTTTGGCATATGTGCCCACAAAGGATAACAATGCAGATCTTTTCACAAAGGCTCTGCCTCGGGATAAGTTTGAAGATGTTTGCAAAGCTTTGGGCTTACTTGCTTTCGTGGATTTATCTCTTTCCACATAGCTTGGTACTTCCTTATACATGAGTGCTAGCTCCTTGTTCACCGCATCCTAGGGGGGATTTGTTGATATATTTTAGTAGTGATGTGTGTGAACACAGTTGGGATTTTTGGGACATTTTTTTCCCTCTTTAGGAGGTTTCTTCCCCTCGGCTTGTATATATGCCTATAAGCCTAATGGTTCACTTATATTTGTACATTTACTTGGTAATACATTAAGTATTGTGTGTTGTGCTCTAAGCTTCATCTTCTTCCTTTGTGTTGATTGCATGCTTTTTGTAGACCTAAAACTCCAACAATCATTACTTGAATCTTGATCAAGCCACTTTATAATAGAAATCATATGATAAGGCTATGGAATGTAGTTTTATTGGGTAAAGTTTGTGAGGAAAGGATATGACTTGTACCATCCAAATATCAAATGTATTTTGGTTAGTCATGTTGTAAATTTAAGGAGGATGTGATGCTACCTTTGCTTTCATCTATCAAGGTGAATTCAATGAGCATAAATAATGTATATTCCATGGGGCATGAAATGTATCTCCTCGTTAGGCCTATGTAGGTCTAAAATGAAGATATAGATCACCCAAATTCTTATGCAAATAATAATGATGCATTCATTGATGAGAGACTACATTTTGTTGAGAAAGAATCTATGCAAAAATGGTTGATATAGACTTTGAGAGATAGCAAGTAAGATGCACCTTTGTCATATCATGATGCAAAAAACAGTTGGTGTAGACTTTGAGCAATAGCAAGTAAGATGCACCTTCCATGATGATTTTTTTGCAAATATTGTTATGAAAAGGCCATTTATAGATTTTATGATGAGAATGAGTCTATTTACTTTGGTGAAGCACAAAATTTGAAATTTTGGCTAGTTGCTATGCAATCAAAATTTGATGCTATTATGAAGAAAGGTACTTGGAATTTATTTGACCTTCTTTATGAAAAGAAGGCCATTCACACAAAATTATTATGTAAGTTGAAACATAACCCTAATCCTAGTGTTGACCACTATAAGGATAGGCTTGTAGCTAAATTTTAAGCTCAAGGAAAAAGACATTAACTTTGATTAGACCTTTGCTCCAACATGTTCTATGAAAATCCTTCATAGCATTTCTACACTTGCATATCATAATTGATGGAATGTACATTATTTTGACATTAAGATTTCATTTTTGAATGGGCTCTTGCATACGGAAGTTTATATTTCTTAACCCCACGGTTTTAATTGTGCAAAAATCATATGCAAACAAAGTGTGCAATTTAAAGAAGTCATTGGTTGCATTAAAACACTAAGAACATTGAGGTACACAATCATTATGTCATAGAGAGACCCTTTGTTGGACATATCAATTAGGTGTATGTGCCTTCACAAGATAGAATTGTAGACATTTATAATAAAGGCTCCGCCTTGTGAGAAGCTTGAAGCTTTTCACAAAGCTTTTTACTTACTCCATTTTGTGGATTAATCTTGATCCATGTTGGTGGAAACTTCCTTATACATGAGTGACAACCCTTTGTTCATTGCATCACTCCCTAGAGGATTTTTTTAGTATATTTAGGTCATGACACGTGTGGAGACACTTAGGAATTCTCACACACTTTGTATCCACTTAAGAGCTTTCATCCGTAGTGTCTTGTATATACACCCAATATCCTAGTAGAATAGTTATCTTTCCATGTATTAGAATCAATAATATACTCTAGTTTTCTCATAACCTTCTTCTCATTGTCTTTTTTTGTGTGCGTTCCCACTCCCCAAACTCCAACAATTAAGAAATAACCAAAACATTTAATAAATGAAATACAGGAAAGATTGAAATTTTTTTTTGATACAAAACAACAAGAAGAAAGAATAAGACAAGAGGCTCATATGCAAACCATAGAGAGAAAAGAAAACAAAAAGGTGAAAAGGTTTAGCATAATGGTAGGAGAATGCTCAAAGAGTAATAGACTTTATTTTTTGGTAGCCAAATTAAAAGTAAGGGCGTGGCTGTGCCCATCTCTATCAACCAAGAAAGATACAATCTCTTAGGCTTTTTGGCATATGCAGGGTCCATTACTTCACAAGGTCGCCATGCTTGTGGCAAATACAAAGATAAAAAAACAAGAACTGAAAAGAGATAGAGAGGGAAACTTACACACAAATTCCAAAACGATAGTTCTATTCCTTGTGCCCAAAAAAAAGTACAAGATCATGATATATATATATATATATATATATATATATATATATATATATATATATATATATATATATATATATATATATACATACATACATACATACATATATATATATATATATATATATATATATATATATATATATATATATATATATATATATATATATATATATACATACATACATACATACATATATATATATATATATATATATATATATATATATATATATATATATATATATATATATATATATATATATATATATATATATATATATATATATATAGAGAGAGAGAGAGAGAGAGAGAGAGAGAGAGAGAGAGAGAGAGAGAGAGAGAGAGAGATTGTTTCTTAAATCTATATGTGAATGACCTTCCAAGAAGGAAGTGGTTCCTAAGGTTCAAATGGAAGGGATAAATCAAACATTTGGTTTACCTCAAAACTCCCCCACTCTTAAAGCAAGTAGTAAGGTTTTAGATGTTTTATGGATACATCATAAGGTTCATGTGATATAACAAGTTCTTTCCCAGGATAGATCCTTTTGGATACAATTAGGTTCTCAAAGGATACATCTAGAGTCTCATAAGGGTTTACAAGGAAGCTTCTTGGTTCTAAGATATACCTTATGGATCACATGTTGATCTTTGCCCAAATAAGTGTGCTTTAAAGAGAAATTTTTATTGGTTTATTATTTTGTATGCAAACCAAAGAAAACTAGAGATAAAATAGGAATCCAACAATACATCATCATAATCATAAAGATGAGTGGTGGAGGTTGGTGTTTGGTTGTAGCTCATTTTGGAAGGAATGGCAGAAACATGATAAGCAGCATCTTCATGTTGGACTTGGTCTTCATTTGTCTCACTATCACATCCACTTTCTCTCACTATCACATCCACTTTCCACAATCTAGGTCTTCCCTTTTGTTCTTGATTTCTTCTTTTTACATCTTTGGGAAGTATGTCTATTTGTCCCATGCTTTGAGCACTTCATCACCTTGTAAAAATCCTTTGCATCATTATTCTTCAATCCACAATGAGTGCATGAACAAAAGCTAGCTTTGTGGCCATGAATGCCTCATATATTGGTGCATCCAAAACTTTTTATCTTCCTCTTGCAAAAAATGAATTATATTTTCTAGATTCATGGAGATGGATCCTTCTCTTTTAGTATCAAAATATGATGATTATATTTTGAGTGAAATTCTTTTAAAAGAATATAACTTTTTCTTCTTCTTCAAAATTCCATTCAATAGACTCTAGTTTAGTGAAAATGCTCTTTTATGTGTTGATGATGCTAGGAAGAGTGTCTTCCTTTTTCCATAAGAGTCCATACAAATTCATCTTTAAAAAATCTTTAGAATACTTTTATTTCAATCCAAAGGTTGACTCCAAAATTTCCCAAGATTGTCTTGTAGAAATTGCTTCATCCATATGGTGCATGAAGTCATTATATAAACATGAGATTAATACTCCAAGAGCTTTCTCATCTCTTTGAGAAAATTTGAGATCTTTGCCTCTGCTACTTGAAGTTTTGGCCTCTCCATTTTGCGTCAAGCCCTTTCTTCATTAAATAGCCCTTCAACTTGACTTGCCAAGTGTGAAATCCATCTCCATTGAACTTTAAAGCCAAAGTTTCTCCTTTAATTACATCTACTTGTAGGTCACTTTCCAATTCTCTCCACATCGAGTCTGACTTACTTCCCTTAGACCATGATATTGCTAAGGACTCTACAATTATGATACTCTCTCTTATCTACAAACAATTCCTTATAGTTTTAAATGTGACTTTGATCTCAATTAACTCATCCTTCAAGTCGTGAACCATGGAACATACATGCTTGCCTTTCTAGATGACTCTATTAATGAATCTCTTACTTCTTAATAGGTATGGCCATACTAGTGGTACTCTCAAGAACTTCTTGCATCCCAATGAATCTCAAATTTTCATGATGGCTCATTCACTATTCTAAAAATTAGCATGGAAATCCTTGGTCATAAACTAGAATTTATTGTTCTTGTGTTCCCTGGTATAGAAGAAGATAAACTCCCCTCTTGATTACCATTTCCTACAAGAGAGTTTTATCATAAACAACTAAAAGGGGGCACTATAGTGATATTTTTCTCCATTGCAAACCTCATACACATATTTCATGCTCTAACTTGAAGAGATATTAGGTTATCAAACATCATTTAGATTTCTAATTGTAGCCTCATAAGTGAGATCTTAGACTATCTTCATCATCCACTTTAACTGAGTGCAGATCATATTTGAATCTCCTTCAACAACTATCACCTTCAATAGGACCATGCGAAGCAAGCTTCATGTTGAGGAAATTATTTAGGAGGTATGCTCTTATAGGAGGGGTGACCATTTGGGTGAAATCATCTAGGCACCATAGATGGCAGTTCTTTTTTCACCCTACTCAAAAGTGGTTTCGAAATAACATAATATTTATGATTTTATCTTCCTGAGAAGGCTTCTTTACAAGGAAAAGTCCATAGGATCCAATTTCTTCATAGAATTAGAGGGTTGAAGATCCTTTAATGCTATGGATCTTAATGATTTTAATGAAAATTTTGTCTTGATTATTTGTACATGTCCTGACAGGGAATCAAGTAATGTTCCTACATCCAATTCTTCTTCCTCTACCGTAAAATAGAACTTCATATAATCTCCCAAAATGTTGTTATAAGGCACTCCCCCTAATTCAGACTATGTCCAATACATGTAGCACATTACCTAGAAACGTTACACATTAATTATAGGAGACATATAATGTTGATTTGGAACGAATGGTTCCATTTATGATGACATGCCTTATGAGCACCCAAAAATTCTAAAGATGGTCAAAGTCTTTGCTGAGGTATCCCTTTCACATCTGTAGAGGATAGTGATATTCCATATAAGAGTCCAATGATTCTTTCTATCCCAAGCATTGAAGTTCAAATGTCATCCGAGTCTTCCGTGGTACTTTTATCTCTACTATTTTATGCACTTCTTCATTTTGTGATTGATTCACTCTCATGTGGATTTGATGTTAGCTCCAAGCCCAAAGAAAATGTAAATTATACATTTAGTCATTGCTTCATAGATACCACATAATGCATCCATATTGTTTATTATGATGAGAATATCATTGTATTTGGCCATCCATTTTAAGCTTGATCTATTCAATAATGAGAACTTATTATGTTATGTTTATTCTCCTTGCCTTAATTGTTATGTAGAATTTGTTGCCTTAGTGTTCGTATGTGGATTATGCTTTGTTATTTCCTGAGTGTGATGTTTTTCTATTAGACTTGAGTATGGATGCCTACCTTTGATTTATGGCTTACACATACGTTTTTAATGAGTTGCTAGTGTGGAACAACACCATCAACACTATAGAATGCCTACATGTTTTCAAATGCAATATTTCAAATTCATTTGTAGGATTTAAGCCTTGTGCTAAGTATTCTCGTGGTTTTGAAAGAGTCCTCTAGAATGATTCAAGCATTAGTATAATTTTAAGGAATAGAACACTCTCTTAAGCCCTTCACCTCTCATTGTTGGGGGCGTTCAGTACCTATGGGTTGTGACCAGACACCCCTCACCACTTCTGCCTTGCCTTACTAGTAGTTGCTAGGCATCTAGCCCGTGTTTGTAAGATTCAGGGGCTCCCATGGGTGCTATGCCCACGTTTCATTGTAGCTTCAAATAAATTCAAGCCAATCCCGAAGAGTAGATCTCAATGATCGAGCTTCCTTTTAAGAAACTCTCTTGAGCTTATCCTTCTAGCAATCTTCAACTTTGGTTTGCAATACAATTCTCTTTCACCTTTTATATACTCTGGAGAGAAGTCGCTATTGTACACCAGAACTACACAGAGATTAAGCGAACCGGAGTGATTACAAGGAAGTGTTCCATGCACAAGTGCTGCAGCGGTGAAGACAACATGAGATATTGGGGGGAGAGAGAGAGAGAGAGAGAGAGAGAGAGAGAGAGAGAGAGAGAGAGAGAGAGAGAGAGAGAGAGAGAGACCCACGACGTTTCTTGCTTCGTTATGACGCTGTATGTGTCCATTCATATAATCAACTTCACACCCTCATATTAAATTTCAACAGTACAGTTTACGGCTTTTCCTGAACATTGTGGTAGGGATTAATACGGAGAAAGAGTTTGGATCATTTCGTTAATCTACTAGAAAAATACCATTGTTTCTGCAGATCTGAAACGATACTGTGCAGTTAAAATGTACAAATGCTATTGAGAATGCACTGCAAAATCTTATGAAGGTGTTTCTATATTTTGCACGTTGATCTTGATCTTCTGATGCTTTCAAGGATAGAACTTTCTGCTCACGCTGCTAGTAATGCATCACATCCTTTATATCCTGCCCCATTCATAAGAGGAAGGACATAATCATCGAACTTCTCGTTTGATCTTTACAGAATAGATTACATTTCTTACTGCATTATGCAATGTCCATTACATGTAGACGGGCGCATGCAGTGGCATTTGATCATCCTGTATTATTAGTCAAATTAATAAAGAATCATCATGATCAGCCTGTATTAATAAAGATCAGCCTGTATTAATCATTATGCATCAAATTAATAAAGAATCATTATGATGAGTCTGCTTTGTGCGTAAATTAAATAAAGAATCGTTATGATCAGCCTGTATTATGCGTAAAATCAATAAAGAAACATTAATTTCAACTGATAACCAAAACACATCTCGAGTCTCTCAATAATTTGATCAACCGTGAAGACGCTTGCAGCTCATGAACAGGGACTTCACTCAATCTCAAGACTAAGCACCACTACACTCCCTGGAGTTACGAATTAGATTCAATACTTGCTTAAAAAGTTTACAGACATAATTCATATAAGGCAAAGGCTGCTTTGCAGATTTAACCGTTCCACTGCTTTTGACTATTTTGAACTCAACAATCTGAGATTGCATGCAGATATAAAAGCAGTGCGTCCTGGAGAAGAAGCTCTTGATTGGTTCCACAATGTGGACATTAAAGGGCAGATAACCAGAGAATTGATCGACTCCACATTGTAGGATCTCCTGAACTCTTATCCTAGTTCTTTAACATAACTCTTGAAATTGAGATTTTTAAACATAATGCAAGAGTCGAAATTGTATAGAGGCATTGAAAAGTCTCTGGATTGTCTCTTGATCTCCATGGTGTGCAATAATAATGGCTTTGACACATCTACTGATACAAAAACTTCAAAGTGTTGAAACACCAGATTGCTTTTACGGTTAACATTCTTCTGTTAAATCGTAGTAAGATTATTCAATACGCTAATCTTGAAACCAGTGACAGATTGAAGGAGAAATTCACCTGATTTTCCTCGCAATTCACTCACGAATTCGCTATTTTTCCAGTTTTAAAGATTGATATCCCCACGATTTCCCAGGGTCCAATTTCTGACTTCGTTTTCATCCTTATCTGTGTTGTTTAGCTTCAATACTTCTATTGCATTTTCTTCAGCGACGAGGTTTTCATCATATGAACGAGATGAAACTGTTAGAAGCCACAGGAAATTAGCGGAAGCTAGAATAAGAACACTACACGTTTGGTGTTCTTGAAACAAATACTAAACGTTTTAGTAGTCCGAATCGATCACCTGCATTGGTACATGTCGAAATGCCTCCTGAATATGGACCTCTGAGAGGCAGCAACTCATATGTAGTACCAATCATCTTGCTTCGCTCACGTGCACTCCGCCAGCAGGAGTCAATCGAAGCTTTTTCAGGGAATGCAGCTGCATGTTGGTTCTTGCATATCGAATCTGGTTGCTCGCACACATATCGACACTTCGGAACTTGCAAACCACTAGAGAATTTGCATTTTGATGGCTGGCTTAACAAGATATTCGTGCCCCTATTATGACGCGGAAAAACATTATCAATATCAAGAATCTGTTCTGGCACAGATTTATAAACGTCCTCATTATAAAATGCGCCCTCGAATATGGCATTTGCGGGCCGTTTGCGAGGATTAGAGGGACGACGAGTATCAGAACATGAAGGGACGTTGCGAACGACCAAGCTAGCCGAGTGTGCTGCCTGTCCTTTACGTCCTGAAGAATGTTGAACTTGTCGCTCTTCAATGTGTGGAAGCAAAGGCCATAACGCAGGTGACTTCGTCGCTTTGTAGCCAGTTTGAGGTCGCCTTGCTAATTTCAACAAGCTACCTCTAAAAAGATGATATGAAGCTGGCAAAGATGAGGCCTCCAAGAGATCATCGTGGGCATCGTCTAGCGCTGCCCTTTGGAGCTGGAGGTGCAATAAAGCAGCGGACATGGAAGTGGAATCAGAAGATCTGGGAGAATTACGATCAATGGGTGAGCTGTTCAAATCGATACCGGCTGGTGGATGCGACCAGTTACGGCTCGAACTGCTACCATTGTCGCCTGTGGATAGCTCAATTGAATCATCTTGTGAGTAATTTGAGTAGTCGGTGCGTGACCGTCCACAATCCAGAGGCATCCTTCTGTCCGAGAATCCATCAGCCCTCCGCAAGAAACATTTCCGGATATATGGCTCGACCAATTCATCCTCAGATCGGGGAGCTCTCTGTATAGACTGCTGCATCAAAGGACTGTTTAGTACGGTTCTCGTACGAGAACTCAACGCATGCAGAATGAAATTCTGATATTGATCATTATTGTCAGAATAGTAGGGAGGAAAATCATTTTTTTTCGTTTTTGTATGCCCTAAAGAGTAGTCGAGCGGAGGCATCTCCTGTGTCGCACAGCGATGGAAGTACGTATCTACACCTGAATCATCCAAGTGCCGATTTTGTATATGGCTACCGTCTACACTCTGAATGTGGTTGCGCGGTGTTTTCTCTGATCTCAAAGCGGTGTCGACAGTAATCAAAGAGGGCATCTGCAGAAAGGAACCTCCAATCTCCATGGAGTGGTTCGTGGCACATTCTTTATCATACTGCTCCATATTCTCCGTTACCCTTGTGACGCAGGACCCGGAATCATACATTAATAAAGTCTTCACGGACTCTTGAGGACTAACATCTCTGCAGAGTTCTGCCTGGCTATGAGTATCCATTAGCACACTAGATAGAGCGAGATTGTCGTGTCTCATCGTTGGTACTGAGTTATCGAAATCAGAGGTTCTATTTTGTTTAGTCTGGAAGCTAAATATCTCCGAAAGTGGTCCTCCATTAACGCATAGCTCATGCATTGCCATTCCACCACTTGATCGATCGATCGCTCGATCCGAAACTGTTTTATGATTCCTGTTTCCTCGTTAAAAGACTGTAGTAGTCGATACAATAATTATTCTGGTAGTGGATATGGGATACTTCCATGGCGGACTGTCAAAGAATCGGGATATTCGACATCGTAGCCCGATGTCCCAGAGATCAAATCTCTGAAGTGCTGAGGCTTACTTCAAACAATGAGAAGTTCGTTTACCTATTGTCCTTCACTTCTAGTCTCTGATGCCTTGCTCATCAATCTAAACAGACGAAATATTCCTTCTCATGCCGGATCACGAAAGAACTTAGTAATGGAGGAGCTTCGCTGGAAGTGCTGCAGAACGCTTAATATCGATACAAATAAATGACGCTAAAATCAGGAATCCAGCTCCATTTCCCCAGCGGCGATTATAACAAGAAGAATATTGGAAAGCACGGATCTTCAAAATCGAATTGCGGCATATCTGGCCGTTACCACGAAACAAAATGGACCAATCATCTCTCTCTCTCTCTCTCTCTCTCTCTCTCTCTCTCTCTCTCGGAGTATGATCTGATGCAATCTCCATGTCGTTTTCCTGAATCGTCTTCAATATCTCAACTATTCTGTTTCTACATCTGTGGAGGGAAGTGCACTCGCCGTCTGGAGCAATCTCCCTCATTATGCCTCATGCCCATCTGCCAAGGACGGAGCACGACCTGTCATTCTCCCTCTTTCCCCCCCACCGAGGCGGATACATAATAGTAGAGGCAAACTCCATTACATCAAAGGCACGCTGCAGAACGGAGCTACTTGAGAGAAAATCACAAAGATACAGTTCAAAGACAAGCGAAAATTTTGTTATAAAATATTTATTCATAAAAAACGTAGAGCACATGAACCAATTTCATGAACGGTTACACAATCATTACATAGCCTACCGAGTTTTCATCTACTCAAGCTTCAAGCTACCATCTTGGGACTCGAGAGACATATATTCCTTAATCTTTAAACTTTAGACTTCTTTCACAATTATTGATTTTTTGTAATTAGAAAGCCAAAATGCTTGTAAAAGATGATGGTTTATTTTTTTTAATGGAGTTCAGCCAAAGCCTACTCCCCTGAGCTCTAACTTTGAAATACTCCCCTGAGCTTTAACTTTGAAATTGCAACTGTACAATTGAACGAGCATAATACCCATAGGACCCCCTGTATCCCACAAAGCAGGGATTAGACTACCGAAGATGACATAAGAGAGGGCTGGTTTCAACTGGAAATATCATAGTTTACATTGGCCTTAGGCCCACACTACCCTACTGATAGTGGGGATTGAACCTTTGCCCCCCACCTCAAGAGGCGAAAGGCCCAGCTAGCCCAGTTAACACACATGAGCAACAGATGACAAGTTGTTTTCATTGTCATAGAGAATTTTTATGACCCCTATAACCCTTCCTAGAGTCTCTTCTCTCATTGAATTTCTCATCTTTGCAAATTTCAATTGCTTGCTTGACAATATGTTCTAGTGGTGATGTGTGTAGGTGCATTAGGGATATTGACTAATTGGCGCAAATTTTCCTCTCTTTAAATGTTTTCTTCCCTATGATTCAAATTATGGAATTTATCCTCAACCCATTGTATTTTGTACACATGACATCATACAAACTTGGCTATTTATGTTTTAATTTTTTATTCATATCCTCTGTTTGATGTTTATATTCTTGTAATTCTACTCCTAAAAATTGGTACACAAGCCGTAACGATTTCCATGCGCATTGTGATAAGGTATTATCCCATTCATGATATAACGATGTATGGGAATATTGAAAATTTCAGATTATCTAACAGGATTCGAAGTCATTGCATCTTGATTAAATTTGAGAACTACGAAGCATCATATAATTTAACAAAGAACTCAATTTTGGAAATGGGTCATTGTAGAGGAGGCTTAAATATAGATAAGTTTCTTAATGAGAGTTTATCTCTAGCATATAATTCACCTACAAGTAATAGTCTATAATTGATTCATAGGTTGGATTTATCTTTTAATTGTTGATATATTTAGGTAGTGATGTGTGTGAATGCTCTAGGACTATCGGGGCACTTTTTTCCCTTTTTGGGAGGTTTTTTTCCCTCTTTAGGAGGTTTTTTTCCCCCTAATAGGCTACTTATCTTTGTACATTCTAGTGGTAATACATTCAGCATTGTGTATTGTGCTCCAAACTTCTTCTTCTTCCTTGTGTTATTCACATGCTTCCGCAAACGTCTAACTCCAACAATTGGTATCAAACCAGGTCGTGGCTTCATCTAGGGCATTGTCTACACCTCTTCGTTTGCAGTCTCAGAATTGCACAATTGTCTATTATGCATGTTGCAGATCAAGCTTTACTGGCTAATTAGAAGGACAAAGGTAAAAGGAGCTCTTCTACTAGTAAGTAGAAATTTGCAAATGCTCCACATTTGACGAAGGAAGACAAAGATGAGAAGAAAGCAGAAAAGCAGAAATTGTTTTGCAAATACTATAAAACAAATAATCATGTCATCAAGAGCTGTCCAAAATTGGCTCCTAAAGAGGCAAAGAAGAAAGAGGCTCGGATGGTTTTTGCAGAGGCCTCTACACTGAAAACAGAGTCTGCTAATCTTGTGCAAGAAGAAGAATGGGCGTTTACTACAGTTTGCAATTTTGATCCATCTTCTCATGAGTAGCGCATGTCTGCAGTAGACTCAGATTTTTGGTACTTTGACAGTGGGGCCACCAAACATATTACCTCACAACATAGTTTCTTCTCTTCACTCGAGCTTGCCTCTACAGGGAATACTCTTACATGCACCAAAAACTCCTCCCATCCTATTATGGGAGTTGGTAAGATCATTTTGACTACTACTGATGGTAGTTCTTTCACTTTGTTAGATGCTTTGTTTGTGCCAGGGATCAAGAAAAATCTGTTATCAGTTTCTACATTAGCCAAGATTGGGTTGGTTGTGAAATTTGTTGATGACATATGTACAGTTCATGATCTCTCAAACGGCAATGTCATAATTGCTTCTAATATTTTATGTCGTGGGCCATATAAACTCATAGACTATGAAAGATCTGTAAATGATTTGGCATGTGCAGTACATGATTCTCAGGCTATGTTGGAGGCAAACCTTTGGCATACACGCTTTGGTCATCTACATTTTGCTAGTTTGCTACATCTGCAGAAATCTAACATGGTGTCCTCTTTACCCAAACTTGAGGCTTCCAGAAAACATTTTTGTGAAGGCTGTATTTTGGGCAAAATACTGCGTTCTTCCTTTCCAAAAGATGGTTCAGTTTGGGCTAAAAGAAAATTGCAACTTGTGCATAGTGATGCCTGTCGTCCTATGCAGACACCTTCTTTTGGGAACTATCTTTACTTCGTGACTTTCATCGATCATTTTTCTAGGCATGCATGGGTATATTCATTGAAGGCAAAGTCCGAAGTGTTTATGTGCTTCAAACAATTTCTAGTTTTGGCTAAAAATATGTCAGCATGTAAAATGGGAAGCCTCCCTTCTCATTGAGGGGGGAATATATATCTTCTGACTTTAATGCATTCCTGGCTGAACATGGGATAAAACATCAGTGTATAGTGCCATATACATCTCAACAGAATGGACTTGCTGAATGGAAGAATAGGTCACTCATGGAGATGGCGAGGTGTATGGTCAAGAGTCAGGCTTTACCACATAGTTTCTAGCTTGAGGTTGTTATGTGTGCAGCATATGTATTGAACAGGTGTCCCACTAATGCACTGCAGTCTATCACTCCATATGAGGCTTGGCATGGTCCCAAGCCATATGTTGCTCATGTGCATGGTTTTGGTTGTTTGGCATATGCATTAGTGCCTAAACTACATCGCAGAAAATTGGAAGATAAAGTAGTAAAATGTATTTTTGTTGGGTATAGTTCTGAAAGTAAAGGCTGGCGTCCATATCATCCAAAGATTAAATGCATTCTGGTTAGCCATGATTTTGTTTTTGTGGAAGATGCTATTCAGCCATTGCTTTCATGTACTAAGGAGACATCTGTTAGCTCCAAAGACATGTGTGATACTTTGCTGCCTCTTTTTACAAGTGGACAATCTAGTGCTGGTCCTAATGAGGCAACTTCTCAGCCTTTGTTGGTTTCATGTGATGATGCAGATGATTCCATTTCTAATGCAGATTTACATGATGCACTTGTTGATGAGAGAGCTCATATTGAGCAGGCAAAAACTATGCCAAAATGGATGGTGCAGACCTTGCATGATAGCAAATTAGATGCACCTCTGTCATATCATACTCGGTCAAGCACTCATAGTCCTTCTTTTGCATCAGATTGCTATGCTATGGTTGGGACTAGTCTCTGTGATGAGACTGAACCTGTTTCATTTGATGAAGCACAAAAGTCTGAACATTGGATGGCTGCAATGCAATTTGAATATGATGCTATCATGAAAAAATGGTACGTGTTCTTTATGTGACTTGCCTCCTGGTAAGAAGGCCATTGGTACTAAGTGGGTATACAAGCTGAAGCGTAAACCTGATGGAATAGTTGATAGGTATAAGGCTACGCTTGTTGCAAAGGGTTATGTGTAGGAAAGAGGCATTGAATTTGATGAAACCTTTGCTCGTACTTGCCAAATGACTACTGTTCATAGCATATGTGCACTTGCAACTCATCATGGTTGGAATGTACATCAGTTGGACATTAAAACAACATTTCTGAATGGTGACTTGCATGAAGAAGTGTATGTTTTTCAGCCCCATGGCTTTGTGCAGAAAGGGTATGAAAACCAGGGGTGCAGGTTAAGAAAGGCTTTATATGGTTGAAACAAGCACCACGTGCTTGGTATGAAAAGATACATGCCTATCTCATTGCACATGGTTTTGAGAATAGTCCAACTGAAAGCACCTTATATGTTAAGCGTGCTAATGATGTGCTTCTGATCATTGTGGTATATGTTGATGACATGCTGCTCACTGGTCCTCATGACATGCATATTGCTGATTTTAAGGCTGATTCGCATGCCTCATTTGAGATGTCTCATTTGGGGCATTTGCATCACTATTTGTGCATTCTATTTATGCAAGTTGATTGTGGAATGGCTTTGTGTCAAATGAAATATATTGACACATTATTGCAGCATTTTGGCCTTGAAGACTGTAAGCCTATTGCCACTCCTATGGAGACAGGTTTATGATTGAGTTTTCATGATGCTCGAGATGCATTTGATGCTATCCTCTATCAGTAGGTTGTTGGATGCTTGATTTACTTATGGATTACTCAGCTAGATATTCAGTTTGTTGTCTAACATATGAGCAGGTTTATGCATTGCCTAGGTGCCAAGCATTGGCAAGCAGTTAAGCACATCTTTTGCTACTTGAGTTGTACCCGAGTACTTGGATTGTTTTATCCCAAGGGGGAAACACTACCGCTAGAGTTGCATGCTTTTTCTAACAGTGATTGGGCTAGTTGCTATGACACTCATGTGTCCACCAGTGACTTTTGCTTCATGCTTGGTAGCTCATGTATATCTTGGTTGAGCAAGAAGCAGCCTACTATGACCACTTCTAGTTGTGAGGTTCAGTATAAGGTAGCTTTCACAACGACTGTTGAGTGCGTGTGGCTCAGACGCCCTATGGTTGATTTGGGTGTTGGTTAGTCTTCTCCCACCACCGTCTTCACTGACAGTCAAAGTGCATTGGCAGTTGCGAGGAACCCTATGTTCCATGCTCACACTAAGCACATTGAGGTGCATTATCATTATATCAGGGAGAGGTTCTTTGTTGGGGAGATCAGTTTGGCATATGTGCCCATGCAGGAGAACATTGTAGACCTTTTTACAAAGGGTCTGCATAGGGAGAAGTTTGAAGATTTCTGCAAAGCTTTGGGCTTACTTCCTTTTGTGGATTGATTCCACATAGCTTGGCACTTCCTTATACACAAGTGCTAGCTCCTTGTTCACCGCATCACTCCAAGGGGGAATTTGCTGATATATTTAGGTAGTGATGTGTGTGAACACTCTAGGACCACCGGGGCACTTTTTTCCCTCTTTAGGAGTTTTTTCCCCCGACTTGTATATACGCTTATTGCCATAACACGCTAGTTATCTTTGCACTTTCTAGTGGTAATACATTCGCATTGTGTGTTGTGCTCCAAGCTTCTTCTTCTCCCTTGTGTTGTTCACGTGATTCCGCAAACGTTTAATTCCAACATTAATTAAAAACCTAGATAAAAATTTTCATTGAAATTGATGGAACTAGATCAACCGATCCAACTATAATCCTATGTAACATGTAGATCTCATTGAATAAGGCACAGGATCAAGGTCAACCTTGAGATTGGATAACCTTCTATTTCTTAAAGACAATATGAATACATCTCCTAATTTCTTGAGAACCCAAGAAATACCATGTTGCATGAATAGAGGAAGGGTTGAAGAATTCTAAGGATTTGAATTAGAACCTTACTTGATACTACCATTCACTTTTGTTGGCAAAAGCAGCAAAGAAGAAGAAAAAACTTGAAGTAAAGCTTTGTGAAGAAGAAGGGGAACAACTATTTTCTCAATATGAGCCATGAAGAGTATGGAAAACATCTTGGAACAATCCAAAAAATATTTAAAATTTACTAGAAAGAGTGTTGGGACAAGCTTTGATGTGTCAAAACATGCCTACTTTCTTATCATTTCATGTATATTTTTGCCTATCAATGAGGTCTAATATAATTTCACTCCACTTTTGCAGAAGTTCAAGGAGTTCTTGATCCTCTAGGTTGTTCTTTTTAAGATTTCTTCATAACTCATTTTGTTAGCAAAATAAGATTTCAGGCTATTTTTAAGTGATATTTGTCAAAAAGCCATGTGAAAAGGTTCATGTCCAAAAAGTA
The DNA here is from genome assembly GCA_020310875.1 of Ceratopteris richardii. Classification (NCBI taxonomy): domain Eukaryota; kingdom Viridiplantae; phylum Streptophyta; class Polypodiopsida; order Polypodiales; family Pteridaceae; genus Ceratopteris; species Ceratopteris richardii. The sequence continues at coordinate 139,047,715 of CM035409.1, read as the reverse complement.
TAAAGGGAGAAAGCCTAAGTTGTAGAAGAATTTTAGAATAAAAGTAAGTGAATTTCATGCATCTTGCTGCTTGGGTTATTTTCTTCCATCTCCTTCTTCATTTGGAGCTTTCATGGTGTTTTGAACTGTCCTAACCCTATCTCCACCTATAGTGATTGTTTTTCATGCATAAGGTATGTGTTTATCACTGTTGGAGCATGTCTTTGCGACTTATCTTCTTTCAAGCACTTTTTCTTGAGTTTCATAGCTTGGCGATGGCATGTCTTCATACACTTGAATAGGGTAAGCATACCCAAATTGACAATTAAGGTGATCTAGACCTAGGTTGCATTATTCCTTATTCGACAATTCATTTATTCGTGAATAATTATGGAATTTTATGGTAAGCTCTTACCCAATTATTTGGTGCCACGTCAACTTATTCAGACATGCCCAAATAGTTTTTTCACAAGAATTTGATGCTTTTTGATCAAAACAGTTTTTGATCGAAATCTTTTTCAATCGAAAAGCTTTCGATGAAAAACTTTTTCGATCGAAAAAAATTTGATCGAATAATAGTTTATAAAAGAATAGAACTATACTCATTTTTCATAAAGGCTACTTTTTTCTTTATGGACTTAAAGTGTTGTAGAGAGAACAAGGTATAAATTTTTTCTATAAATATTAAGTAATTTAAACTACTCTGATTGTTTGACTCAACATTGATTCTTCCTTCACAATAGTATATGTATGTGAATTTAAAATCTATTGTGATTTTTTGAATCAACATTCATTCTTACTTCTTGTGTAATTGTATGTGCATATGATTAGGAATATAAAATTTATTGTGATACATTAAATTTATTATTGAAAGATATAGGTAGATTATGTTTGACTCAACATTGATTATTATTTCACAATAGCATATGTATGTGTATGTATGAGTATATAGTATATAAGAAGTTTCATCAGATAGTATGTGTATGAATATGAGTGCATAATTGTGAATGAAAAATATATTGTGATTGTCTGACTCAATATTGATTCTTTGTTCACAATAGTATGTGTAAACGGATGTGCATATGATTGGGAATTTAGAATCTATTGTGATTTTCTGATTCAACATTGATTCTTACTTCACAATAGTATGTGTAATTGTATGTGCATATGATTAGAAATTTAAAATTTATTATGATACATTAAATTTATTATTGAAAGATATATGTAGATTATGTTTAATTCAACATTGATTGTTACTTCACAATAGTATATGTATGTGTGTGTATGAGTATATAGTATTAGGAAGTTTCATTCGATAGTATGTGTATGCATATGAGTGTATAATTGTGAATGAAAAATCTATTGTGATTGTATGATTGAATATTGATTCTTACTTCACAATAGTATATGTAAATGTATGTGCATATGATTGGGAATTTTAAATCTATTGTGATTGCCTGATTGAACATTAATTCTTACTTCACAATAGTATGTGCAAGTGTATGTGCATATGATTGGGAATTTAAAATCTATTATGATTGTTTGACTCAACATTGATTCTTTCACAATACTATGTGTAATTGTATGTGCATAAGATTAGGAATTTAAAATCTATTGTGGTTGTTTTGTTGGGATACTAATACAATACAATGCAAATATTGCGGACATCATTATGTAGGAAATGCAACTCGAATAAAAGAGCATCTTTTTAGTACAAGTAATAATGTAGTAGGATGCTCTAATCTAGATAGTGATATATGCGTACATTTTGCAAGTTATGCAAATAAATGTAAATCTCAAGGTATCACATAAAAAAGATTCAAAAGCATGAGTAGTTCATAGCACTTTCAAACTAACCCAAGTGTAGAGCAAGAAGAGTAGATGCATCGATGACAGTAGAGGGTCATCAAGATATTTCTACTCAAGTCTATCAAACTATTTTTGAGAATAACCAAGATACATGTACTCCATTTTCTACAACCACATAAAAAAAGAGTGGACTTGGTGAATGTAGTAAGAATGGTGGATCTAATACTCTCTCACCATGCTTTGTCTGCAATAAATCACAAAACACTATATTGGTAGCTTTTGAAAAGCAATATTGTCTCCAGCTTCATCTTAAATTGACTCAAGCATTCTTAGCATGTGGGATTCCTTTCAATGTTGTTCATAATCCCATTTTCAAAGATGCTTTGATTTCAATTACACGAAAAGGATTCATCATGCTAGATTATAATAAAATGCAAACAGAGTATGTAGATAAAGTGAAAAAAAGTACTGACGTAATTTTAAAGCAAACAATACTTGATTATGTACCCATGTATGGATGTACAGTAGTGTTGGATGGATTGATAAGTTGTCAAAAGAAAACATTGATTAATTTCATGGTTATATGTCCAAAAGGAAACATGTTTTTAGAAGCTATTCATACTTCTCTTAAAGAGAAAAGTTCAGCTTTTCTTGTAACGGTAGATGAACATGCTATATTGCACCTGGGTGGTCCGAAGTATGTGACTGCGATAGTGACGGATAATGCCTCTAATTTTCAAAGTGCTGGAAATTATTTGTGCCACACGATTTGCAATTGCCTATATTGTGCGCAGTGGATTATTGGAAGTTAAGCCATCTCTTGTAGAAATGATTGCTGATCGAAGATTGGAGGCATGGCTAGAGAAGTATCCTTCTTATTGAGTTGCAACATCCAAATCTATGTCTCTAATATAATCACAAAAATTGTTGGTATCACTCAACATTTTGTGGAACTTTTACGAATGGTTGATATTGATAAATTTATGAAGACTTTAATCAATTTTCATTACAAGAAAAAACATAGATTGTATCGTTGGATGAGAAGAGATGGATGCAAATGCATACTCATTTTCATGGAACAACATTCCTTTTGGATCCAGCATTTCAACTCAATGGTCAAGCATCAAACAAAGAAGTCATGGCAATCTTCAAAACCACATGTCGGTTATTACTTCCAAGTAGAAATGGTCGAGATGCATTCCACCAAAGAGTAGCATATGTAAATTGAGAAGGATCTTTTGGAGATCTATGGCACATTGAAGCGATTCAAAAGCATCCACCTCCGATCATCCCAATCTACAAATTGATGAACAATATCTTCTACAAAAACTTTTTGAATGAAATATAATGCTATTTGATTATTATTTGGTAATGATCTCTCAACTTGCAAAAAGCATCAAAGTAGAGTCTGTGCTAATCCTTTATGTTGTAAGTTAGAAATCTTTAAGGGTGCTATTTCTTTTGCTCTTCCTGTAACTCGAAAGAGAACATCACGAACAAAATGATTTGGACATAGCTTTTTACTTGTTTCATTGACAATGCTTCTCCATCTAATCACTTTGGCTCTAAATGTTAGTGGAATAAAAATTCTAATCTTGATTGTGCAAATTGAGCATTCTGCTCAGATAAAATCTTTTGAGATTCAGTATGATCAAGATCATTATTCACATCTGGCATTCTTGCCATTTTTTACTTTCAAATCTGCAAAACAAAAACACTAATTTTATCTCAGAAGAATTCATAACATTTAATCCATATAACTCAAATGAATCCACATAATTCAAATGATACCACTTCATTTAATCCACAAAATTCAAACGATACCACTTCATTTAATCCATATAGTTCAAATGAATCTATAACATAATCCATATAACTCATTTGATACCACTTCATTTAATCCACATAATTAAAATGATACCACTTCATTTAATCCACATAATTCAAATAAATCCACATCATTTTATCCAAATATTACAAATAAATCCACTTCATTTAATCCACTTAACTCAAATGATACCACTTCATTTACTCCATATAATTCAAATGAATCCACAATATTTAATTCACATATGTTAAATGAATCTACAACATTTAATCCACATAACTCAAATAATACCACTTCATTTAATCCACATAATTCAAATAAATCCACATCATTCACTCCACATATTACAAATGATACCACAACATTTGATCCACATAATTCAAATGAAACCATAACATTTACTCCACTTAATACAAATGAATCTATATCATTGTATCCAGATAGTTCAAATGAATACATATCATTTTCAATATGGTCTTAATCCATCCATCATGGATATCTTTAAGCCATATTGAGTTAGATGTGAGAATACTCTAAGTAGTTCATGTGCATCTACTCTTTTTGATACATCTTTCTCAAGAGCTAATTCTAAAGCATATTTGAACTCAAATCCCATTCTTACCAATGGGATAACTATTGAAATCTATATATTTCAAGAGTTGTAAAAGGAGTATTGAAACTGTAAATTTCTCTTGAATCTTATTAGAAGGGGGAGGACTAATGGATATACATTCAAGTGCAATCCACCAGTACTTTTGAATCCACTCATTTCTAGTTGATATTTCTAAATTAGTAGCTTCAAAACACATTTTTTTGTTGGTAAATATGTCGCTCTACTAGAATATCATAATCCGATATAAGCATGTTGATCTTTAAAATGCAACAAGATGTTTCCTAGATGGAGATCATTGTGGGATATATTGCAAGTGTGTAAAAATGATAGTGTTTGTAATAATCTGTTGATCAGCTTCCAAATGTTTGTCTTCACCGTTGTTATGTCTCCTTCTATGTCCTTCATACCTCTATTTTGTGGTACGTTTAGGTACTCCTTGATTCTTTCTAGCCACATTTCCAATGTACCACCATTCCAAAATTTGAAAATAAGGCATGGGATTTTGCTATGGTGCCTAGCTAATCCAAGTGGACTAATAATTTCACTGTGCATGATAGATAAAACTATGGCTTCATTCATGGCTTCATTCACTCGTGTTTGTATGTCAACACCATGTAATTTGAATAACTTGGCAACAAATACTTCATTGATGAATCTCGGGTGGGATATTTTGACTTTATGGATCATTCCATATTTTCCTTCCCCTACGAGAGCTGCATCTTCGAAAAGAATAGAGGAATATGGGAGCAAACAAAGATTGTTTGATGTTTGATCTCCCATATTCACATATGTATCTCTTGTATTTGGATCTACTGATGGTCTCACAAGGTTTTCAGTCGTATCCAATTTTAATCACTTTCCTCTCTTCATTGTCTGATAATGTAAATTGATAAATTTAATTTTATCGATGAATCCGGGCATTGTGGTGGTATCCACTACCAATGAATCTGCTACTTTGATGATCTTTCCAAAGATACATGTAAGTTATTTCGACATTTTCTCATCTACTACATGTGCTCCAACTGACACATTGCCAATTTATCTTCAATATTAATAAATGTTGTTCTAGATAATTGCATAATGAAATCTTTGTAATTAGATGTGTCCATGGCTACAGTGATTTGATCTTCTCTCATTCTATACATATAGAGCACACAAATTCTTCTAAAATTTTTTGCTCTTACTTGTTTATTTTACCTGCCATCTATGCAAAAATAAAAAAATAGACTATCAATAAGTGTATGGATAAATAAATCAATAGTATGTGTACACAAATGATAGACATATGGATAGTCAAATAAGTAGATTTATAATTAAATAGAAAGTGTAATTATAATCTTGAAGTGAATCTATGTAACTACTAAGAATGTAAGAGTTAAAGAATCAGACATTTATAATACTTCATATACGTTCACTATACTATGTATGAATCTTGTCACATGACTGTATATAACTATTCTAATAGTAAGAGTCAACGAATTAGACAATCACAATAGTTTCTATACACCTTGTGACCTACACTAAGTATTCTCATCGGAACCTAAGTGACTATTGTGCTAGTAAGAGTCAAAGAATCAGAAAATCAGAATAGTTTTTATACACCTTGTGACCTACACTAAGATTCTAATCAGAATCTAAGTGACTATTGTGAGAGTAACAGTCAAAGAATCGGACAATCACAATAGTTCCTATACACTCCCTATATTATTGAGAGAGTAGGATCGAGGTGGCGATTCAAACAATCTCAATAGTTCTATTGTTGAGTCCTATACTACTATGAGATTAAGAATCGATGTAGTGAGTCAGACGATCACAGTAGTGGCTTTTTTTTTTCATCAATGTATACAAGTAAGAAACGCTTTTGTGAGTCAAACATGTATACAATTGATGATTAAAACACACAAAACTAATTATATAAATAAAATTTAGGCATATCTAAGAGACATGTATGAGAATCATACAATATACATGATACAATGAACAAATAATAAAATAAACAATAAAAAAAATTTAAAATCAATACATGAATGATATAGTGAAGGAAGCTCTCTATGAAAGAAATGGTAGGATTAAAGCTCTCTAGAGTAGCAATGAAGCACGTGCGGAATGAGATTTTTGATCGAATGTAAATATATATGTATATATATATTTGCTAGAAATCACTTTTCGATCAAAAGTGCTTCTAATCGAAATGCTTTTTGATCGAAAGCGCTTTTAATGAAAATGCTTTTTGATCAAAATTTCTTTTGATCAAAATGCTCTTTGATCGAAAGCATTTCGATCAAAAAGAGCTAAACCACAACAATATAATAGATTCTTCCGATCAGTACAATGGACCAATTATATGCAGACCAGTACTGAACAATACAAATGGTGGAGAATTGCTTTAAGGAACAAAAAAATAACACTGACTCACACAGAATGACCACCAAGCCACACCCTTCACACTATAGTGCTATTAGCCCTCTATTGGAAAGCCCACGCTCTGTAATCACACTACAGAGTGACTTCCTACAGTAGGCTTGAAGCCACAAGTGCCAAGAGAGGACCTCTGTATGCACGTATACAAATGTGTATCTGAACCAAAGTCCCAAATGAACACAAATCCATTGCTTTTATAGGCTCCCATAGGCCAAGAGGGCCTTGTCGATTCCTCACGTCCACTGATCACGCGCCGGTTGATTACCCAAGTTTTGGGGGGTAGATCAAATATTCCCTTGATTTGAATTGGATCCCCAAAAATAGGCCATCGTGATGAATGGTTGGCGGCAATAGTCATTTCTTCTACTTTCACTTTCACCAATTATACTTTTACTAACACATTTGAATGTTTCTCCTCCTTGTTGATGTTGTATCTCGGTGTGTATCCTCCACTATTTAGAGATTTTGGCCTTCATTCCACTATTATCTCCTAGGGCGGGGTATGCCCTTGATAAACCCTCCCATTAAGCAAACTGCTTGTATTGAAGGGAGCTCTGGAGCTTAAAATCTTAGACTGAATTGAGGGCTACCCGTTGACCTATTGACCTTTCCACCGGAACCTCCACGAATGAGATTGGAGAGAGAGAGAGCGGTTCGTGAGGGGTTGAGGGTGGGTGGGAGGTGGTGTCCCACCATAGCAGGCATTTGTTGAGTCCACACCTTCAACGTCAGTGTTACCCTATTTCTCAAATAACTGTATAATCCAAGACTTTATAGACTTGCTTTTGTCAACCACAGTCTCACTTCCAACTTCCAACCTTCCAATTTGACTGGGTTTTATGTCATACTTGTGGAGAAGGGACTGAACCACAGTCAAGCTCATCGATATTACATCTTCAAGGTCTGTGCAGAAGGTCAACCGATCCTGACCAAGTCCAATGGTGTATTTATCCTTGAGAGAGAGAGGGAGAGAGAGGGAGAGAGAGAGGGGCGGTGTCTGAGGAGGGGAAGTGTGAGGGGGGCTGCAGGGTCTGAGGGGGGGGCTGCGGGTCTGAGGGGGGCGGGCCCTGCCTGCGGGGGCTGAGGGGAGGGGAGGTGTGAGGGGGGCTGCGGGGTCTGAGGGGGGGGCTGCGGGGTCTGAGGGGGCGGGGCTTGCGGGGGCTGAGGGGAGGGGAGGTGTGAGGGGGGCTACGGGGTTTGAGGGGGGCTGCGGGGTCTGAGGGGGCGGGGCTTGCGGGGGCTGAGGGGAGGGGAGGTGTGAGGGGGGCTGCGGGGTGGGGCGGGGGGTGCGGGGGAGAGGTGGTGGGGGAGGAGGGAGAAGGGAGGGGGAAGAGAGAGGGAGGGAGAGAGAGAGAGAGAGAGAGAGAGAGAGAGAGAGAGAGAGAGAGAGAGAGAGAGAGAGAGAGAGAGAGAGAGAGAGAGAGAGAGAGAGAGAGAGAGAGAGAGAGAGAGAGAGAGAGAGAGAGAGAGAGAGAGAGAGAGAGAGAGAGAGAGAGAGAGAGAGAGAGAGAGAGAGAGAGAGAGAGAGAGAGAGAGAGAGAGAGAGAGAGAGAGAGAGAGAGAGAGAGAGAGAGAGAGAGAGAGAGAGAGAGAGAGAGAGAGAGAGAGAGAGAGAGAGAGAGAGAGAGAGAGAGAGAGAGAGAGAGAGAGAGAGAGAGAGAGAGAGAGAGAGGGAGGGAGGGAGGGAGGGAGGGAGGGAGGGAGGGAGGGAGGGAGGGAGGGAGGGAGGGAGGGGGAGGGAGGGAGAGGGAGGGAGGGAGGGAGGGGGAGGGAGGGAGGGAGGGAGGGAGGGAGGGAGGGAGGGAGGGAGGGAGGGAGGGAGGGAGGGAGGGAGGGAGGGAGGGAGGGAGAGAGGGAGGGAGGGAGGGAGGGAGGGAGGGAGGGAGGGAGGGAGGGAGGGAGGGAGGGAGGGAGGGAGGGAGGGAGGGAGGGAGGGAGGGAGGGAGGGAGGGAGGGAGGGAGGGAGGGAGGGAGGGAGGGAGGGAGGGAGGGAGGGAGGGAGGGAGGGAGGGAGGGAGGGAGGGAGGGAGGGAGGGAGGGAGGGAGGGAGGGAGGGAGGGAGGGAGGGAGGGAGAGAGAGAGAGAGAGAGAGAGAGAGAGAGAGAGAGAGAGAGAGAGAGAGAGAGAGAGAGAGAGAGAGAGAGAGAGAGAGAGAGAGAGAGAGAGAGGGAGAGAGATAGGCGAGGGAGGGGAGAGAGAGAGAGAGAGAGAGAGAGAGAGAGAGAGAGAGAGAGAGAGAGAGAGAGAGAGAGAGAGAGAGAGAGAGAGAGAGAGAGAGAGAGAGAGAGAGAGAGAGAGAGAGAGAGAGAGAGAGAGAGAGAGAGAGAGAGAGAGAGAGAGAGGGAGGGAGAGAGATCGGCGAGGGAGGAGAGAGAGAGAGAGAGAGAGAGAGAGAGAGAGAGAGAGAGAGAGAGAGAGAGAGAGAGAGAGAGAGAGAGAGAGAGAGAGAGAGAGAGAGAGAGAGAGAGAGAGAGAGGGAAAGAGAGAGAGAGAGAGAGAGGGGTAGGCCGAGAGAGAGAGAGAGGGAGGAAGAAGAAGGAGAGGAAAAGAGGGATGCTACAGACCCCCACATCAGGATTTTGCACTGCCTCGGTGCAATTTCCTTCTCATCCGCTTATTGAATAAACGAAATAACTGCCAAAACTTGAATGACACGCGGTATATACAGTGGTCGAAATCCTTCCAAGTTGACTTAGTTTAGGTACTTCTTCACCCTGGAGATATTAACCAGGGGAATCCTTTTACCCTGCAAATCCTCCAAATACACCGCCATGTGGTAATACCTTGATCACCTTATAAGGTCCTATCCATCTGGGTGCCAATTTAGTTGAAATTGCTGGGACTTGATGCACTAAAACCATGGATCCTTCCTAAACTTCATTGGATCTCAGATACCTGTCATGCAATCTCTTGCGCTCTTCTTGTGTTACTTGAAGTTTCTGCATTGCTCCTTCTCTGTATTCTTCTAATGCCACCAATCTCTAAATGGGGGGTTCAATTCCAATGGTTTTGATTCCTATTTCTTTTCTGATAATGAACTTGAATGGTGCCAATGCCTCTTTCCCATATACTAAACGAAATGGAGTCTCGCCTGTGGTTCCCCTCTTCGTGGTTCTGAAAGCCCAAATTGCACCGATCAATGCTTGTGGCCAGAAGCTTTGATGATCAAAAGATAATTTGCGAAGCAATCCAATCAAAATCTTATTGGAACTCTCCGCTTGGCCATTTGCCCTTGGATAGTAGGCACAAGATTTTTTATGGAAGATTTTGTACCTGTCAAATATAAATTGGAGCAATTGATTTATAAAATGTGTGCCTCTATCACTAGTGATTTTCAGTGGGCAACCAAATCTTGAGAAAATACGTTTATACAAGAACTTAGCTACTGTTAAAGCCGTGCAGTCCACAGTAGCTTTAGCCTCTATCCATTTAGTGGCATAACATGTGGCCATCAATATATACTTTTTACCCCCTGGTTGACCAGTTGGACTAATTGGTCCTATGAAATCAAGACCCCATCGTTCAAATGGGAGCCATCCTGTAGATATCACTAATGGTTGGAAATTCAATCTGGTTGGCGTAGGAGCACACCTCTGGCAGATATGGCATTCTTTAGCAAACTTGATTGCATCCTTGTAAATATGAGGCCACCATAGTCCCTTGTGGATGATTCTGCGAGCCAATTCTTCCCCCTTTAGATGCCCTTCACTGTGTGCTGCCTCTAGCAAAAGATTTACCTCCTCTGGATAGACACACCTTCTCAAGATATCATCCTGACAGTATTCATATAAATTTCCATTTATAAGAGAATATGCTTTGGTTTTCAGGAGCAATCTTCTCTTTTCTACATGTGTCAAGTGTTCTGGGATCTTTCCAGTAGTGAGAACATGGAGAATTTCATCATACCAACCTGTCCGAATTGCTACTAGGAAAAGATTGCTATCCACCAGTTCATCATTAATACTTGTTGCTTTTTCGCTCATTGCCGTCCTGGACACTTGATCTGCCATGTAGTGCTCTTTTCCTGGCTTAATATGAATATCAAAATTAAATTCTTGAAATAGGAGTAACCATCTCCAAATCCTTCCAGCTACTCTAGGTTTGTTTATCAAGTACTTCAAGGGTTGATGATAATATATAACTATAAAATGTACACCAAGAAGGTAATGCCGAAACTTTTGAAGAGCAAATACAATAGCCAAGCCTTCCCTTTCGTTTGTACTGTAGTTCCTTTCTGCTTGGGTGAGTAGTCTGCTGGCATAGGAAATAGGTCTATCAACCTTATGTGATGATGGTTGAGCTAGAACTGCACCAACAGCATGAAGACTAGCATCTGTATGCACATGAAATTCTAATGACCAATTAGGAACACTTAAAAATGGAGCAGTACATAGCCTCAATTTTAGTTCACAAAATGCTTTATCGGCTTCAATACTCCATGAGAAAGGGACCTTTTTACTAGTAAGCCTTGACAAGGGCTTAGCTATTTCTGAATACATCCGAATGAATCTTCTGTGATATCCTGCGTGGCCCAAGAAACTTTGCACTTCCTTTGGGCTTTGTGGAATTGGCATGGAAAGAATGGCCGTAACCTTTGCGGGGTCAACAGGTATACCTTCAGCAGATACTTTGTGACCAAGAAGAGTACCCTTGGTGACCAAAAAGTGACATTTATCGGGATTCAATTTCAAACCTGTTTTGAGACATTGCTAAAAAATTTCTTTTAGATTTTCCAAATGATCATGGAAATCTTGAACTGCTGCTCTTTTATCTGTACCTGAAAATACTGAAAAGTCATCCATGAAAATGCGTAGAAAGGTTTTTAACCATTTTCCCAATATCAGATACATCGTTCTATTAAATGAAGCTGGTGCATTCTTCAAACCAAAAGCCATGCGAGTATAGACATAAGTGCCCCAGGGAGTAACAAAGGCTGTTTTGTCCCTATCCTTAGGATGGATCACTATCTGATTGTAGCCATTAAAACCATCCAAGAAACTATACAAAGTGTGACCAGCTACTTCCTCAAGTACTTGCTCTGTAAAGGGCTGAGGAAATCCATCTTGAACAGTCACTTTATTCAAGGCACGAAAATCAACACATACTCTTATTTTTCCACTACTTTTCTTGGGCACAATAACCATAGAAGAAAGCCACCTAGAATGTTCTACTGGAACGATTATACCTGCTTCTTCTAGTTTTGTAATTTCCACTTTTACTGCCTCTGCATACTTCGGATTGAGTCGATATAGTCTACTTCTCGCAGGCGCGGCTCCCTCAACTAAGGGTATCCGATGTAACCCAAGCTCTTCTGGTATCCCTGTTAGATCCTTGTAGGACCATGCAAAGACACTTTTGTAAGCAAAAAGCAGAGAAGTTACCTTCTGTAGTAAAGGAGGATAATGCCACAACCAAGAAGCTAAATGGACTACTTGAGGGTTCTCTTCATCACCTAGATTTACTTCTTGAACCAGTGTTTCAAGACTATTCTTGTTAGAGAAATCATCTCCACTGTATGCAGGAGTGGACTTTACCTTATATTCTACAATATGTTCTCTGGTCCATCCTTCAAGTATATCCGTAAAAGGAAGATCTTCTCTGCACTCAGGCTCATAACCTTCCTGTTCTGAAACCTCTATAGTTGTTGTCCCTTCAACATTCGTAATCTCCTGCAAGCTCTCATTCTTCAACTCCTTGTGAATCTCATGGCCTTTTCCTGCAACTCCTTCATCTGCAACTTCTTCCTCTATTTCATTGATTTCCACCGTGCAACATTCTGCACTTTCCATCATCCAATTCAATAATGTATCTTCTTCTTGGGGTAGAGAGGGCATTACCTGAGTGTCCACAGTATACCCAATAGTTTTCCCTGAGTCGAATCCTTCTTCCAAATGTAGTTGCAGTTGGCTATTGGTGCTTGTTGAAATCCATAGTTTGTTTTTCCCCCAATCTTGCAAAGCTTTTGCTTGCCTCAGCCAAGGTCTCCCCAGGAGTAAAGGATAGGAAGTCTCCTGTGGAAGTGCAATAACAACAAAATCTAGAACAAAGTGGCAACCCTGTACTATCATCAGTACCTTTTCAATAATGCCAAGAGGCACAACCCGATGTTGATCTGCTAGTGTAACTGCGAATGGCGCCATCTTGGTGGGGTTCAACTTCAGTTTCTTCATGGTGAAGTCCGGCATCAAATTGATACCAGAGCCTCCATCTATGATTACACATGTGAGAGCTTCATTCTTTATACAAACAGATAGTCTTGAGCTTTGGTAGCCTGCCAAGGGTGCAGGGGGAAAATCAACCATGAAACCATCTATACTGGGCGATTGGACCAAGTGAGCAGAGTGTATAATCTTCAATAAGTCACTTCTTATTTTTGAATCCATTCTGATAAGTTCGTACAAACTAATCTTGTGATGAATACCTTTCAATATCTGTTCAATGTTTACCTCATGAGTGTCTTCTTGCAGAGTTGTTGGTTGGCCCCTCAAAGAAGTAGCCATCCTTTCATAAGCTCCTTCAATTTCTTCTTGGCCCTTCCACCCAGACTTCTTTTCCTCCTCTTTATCTTGGACTCCCTCTTGTTCTTCTCTATGGGTTGTTGCCGCTTGTCTGGCTCTAGTCATCATGGGCATTGAAGAAGATGAAACAGCATAAGACTGAGTGGTCCTACCTTCTTCTTGTGGAGAGACTGCAATCATGTGGATTGGAGCTGGACGGATTCTTGGGAAATCTTTGGTGTAGTGATCCTTAGCCTCGGGACAATGCTGACAAGGAGGTGCATCTTCTAGAAGGGAACACCTGTTTTGCATATGGCCATACTCACCACAACGGTAGCACATCAATGGTCTATTATATCTAGGCTTTGTCGTACGATGTTCCTCTCTATTAGGTGCATTTGAAGTACTAGCATAACATGAATCCAAAGCTTGAGGGTTACTTCGTTGCTGTGTACCCTTGAGGTAGTAACAATCTCTAGCTTCATGACCATCCTTTCCACAAAATTGACAGCTTACCTTGTTAGGGCAATTAGCGTTGGAATGTCCATTGTTATTACAGATTGTGCACCAATCTGCTTCCTTATATCTTGAGTGGTCCGCAAATCTTCTAACTCACGGCGAAGTTGGGCTACTTCATCATCAGTGCGACGTAGTGGTGGAAAGGCCTTCTCTTCTTGTTGATTTTGTTGCATTTTCAATGCCTCCAGTTCCTTCCTCAGTTGCCCAATAGGATCCAGTTCTGCAGCATAATTCGATTGTGTATCCCCTTCAAAATGTTGCCTAGCTTCTTCAATGCATGATGCAGCGGCAACAAAATCATTGAGGGTTGCATCCAATCTAAGAGATTCACGTAACTTCTACTGAGATGACCTGGGTAGAGCTTTTTCTATCCATTTTTTAACCAAGAAGTCACCTGGAGCATGTGGCAGACGTGCAACAAGTGCTTTTGTTCTAGTGTGAAGTTCATGAAAGGATTCACTTGATCTTAGCTTTAGATTCTCTAGCTGATCTAGAGCTCTTTCTGAGGAATCACTTGGTCGGAATGTCTGTGAGAACGCCGCCTTCAGAGCCTCCCATGTAGCGAAATGGCCATCTGCATATTGAATATACCATTTATCTGCAAGACCCTCCAATGTGGATGGAAAGAGTACCAGCATTGCATCCTCTCTATTCTGCAGACCTCGTCCACGGCATAAAGAGATGAATCTCCTCACATGATCATCAGCATCTTCATAAGCTTGTCCCTTGAAGGCAGGGAATTTGATGTTGAGTCTGGCGAGTAAATGAGAAAGATCCTCCATTTGTATTGGTGTTTCTTCTGACGTATCTGAGGAGAAGTCTAAGGTTCTTCTATGCTTTTCCTTTGACAATGGTGTCGCACCCAGATCAATAGATAAATTCAAGGAGGGCAGAGGGGAGGTAGATTCACTAGTCGTGGTTATGGCTAACTTGTTAAGGCTCCTCCAAACACGAAGAGACTCCTTATCTGCTCGCGTATGGGTCATGTACCTACTTGCAAATGCAATAGATCAAAAATACTGAATAAGGGACTAGTTACTATGCTCAGGGCCTCTCACAGGAATGCAAGTGTCCCACCGTGCGTGCCAAACTGTAGAGGAGGTACTGGGCTATCTACTTTTAACATGAGCAAGCAGTAAGCTCTCCAGTACTTCAACTACTCAAGGGGGGTTCTCTTTAGGGAAGTATACCCTTTAACAATTCTGTGAGCAGGCAAAGGTCAATGATTGCGCAGAGTCATGGATACTCAAGAAAATATGAATGACAAAATGACCATAAAGGGAGACCATCCACTCCTTAGTTTAAATCAGATGATTACAAGATAAGTCAAAGTGATGTTCAATAGATCATGCTCAGGGCTAACATGCAACTCCAGAGCTAAACCACAACAATATAATAGATTCTTCCGATCAGTACAATGGACCAATTATATGTAGACCAGTACTGAACAATACAAATGGTGGAGAATTGCTTTAAGGAACAAAAAAATAACACTGACTCACACAGAATGACCACCAAGCCACACCCTTCACACTATAGTGCTATTAGCCCTCTACTGGAAAGCCCACGCTCTGTAATCA
>CM035409.1:139019969-139022469 GCA_020310875.1 Ceratopteris richardii | reverse complement strand
CAACATTTGTGGATTGTCCAATCATACCACAGATGAATGCTACAAGAACTACAAGAATCAGAGAGGAAGAGGCTACTCAAGAGGTGGATACTCTCAAGGGAGAGGCAGATTCAACCAACACCAAGGCTACAATGGATACAACAATCAATACAACAACAACTACAACCACAACCACAATGGTAATTACCAAGGTGGATTCAGAAATAGAAGAGATTACAACAATTACACAGAGGAGCAAGATGACTCCCTATTGATCATGAATATGACCTCCAAGGCAGGTACAAATGATGATCATTTATTTTATATTGACTCAGGATGTTCTAACCATGTAGCTGGCAATGTGGCATTACTTTCTGATTTGGAAGAACTCAAGGGCAAACATCAGGTACAAACAGGTGATGATACTAAACATTCTGTTGTTAAGATTGGAAATGTGAAGACATGTGATGGAAACCAGAACCTATTGAGCAGGGTACTCTATGTACCAACCATCACCAAGAATCTAATGAGTGTAGGTCAGATTGTGGAGAAAGGTTTGCAGGTCAGATTCACACAACATGGAGCATATGTGGAGGACCCAAGACATGGATTCAAAAGGATAGCCAAGGGAGAAAAATCAGGTAGATTGTTTACTTTTGAGCTAGAACACACCAAGAACATTGCTTTGTATAATTACAAGGATCAAACACTTTCAGAGTTAGAAATATGGCACAAGAGGTTAGGTCACATAGGTGAAAGAACCCTAAAGCAAATGTGTAGGGATCAATGTGTGCTTGGGATACCTAATGTATCCAAGCAACACATGATTTACAAATGTGGAGCATGTCAGTTTGGTAAGTCTCACAGATTGCCCTATTCAAGGAAAGGTTTCATGCATGAAGACTACCTAGACTTGGTGCACACAGATGTTTGGGGACCTAGCAAGGACCCTTCCATTTCAGGTTCAAGATATTATGTGTCCTTCATTGATGACTATAGCAGGTGGACCATTTTATACTTTATGAAACATAAAGATGAAGTGTTTAATTGTTTCAAGAGGTATCTTGCACTTGTTGAAAATCAAACAGGAAGAAGCTTGAAGAGGCTAAGGTCAGATGGTGGAGGAGAATACTTCTCCAATGAGTTTGAAGATTTCTTGCAGGAAAGAGGCATCAAAAGGGAGATTACTACAAGGTACTCACCTGAACAAAATGGGGTAGCTGAAAGAAGGAATAGACTCATAGTAGAAACAGCTAGGTCTATGCTTAATGAAAAGAAGTTGCCAAACTATCTTTGGGCAGAGAGTGTATCCACTGCCACCTATCTCATAAACAGGTTGCCATCCAAATCACTTGATGGCATGACACCATATGAAGCTTGGCATGGTAAGAGACCTTCTCTGGATCATTGCAAAATCTTTGGTTGTGTAGCATATGCGCATATTCCCTCACAGGTAAGGGGAAAGCTAGACCCCAAAGCTGAAAAATGTATTTTCATTGGTTATGATTTGAACCAAAAGGGATACAGATTTTACAACCCAACAAACAAAGGCTTCAAGGTAAACAGAGATGTCATCTTTGATGAGAATGACTCATGGTATGAGAATGAGTGCAGGAAAGTTAGTCTACCCTATGATATGGAAGAAGACTTCCCAAGGCTAACCAAGGAGGAACCAATTCAGAAAGAAGATTCAAGCTCAGATGATGATGATACAATAAATCTTGAGGAATTCAAGGCTTGGAAGTCCAAAGGGAAGATGAAGATGAAAAAGCTAGAGGATATACCAGAATCCTCAACTCAAGCAATTAGAAGATCTCAGAGAGAAAGCAAAAGACCAATCAGATTTGGGTATGACACATCACTTGTAACTAAACATTCTGTATATCTTGCAAAGGATTTGTTGAATGAAGAACCAGGTACCTATGAAGAAGCTATCACCAAACCAGAGTGGAAAGAAGCTATGGATGAAGAGATGGAAGCTCTCAAGGAGAGTGATACTTGGGACTTGGTACCCAAGAAGGACTCCATGAAGGTGATAGGATCCAGATGGATCTACAAGCTAAAGAGGAATTCAGATGGAACAATAAACAGGTACAAAGCTAGGTTGGTAGCCAAGGGTTTTGCACAAACCCAAGGCATTGATTATGAGGAGACATTTTCTCCTGTGGCTAAGATGCCAACTATCAGAATATTAGTGAGTGTAGCTGCATCCAAAAATTGGAACATGTACCAATTAGATGTCAAGAATGCTTTCTTGAATGGATGGATATCTGAAGAAGTCTACATGTCACAACCACCTGGCTATGAAGATCCAAAAAAGGTAAATTATGTTTGTAAATTGAAGAAGGCTCTATATGGATTGAAGCACGCACCTAGAGCATGGAATTACAAGTTGACAACCTATCTCCAAGACCAAGGATTTGTGATGAGTAAAGCTGATACTTCTCTATTCATAAAGAGAAGTAGTAAAGAGGTAATCTACTTGTGTGTTTATGTTGATGACATCATTATTACAGGCAAT
>CM035409.1:138967469-139007469 GCA_020310875.1 Ceratopteris richardii | reverse complement strand
TGTTGCCGAGGTTGGTTCTTTTGTTGTGCGCTGCTTTATTTCAGCATTATAATCCGCCATTAAGAATGGAACATACAAATCATCGGACATGCCAATCCACCGATGATGGGAGAGGTTTCTGAAGTAATCCGATTTAATGATGACTTCTTCCAATCGAGACATAGACTGTATGTGTACTGCCACTCTCTCATCATGGGTTGCACCAACCTTCTCTAGCTTTTGCATCCATTCAGGAGCTTCGATCTCAATTGTGTCCATTCCTTCCTCTATTTGCTTACCCCCTGGTGCAGGCATGGGTACGTATGGGTCTTCAAAAATCTCCTCAACTTCAATTGGAACTAAGTCCTCAGGTTCCGACTCCACAAGGGGAGAGGGTTGACGCTCATATTAAAAGACTTTATTTTGTAGTTCTGCCAGTTGTGCTCTGAGTTCTGCAACTTCTTCAGATGTGTCTGCTGTGGCTAGGACTTCTTTTGGTGACTCTTGCTGAGCTGCCAGTTGCTTTAGTAGGTCATCCCTCTCTTTTTCTAAGGCTACATGGGCTTCCAGGAGATCGGCGTGTGTTTCCAATACGATTTGCATATTTTCAGATGGGATGGCCTTGAAATTCTCTGGGTCGATTTCCTCCAGTGAACCCTCCATTGCTGCTTCCAGGTTTTCTTTGTTCTATTTCTCTAGTCGTTTATTTTCTTCGAGTGCTGCGGACATGTGCTTTCGTAGTAAGTCGAGGTTGCGTCGAAGCTTGAGATTTTTCGTTATCTGGGCGTGTAGCATATCATCGAGTTATTTTTTTCCTCGGTATCTAGCTGGGGTGGATTGGCTATTAATTGATCATGTTGTGCCTGTAAGGTATTAAATTACTGTTGTAATAGCCTCTTCTCCTTCTCTAAATTAAGGAATCTTTCTCGTAGCATTTCATGGTTTCTGAACAGGCTCGTATGCTGAGCATCTAGGTGCTGGTAATGCTCTTGTAGTTGAGACATACACTGGTACAAAGTATTAAATACATTATTAACAAGAGTGGATGCGGGGAAGGTGTTGAATGTAGGAGGGTAGGGAAAAGGGAAAGGGAGTGTGTATGTTGTGCTTGAGAAGGGTGAAGTGGGTGGTGGGGGAATGGGAGATTGTGGGAATATGGGGGGAGGTAGAGGTGCAGAAGTGGGTGATATGTCCATGAAGTCATATGTGGATGCGGTCGTGGGAGTGATGGTGTACATGGGAATTTTCGGTGTGGTGATGGTCGTGAAGGTGTTAAGTGGTGTGTGCAGTTGTGAATATGAACCACCAATAAGTGTGATAGGGGGAATGGGGTTTTCAGTGGCGACAGTCAGAATTACAGTGTCAGTGGTGGCATTTACAATAGGGGTGGTGATAGGTTGTGCAGATTGTGAGGGTTGGCTCACAGTGTGTGCTTCGGTTTGGGAAGTGGACTCTGAGGCTGTGACAGTGGTGGTGACACTGGTGGTAGGAGGTGAAGGTGGTGGAGTTGGAGGGGAGGGTGGTAAAGGGGGTGATGGGGGTGCACTTGAGGTATGGGCTTCATCAGTGTGATGAATGGTATGGGTTGTGCCCGTGGTGGTGGATGTGGTGCCCTGTGGTTCTGATACCAAGACATTCATTTATTTCCCTGGTCTAGGGGGGCGTCTGCCGTATCTTTGCTCTGATCTTTGTGAGTGTGCGAGAGCGATATGCACTGTCTCAGGTACCCCCAATGCATCAGCAATCATGTCAAGGGTTTCCCTGTATTGCTCATCCACACCTTCATCTTCCAAGATCTGGTTCATTAGGGCCTTTCTTGCTAAAGGAATAGTTTGTGTTGTTCTTGAACTCGGTTGATGGTATCATACAGTCTTTTCAATTGCTTCGTATAAGCAGGGTCACCTTCAAGTTTTGGTACAACTTCTTGCTCATATTCATGCTCTTCTTCGTGGGATAGTCCTTCTTGTTCATCCTCTTGTTCCTCTTTTGCAGTCTCCTCTTCATCTTCATCTACTTCGACAACTTCTGGTTGGATTGGATGGGGTTGGTCCGTGACTGTCTGTTGCCCGCTTCCTTGCTCTGCCTCAACTTCCAAATTAGTGGCATTAATTATTTTGGGTACCTCCTCATCAGTTAGATCTTCCAGTGTAAAGCCATGAGGGAACTCTAAGTCAGTGGGTATAGGTGGAAACACCAGATTTGGCCCTTTTGCACTGTTCCTCGGTAGTCTGATGATAAAGGGCTGCACGCATCTTGGAAGTCGTGGATTTGTGTCCAGTGTCAGTGTAGCACCTCGGGCTTGTGCATAGGGCATCTGAACTGCTCCCCTCATTTTCTTGGATGGAGGCCCTGCCGCTGATAGTCTTCATTGGAATTCTTGCACCCTAGTCCAAACAATTGCCCTTTGAATTGGCACATCATATGCCAAGCATCGGTAAACAATCCTTGTGAGAGCACAACATCCATACAGTACTGACTTCAGCTTCTTGTACCATTGTTGATGTGCCAAGTGTATTTGGTCAATGATCCAATGAGGCATGTTGATTATCAGATTGAAAGCGTCTGCTAAGTATAAATTAAACCAAATCCTCTTGGGTGGCATTGTGAATCTTTCTTGAGCAGGGAACGCAAAGTGTTGCATGCACATTCGGAGGTGAATGGCAATAGTTGGTGTCATTGCCACCATATCCTTCAGTTTAGTCAAGTTTCTGTTCTTCATGTTGTCTGGGATCATTGACTCTTTCTATGTGGGGATGTGCATACCCTTCATATCTAGAGCTTTCCTTACCAAATTATTCATCAATTTGAAGCGCTTCAATTCATTACCTCTTGTAAGAGACGGTAGTACAAAGGTGCTGTAGCCCTTTTTCTCTTTACTGGGAGTGAGGGTGCTAATAAAGTATGAACATCGTAGAAAGTCTGGCTTGAGTAACTGCGCTTTGAAGTAATCATATAGGCCAGCCTTCTTCCATATTGGTTTCAACCCTTCATTGTTTTGAAGCCTCTCAAACTCTCTGGTAAAGAAATGATACCGACCCCAACGTCCGTTGAACTCTATTTCTGCCTCCCACAAATAAGTGCCCTCTCCAAGAGGTCCTACCACATCACTGAACCAATGCGAGTTTTTGCTTACTGGTGATGGGTGCCCCTGGGGAGGATTCTGAACAAGTATGGCATGTAATGCTCTCAATGCCAATGGTCTTTCCTTCAACTCCTCCTCAATGGGGAGACTTTCAATGTCCACAATCTGAGGGCTGGTGCCTGCCTGGGAGCTAGTTCCTGCAGCCTCAGCCATATTGAAGGGACTGGTCACCGGTCCTGTGAGAATATACAAATGAATGTTAACATTGCAAATGGACACCAAGTGGTCATGTGTCTCCGTTACAACATTAACATGAGTTTTTAGTTATCAGTTAGTTAGTTAGTGAGTGCTCGATGATTGTGGATGTAGTTAGTGGATGAATTGTCCTAAGAGCTAAATGGAAAGATGCAGTGTGAGAATGATGCAGTTAATAGGTGGGGGTGTATTTACAAATGGGGTCGGGGGGTTTATTACAAGCTTCAGGTTGCCAATCATAGTGAATGGCTTTTGGTTTTGTGGAGACTCTGGAGGGCTTGTCTACTTGGAAATGAGGCTTTTTAGGGACCCATTTATAAGTGATTCTGCTCGTGCTAATGGGCGAAGATGTGTTTGTGCATGTTAAATAGGAGTGGGTGTCAGTTGTTCGAGTGAATGAACCATGTTGTACAAGGTGTGGTCTCTGTGTAGCTATTTGAGCCCGCAAGCAAGCCTTAGGCACCCAAATTTGTCTTGATTGTGGGTCAACCTTCATCAACTTCTTGGGTACCTAGATAGACTTTACTTTCGTAAGAGAATTTTTGAAACACTTCTTATTAATGTCCTGTAATTGATCACTAATATGAAGTTGAGCCACTGGTTGTGACTTGACCGCGCCACGATGCTCGCCTTTCCGCACCCACATTTGTTTTGGTGGTTGGGACACCTTGCTTCGTACTTTCTTTTGGCCTCGAGCATAGGTAGTCTGCTTCTTCTGTATTTGATCTGCCTTTGGTTGCCATATCCCTATGGCCTTTGGAAAAGAAGGGAGTTCTGTTGTATCCTTGACTTCTTTATTGAGACAATCATCCCTCTGCATCACATAGTTTTGGACAAAAATAGCATGGTCATCTTCATGTGTACTCCTGGAAGGACCAAGAGTGTGTGCCTTTCCTATTTCCTTGAGTGTTTCATTTTCCAGCTCAATTGTAATGCAATTCTGATTCACCCAAACCTGAAGAAGTCCACTTCTTAGATTTAGGTTGACTGCATGTTCGTAAATCCAGTCTTGACCCAAGACCAGAGGCTCAGTGAGATCCTTGTCTTGACACACTAGCACTTTAACTGTCGTTAGCACATCTTGAAGGTAGAGGGGAAGTTCCACCTCGCCCATGCAAGGGGTTTCCACACCTCCCAATCCTATGAGATAGGCTTCTATAGGACTGACACTTAAGTTCAACTCTTGACAGTATGAAAGTTTAACAGCACTAGTGGCTGCACCTAAGTCAATCAAGACCCGTATAGTCCTTGCACTCTTTCCTTGTCCTATCTCTAAGGTTACAAAAGGACGTCGATCAATTATTCTATGGGAGCTAATACCTGAAACTTCACACATAGCCATGTGATATCCCTGAGCTGCATAGGCATCTGTCATAGGCTGATCTCAACCCTGCCTTCTCAACTTCATCCTTTGGATGCGTTTCGATGCTTCTGCTTGTGCCTCTTCTCGAATTCGTTTTTCTTCTTCCTTGTGTTTCTTGGCAATGTTGAGTCGATTTAGCATCTCTTCAGTCAGGGGTTCTTGATATAACTTGACTCTTCATCCGCTTATGTAGCTAGGGATAACATCGCCTTCTAAAGTGGCTAGTTGTACTGCTCCACTAGTTGAAATCCTATTTATGATCATAGGTCCATAACCATGCTTCTCTAATTTTCTCGCATGTTGCTTCAACGTGTAGACTAAAACTAGGTCTCCTGCTTTCAAGCTCTTATCCTTCACATGTGCATCAAAATATGTTTTTTGTCTTTTTTTAGTTGCATATATTCCTGCTGCCGCTCTTAGTCTTGTTTCACCTAGTCTTTCCAGATCAAAAATCCTCGAAGAGACTTCATGACCCGTCCACTCATGCTCCTGTGCTACTTTCAATGTAGGTATCAAGAAGTCCAATGGTAGCACTGTATTTTGACCGAATACCATCTGAAAGGGTGTGGCTTGGAGTATCGTTTTATAGGCAACTCGGTATGCCCAAACAGCATGGTGTAGTTGTTTGTCCCAATCAGAGCGTTTATTATTCACTAATTTGGTCAGCACATTACATAGGATCTTATTTGTGCTCTCTGCTTGCCCGTTAGCTTGTGGGTGATAGGGGCCAGACTTCTTGTGTATAACCAAGAATTCTTGGAGCAGATTTTCAATAACTTCATTCAAGAAGTGAGTCCCCCTATCACTTACTAGCTCTATAGGTAGCCTGTATCTAGTGAAGACATTCTCAAATAAGAACTTAGCGGTCCTCTGAGCATCATTCTTTGTTGTAGCCTTTACCTCTACCCACTTGGTGAGATAATCTGTGGCCACTATGATGTATTCAGCATGTGAACCTTTAGCTGGGGGGTTAATAGGACCGACAAAGTCTATTCCCCACTTAGAGAATGCATGTCCACCCATCATAGGTTTCAAAGGCATCTCATCTTTGCGTATAAGATATTGTGTTCGCTGACAGACATCACACCTCTTCACATAGGTATGTGCATCCATGTGAAGGGTCGGCCACCAAAGACCTGCAAATAGTATTGCCTTGATCACCCGATCAGGTCCAAAATGTCCTCCTGCTACACCTTGGTGAGCAGTCTCCAAGATCTTAAGATATTCACTTTCATGGACACATAATCTAAGGTAACCATCTTTACCATGCTTGTATAGATTATCACCAATAAGTGATTAGTCTAGGGCTTCTTGTTCTAAACTTCTTTGCCTCGTTAGGGTCATATCTTGAGGGAATGTTTTCGTTCTCAAGAAGGCTACTAGTGGTTCACTCCAATCTGGCACTATGGACACTTGATAAAGAGTGGCATGCTCCATGGGTGGTTTAGTGCAACAGATCGGGCATTCCTTGCACAATTTATGGACACCAGCTTCCATAGTCGGCCAATGCACTTTGAGTCTCCTTAGTGTCTGTAGGGTTCGTTGCTTTGAGTAGTGTTGCTCTAATGCACCTACATGTGCTGATTGCAACCATTTTGCATACTCATCCTCTTCCACACAACAAGCTAGGATCCCTTGATCTGTATGCTTGTACATACTTCCTGCCATGATCTCGTATTTTTGGGCTTTTACTATCTCCCTATCTTGAGTGTTTACTACTGGATGTTTAGGCTCGTATGTCAATACTGGCACTAGTGCCTTAGCCCACTGAGGTACAACTTCCAAATTAAACAAGTAAGCATCAGGAAGGTCATCCGATACTCCTTGTGGGGCTTCTCCAGATGTGAGCCTAGAGAGATGATCTGCTCTCAAGTAAGTCTTTCCTTTCATCACCACAACCTCAAAGTTGTATTCCATTAGCAAGAGGAACCATCTCACCAATTTATCTGTATTGCATGGCTTGTTTACTAAGTATAGTAGTGCCTGATGATCAGTAAAAAATTTAAACTTATTTGCAAGCAAGTAATGTCCAAACTTTTTGACTGCATATACCATGCCTAAGCCTTCTTGTTCGGTGGTGGCATAGTTCTGTTCAGCTGCATTTAATTGTCTACTAGCATGGGCAATTGGAAGATCCATATTACCTTCACCAGTAGGTTGTGCTAGCACACATCCAATGGCATAATTGGATGCATCCACATGCACATGGAAGGGCTTATTCCAATCTGGTGTAGTCAAGATTGGTGCTGAGCACAATCACCATTTAAGCTCATTGAAAGAGTTCTCACATTCATCAGTCCACTCAAAGTTTGTCAAAAGTCCGTACAGAGGCTTTGCAATGATGGCATACATGTGTATGAAACGTCGGTAATAGCTACAATGCCCCATGAAAGCTTGCACTTCCTTGACATTCTTTGGCCTAGGTAGTTTTGCAATAGCCCTCACTTTCTCTTTGTCAGTGGAGATGCCGTTCTTTGACACTATGTGTCCTAAAATCTTGCCTTGCATGACCATGAAAATGCACTTTTCTAGGTTCAAGCAGACTTGGTATTCTCTACATTTGTCAAAGATTTGTCTGAGTTGGTATATGTGTATGTCTAATGTTGGAATGAGCACAAAGATCATCAACATAGACTTCCAAATTCTTCCTCAAGTATTGTTGGTGCATTTTGCCCAAGCCTACATGCTTGATATGCTTGATATTATCCTCATTTGTAAGTCACATGAGTAGTCATGTGAACACCTCTTGTAAAAGAGTACATTTTATCTCTTGTAAATGGAAAAAGAAAAAAGTAAAAGGATGGCTTACCTCATCCATGATGTAAAAGCAAATTCGTGGCTCCAACTACCAAAATCACGAATTTTTGAGCTGAGGGAATCTCTCCTAACTTTGGGGATCACTTTTAGGTGGAGCCATTCGAATTCGAATTCAAAACTCCCTCCAAGAATAGCTATAAAAGGAGCAAGAAGGAAGAGGCGATTAGCAAGCCTTGTACGTGACCACTTCATGTCATTTTGTAGAGATTGAAGAGCTTACTCCATAGCTCTATCATTCTACTCCCATTGTGCAAAGATTCATTGCCAATGTGGTTGTAATCATATGTGAATCTATACATTTATTATCATCTACCTCTCTGTTTTGTTCTCTGCTATACTCACTCAGAGCAGTAACTTCAGAAGGTCATATCTCGAGTTTTACTGAACATTTTTCAGTGTTGTAAAGTGTGTTGGATAGCTCTCACTGTCTAGTTTCTACTTATAAATTTTCAAGGTCATTGGATTTATACTTTTGGAGATATCTGCATTTTACTGCTTACTGGTCTATCTCTGCAGAGCCCCGAGAATTGTGGGAATGTTCCAGAACTTGATGAAACTTGTTCTCAGTGCTCAGTCCATCATTTGAAGTGTTTTAACTTGGAATAGGAAGCTTGCTAAGTCTATTTGCTATGCCCAAAAGGAATGTTTCTAATTCCTTCGAGGTTGAGAGCACTGTTCATTTTTTCCAGCAGGTGTATGTCCAAAAATAGCAAGTTTTGGGAGCTAGTCATTTCGCAACTTGTCGGTCTTGACTTAAACTTTTGGGATACATGTTCCAAAGTACTTGGCTGATATTTTGGTGGATTTAGGAAGCTCAAAGGGTCTACTAATCAACTCTGAAGTCTCAGTTGGCTGGTGTGAAGCTGGTTGTAGCGGCACCTACTCATCTTTGGATTGCATCCACCATCTCTCTTCACAGTGGTATCAGAGCATAGTCAAGCAACATGGGAGATGGATTTCCATCAACAATTGACAAATTGGATCGAAACAACTATCCGGCATGGTCTCTAAGGATGGAGGCTTACCTTCAAGGAAGGAATCTATATGGATTCATATCCGGAGATGAAGCAATGCCAACCATGAGGAACAAAGGGCAACCATCACATGAAGAAGTGGAAGGACTTTCGAATTGGTGTTCGAAGGATGCACTTGCAAGGTCTTATATTCTAAACTCAATCTCTGATTTTCTTTTACCTCATGTCAAGGGATGCAAGACATCAAGAGAAACCTGGAATGCACTTGCTTCTTTCTTCTCTTCCAACACTCGAGCAAGGAAGAACCAATTGTGGATGGAGTTCACAACAATGAAGAAAAGCCCGAAGCAAAATGTGACTGATTATGTCACAAAGATGAAGGAGATTTCCGACCAACTTGGAAGCATTGGAGAGGTAATTGAAGAGGAGCAAATCATAAGACAAATCATGAATGGAATCAAAGCAGACGACAAGTGGGAGTCATTCACAACAGCCATGGATTTATACATGGATATGCATGTACCCGACCTCAACACACTCATGGGCCAACTCTTCACTCATGAAGCAAAGATTAGCAAAGGTGGTGAGTCCTCAAGAGGTAATCAAACTTCTGCCTTATATTCTGATAAAGCTAAGGTCAAGGACAAGTCAAAGAATAGGAAGAATGAAGATGAAGGAAGCTCTTTCCAAGCAAACTTTGCAGGTAGAGGAAGAGCTAGAGGAAGAGGCAGAGGTGGAAAGCAAGGCAGGGGGAGATTCCAATCATCTCAACCTTGCAACATATGTGGCTTATCTAACCATACTACTGAAGAATGTTTCAGGAATCCAAGGAACTCAAGAGGAAGAGGATTCAATAGAGGTGGCTATGGATCAAATAGAGGTAGGTACAATGGAGGCTACAACAACAACAACTACTACAACAACAATTACAACAACAACAACAACTATCAAAGTGGCCATAGAGGAAGAAGAGATTACAATAACTATGCAGAGGACCAAAGTCAAGAAGATTCATTATTGATTATGAATCTATCAACAAAGAAGGGTAAGGATGATGATCACATATTTTACATTGATTCGGGATGCTCGAACCATGTAGCAGGAAATGTGGCTTTACTTTCTGATTTGGAAGATCCTCATAACAAGCATGAAGTGCAGACAGGAGATGACACAAAGCACTCAGTGGAGAAGATAGGTAATGTGAAGACATCAGATGGGAATATGAACCTCTTAAGCAAAGTCTTGTATGTCCCTACAATTACCAAAAATTTAATAAGTGTTGGAAAGATTGTTGAAAAAGGATTGCAGGTTAGATTCAATCGATTTGGAGCATATGTTGAAGACCCAAGGCAAGGCTTTCGAAGGATTGCCAAAGGAGAAAAGACAGGAAGGCTTTTCACTTTTGAAGTGGAAGATACAAAGAACATAGCTTTGTTTAGCTATGGATCTCAAACTCTAACAGAATTGGAGATATGGCACAAAAGGCTTGCTCACATTGGTGAGAGGACACTCAAACAGATTTGCAGGGACCAAAGTGTACTTGGTTTGCCTAATATCACAAGGCAACACATGATTTATAAGTGTGAAGCTTGTCAACTCGGCAAGGCTCATAGACAACCTTTCAATAAGAAAGGATATATGTATCAAAATCCTTTGGATCTAGTGCACACGGATGTGTGGGGTCCAAGTAAGGAGCCATCTATATCAGGCTCAAGATATTATGTGTCTTTCATAGATGATTGTAGCAGGTGGACCATTCTGTTTTTCATGAAGCAGAAGGATGAAGTGTTTAATTGCTTTAAGAAGTATATTGCTCTTGTTGAAAATCAAACAGGTAGGACTTTGAAAAGACTCAGATCAGATGGTGGAGGAGAATACTTCTCTTCTGAATTTGATGCCTTCTTGCATGAAAGAGGCATTAAAAGGGAAGTCACTACAAGGTATACACCTGAACTCAATGGTGTAGCAGAGAGGAGGAATAGAGCTATCGTCGAAGCTGCAAGGTCCATGCTCAACGAAAAGGGATTGCCGAACTACCTATGGGCAGAGGCTGTGTCGACAGCCACATATCTCATAAATAGACTTCCATCTAAGTCACTAGATGGAACCACTCCATATGAAGTGTGGAATGGAAGAAGACCTAGTCTAGAGCATTGTAAAATCTTTGGATGCTTAGCCTATGCTCACATTCCTTCTCAAGTAAGAGGGAAATTGGATCCCAAGGCAGAGAAGTGTGTATTCATTGGTTATGATCAAAACCAAAAAGGATATAGATTGTACAATCCAACCAATAAAGGATTTTCTGTGAGTAGAGATGTAATTTTTGATGAAAACAAATCATGGTTTGATGATGACAGGAAAGTGAAGCTGCCATATGACTTGGATGAAGATTTTCCATCACTTCAACCAAAGGAGCCAAAGCAGATTGAAGAAAGTGATTCGGAGATTGACCTAGAAGACTTGGAAAGACTAAAGCTATGGAAGAACAAAGGTAAAGCAAAGATGCAGGATGCTACATATGGACCCGAGAGCTCACATCAACCACTTAGAAGGTCTTCGAGGGAGAAGAAGAAACCAGAGAGGTTTGGTTATGATACTTCTTTGGTCACCAAGCACTCAATCTACATTGCAAAGGATTCAACCAATGAAGAACCTACCACATTCGAAGAAGCACAAAGCAAGAAAGCTTGGAGAGATGCAATGGATGAAGAAATGGAAGCCTTGAAGGAGAATGACACTTGGGAGCTTGTACCTAACAAGCCATCTATGAAGATAATCGGATCTCGATGGATATACAAAATCAAGAGGAATCCAGATGGAAGTATAAATAGACACAAAGCAAGGTTAGTTGCTAAAGGGTTTGCTCAAACCCATGGTATTGATTATGAGGAGACTTTCTCTCCTGTTGCAAAAATGCCTACAATTAGGGTTCTCATAAGTCTTGCTGCATCTAGAAATTGGAATCTTTATCAACTTGATGTAAAGAATGCTTTCTTGAATGGATGGATTTCTGAGGAAGTGTATATGGCACAACCTCCTGGATATGAGGATGCACATCATCCTAACTATGTATGCAAACTAAAGAAAGCTTTGTATGGATTGAAGCAAGCTCCAAGAGCTTGGAATTTCAGATTGGTTACTTATTTGCAGGACCAAGGATTCAAAGCTAGCAAGGCGGATACCTCTTTGTTCATAAAGAGGAATGGATCTGAAGTGATCTATTTATGTGTGTATGTTGATGATATTATTATCACAGGCAATGATCTTGAAGGAATCAAACAGGTAAAGAGTCAAATGAAGGAGGAGTTCAAAATAAGTGACCTCGGACCACTCACTTATTTTCTTGGATTGGAGTTGATCTACACAGATTCAGGTATATACATCACACAAAGGAAGTATGTCCATGACATGCTCGTCAAGTTCAAGATGGAAAATACAAAGTGTGCAGGTACACCTATGGAGAAAAATCATAAGCTTAGTGCTTATGAAGGAGAGCCAATTGAAGACATCACAAACTATCAAAGCTTGGTTGGAAGTTTGAACTATGCAACACTCACAAGGGTGGATATATGCTATAGTGTTAGCATATTGAGTCAGTTTATGCATAAGCCGAGAAGACCACATATGGAAGCGGCCAAGCGAGTCCTCAAGTATCTAAAGGGGACCATGAATGAAGGTTTGTTTTATTCATTTACTTCAGATATTGAGCTAAAGGTCTACTCAGATGCAGATTGGGCCGGATCTAAAGATGATAGAAGAAGCACATCAGGGTATATATCATTTGCAGGTTCAAAAATCATTTCTTGGTCATCGAAGAAGCAACCAACCGTGGCATTATCTTCTACTGAAGCTGAATATAGAGGTTTGGCTAATGCAACTCAAGAAATCATGTGGTTAAAATCTTTGTACACAGATCTTGGACTTCATTCTTCAACACCTCACATTTTTGGTGACAACACAAGCTCACTACATCTAGCAGCTAATCCGGTATACCATGCTAGAACCAAGCATATTGAAGTCCACTACCATTATGTAAGGGAGAAGCTAATGAGCAAGGATATTCAACTATCCTACGTCTCTACAGATATGCAATGTGCAGACATGTTGACGAAAGCTCTTGATGGTACGAAATTAAGTAGATTCAAGTTGATGATTGGTTTGCAGGAAATCAAGGACAATTGAAGACTTATTTGGAGGCCAAGCATGTTAGGCTTGAGGGGGAGCTGTTGGTGCATTTTGCCCAAGCCTACATGCTTGATATGCTTGATATTATCCTCATTTGTAAGTCACATGAGTAGTCATGTGAACACCTCTTGTAAAAGAGTACATTTTATCTCTTGTAAATGGAAAAAGAAAAAAGTAAAAGGATGGCTTACCTCATCCATGATGTAAAAGCAAATTCGTGGCTCCAACTACCAAAATCACGAATTTTTGAGCTGAGGGAATCTCTCCTAACTTTGGGGATCACTTTTAGGTGGAGCCATTCGAATTCGAATTCAAAACTCCCTCCAAGAATAGCTATAAAAGGAGCAAGAAGGAAGAGGCGATTAGCAAGCCTTGTACGTGACCACTTCATGTCATTTTGTAGAGATTGAAGAGCTTACTCCATAGCTCTATCATTCTACTCCCATTGTGCAAAGATTCATTGCCAATGTGGTTGTAATCATATGTGAATCTATACATTTATTATCATCTACCTCTCTGTTTTGTTCTCTGCTATACTCACTCAGAGCAGTAACTTCAGAAGGTCATATCTCGAGTTTTACTGAACATTTTTCAGTGTTGTAAAGTGCGTTGGATAGCTCTTACTGTCTAGTTTCTACCTATAAATTTTCAAGGTCATTGGATTTATACTTTTGGAGATATCTGCATTTTACTGCTTACTGGTCTATCTCTGCAGAGCCCCGAGAATTGTGGGAATGTTCCAGAACTTGATGAAACTTGTTCTCAGTGCTCAGTCCATCATTTGAAGTGTTTTAACTTGGAATAGGAAGCTTGCTAAGTCTATTTGCTATGCCCAAAAGGAATGTTTCTAATTCCTTCGAGGTTGAGAGCACTGTTCATTTTTTCCAGCAGGTGTATGTCCAAAAATAGCAAGTTTTGGGAGCTAGTCATTTCGCAACTTGTCGGTCTTGACTTAAACTTTTGGGATACATGTTCCAAAGTACTTGGCTGATATTTTGGTGGATTTAGGAAGCTCAAAGGGTCTACTAATCAACTCTGAAGTCTCAGTTGGCTGGTGTGAAGCTGGTTGTAGCGGCACCTACTCATCTTTGGATTGCATCCACCATCTCTCTTCACAAGTATTCTTTAAATACATGGCGCATCAATCTTTGGAAGGTTGCAAGAGCATTGGTAAGCCCAAATGGCATCACCCGAAAAGCAAATTTGCCCCACTCTGTGGCAAAAGCGGTCTTATGTTGATCTTCTGGTGCAATGGCTACTTGATTGTAACCAGAGAACCCATCCAAGAAGCTGTACACTTCCTTGCCGGCTACCCTTTCTAATAGATGCTCAGTGATAGGAAGCGGATAACTATCTCTGATAGTGGCTGCGTTAACCTTCTTCAAGTTAATGCATACACGTAATTTGCCATTATTATTGGGAACCACTACAATGGGGGATACCCACTCAGTGTGCTCAATTTCATAGATAAATCCAGCTTCCACCAAGCGATCTATCTCTTCTTTGATCTTGGCAGCATAGTTGTCATTGTATGTGTATGGCTTCTGTTTAGAGGGTCTGGCCTCCGAGGTCATGGGGATTGTATGTGAGCATATGTCAGGGTCTACACCTTTCAGGTCCTTTTAGCTCCATGCAAACACATCCCTATATTCTCGTAGTAAGGCTATCAACTCCTGCTCCTCTTCTTCAGTAAGGTCATGTCCAATGTACGTGCATCTCTCCTCTCCTTCTTCTATGGCTTTTCTTGGTGGTTTCTTTGTTATCATAGGCCTCTCCTGCTTGTGCATCGTGTTTTGGCATTCTTATCATGACTCTCCTATCTTCTATTTCATACTTCTTAAAGTTTTTTGGGACCTCGAACAAGGATTCTTCCTCCTCTAGTGTGGCTTCTTTCTTCTTCCTTTTCTTTCCCTCACTCTTGGTGGTCACTTGTGTGGTTAATCTCACATCATTAGTGAGCTCTTCATGTCTCTGAGGGTAAACTTCTACCTCATAGAACTTACATGATGATTGAATCTAAATCAGAGTCACTTGCATCCTCGAATGCATTAGTGCTAGGTTCACATTCTTCCAGAACCGAGCTCCCATGATTGGCTCTATGGAGAAGACTGAAATGTCATAGCCATCCTTGTCGCAATGGGGTGCCCATTGTTCTTCATTGATGGCTACATCCATTGTTGCTAGAATTTCTGCCTAGCCGTGAGGTTCAAATTCTTCGTCAGGAAAAACTACAGGTGCATAGGCTGGGTCTTGAATTGATCTATGGGTTTCCTTGGCACCTATCTCTCTGGCTTTTTCTCTCTTCTCTTCTTCTACTGCTACTTTACACATCCACAGGTGAGTGTCTTCATGCATCCATGAGGATCTTGATCCTATGGAATGCACTGACTCAGTATCATCTTTAGCTCTATGGACGGGATTCCATTGAATAGGGGGCACATCTCTATGAGAGAAATCTTTGAGATTCACTTTGGTAGTGACACCCAAGTGTTGCAAATACAAAGAATTGGTCCCCCAATCTAGTACCACTTGCAACTGCCTCAAGAAGGGTCTTCCGAGAATCATCTCATAGGCTTGATTTTTGCTAAAGTCACAAATAGCAAATCTGTGCTCAAACTCCACACCACAAGTAGTAAGAGTTATCCCTTCTAGTAGCCCTAAGGGTCTTTCTATGTGACCATCAGCCATTTGCAACTTCATTCTTGTTGGCTTGAGTGCTAGCTTGCCCCAACGTTTCCATAAGGAAGTGGTAGCAATTGCGACTCCTGCACCTGAGTCCAAAATGGCCTTGGTTGTGTAACCCTGATGAGTGATAGGGAGATAGGTGTTTCCTTCTTCTCCTTTGCTCATGTCTCCTATCTTATCCAAAGGTATTTCCGGTACTGTTCTATGAGATCCTACCTGGGAACGAGGTTTTGACATGTCCGGCACTTGCTTGGCTACATGTTTCCACAATTCAGGCTTGACCTTGAGTAGCTCTTCTAAAGTGAGATTGCACTGCACTTTAGTATTCTTTACTGATGGAGAGTGTTAATCTCCAAAAGAAAAAGCTATCCTTGATGTTAGGCCACCTCTATATCAAGAATAACTTCAGACTCCACTTAATTTAAAAAAACAATCACCAAACTATCAAGAAATTGATCAACTGTGAAAAATCACTTCTCAAAAAAAGTCTGCTGCACATTAATCATTCATTGATTGATCATTCGTGTAAAGTTTTTCATAAAACTTTGTAGAATGTGTCGCCTAGAGGTTGCGCATCTTCTCCAAGTTAAAAATCCTCAAATGACTCAGACAATGTACCTATGTCAGAAACTGTCTCTCTGTAATGACGACTTTGACACCTGTAACTTCTAAGCTATGGTTCTCCCAAACTACAGCCCGTTTAATCAAATGCTTTTAGCCATAGATGGCTTAACTCTCAAGTTAAATTTTGAGTCCTCATTTGTGTAAAACTTTACACTATGCACTGAGCACTTTCCATTTCTTTGACCATCGAATCTGTGCTTGTTTCAGACATTCACAACTTTCTACATATGAATGTTCCTATTCAAAATTCTCTCAGCCTGATCACAATTGGACTCTAAAATTTTAACCATAGATGGATTAACTATAGACTTAGACATGTTCAAAAGGATTTCTCAAAAGATTAACCACAGAAAGAGAATCAGAGAAAAGATCGACGTGCAATTCTCTGAAGATTTTTCTTCTCATAACTTTTCATACATCTGATGGATGAAATGCATAATGTTCATCTCATACTCTCCTATTCTTCTATTCTTCACTTCTATTGTCTTCTCTATCTCTTCTATATCTCTCACTCCGACTATGAACATATATCTATATATATATACGAGTCTTACTCGTCAATTTTCCAAATACATTGAAATATTTACAAGAGTAATGTACAAAAGAACTTTGTTTCTGAATCTTGAAGATTTTTCTTCTCATAACTTTTCATACATCTGATGGATGACATGCATAATGTTCATCTCATACTCTCCCATTCTTCTATTCTTCACTTCTATTGTCTTCTCTATCTCTTCTATATCTCTCACTCTGACTATGAACATATATCTATATATATATATATATACGAGTCTTACTCGTCAATTTTCCAAATACATTGAAATATTTACAAGAGTAATGTACAAAAGAACTTTGTTTCTGAATCTCCTCTTTCTTGAAACTGATCTTCAATCTTCCAATCATTTTTCCACTTCTGGATTTTATGTAATCACTAATTGTTGATTGTTCTGCTCCAACATTTACTACCTCTGTGTTCCTAGGTATGATTGAGTCTTCGTTTCTTATCATGACCGTCAGTGCTCTCATACAAGTGGACTTTGTTTCCCATGGGGCTATGAAATGGGGTAGTTCCTATAAAGAGTTAGACTTGAAGTCTAATCTCTCTTGAGATTGGGAACTCTCCTGCTCTCCATAAATGGAAGGAAGGTCTTGTGGGAATTGATCGTGTGTGTCATCCACAAGTTCGATGGGAGGAGGAACTTCACTCTCTTTAGCCCATTTCTCTTCTTGAATCTCTCGCAAGAATTCTGGTGAGTATCGATTCATAGAAGAAGAGGTGTCTGGTTCAGTGGAGTTAGGCACATAAGCTTCCTTGGGAGGAATGCTTACTCTATCACTTGCCTTCTCCTTAGCCTGGGAGTTGGCTTCTTTTCCAGACTTTGCAATTATCGTCTCCAATCTATCCAATAGACCATCAAAATGCAATGGTGTTCTAGTGGAGCTAGAGCAATTGAAGAGGTGACTGGCCTCAAACATGGCTTGAGCCAATTCCACCATCTTGGCACACAACTTGGTTCGTTCAAGCTCTAGGTCAGCTCTAGGGTAACATCTTTCATGATCCGTTACATTTGGCCCTTCTTGGATTTTGGCCTGATATGCTTTAAGCATCATATTCAGGTCCTCAAGAGTGGGATCTGCTAAGACTAATCCTACTCTAGGGGGTGGTGGGATTGTATGAGGCGGGTTGGAAGGTGGTGGATTGGATGGAGATGGGAATGGTGGTGATGGGGTAGTGTGAGAGGGAGTTTGAGATGTAAGTTCAATTATCCTGGCTTTTGTTTCTCTTAGGCTTTCTTCAAGTTCACTCATCTTCTTTGCCCATTGCCTTTTCATTCTTTCTCGACTATCCTTCCAAGCTCTAGTCCTCTTCTTTGTCATGCTCTCTGTTTCACTAACATATGGGCTCTTTTCCTGGCCTACACCTTGGTTTTGATGCAATGCCTGAGCTCTAGTGACCACTTGCACTGGAGCAGTGGAGGTTACACTCCCTGAAGAGTCTACAACTAACCCAATAACATTAATAGGCATGATTTTTGGCATATTATTGGGGTTCTTTCGACAATATCGTAAGAGATGCTCCTTTTCGCAATCTTGACAAAAGCCTTGAATTATCACCGATTGGGGTTGTGTAGGTGCAAGCATAGGGCAATCACGAATGAGGTGATCTCCTTGACATCGATAGCATGGTTCTCTAGGAAATGGGGGTCTTACTTGCCTAGGTTGAGGTCTAGAGTTGGGGTTTGCGTACATGATATTTGCGTAATCTGGCTCCCAACTTGGTTCACTCAGTTCTTCACTATAGTAGGACTCACCATGTTCAGGAGACTGCATGTAATAAGCCTGGGGGCTATCAATATGTGTAGAATCAAAGCTATGGTCACTGGGGTCACTTTCTGAAAACAATGGTGTTACTGACACTATGGCTCTATTTAGGTTCTCTTCTGTAGCTGCATACTTTACTGGGATCACATTGGCTAGAGAAGGAGGTTGTTGGTGCTAGCACTGGTTGAGGTCTCTGTTGTTGGGATAGATGGATGGATGCTCCAAGAGACTGAGTAGGTACTACTAAACCTGCTTTGTACCAGCTCTCTTTTGCTTCAGAGTTGATAAGTAGAACTTCTTAGCTTTCCAATAACACCAAAAAATGGCCTATGTACTTTGGAAGTGATGTGTGTAATGATTGAACCAAAACAGATAACTTTGAATTTCACAAACTCAAGAAAACCTTCTATTTTAGTCTTGACACCTGTTGACTGTTTTGCTCAGTGTTACCAGTACAGTAGAAATTGATAAAATTCCTTCTAGGGGTATTTAATAAGCTTAGTAAGCTACCATTTTCAAGTGGAATGATATAAAAAGATAAACTATGCTAAGAGAAATCAATTTAGCAAGATTAGCTATACCCCCGACTTTTTAGGACTGTAGTAGAAATAGACCAGTGAGCACCTCGACGCAGAGTTCTCTGAATTGGCTGAATATAATGTCTTTAAATTTTTACAGCATGTAGTAGGCTTCAAGCTGAATCCAACAAGCTTTGAATCACCGAATTTGGTCGAGTATTGACCGAGATATGCCCTTGACAAGTTGACAGACTTTTGAGTAGATTAGCAGAGAACACAGAGATGAATGATGTAAATGTATCTATAAATTAACACTTGTGTACAATCCCATTGGCATGAATAACATTGCCTAATGGTGTAGAGAGGTGTAGGCTATTGTATAGTCCTTACACACACTCAATTACAATAGAATGAAGCTCGGGAGTGAAGTGATCTACCCGCGACTTTTTCATATCCATGTTTTATAGGAAATGACTAAAAATTTGAATTCAAATTCAAACTTTTGACTCCCTATGATCAAGCTCCTAAATGCTTGGAGATATTCTCTCAATCAAGTGAGTTAATTTTTTCACAAATCACTTAGGTAGGTGATTACAAAAGATTCTAAGTCAAATTGACTTTTACAATGAGGTAAAGTGGTAATTAACCACTAGTATATGTTCCTATGCTTCTTCATGTATGTGTAGACTTTAATGCATCCTTTGAGCCAAATGTGTAGGCTTGCAAATTACACCAACAACTCCCCCTCAAGACAAACATTTTGGCTTAAGTCTTCATCTTCAATCTTCAAGTATATCCTGCAATCCAATCATGGATTTGAACCTGCAAAGTTTTGTTCCATCCAAAGCTTTAGTGAACAAATATGCACATTGCATGTTGGTTGATACATAGGTAAGTTGAATCTCCTTGATTATCAACTTCTCTCTCACATAATGGTAGTGAACCTCTATGTGTTTGGTCCTAGCATGATAGATAGGATTAGCTGCAAGATGAAGAGAACTTGTATTATCTCCAAAGATAATTGGTGACCTAGTATATAAGCCCAATTCTGTATATAAAAGCTTAATCCAAATTGCTTCTTGTGTGGCATTAGCTAGTCCTCTATACTCTGCCTCTGTGGAAGACAAAGCAACAGTAGGTTGCTTCTTTGAAGACCATGAAATTGGTTTGTCACCTGCAAAAGAAATATATCCAGAAGTGCTTCTCCTATCATCCTTGCATCCTGCCTAATCTGCATCTGAATAAACTTTGATATCAATATCTGAAGTGTAAGGAAAATACAGACCATGGTTCTGTGTACCCTTGAGATACTTCAAGATTCTCTTGGCAGCCTCTAAGTGAGGTATCCTTGGCTTGTGCATAAATTGACTTAGCACACTAACTCCATATGTAATATCAATTCTTGTAAGAGTAGCATAGTTC
This sequence comes from Ceratopteris richardii, assembly GCA_020310875.1. Lineage (NCBI taxonomy): Eukaryota > Viridiplantae > Streptophyta > Polypodiopsida > Polypodiales > Pteridaceae > Ceratopteris > Ceratopteris richardii. Next base: position 138,987,243 of record CM035409.1, on the reverse strand, counting down.
AAGCTACCCACCATACTCTGATAACCTGTAATGTACTTGACTTCATCACCTTCATGGGCACTTAGCTTTAGGTTCACCTCCATTGGAGTGCTTGCTACTTTAGCATCCTGCAAGTGAAACTTCTTCAACATATCTTGTACATACTTTTTTTGAGTAATTTATATCCCTGAATTAGTGTAAACTAATTCAAGCCCTAGAAAATACTTCAATAAACCAAGATCATTGATCTTGAACTCCTTCATCATCTGGCTTTTGATGTACCTGATTCCATTGACATCATTACATGTAATGATGATGTCATCAACATAAACACAGAGATAGATTACCTTTGAATTACTTTTCTTAATGAACAGAGAAGTGTCAGCCTTGCTCATGATAAAACCTTGGTCTTGGAGGTATGTTGTTAACCTGTAATTCCATGCCCTAGGTGCCTGCTTCAATCCATATAAAGCCTTCTTTAGTTTGCAAACATAAGTTACCTTCTTAGGGTCTTCATAGCCAGGAGGTTGTGACATATAAACTTCTTCTGAAATCCATCCATTCAAGAAAGCATTCTTGACATCCAATTGGTACATGTTCCAATTCTTTGATGCAGCCACACTTACTAACACTCTGATTGTTGGCATCTTGGCCATAGGAGAAAATGTCTCTTCATAGTCAATGCCTTGGGTTTGTGCAAAACCCTTGGCTACCAATCTAGCTTTGTACCTATTAATTGTTCCATCAGAATTTCTTTTCAACTTATAGATCCATCTGGATCCTATTACCTTCATAGAATCCTTCTTGGGTACTAACTCCCATGTGTCACTCTCCTTGAGTGCTTCAATCTCCTCATCCATAGCTTCTTTCCATTCTGATTTGGTTATTGCTTCTTCATATGAACCTGGTTCTTCATTTGACAAATCTTTGGCAAGATAAACTGAATGTTTAGTAACAAGAGATGTATCATGATGGGGGAAGTATCTCAACCCCTAAGCAACGACAAAGCGTGAATGACCTCCACAGGTATCCTTCTTTGACCTCTGCACACCAAAAATGCTCTTACTCAGAGCTTATTCAGAGAACTCCAATGAGCTTTTGTAGACCTGTAGTAGACACCAAGAGCTTTCCAACAAGACAAATTTTACTTCAAATGGATGCTTACACAAAGAGAAACAATGTCTACAACATGAGCTAGTTGAATGCTCACAACTGCTAGTCAAGCAGAGACCTCACTTCACTCAAGCATACTTTTCTCAGCGATTATACAGAGAATGAATCTCAAACTTAGGTCAACTTTAGAGCACTCTAATAGCTACCCAATGACACCAAAATCATAGCAAATGGATAAATAGAGAAGGAGAACCAGCCCTTACAACAGAGAGCAAAATATTTGCAACAGAGCCTACACACAGAGAGAGATATCAATCACACAACTTCACTAAAATGAATGTTTCTCCCAGATTACTCAGAGAATGCTCCAGAGATTTGTGAGCATAAAATAGACTTTAATAGCTATCCAATGAGACAAGAATTACATCAAATGGATACAATATGAGGGAGAACCAATGCTAACAACTCAGGGGTAGAGAGTTGCAACACTGCCTGCACACACACATAGATATGCCTACTAAAAGAAAACAAACAAGCAAGCAAGGGACTAGCTTAAGCAAGGGGCTTGCTTATCACAACTCCAGCACTTAGTGCTCACTTTACATGAGCTAAAACTCCAAGAAGATGGGCCAAAAGAAGTCGGGATACATGCTCCTTTTATAGTGAGAAGTGTGCCCCTAAAATCTAGGAACTACCTTTCCAAATCAGCCTCCTAACTTGGAGGAATTAGTTGAGATGACTTGAGGAGTGGTTGAGTGACTTTTCTTGATGGAATCTCGTGGCTTTTGGCTTCCTTTGATTGCTCCACATGTCCATAAAAGATTCTCCACGAATTTGTAGCTTGAAGCTTGACTTTTAACACTCCCCCTCAAGCTTCAATTCTTCGTCCTCATCCAAGCTCCTTCATGTTGATGCATTGCTTGAATTTTGAAATCTTCATCCCATCCAAAGCCTTTGTAAACATGTCGGCAACTTGGTCCTTGGTACCAATATGATGTACTGAAACTTCCTTCGATATCACCTTTTCCCTTATGAAGTGATAGTGCACTTCAATATGCTTGGTTCTAGCATGATAGACAGGATTCGATGCTAGATGAATGCTACTCATATTGTCACAAAAAATTGGATATGTGTCAACCTGCAAATTAAGCTCCATAAATAACTTCTTAATCCACATTAGCTCACATGTGACTTGAGCCAAAGCTCTATACTCAGCCTCGGTGGAAGATAATGCCACCGTGGGTTGCTTCTTTGAAATCCATGAGATGATCTTGCTACCTAGCATGACTAGGTAACCACTTGTACTTCTTCTATCCTCCTTCGAACCGGCCCAATCGGCATCAGAATAAGCTTTGACCTGCATATCATCATCAAATGAATAGAACAATCCTTCATTTATAGTGGCCTTGAGATATCATAACATTCTTCTTGCAGCTTGCAAGTGTGTAGTCCTTGGACTATGCATAAATTGTGATAACACTCCAACTCCATATGCTATGTCGGGCCTAGTTATTGTGGCATAATTGAAAGATCCTACAATAGATCGATACAAGGTTACATCCTCTAATGGCTCTCCATCAATGGAGCTTAGCTTTACATTAACTTCCATGGGATTTGAAATAGGCTTGCAATGTAGCATCCCAAACCTCTCAAGTAGGTCTAAAATATACTTCCTTTGTATGAGCATAATACCTTCTTCTTTGTATACAACTTCAATGCCAAGAAAATACCTAAGATCTCCAAGATCAGAGATCCTAAACTCGTTTCCAAGCTTTGCCTTGATCTCCTCAATGCCCTTTGTATCATTACCTGTAATGATAAGATCATCTACATACACGCACATGTAGACTACAAGTTCTCCTCTTTGTTTGATGAAGAGAGATGGATCCGCCTTGCATTGATTGTAACCACATTTGATCAAATAGTCCACCAATCTTTGGTTCCAAGCCCTTGGAGCTTGCTTTAGGCCATAAAGTGCCTTCTTCAACCTACAAACATGATGTGGAAATTCTTTATGAACAAAACCTAGTGGTTGCTCCATGTATACCTCTTCTTCCAAGTCTCCATTGAGAAAGGCATTCTTGATATCCAATTGGAAGAGCTTCCATCCTTTGCTAGCAGCCATTGCAATGAGTGTTCTAATGGTGCTCATCTTTGCCACGGGGCTGAATGTCTCTTCAAAGTCCACTCCATAGGTTTGTGCAAAACCCTTGGCCACCAATCTTGCTTCGAACCTAGAAATAGATCCATCTGAATTCCTCTTTACTTTATACACCCACTTATTACCTATTACCTTCATGTTCTTCTTCTTGGGCACTAGAGTCCATGTTTGATTTTCCTCAAGTGCGTCGATCTCTTCTTGCATTGCCTCTTTCCATTCGGTGTACCTGCTTGCATCTTCATAGCAATCGGGCTCATGATCTTCTACTACTTTGTTCATATATGCATAATGTGTTGCCATGTATGAATCATAAGTAAACCTTTGAGTTGGATACTTAACTCTAGAAGACTTCCTTTCTTCACCTTTTGGAGGAATAAACCTCCTTTGCCTTGGGAACTTGATCTCTTTCTTTGACGTGGCTTCTTTCTCCATCATGTGTCCTTCATCATCTTCAACTTCATTACCTTCTTCATCCAACTCCACCAATGTTGCTTTGCCTTTGTTGATTGATTGTGCTTCATAGCTTGATGAAGATCTCCCCCTCCATGGTGAGTTCATGCTTGAACTATCTTCATTGATGGAACACCTTGGGCCGCTTAGCTCTAGGTCCATTTGTTCTTCATCATGTCCATGCTTTTCTTCTTCATAGTCCTGCATACAATCATACTTCTTATACCAAGGGAGTAGCTCATCAAATGCTACATCCCTTGATATCCTCAAGTCCTTTGTGTTTGGGTTGAAGCACCTGTAACCTTTATGATCATTTGAATATCCTAGAAACACATACTTTTCTGCCTTTGGTTGTAGCTTGTGCCTCAATTCACTTGGCACATGTACATAACAAGTACATCCAAATATCTTCAAGTGGGAAAGATTAGGTTTCTTACCATAATAGGCTTGATATGGTGTCAAGCCATGGATCCATGAGGTAGGAGCCCTATTCATAAGATACACGGCGGTATTTGCTGCATCACTCCAAAACATGTTAGGTACATTCATCTCATTAAGCATTGCTCTAGCGATCTCGGCAATGTATCTATTTTTTCTCTCTGCTACTCCATTTTGTTGGGGGGTGTACCTGCATGTTACTTGCCTCTTGATGCCTTGATCCATTAAAAAATAAGAAAACTCATTGGAGAAATATTCTCCCCCTCCATCGGACCTTAGCTTCTTGATATATGTACCTGTTTCCTTCTCTACCATTGCCTTGAATGCTTTGAAACATGTAAACACATCTGATTTGTTTTTTATGAAATAAACCCAAACCATCCTTGTGCAATCATCTATAAAAGTGACAAAGTACTTGTTACCTCCAATGGATTGCTCTTTGGTTGGCCCCCACACATCTGTATGTATCAACTCCAATGGATGTTGGCTTATGTAGCCACTCTTCTTGAATGGAAGTCTCGCTTGCTTCCCTAGTTGACAAGATTCACATAAATGCTTCATACCTTGTCCTTGGAAGTTGGGAAGACCTTCAACCAGCCTCTTGAATTGCATTTCCTTCATTCTTTGTATGTTGATGTGACCTATCCTCTTGTGCCACAAGTCCAACTCCGAAATCCTCTTGTTTCCATATGTGAAGTAGACATGTTGAGTGGAATGAGAATTTACCTCCAAAGTGAAGAGTCTCCCTTGCTTCTTTCCTCTTGCTATGACCTTGTAACCTTGCTTAGGGTTCTCCACAAAGCATCCACCTTTGTTGAACCTTACTTGATAGCCTCTTTCAACCATTTGCCCAATGGACACCAAGTTCTTTGTGATAGTAGGTACGTGCAAGACATCCTTGAGACATCTTCCTTCCTCCTTGTCATCCAAAGCTACATCTCCAACATGGGAGATCTCATGGGCTGTATCATCACCTGTTTCTACATGTCCTTTACCTTTGGGAACATGTAGATTAGTAAACCAAGAAGCATTGCAACTCATATGGTTGCTACATCCACTATCAATATACCAAGTGTTATCTACTTTGCTTGAATTCCCATTCATGTGCATCATCAAGAGATTGTCATTTTCTGAACTTGTAGAAGCATAATTACCTTGGCCTTTGTATGAAGAACCTTGATTATAGCTCCTTTGGTTTCCTCCTTGGTAGCAATCTCTAGCATAGTGGCCAAACTTGCCACATATGTAACATCCTTCACCATCTTGATTCCTGTTTTGTTGATGTCGTCCTCCTCTTCCTCTTGTTCTTCCTCTCCCTCTTTGTGATGAGGTGCCTTGGTCATGTCCTTGATTGCTTGAGTGGCCTTGCCTTCCTCCAAACCTTCATTTGCCCCTTCCTTGTCCTCGTCTTCCTTTGCCCCTTTGATTACCTGCATAGAAAACCTGTGCATCCTTGCTTTTAGTTGAACTTCCACCTATGTTCATTTCTTCGGTGACCATGAGAGCAACCAATTGCTCAAAATCGGGAAGATTATCCCTTACATAAATTGAAGTGGTAAAGGGTTTCCACTTCTCATCATCTCTCAAACCATTGAGAGTATAAGCCACAAGATCGTCATCGTCTATGTGGCTTCCAATGGATCCCAATGCATCTGATAACTCCTTGACCTTAAGTATGTAGTCATTTATGCTACTCCCTGAGCTCTTCCTAAGGTTGTTGAGCTCATTCTTGAGTTGGATCTTCCTTGCTTTGGTGCTTGTTGAATAAAGCCTTTCAAGTGTCTCCCATACCTTCATGCTTGAATCCAAGTCTTGGATATGGCCGATCATGCTATTGCTAATGTGTTGGTAAAGGATAAAGATAACCCTCTTGTCTCTTTCATTCCATTCCCTAAAGGTCCTTCTCTGATCATTGGTTGGATTCTCATCCAACCTAGGTCTTGGTTCACTTCCACTAATCAACCCCCAAAGGCCCTTGCCCATAAGATAGTTGGAGACCCTAAATCTCCATGGTTGATAGTTCCCTTTGTCTAGCTTTTCAATTTGAGTGTTGAAGTCTCTCATATCTAGTCTTTGATACTTGACCTAGCCCTTGGACACCTTGTGCTCTTGCAAATTTGAGTAGAATAGCTCCCCCTTGATGTGAGCTACCTCCAAGAAGCTTTTGTTGATGCAACTCTTCAACCACCAACTCCAAGAGGTCTTCTTGCTTGTATGTGATACCTCCAAGATGCCCAAATGCTCTGATACCACTGATGGGGGAAGTATCTCAACCCCTAAGCAACGACAAAGCGTGAATGACCTCCACATGTATCCTTCTTTGACCTCTGCACACCAAAAATGCTCTTACTCAGAGCTTATTCAGAGAACTCCAGTGAGCTTTTGTAGACCTGTAGTAGACACCAAGAGCTTTCCAACAAGACAAATTTTACTTCAAATGGATGCTTAGACAAAGAGAAACAATGTCTACAACATGAGCTAGTTGAATGCTCACAACTGCTAGTCAAGCAGAGACCTCACTTCACTCCAGCATACGTTTCTCAGAGATTATACAGAGAATGAATCTCAAACTTAGGTCAACTTTAGAGCACTCTAATAACTACCCAATGACACCAAAATCATAGCAAATGGATAAATAGAGAAGGAGAACCAGCCCTTACAACAGAGAGCAAAATATTTGCAACAGAGCCTACACACAGAGAGAGATATCAATCACACAACTTCACTAAAATGAATGTTGCTCCCAGATTACTCAGAGTGCTCCAGAGAATTTGTGAGCATAAAATAGACTCTAATAGCTATCCAATGAGACAAGAATTACATCAAATGGATACAATATGAGGGAGAACCAATGCTAACAACTCAGGGGTAGAGAGTTGCAACACTGCCTGCGCACACACATAGATATGCCTACTAAAAGAAAACAAACAAGCAAGCAAGGGGCTAGCTTAAGCAAGGGGCTTGCTTATCACAACTCCAGCACTTAGTGCTCACTTTACATGAGCTAAAACTCCAAGAATATGGGCCAAAAGAAGTCGGGATACATGCTCCTTTTATAGTGAGAAGTGTGCCCCTAAAATCTAGGAACTACCTTTCCAAATCAGCCTCCTAACTTGGAGGAATTAGTTGAGATGACTTGGGGAGTGGTTGAGTGACTTTTCTTGATGGAATCTCGTGGCTTTTGGCTTCCTTTGATTGCTCCACATGTCCATAAAAGGTTCCCCACGAATTTGTAGCTTGAAGCTTGACTTTTAACATATCATACCCATATCTGATAGGTTTTTTGCTTTCTCTTTGAGATCTTCTGATTGATTGAGTTGAAGATTTAGGTATGTCTTCAAGGTTCTTCATCTTCATTTTTCCCTTGGGCTTCCATGCTTTGAATTCTTCAAGGTTGATAGTGTCTTCATCATCTGAACTTGAGTCTTCATTCTGAGTAGGTTCCTCCTTTGCAAGTTTTGGAAATTCCTCTTCCAAATCATAGGGTAGTTTGACCTTCCTTCATTCATTCTCATACCAAGAATCATTTTCATCAAAGATCACATCTCTGCTTACCATAAATCCCTTGTTGGTAGGATTATAAAACCTGTAACCTTTTTTATTTAAATCATACCCAATGAAAATGCATTTTTCAGCCTTTGGGTCTAGCTTACCTCTTATCTGAGAAGGAATGTGTACATATGCTACACATCCAAAAATTTTGCAGTGATCCAATGATGGTCTCTTACCATGCCATGCTTCATAGGGTGTCATACCATCAAGTGACTTAGATGGTAACCTGTTTATGAGGTAAGTGGTAGTAGAAACACTCTCTCCCCATAGATAGTTAGGTAATTTCTTCTCATTAAGCATAGATCTAGTTGTCTCAACAATTAACCTATTTCTTCTCTCAGCTAACCCATTCTGTTCAGGAGAATACCTTGTGGTTATCTCTCTTTTGATGCCTCTGTCCTGCAAGAAGTCTTCAAATTCATTGGAGAAGTACTCACCTCCCCCATCTGACCTTAGCCTCTTCAAATTCCTTCCTGTTTGGTTTTCAACTAATGCAAGATATTTCTTAAAACAATTAAATACCTCATCCTTGTGCTTCATGAAGTATAATACAGTCCATCTGCTATAATCATCAATGAAAGACACATAGTACCTTGATCCAGAGATTGAGGGGTCTTTGCTAGGTCCCCAAACATCTGTGTGTACAAGCTCTAGATAGTCTTCATGCATATATCCTTTCTTGGAGAAGGGTAACCTGTGAGACTTACCAAGTTGACAAGCACCACACTTGTAAATCATATGTTGCTTGGATACATTAGGTATCCCAAGCACACATTGGTCCCTGCACATTTGTTTCAAGGTTCTTTCTCCTATGTGCCCTAACCTTTTGTGCCAAATCTCAAGCTCTAAAAGTGTTTGATCTTTATAACTGTATAGTGCAATATTCTTTGTGTCTTCTAGCTCAAAAGTGAAAAGTCTACCTGATTTTTCTCCTTTAGCTATCCTTTTGAATCCATGTCTTGGGTCCTCCACAAATGCTCCATATTGATTGAATCTGACCTGCAAACCTTTCTCTACAATCTGACCAACACTCATTAAGTTCTTTGTAATTGTTGGTACATAAAGTATCCTGCTCAACAAATTCTGATTACCATCATAAGTCTTAACATTTCCAATTTTAACTACTGAATGCTTTGTATCATCACCTGTTTGGACTTGATGTTTACCTTTTGGTTCCTCAAGATCAGAGAGTAGTGCCACATTACCAGCCACATGATTTGAACACCCTGAATCAATGTAAAATAAGTGATCATCATCTGTACCTGTCTTTGAAGTCATGTTCATGATCAGAAGAGAGTCATCCTGCTCTTCTGTGTAGTTGTTGTAGTCCCTTCTAGTTTTGAATCCTCCTTGGTAGTTTCCATTGTAATTGTTGTTGTAGTTGTTGTTGTAATTGTTGTTGTGGCCTTGGTGATTGTTGAACGTTCCTCTTGACTGTGAGTATCCACCTCTTTGGTAGCCTCTTCCTCTCTGATTTTTGTAATTCCTGAAACACTCATCTATGGTATGATTTGATAAACCACAAATGTTACATGATGATGAATTATAGGGTCTCCCCCTACCTTGCTTACCTCCTCTGCCCCTTCCTCTTGAAGATCTACCTCTCCCTGCATAGTTGGCTTGGGAGGTAGAGCCTTCATCTTCCATCGTCTTGCTCTTGCCTTTATCCTTAGACTTCTTATCAGTGTATAGGGCAGAAGAGTTATTACCTTTGGATGTATCTCCATTTTTTGTGAGCTTTTCTTCATGTGTAAATAGTTGTCCCATGAGAGTTGTAAGATCTGGAGTGTGCATGTCCATGTAGAGATCCATTGCAGTGGTGAAGCTTTTCCATTTGTCATCAGCCTTGATTCCATTGATCACTTGCCTTACAATTTGTTCTTCTTCAATCTCTTCTCCTATGCTTGCTAGCTGATCTGTAACATCTTTACTCTTGGTCACAAATTCTGAAACAGCTTGCTTAGGTTGCTTCCTTAGTGTTGTGAATTCAATCCACAACTGATTTTTCCTAGCCCTTGTATTGGAGGAAAAATATGATGACAAGGTTTCCCAAGTTTCTTGGGATGTCTTACAATTTCTTATATGTGGCTAAAGAAAGTCAGAGATAGAGTTGAGTAAATAAGACCTTGCCAATGCATCCTTTGCACACCATGTGTTGAGCTTTTCTTGTTCTTCCTTGGTTGGCAATCCTCTTGCTTTGAATGAGGGCAATTCCTCATCTCTTGAGATGTATCCATAGAGACTCCTTCCTTGTAGGTAGGTCTTCATTCTTAGAGACCAAGCTTGATAGTTTTTCCTGTCCAATTTATCAATAAATGAAGGAAAACCATCTCCCATTTTACCTTATTTGCTCTGATACCACTGTTGGGATAGATGGATGGATGCTCCAAGAGACTGAGTGGGTACTACTAAACCTGCTTTGTACCTGCTCTCTTTTGCTTCAGAGTTGATAAGTAGACCTTCTTAGCTTTCCAATAACACCAAAAACTGTCCTATGTAATTTGGAAGTGATGTGTGTAATGATTGAACCAAAACAGATAACTTTGAATTTCACAAACTCAAGAAAACCTTCTATTTTAGTCTTGACACCTGCTGACTATTTTGCTCAGTGTGACCAGTACAATAGAAATTGATAAAATTACTTCTAGGGGTATTTAATTAGCTTAGTAAGCTACCATTTTCAAGTGGAATGATATAAAAAGATAAACTATGCTAAGAGAAATCAATTTAGCAAGATTAGCTATACCCCCGACTTTTTAGGACTGTAGCAAAAATAGACTAGTGAGCCCTTCGACGCAGATTTCTCTGAATTGGCTGAATAGAATGTCTTCAACTTTTGATATCATGTAGTAGGCTTCAAGCTAAATCCAACAAGCTTTGAATCACTGAATTTGGTGGAGTGTTGACCGAGATATGCCCTTGACAAGTTGACAGACGTTTGAGTAGATTGGCAGAGAACACAGAGATGAATGATGTAAATGTATCTATAAATTAACACTTGTGTACAATACCATTGGCATGAATAACATTGCCTAATGGTGTAGAGAGGTGTAGGCTATGGTATAGGCCTTACACACACTCAATTACAATAGAATGAAGCTCGGGAGTGAAGTGATCTACCCGCGACTTTTTCATATCCATTTTTTATAGGAAATGACTAAAACTTTGAATTCAAATTCAAATTTTTGGCTCCCTATGATCAAGCTCCTAAATGCTTGGAGATATTCTCTCAATCAAGTGAGTTACTTTTTCCACGAATCACTTAGGTAGGTGATTACAAAAGACTCTAAGTCAAATTGACTTTTACAATGAGGTGAAGTGGTAATTAACCACTAGTATATGTTCCTATGCTTCTTCATGTATGTGTAGACTTTAATGCATCCTTTGAGCCAAATGTGTAGGCTTGCAAATTACACCAACATCTGTTGGGCCTAATATTGTGGTTGGTAGGTTTGTTGAGGCTTAGCATACTATTGTGGTGGATACTGGTTCTGAAGTCTTCCCTGTTGTGAATAGGATTGAGGGTAGGTTTGCCTAACCGCTTGCTTATTGTATGGACAGTCTTGTGCTGTGTGATTAGTGTACCTCTGTTCTATGGTGCAGTACTGGCTACAAGGATTCACTTGGGGTTGAGTCATAATGGGACATACATTCGCCATATGATCACCTCCACAAGTATAGCACCGCTTAACTGGGGCAAGTCTTGGAATTTGTTTGCTAGAGACACCTAGTTTTTGAGCTACTTTCTCAGAACATTCCTCAATAGATGTGGATTGCAAGGAAGAGAGGCTAGTCAAATTATCTGAATCTTTGTAGATTTTGGAAAGTTCTAGTTCCTCCCCTAGGTTATCCTCGATGTCAATGCACATGCGTACACACTCTTCTATGGTCCTCGGGTCCTTTAAGTACACATATGATCTCAATTTGGTACTTAGCAATCCATCTAGGAATAAAGCCACTTGTTTGGCTGGTGTGGGTAACTCAGGAATAGGGCATCTCTCTAAGTATTGCCTAAACCTTCTTCCTGCAAGTCTCACAGTCTCTTCAGGTGTCTGCTTGAAGCTATGAATCAGTGAGGAAGTATTATGCCTTATGCCACTCTTAGAGAATTCAATAATGAAAGCCCTAGAAGTTGGTCTATGTTTCTGAAGTGTCTCTCATTTAGTGGTTGAAACCACGTAAGAGTGGTGTTCCTAAGGGTTAGACCAAAGGCATTGTATTGCGTGAACAGGTCCACAACTTGTTCAGCTCTCAAGACTTGCCTAAACTCGGTCACATGATCGTATGGGTCTCCAGTGCCATCGAAGTACTTCTTCATGGACTTAACCAACTGAGTTGGCCTCAAGGTTCTGGTGTGTTCCCTAGGCCTTGGTAAAGGAAAATCATCAACATTTCTTAGGTTCCTCGGGGCTCTTGGTCTCTTGGTTTCTTCTCTATCCGTCTCTACTCTCATCCTTTCTCTTCCCAATGGGTTAGCAAAACTTACCTCAGGTCTTTCTCTATTTCTGTCTCTTTGAGATCCATGAGCTTGGGATGTTCCAGCTCCTTGATTGCCATATGAAACATTAGATCTTGGTTGGGGGAAAATAAATTCTCCCTCCCAAGTGTAGGCATGTCTACCATGTTTTGAGACCACAAAGATCCTCTCTGAAGTATTGTCTAAATAGGTCACTTTGCCTGGACTATCTGAATCTTTAAACTCGTAGATAGTGAGTGCTCCAACCTCGTTAGGCTGACTAGGCTTGTACCTCCAAAAGGCTTCATCAGTCTCTCGGTTCAAGAGCAGATCTATGCTCTTATTATCTTGGGGAATCCACTCTGGCGTGATAATTCTAGTGAGAACTAATTTGCCTCGAGGGGTTTTAGGCTCTCCACCTAAGTTTTCTTGCTCTAGGTCACATATATCCGTCTCTAGGATCACATTTCCAAACTCGTCTGTCCTATCTGGGTGGCTGGTGACTACGTATATAGTTCCTTCTTTGTCCAAGTATGCTCCATTTTCAAACTTGACTGCTGGATGTTCTATTCCAATGGGTTGGTAAGGGTTTTTAATTTGGACCATAGATCTTCCTAGGCCGTCCTCATAGATGCAAGCACCTAATCGGTTGGTCCTAAGGTATTCCAATTGAGTCTTGTAAGGGCCTTCAACCCTCTGTAAGTATGGCACGACCGAACTTCGTGTGGGTCTCTCCATACCATGAGACATCTCAGACTCGCTAGTTTCAGAGCTAGCATAGTGCGAATGAAGGCTCAACTGCTGGGCCCAAGACCTAGCAGTATGTTTGACACTAGCCTCTAAAGACCTAAGACTTTGTCTATCTCTCCCTAGATGTCGTCCTGATCTAAGGTTCATATGCCCGAATGACAATCCCTATTTTTACCCAAGGTACAAGCTCGTTGCAGATCTCTTTATAACAGTCACTTGGTTCTCTTTTAGTTGATTATCATGTTTATGATCTTGTTTAATGTTGCTTTGTCAAGAATATTTGAGTGATTTTCCGCACTTTAATTTGATCGTACCATGTTAACTCCTTTTCTTTTTAAGTTATCAATCGCAAAGAGACTATCTTTATGCTTGAACTTGAGTATTTAATTGTCTTCAACTTGACAAATTCCTATCATCGCCCTGACTTACTTCTAGCACTACTCGCACTTAGCCTGAGCTAGGAATTGACAAAGGGAGTTGAGAATAATCCAACCTCACTTGCTGATCCCTTGCTCCTTGGTGCTCAAGAACCCCGTTCTCAAGCTTGCAGAATGCCCTTGCTTTGGATGCCTTCTAGTGCTCTCAATGGACCTGTAACAGTCCCAAAGTTAGCTCAAGACTTAGAATCAAATGACTCAACAAATCACTTCCATTCATGTAATTCAGATATCAATTTGCACTATCTCTTTATGAAAAACAATTCTGGAGATCCCTTAGTTTTTTTTGTACTCCCCACGAGCTTTCCAACCAGCCTAAGATCACTCCGAACGGATTTCGTATGAGGAAGTTATGACAGTTTAGGGTTCTAGGGTTAAAACAGGGCTCAAACAAGCTATTAGATAAACAAGATTTTTCTCAATTTACTAGTGTAGGGACCTCACAAATCACTAATTGCTTCATAATTATGCCTAAAATTTACCCCAAAAACTTGGAATAAAAAACCCTAGGAATTTAGCCCAAAATGCCTGTCAATCGCGATCGACAGGTCTGTCAATCACGATTGGCAGAGGTGTCCGTTGGGCCTATCAGTCACGATCGACACGTCAATCGCAATTGACGGTGTCAGTCGTGATCGACAGAGTCGGTTGTGAGTCCTATCAATCGCGATCGACGGTGTCAATCGCGATCGATACTTTTTCTGCAATTTTCGTCATAATTTCAGTCAATCAGGGATGTGTCCGTCGCGATGGACACATGGCAATGCTAGTCTTTGAGTCAATCGTGAAATTTCAGTCGATCGTGATCGATGGTGTCGATCGTGATTGATTGAGTCCTACATGGCAGTCTGTCAGGGTCTGTCGGTTGCAATTGACAGAGTCTGTCGGTCGCGATTGACAGAGTCTATCGATCATGGCTATCGATCACGATCGACAGTGTCGGTCGCGATTGACAGAGAAACACGGAATTTTTTTACTGTGATTAGTGATTTAGAATGTGCTCATCTTGTGTGTCACTATGGTGTACTTTGTTTTACCAAAATCTCAATTTTTTTGTCGATCGCGATTGACAGAGGTCTGCGACACAGAGACAGGGCTGAGCTTTTCCGTACCTGCACAGCCTGCTGGAGAGGATGATACATCAAAAACCTGCAAGGAAGCCCAAAAAACATCCAAAAGCAGCACACACAACTCGCTCTCTCGCTCTCTCTCACAAGTAAAATGAGGGAAATAGAAGGGGAAAGGAGATATGATAAAAGAAAAATTGAAATTTTCGCGATGATGGAGATGGAGGTGGGATATGGTGAGGATGATGATGGTGAAGTAAGAAAGAGAAAAATAAGGAAAAGTAAAGAAATTACCTACAACGCCAACATCACAACTCTACGTCTTACCATCACACGCTCATCCTCAAAGCTCGATCCCCGGCAACGGCGCCAAAATTTGGTGTAGCTCAGTGATGAGTAGCACCTCTTTTAATGTCAATCCGGGAAGACGTGAAGATGGTATGAAGACCTTGAACAAGTGATGGCACAAGTGTGTGAGTGAGAAGCACACTGACATGCACACACATACACACATACGGGCACACAAGGCAAGAACAAAGAGAGAGACAATGGAGTTCTTGAGATTTCTCAAAAGTGCTCTTATAAGTTCAATTCTACAACAAGCGAACCTCAAAAATGAGCTCTCTAGCTCTTTTTATTGTTTTTTACTAGCTTTGGTCTTGTCCAGACCTAGTGTCCGGCATAGTTAAAAATTAGGTTCTAGGGCCTATTTGAGGGCTCAAACGAAGTCTAAAAAATATGAAAATTGATAGGTATGTACTTCTAATGCTCCTCAAGCTCAAGGACTCCTTGGCTTGCACAAAATGAGCTACAAAAATGTGGAATGGCATTTACAATGGTGTGGAGTGACTAGAATCACTATTTGGGAACTATTAATTCACGAAAAATGATGGCCTATTTGCCATATCTTCTTTGACTACTTTGCCTACTTGGTCCTTCTCATTGGCTCCCTTGTCTTGTAAGTGCTTGACCGCCTTGACCACTGCCAACACCGAGGGACAGGGGCGTAAGGGTGCCCAAGAAGGTGAAGGAGGAGGGGTTACTGGATTCGATGTACTATTACCATCATGCATAGACTTTGGTGGAGAGGGAGGCATAGTTGAATCAAATTTTTCCGACTGTGATTCATGGTATACGAGGGGTTAAGTGACCGCTTCTTCCGCAATTTGATGGGTGGTGTCATCAATCGTATCCTTTGGTGTTGTGTTAGTGATGGCCTCCCATTGCTTATCTGCCGTCACGATGTGTTGAACATCTCCCATAATAGTGTCTTGAGCAGTTTGTTCCTTAGGCAAGGGTGGGGCAAAAGATGCACGCAGGGATGAAGCTGTGTCATTAAAAATTACCTTATTGGTGGATGCATGAACTCTGCTCCTGGAAAAATTGGACAAGGTATTCATTATCATCATCACATCCCAGCATAAGCTCAAACTCTTTGCGCAACATCAGATTACCCATCGAAAGGCTCGAAACAGGGTTCATGACTCGGAGGAGGAATGAAAGAAGGTGAGGCAGATGGGTGTAGGGGCATTCAACTTTGGATAACTGACACATAATGTTCTGGCATTCATGATGGATGTGCCAAAAAAAGAATGATGCCCAACTGATAGGTTCACGGGCGGTAGCATCGATCAGAGAATAAAAGGGTGGAGAGATACCATAAGTACATTTTTGGAGGTTAAGGGCGGTCATCAAAAATTGCAATGCTGAACACTCAGGCTCAGGTTGGCACAGAATGGCAAATTCATTGGAGGAGTGTCAGGGAAAAAACTGCTTCAGTGTTGCCAATGGGAGGAGGGGAACTTCAGTATGACCGGCTAGTGGAAGATGAAACATCTCGGCCACAGTGTTAATGGTAACCACCATGCGTGGGTTAAGGCAAGTAAGAGGCCAACAACATTCCATCACGGGCAACACCGGCAATGGCCGCAATCATGATGGCAAAGTAAGGATGACATTCTATCGAATGCCAGGGCAACTCGGCAAACACCAACAATCCGCAAGGACAAAGAAACTCCACCAGGTCAAGGGAAAGACCAACACAAAAGGTAGTGATGT
Source organism: Ceratopteris richardii (assembly GCA_020310875.1). NCBI lineage: Eukaryota > Viridiplantae > Streptophyta > Polypodiopsida > Polypodiales > Pteridaceae > Ceratopteris > Ceratopteris richardii. Next base: position 138,970,782 of record CM035409.1, on the reverse strand, counting down.
TGGCAAGAGCTTCCATGGCGTAGCAGCTAAGTAGAATGCAGAGAATACAAATCGCACAAGGAGACTGAGCGCAACCAAAACAATAAAGAAAAATGCAAGGTGAAATTGTGGGTGTAGAACATAATCATCAAAAGTGGAGGGAAACACGCATGGATCAGTACTAAGAAAGCGCATTAAGGAATTCCAAATCGTGGAGGATGAAAGTTGAACACGGATAATCAATAAAAAATGGGAGGATTACGGTGGTGTGGTCAACTGGAAAGCACGTAGCATAGATAGTGGGTCAAGGCTACCGAAAAAATGTGATCCTAATGAAGGTAAGTAAAACATATACAAAGTTAGGGGGAAGTGGATGGCATGCAATATGGACGCAATTTGGATCCATTGATGGGTTTAGGAAGTAGAGTGCCAGTCAATGTAGATAATAGAAAAATAATCGGTCTAATGTGTTTTGCAATGCGCTAAGGACCGAACCAACAAAGTTTGAACTTTCCTACCGAGCGATTAGACTTGGCATTGTAAAAAAGAACCAATTTCCCTACTATAAAGATAGGGGTCTTGAGGAACCGATCATGGGTTTTAGCTTGCTGCAATCGAACTTCCTGAAGAACCAAAAAGCTTTCCAAACATTGCTCATCCAAAGATCATAAAACATCCAGCTCGATAGATAGATAGATAGATAGATAGATAGATAGATAGATAGATAGATAGATAGATAGATAGATGGATAGATAGATAGATAGATAAATAGATAGATAGATAGATAGATAGATAGATAGATAGACAGATGGATAGATGGATAGATGGATAGATAGATAGGTAGATAAATAGATAGATAGATAGATAGATAGATAGATAGATAGATAGATAGATAGATAGATAGATAGATAGATAGATAGATAGATAGATAGATAGATAGATAGATAGATAGATAGATAGATAGACAGACAATAGATAGATAGATAGATAGATAGATAGATAGATAGATAGATAGATAGATAGATAGATAGATAGATAGATAGATAGATAGATAGATAGATAGATAGATAGATAGATAGATAGATAGATAGATAGATAGATAGATAGATAGATAGATAGATAGATAGATAGATAGATAGATAGAAACATAGATAGATAGATACATAGATGTTGGAAGATTTCTCCTCCAAATGCACAACAAGAAGCTTGGACCCTTCCCAAGACCTATCTGCCCTCAGACTAATACTCACCAAAACACCCGCTGTTGTTCTCGAATTCCTAGTTGAAAAATCTCAACAACTAAGTGCAACTTCTTACTAGACCGTGTTTGAACTGTTGCCGCTTGTGTATCTACCATTGAAATGTATACCATATTTTTCATTGGATGTTGTCATTCTCTTCTTTGCTTATCATATTCGGATGCTTCTTTACAATATCTGCAGATCTGTCCGATTTCTCCACAAAAATGGCATCTTAGTGGTGGGAGAGATGCACTTTCACTAGATTGTCCCGGATTCCAACAAGGGTGTCCAAAATTGTTTGTTCGTGGTCCTCTGTAATTCTAGTAGGTTTGATAAGATGTATTTCTCAAATATGGTCGCATGTAGTGGGTAGACGGTTGTCCCTGCTCCTATATTATGGCATTTATGATCAATATGGTCTGTACTTTTGCATTATATGGACAAGTTTCAATAGAATGACTCATCATATTACAAACAGCACAGTACATTTGCTTTAGTGCACAAAACTTAAGTAGTATGCCCCGGGTTCTTACATTTGGTGCAATATACTTATTTCAATGAATCATCATTCATACTCTTGGAGGCTTTTAACAAATCCAGATCTTTGGTAAAACCACCAACCTTATGTTCCAATTGTAATGCCATAGCAATGAATTGATCCAAGGTCATACTGCCCACACATTGAATAATCATAACTTATTTGAGTTGGGGGTTTAATCCATTAATAAAGCATTGAGTAATCACATCATCTGGTAGATTAGCATGCACTGGAGGCAGCTATCGTAGATGAGTGCAAAATAAAGCTGCATACTCCTACACACTTTGAGGTGGTTTCCGTCTATTGTTTTCTAAGTAATCAAAGATTTCTACCACATTTTTCTTACTAGTACCACCAGAATCAAAACTAAAAGTTGGGTTGTCACTGGAATTCACCAGGCTATCATCAAAATCAGCACCTACTCCACTGACCACACTTTCAACAGATTGAACGGGTTGTAATTCTGGTATACTTTGTAATCCTTGAACAAGAAAATTCTATGGTGCCACTCCACTAGTCCGTGTATTATGCTTTCCTTCATATGATTGTCCTTCGCCACTGCCACTGGAGGGTGTTCCCAATGTGCTAGTAACTTTCCACGGATGCTGATCACTTCTGCACTTCAAATAAGATTCACCAAAATGTGTTATAGGCATATATCATAGAATTCTCTCTTTCATCCGACCTTAATCTACCCTCAAACTAGCTATTCCATGCCCCATGGCCGGTGCTAGTGTTAATGGCTATCAAGAATAAATCAATTACAGTTCTTCGAATGGTCAAGGGTCTATATTACAAAGGCCCTATGATTATTTTCCCAAAGAAAACATCCATTACATAGAGTTTACTCATTATGTTACTCAAACTCTCCGCCAACAAACTTGCAATTCATAATTTCATCAACAAACCTTCTAACATCATACAGAGTACATCACCGGAATAAAGTTACATATTCACTAACACAAAATAACACTAATTCTCCACCAGCGACTTATATGCAACCACAATCATATTCATATCTTCATCAACAATATATCATATAGACAAGATCACTGAAATAACTTAAACACTCAGACCAGTAAGAACTCAAGACACTAGGTTAAGTAAAACTTGCGCTAAAATGACCCACAGGCACACCGCACATACCCACAGTCTGGTGTCTCACTCCCCCTGCATTTATTTTTGCACTTTTTCATCATTCAAAAAGATACAAGTGTTACGCTACATCCTTTCCATGTGCATCCTTTCCAACTACATTTTTTTGATAATTACAATTACATTCTGATGGCCTAACAATAAATACATGCATATATATATATATATATATATATATATATATATATATATATATATATATATATATATATATATATATATATATATATATATATATATATATATATATATATATATATATATATACATTCATAATAGATAAATAGATAGATAGATAGATAGACAGATAGATAGATATATATATATATATATATATATATACATACATACATACATAGATAAATAGATAGATAGATAAATAGATAGATTGATAAATAGA
>CM035409.1:138927787-138932787 GCA_020310875.1 Ceratopteris richardii | reverse complement strand
AGATAGATAGATAGATAGATAGATAGATAGATAGATAGATAGATAGATAGATAGATAGATAGATAGACAGATAGATAGATAGATGGATTGTTGAGAGTGATGGATGGATGCACTCAAGAAATGAGTTGATGCTGCAAAACCTGCTTCACACCTGCCCTCTTTTCTCTTCAGATATGCTTAGTAGACTCCTTGAGCTTCCAAATGACATAAAGAAACCATATATGTACTTTTGAAATGGTTTGGGTAATGATCAAACCAAAACAGATAACTTTGTACTTCAAGAGTCAAGAAAAACTTTCTATTCCTGTAGTGATACCTGCTCAGACTTTTACTCAGTGTGTCCAGCACACTTAAAATTGGAACAATTCCTTTTGGGAGTATTAAAGTACCTTAGTAAGCTACCAATCACAAGTGGAATCACTTCAATTGATAAACTATGCACTGAGAAATAAGTTTAGCAAAAATATAATCACCCCCGACTTTTTAGGAACTCTGCAGACACAGACCAGTGTGCACTTCGAAGTGGATTTCTCCCAAATGGCTGAATGAAATCCTCTGAGATTTTGTATGCTTGTAGTAGACCTTGAGCTGGTTCCAATGAGCTATAGATCACGTGATTTGGTTCAGTAGATCGTGAGATATGCTCCTTTGAAGTTGACAGACTTGGAGTAGGAAACTCAGACAAAACAGAGATGATGAATGTATACTTCTATTAATAAAGATGTTTGTACAATCTCATTAGCTTGACAAGTATAGCTAAATGAGGTATTGTGGTGTTGGCTATGAGATAGCCCTCACACACAATGAGTTACAATGATAAAATGCCTCGGGGAGTGAGCTAGAATGAGTGAACCACCCGCGACTTTTTCACTTCATCTTTTATAGGAGTTTGTTCTTCATTTGAATTTGAAATTCAAACTAAGGCTCCCTTGAATATCTCCACTAAAAGTAGGGAGATATTCTCTCCATTACAACATTCAAATTTCCACGACTTATGAGGTAGGTAAGTGATTACATGAGATGCTAAGTCATAAGGACTTTTACAAGGGGTAAAGAGGTAAGAACATATAAGCATATGTTCATATGAGCCTTGCTTTAAGTGAAGCCTTGATAAATCTTTATCCATGCTAATCTTCCATGAGTCCAAGGTTCCAAGCCAATGTGTGTAGGCTTGTCTTGCACCAACAGCTCCCCCTCAAGCCAAACACTTTGGCTTAAGTCTTCTTCTTCATTCTTCAATTACTTCCTGCAATCCAATCATAGATTTGAATCTGCATAACTTGTTTCCATCCAATGCCTTTGTAAGTAAATCTGCACATTGCATATTAGTTGATACATATGTCAGTTGAATTTCTTTGCTAAGTAGCTTCTCTCTCACATAGTGGTAATGAACCTCTATGTGTTTAGTTCTGGCATGATAAATTGGATTTGCTGCAAGGTGAAGAGAGCTAGTGTTGTCACCAAAGATAATAGGTGGCCTTGAGAGTAGGCCTAACTCTGTATATAGAAGCTTCAACCAGATAGCTTCTTGAGTGGCATTGGCAAGCCCTCTATACTCTACTTCAGTGGATGACAATGCCACTGTAGGTTGCTTCTTAGCTGACCAAGAGATAGGCTTATCTCCTGCAAAGCAAATATACCCTGAGGTGCTTCTCCTATCATCCTTGCATCCTGCCCAATCTGCATCTGAGTAAACTTTTATGTCAATATCTGATGTATAAGGAAAATACAAACCATGACTTTGTGTTCCCTTCAAATACTTCATGATCTTCTTTGCTGCCTCTAGGTGAGGTACCCTTGGTTTGTGCATGAATTGACTAAGCACACTTACTCCATATGCTATGTCAATTCTTGTCAAGGTAGCATAGTTCAAACTACCTACCATACTTTGGTATCCTGTAATGTCTTTGATTTCTTCTCCTTCATGAGCACTTAGCTTTTGGTTAACCTCCATTGGAGTAGTAGATACCTTAGCATCCTGCAAACCAAACTTTTTGATCATATCCTGTACATACTTCTTTTGAGTGATGTAGATACCTGAATTTGTGTAGATCAATTCAAGACCTAGGAAATATTTTAGTAATCCAAGATCACTAATCTTGAATTCTTTCATCATCTGTCCTTTGATGTGTCTAATCCCATTGACATCATTACCTGTAATGATGATGTCATCAACATAGACACATAAGTAGATTACCTCTGTACTACTTCTCTTTATGAATAGAGAAGTGTCTGCTTTGCTCATCACAAATCCTTGGTCTAGGAGGTAGGTGGTCAATCTGTAATTTCATGCTCTAGGTGCCTGCTTCAAACCATACAAAGCCTTCTTCAATTTACAAACATAATGTACCTTATTTGGATCTTCATAGCCAGGTGGTTGTGACATGTAGACTTCTTCAGATATCCATCCATTCAAGAATGCATTCTTCACATCCAATTGGTACATGTTCCAATTCTTGGATGCAGCTACACTCACCAAAACTCTGATAGTTGGCATCTTGGCCACAGGAGAAAATCAATGCCTTGGGTTTGTGCAAAACCCTTGGCTACCAACCTAGCTTTATACCTGTTAATTGTTCCATCTGAATTTTTCTTTAATTTGTAGATCCATCTGGATCCTATTACCTTCATAGAATCCTTCTTGGGTACCAAGTCCCAAGTATCACTTTCCTTGAGGGCTTCTATCTCTTCATCCATGGCTTCTCTCCATTCTGTTTTTGTAATTGCTTCTTCATAGGTACCTGATTCTTCATTCAACAAGTCTTTTGCAAGATATACAGAATGTTTAGTTACAAGTGATGTGTCATACCCAAATCTGATAGGCTTCTTCTTTTCTCTTTGAGATCTTCTCATTGCTTGAGTAGAAGTTTCTGCCTTATCCTCTAATTGCTTCATCTTCATCTTTCCTTTGGACTTCCAAGCCTTGAACTCTTCAAGGTTTATTGTATCATCATCTGAGCTTGAATCTTCTTGCAGAGTTGGCTCTTCCTTGGTAAGCTTTGGAAAATCTTCTTCCATGTCATAGGGTAGACTTACTTTCCTACATTCATTCTCATACCATGAGTCATTCTCATCAAAGATGACATCTCTGCTTACCTTGAACCCTTTGTTTGTTGGGTTGTAGAATCTGTATCCCTTTTGGTTCAAATCATAACCAATGAAGATACATTTTTCAGCCTTAGGGTCTAGCTTTCCTCTTACCTGTGAGGGAATATGCACATATGCTATACAACCAAAGATTTTGCAATCATCCAGAGAGGGTCTCTTACCATGCCATGCTTCATATGGTGTCATGCCATCAAGTGATTTGGATGGCAACCTATTGATGAGATAAGTGGCAGTGGATACACTCTCTGCCCATAGGTAATTTGGCAACTTTTTCTCATTAAGCATAGACCTAGCTGTTTCTACTATAAGTCTATTCCTTCTTTCTGCTACCCCATTTTGTTCAGGTGAGTACCTTGTAGTGATCTCCCTTTTGATGCCTCTTTCCTGCAAGAAATCTTCAAACTCATTGGAGAAGTACTCTCCTCCACCATCTGACCTTAGCCTCTTCAAGCTTCTACCTGTTTGATTTTCAACAAGTGCAAGATACCTCTTGAAACAATTAAACACTTCATCCTTATGCTTCATAAAGTATAAAATTGTCCACCTGCTATAGTCATCAATGAAGGACACATAATACCTTGAACCAGAAATTGAAGGGTCCTTGCTAGGTCCCCAAACATCTGTGTGTACCAAGTCTAGGTAGTCTTCATGCATGAAACCTTTCCTTGAGTAGGGTAATCTGTGAGACTTACCAAATTGACATGATCCACATTTGTAAATCATGTGTTGCTTGGATACATTAGGTATCCCAAGCACACATTGATCCCTGCACATTTGCTTAAGAGTCCTTTCACCTATGTGCCCTAATCTCTTATGCCATATCTCTAACTCTGAAAGTGTCTGATCCTTGTAATTATACAAAGCAATGTTTTTTGTATCTTCTAGCTCAAATGTAAATAATCTACCTGATTTCTCCCCTTTGGCTATTCTTCTGAAACCTTGTTTTGGATCCTCCACATATGCTCCATGTTGTGTGAATCTGACCTGCAAACCTTTCTCCACAATCTGACCAACACTCATTAAATTCTTAGTTATTGTTGGTACATAGAGTACTCTGCTTAATAGGTTCTAATTGCCATCACATGTCTTCACATTTCCAATTTTGACAACAGAGTGTTTAGTGTCATCACCTGTTTGTACCTGATGTTTGCCCTTGGGCTCTTCCAAATCAGAAAGTAGTGCCACATTGCCAGCTACATGGTTAGAACATCCTGAGTCAATGTAAAATAAATGATCATCATTTGTACCTATCTTGGAGGTCATATTCATGATCAATAAGGAGTCATCCTGCTCCTCTGTATAGTTGTTGTAGTCTCTTCTATTTCTGAATCCACCTTGGTAGTTTCCATTGTGGTTGTTGTTGTAGTTGTTGTTGTATTGGTTGTTGTATCCATTGTAGCTTTGATGTTGGTTGAATCTGCCTCTCCCTTGAGAGTATCCACCTCTTGAGTAGCCTCTTCCTCTCTGATTCTTGTAGTTCTTGTAGCATTCATCTGTGGTATGATTGGACAATCCACAAATGTTGCATGGTGATGAGTTGTAGGGTCTCCCCCTACCTGATTTACCTCCTCTGCCTCTTCCTCTAGATGACCTACCTCTCCCTGCATAATTAGCTTGAGAGGTAGATCCTTCTTCATCCTGTTTCTTCTTGCCTTTATCTTTAACCTTTTTTTCAGTATAGAGAGCAGAGGGATTATTACCTTTTGATTGATCTCCAGCCTTTGTAAACTTTGCTTCATGTGTAAATAGTTGGCCCATGAGTGTTGTGAGATCAGGGGTATGCATGTCCATATAGAGGTCCATTGCAGTGGTGAAACTTTCCCACTTATCATCTGCCTTGAGTCCATTTGTCACTTGCCTGACTATTTGCTCCTCTTCAATTTCCTCTCCAA
>CM035409.1:138905287-138915287 GCA_020310875.1 Ceratopteris richardii | reverse complement strand
TTGGTCATTAAGAATGAAGACCTATCTACAAGGGAGAAGTCTATTTGGATACATATCAGGAGATGAGGAGTTGCCCTCATTCAAGACTAGAGGACTACCCACAAAGGATGAACATGAAAGGCTCAACCAATGGTGTGCAAAGGATGCTTTGGCAAGGTCTTATCTCTTAAACTCTATATCTGACTTTCTTTTACCTCATGTAAGGAACTGTAAGACTTCCCAAGAGACTTGGGAAACCTTGTCAAACTATTTTTCTTCCAACACAAGGGCTAGGAAGAACCAATTATGGATTGAGTTCACAACCCTTAGGAAGCAGCCCAAGCAATCAGTCTCAGAGTATGTGACAAAGATCAAAGATGTGGCAGACCAACTAGCAAGCATTGGAGAGGAAATTGAAGAGGAGCAAATAGTCAGGCAAGTGACAAATGGACTCAAGGCAGATGATAAGTGGGAAAGTTTCACCACTGCAATGGATCTATACATGGACATGCATACCCCTGATCTCACAACACTTATGGGCCAACTATTTACACATGAAGCAGAGTTCACCAAGGCTGGAGATCAATCAAAAGGTAACAACCCCTCTGCTCTCTATACTGATAAGAAAGTTAAAGATAAAGGCAAGAAGAAACAGGATGAAGAAGGCTCTACCTCTCAAGCTAATTATGCAGGGAGAGGTAGGTCATCTAGAGGAAGAGGCATAGGAGGTAAGTCAGGTAGGGGGAGACCCTACAACTCATCACCATGCAACATCTGTGGATTGTCCAATCATACCACAGATGAATGCTACAAGAACTACAAAAATCAGAGAGGAAGAGGCTACTCAAGAGGTGGATACTCTCAAGCGAGAGGCAGATTCAACCAACATCAAAGCTACAATGGGTACAACAACCAATACAACAACAACTACAACAACAACCACAATGGAAACTACCAAGGTGGATTCAGAAATAGAAGAGACTACAACAACTGATGGAGAGTGTTAATCTCCAAAAGAACAAGTTAACCTTGAATTTAGATCACCTCTATATCAAGATTAACCTTAGACTCCACCAAACTTAGAGATCATTCACCAATTTATCAGAAAATTGATTATTCTGAAAAATTCAACTTCTTCAGAAAAGTCTGTTGCAGATTAATCACTCATTGACTAATCAATTCTGTAAAGTTTTTGACAAAACTTTGCATAACACTTCGCCTTGAGATTGCGCAACTTTACCAAGTTAAATTTCTCAAAATGATTGAGTACACTTTGAGAAATCATACAAACAAGTTACCTATGTGTAAAACACCTTATCTGCAGTAGCGACTTTGACACATGCAACTTCTTAGCGCTGGTTCTCACAATGTCAAACCTGTTTGATCAAGATCTTTTAGCCATAGATGGCTTACCTTCCAACTTAGATTTTGAGCCCTCACTTGTGTAAAACTTTACACCACACACTGAGAAATCTTCATTTCTCTGAACATGAAATCTGCGCCAGTTTTGTCGACTCTCAGAACATCTTCACATATGAATGTTCCTAAACAAAATTCTCTCAGCCTGATTGCAATTAACCTCTCAAATTCTAGCCATAGATAGATTAGCTATGGACTTAGATACGTGCAGAAGGATTTCTCAAAAGATCAAACACAGAAGGAGAATGGGAGAGAAAATCGACGCGCAGAAATCTACAACATTTTCTTCTTTTTACTTTTCATACATATGGTTGATGATACATACAATGTTCATCACCTATTCACCTATCCTTCTCTATCTGATCTATATCACTCTCTCTTATTACGAATACATATCTGTAGATATATATACGAGTCTAACTCGTCATCCTTTTTCAAAATATATTGAACTATTTACAAGAGTAATATACAGAAGAAACATTTCTGATTCTATTCTTTTCCTCTGAAAGCAATCTTCATCCTTCCACATATCTTTTCACTTTTGGACTTCATGTAATCACTTATTGATGATTGCTCTGCTCCAATAGCTCCCCCTCAATCTTCAATTGTGATTACCTGCATCTTCTTTATTCCTGCCATATCTTTAAACCTCTGCAACTTAGGTCCATCCAAACTTTTAGTCATCATATCTGCAAGTTGATCTTTTGTAGGAGTGTGTATGACTTCAATTTCCTTCTCAATGACCTTCTCTCTCAGGAAATGATACTGTATTTCAATATGCTTAGTTCTAGCATGAAACACAGGATTAGCTGCCAAGTATAAAGAGCTCATGTTGTCTCCACAAACAAAAGGAGTACTTTGAACCACATCAAAAACTTTCATAAGTGTCTTTAGCCATATTACCTCCTTTGCAGCTTCCACCATACCTTTATATTCTGCCTTTGTAGATGACAAAGCAACTGTATGTTGCTTCTTAGAGCACCATGAAATCAATTTGTCTCCTATATAGCACAAGTATCCATGTGTTGATCTTCTATCATCCACATTACCTGCCCAATCTGCATCACTATATATCTTCACTCTTGTATCAGAAGTAAATCCATAGTACAACCCTTCTCTGAGTGTACCCTTGATGTACCTAAGTACTCTTTGTCCTGCAATCCAATGTTCCTTTCTAGGACAATGCATAAATTGTGAAAGCACACCAACTGCATATGACAAATCAAGCCTTGTTAATGTAGCATAAATCAAGCTACCAACCAAACTTTGATAGAGTTTCATATCTCTGAACTCTTCTCCTCCAAACCTAGACAATTTATGGTTTACTTCCAAAGGTGTAGGTGCAACCCTGCAATCTTCCATTTTAAATTTGGTTAGCAAATTTTTAAGATACCTTTCTTGGGTCACATATACTCCATGTTGAGTATAAGAAATCTCCATTCCCAAGAAGAATGATAGGTTCCCCAAATCACTGATTTTGAACTCTTTCTCCATCTGCTTCTTGATCATTTGTATTCCTTTATCATCTGTTCCTGTAAGTATTATGTCATCAACATAAATACAAACATAAATGAACCCATCTTCACTTGCTTTGACTAGCAAGCTACTATCTGCCTTTGATGCTTGAAATCCAAGATCATTCAAGAATTTTACAAGCCTATAATTCCAAGCCCTTGGGGCCTGCTTCAACCCATACAAAGCTCTCTTGAGCTTACACACATAATTTGGACTCACTTGATCTTTAAACCCATCTGGTTGCTCCATGTAGACTTCATCTGAAATGTAACCATTCAAGAAAGCATTTTTTACATCTAATTGAGATAACTTCCAACCTTTGCAAGCAGCAATTGCTATGAGTGTCCTGATGGTTGTCATCTTTGCCACAGAACTATAAGTCTCATCATAATCCACTCCATATGTCTATGCGTACCCTTTCACAACAAGTCTAGCTTTGTACCTAGACACACTTCCATCTGCAAATCTTTTAGTCTTGTAAACCCACTTACAACCAATGATTTTCTGACTATTAGGTTTAGGAACCAAATCCCATGTTTGATTCTCTATCAATGCATCATACTCCTCTTGCATAGCATCTTCCCAATTCTTCTTCCCTTTGGCCTCTTCATATGTAGAAGGGTCTTCATCTGCTTTTACCAAATAAGCATAGTCTTTAGTAGTTAAGAATGAAGTGTCATAGCTATACCTTGTAGGTTGCCATTTGTGCCTAAATGACCTCCTAACTTCTGCACTTCTTGAAGTTTCTGGTTCATCACATTCTGGATCAAACCTTGGCCTCTCTTCATATTCAACCTGTACTTCATTGTTCTCACTTTCATCAAGTAATTGAATCTTTGCTTTACCTTTTCTTTGTTCCACTACTTCTTCATCATCTACATGTACATTATATTTACCTGCATACCAAGTATCTTGCTCATCAAATGTAACATCCTTGGATACAAGGAATTGCTTTGTGGATGGATTCCACAACCTGTATCCCATTTGCTTATCATCATAACCAATGAATACATACTTTTCTGCCTTAGGCTCCAACTTATGTCTCAATTGAGATGGCACATATGCATATGCCAAGCATCCAAATATTCTGCAATGATCCAAGGTAGGTTTCTTACCCCACCAAGCTTCATATGGTGTCATACCCTGCAAAGCTTTACAAGGCAATCTATTAACCAAATATGTAGCTGTATTAACAGCTTCAGCCCACAAATAATTTGGGCAATTCTACTCTTTCATCATGGACCTTGCAAACTCAACAAGAGTCCTATTTCTTCTTTCTGCTACCCCATTTTGTTGAGGAGAATACCTGCAAGTAACTTCTCTCTTTATACCTGCATTCCACAAATAATCATTGAACTCATTTGAAAAATACTCTCCCCCTCCATCTGACCTTAGTCTCTTTAATTTTTGACGTGTAATCCTTTCTGCATATGCATGATAGTGTTTAAATGTATTAAACACTTCTGACTTTTCTTTAATCACATAAATTGTGATCCACCTGGTAGCATCATCAACATATATGACATAATATCTTGAACCATTTATACTAAAGTCCTTTGAAGGACCCCACACATCTGTATGCACCAATTCAAGTCTCTCTGAATACATAAACCCATGCTTGGAATAGGATTGCTTATGAGCCTTACCTAATTGACATGCTTCACATCTGTATGTCATGTGTTGACCTGCAATGTTAGGCAATCCAAGCACTGAATCATTGTTAATCATTTCTTTGATACCTCTTTCATTAAAGTGTCCAAGTCTTTTGTGCCAAAGATCCAATTCTGACACCTTCTGCTCTCCATATGTGAACATAGCATGTCCAACATTTCCTTGTACCTTCAATGTGAATAGCCTTCCTTCCTTCTTTCCTGTAACAACCTGTTTATACCCTTGACTAGGGTCTTCAACATAAACTCCATCATTGGTGAACCTTACCTCATATCCTTTTTCCACAATTTGACCTACACTGATCAAATTCTTTGGAATTGTGGGAACATAAAGAACCTTACTCAAAAGAGTGCTCCCATCCTTAGCTTTGACTGAACCAATTGACTTTATCTTATGCTTTGTATTATCACCTGTCTGGACTGTATGATTAATAGCATTGTGATCTAGGTCAGTCATCAAAGCAATATTTCCACTTAAATGATTACTACATCCTGAATCAATGTAGAACACTCTCATGTCCTCATGTGAGGTTTCACATGTATTCATAATGAGAGTTGAGTCCTCCTTCTGATCTGATGTATAGTTGTAGTAGGTGTTATTATAGGATTGGTTTTGGAAGTTTCTTCCTCCACCTCTTCCAAAAGAATTCCTACCACCTCTACCTCTGAAGTTTCCTCTCTGAAATCTACCACCTCTTGCTCTTTGATTAAAGTTCTGATAATTACCATTGTTTTGATTATTATGCCAACAATCATGAGATAGATGATTGGTCTTACCACATATCCAACAAGCTCTTGCATTATCTTTGTTGTTTCTGCCTCTTCCTCTACTTCTGCCATTTCCTCTTCCTCTTATGAAATTTGCTTGGTTTGATGTACCTTCTTCTTCACCTGATTGTTGCTTTCCTTTGTTAGCTTTCTTCTTGTCTTTAGATTACATTGCATGACCTGCACTCTTATCAACATCTCCTTTGACATCATTCTCAAAAGTTAGCATATGACCTAACAATTGATTCAATTCAGGAGTAAAGTGATCTAATGAAAGTTCTGTAGATAAAATGAAGGGCTTCCACTTCTCATCTCCTCTTAGCCCTGTGAGTATTTGTCTTACCAATTTGTCTTCTTCAATGTCTTCATCCACTGCACCTAGAGAATCTGCAATGTCCTTCATCTTTGTCACATAATCAGAGATTGATTGTGAGGCCTTCTTCTTGAAAGTAGTAAATTCTGCCCATAGTGAAGCCTTCCTTGATTTGGTTGTGTTTTGGAAATGCTCCTCCAAAGCATTCCAAATGTCACATGCACTTTCAAGTCCTCTAATGTGAGGAAGCAAATAGTCATTGACTGCCATGTAGATTATGCTCCTTGCTTGAGCATCTTTCTTCATCCAATTCTTCAAGTCTGCAAGCTCCTCCCTAGTTGGAACACTAGGATCTCTGAATTCTGGCTTTTCTTCATCTCCTGTGATGTATCCTATCAGATCTTTGCTCATAAGATGAGCTTCCATCCTCATAGACCATGCAGGATAGTTCTCTCTATCCAACTTTTCAATTTGGAGACTATCTCCCATCCTTGCTTCACCTGTAGTCTCAAAACTTTAACCTTTACAGATAATGAATGTACCTTTACTTCGAATGTTGCTCCTTCTGATCCTTTTGATACTCTTTGTATGTCTTCCTTCAATCTTTCTTCACACTTTAACCTTTGCACCTTCGAGATGTAAAGATTTGTATTTCTGAAGTAGTCGGAGTCTTCTTTTTCTCAATTTTGACACAACCTGCTCTGATACCACTGATGGAGAGTGTTAATCTCCAAAAGAACAAGTTAACCTTGAATTTAGATCACCTCTATATCAAGATTAACCTTAGACTCCACCAAACTTAGAGATCATTCACCAATTTATCAGAAAATTGATTATTCTGAAAAATTCAACTTCTTCAGAAAAGTCTGCTGCAGATTAATCACTCATTGACTAATCAATTCTGTAAAGTTTTTGACAAAACTTTGCATAACACTTTGCCTTGAGATTGCGCAACTTTACCAAGTTAAATTTCTCAAAATGATTGAGTACACTTTGAGAAATCATACAAACAAGTTACCTATGTGTAAAACACCTTATCTGCAGTAGCGACTTTGACACCTGCAACTTCTTAGCGCTGGTTCTCACAATGTCAAACCCGTTTGATCAAGATCTTTTAGCCATAGATGGCTTACCTTCCAACTTAGATTTTGAGCCCTCACTTGTGTAAAACTTTACACCACACACTGAGAAATCTTCATTTCTCTGAACATGAAATCTGCGCCAGTTTTGTCGACTCTCAGAACATCTTCACATATGAATGTTCCTAAACAAAATTCTCTCAGCCTGATTGCAATTAACCTCTCAAATTCTAGCCATAGATAGATTAGCTATGGACTTAGATACGTGCAGAAGGATTTCTCAAAAGATCAAACACAGAAGGAGAATGGGAGAGAAAATCGACGCGCAGAAATCTACAACATTTTCTTCTTTTTACTTTTCATACATATGGTTGATGATACATACAATGTTCATCACCTATTCACCTATCCTTCTCTATCTGATCTATATCACTCTCCCTTATTACGAATACATATCTGTAGATATATATACGAGTCTAACTCGTCATCCTTTTTCAAAATATATTGAACTATTTACAAGAGTAATATACAGAAGAAACATTTCTGATTCTATTCTTTTCCTCTGAAAGTAATCTTCATCCTTCCACATATCTTTTCACTTTTGGACTTCATGTAATCACTTATTGATGATTGCTCTGCTCCAACAACAACTACACAGAGGAGCAGGATGACTCCTTATTGATCATGAACATGACCTCCAAGATAGGTACAAATGATGATCATTTATTTTACATTGACTCAGGATGTTCTAACCATGTAGCTGGCAATGTGGCACTAATTTCTGATTTGGAAGAGCCCAAGGGCAAACATCAGGTACAAACAGGTGATGACACTAAGCACTCTGTTGTCAAAATTGGAAATGTGAAGACATGTGATGGTAATCAAAACCTATTAAGCAGGGTACTCTATGTACCAACAATAACTAAGAATTTAATGAG
This sequence comes from Ceratopteris richardii, assembly GCA_020310875.1. Classification (NCBI taxonomy): domain Eukaryota; kingdom Viridiplantae; phylum Streptophyta; class Polypodiopsida; order Polypodiales; family Pteridaceae; genus Ceratopteris; species Ceratopteris richardii. Next base: position 138,907,606 of record CM035409.1, on the reverse strand, counting down.
TGTTCGTCAGATTGTGGAGAAAGGTTTGCAAGTCAGATTCACACAACATGGAGCATATGTGGAGGATCCAAAACAAGGTTTCAGAAGAATAGCCAAAGGGGAGAAATCAGGTAGATTATTTACATTTGAGCTAGAAGATACAAAAAACATTGCTTTGTATAATTACAAGGATCAGACACTTTCAGAGTTAGAGATATGGCATAAGAGATTAGGGCACATAGGTGAAAGGACTCTAAAGCAAATGTGCAGGGATCAATGTGTGCTTGGGATACCTAATGTATCCAAGCAACACATGATTTATAAATGTGGATCATGTCAATTTGGTAAGTCTCACAGATTACCCTACTCAAGGAAAGGTTTCATGCATGAAGACTACCTAGACTTGGTACACACAGATGTTTGGGGACCTAGCAAGGACCCTTCCATTTCTGGTTCAAGATATTATGTGTCTTTTATTGATGACTATAGCAGGTGGACCATTTTATATTTTATGAAGCATAAAGATGAAGTGTTTAATTGTTTCAAGAGGTATCTTGCACTTGTTGAGAATCAAACAGGTAGAAGCTTGAAGAGGCTAAGGTCAGATGGTGGAGGAGAATACTTCTCCAATGAGTTTGAAGATTTCTTGCAGGAAAGAGGCATCAAGAGGGAGATCACTACAAGGTACTCACCTGAACAAAATGGGGTAGCAGAAAGAAGGAATAGACTTATAGTGGAAACAGCTAGGTCTATGCTCAATGAAAAAAGGTTGCCAAATTACCTATGGGCAGAGAGTGTATCCACTGCCACTTATCTCATCAATAGGTTGCCATCCAAATCACTTGATGGCATGACACCATATGAAGCATGGCATGGTAAGAGACCCTCTCTGGATCATTGCAAAATCTTTGGTTGTGTAGCATATGTGCATATTCCCTCACAGGTAAGGGGAAAGCTAGACCCCAAGGCTGAGAAATGTATCTTCATTGGTTATGATTTGAACCAAAAGGGATACAGATTCTACAACCCCATAAACAAAGGGTTCAAGGTAAGCAGAGATGTCATATTTGATGAGAATGACTCATGGTATGAGAATGAATGCAGGAAAGTGAGTCTACCCTATGACATGGAGGAAGATTTTCCAAAACTTACCAAGGAAGAGCCAACTCAGCAAGAAGATTCAAGCTCAGATGATGATACAATAAACCTTGAAGAATTCAAAGCTTGGAAATCCAAAGGAAAGATGAAGATGAAGCAATTAGAGGATAAGCCAGAAACTTCTACTCAAGCAATGAGGAGATCTCAGAGAGAGAAGAAGAAGCCTATCAGATTTGGGTATGACACATCACTTGTAACTAAACATTCTGTATATCTTGCAAAAGACTTGTTGAATGAAGAACCAGGTACCTATGAAGAAGCAATTACAAAGCCAGAATGGAGAGAAGCCATGGATGAGGAGATAGAAGCCCTCAAAGAGAGTGATACTTGGGACTTGGTACCCAAGAAGGATTCTATGAAGGTAATAGGATCCAGATGGATCTACAAATTGAAGAAGAATTCAGATGGAACAATTAACAGGTACAAAGCTAGGTTGGTAGCCAAAGGTTTTGCACAAACCCAAGGCATTGATTATGAGGAGACATTTTCTCCTGTGGCCAAGATGCCAACTATCAGAGTTTTGGTGAGTGTAGCTGCATCCAAGAATTGGAACATGTACCAATTGGATGTGAAGAATGCATTCTTGAATGGATGGATATCTGAAGAAGTCTACATGTCACAACCACCTGGCTATGAAGATCCAAGAAAGGTACATTATGTTTGTAAATTGAAGAAGGCTCTGTATGGTTTGAAGCAGGCACCTAGAGCATGGAACTACAGATTGACCACCTACCTTCTAGACCAAGGATTTGTGATGAGCAAAGCAGACACTTCTCTATTTATAAAGAGAAGTAGTACAGAGGTAATTTACTTATGTGTTTATGTAGATGACATCATCATTACAGGTAATGATGTCAATGGGATTAGACACATCAAAGGACAGATGATGAAAGAATTCAAGATTAGTGATCTTGGATTACTAAAATATTTCCTAGGTCTTGAATTGATCTACACAAACTCAGGTATATACATCACTCAAAAGAAGTATGTACAGGATATGGTCAAGAATTTTGGTTTGCAGGATGCTAAGGTATCTACTACTCCAATGGAGGTTAACCAAAAGCTAAGTGCTCATGAAGGAGAAGAAATCAAAGACATTACAGGATACGAAAGTATGGTGGGTAGTTTGAACTATGCTACCTTGACAAGAATTGACATAGCATATGGAGTAAGTGTGCTTAG
>CM035409.1:138867787-138877787 GCA_020310875.1 Ceratopteris richardii | reverse complement strand
AGTGGGAAAATAAGATACAGGGCCTCTGATTTATCAGACCCCTACCATCCCCAAGAACCCGAAAAGAGCTTAAAAGTATCTGTGATGAAAAACGCTTTTTTAACACTGGCGCCGTCTATGGTAAGGTGGCAATAGATTGTAAATAATCAGTAAGGTGGAGCAATACGTAAGGCAAGTGGTGCAGAGGTGATATATGCCAGTTACTCGATCCGGCAAGTCTTATCCGAAGTATAGGAGAGATCAGCATCCCTGGACAGTACCAAATTTGTTGGGACACCCCCAGGTGGTAGAAGTGCAGGCCATTTAAACCCAGTTGCTGAAGAATTGGAGCCAATTAGTAGAGATTCCGGTACCAATTTGGTGATAAACGATGAGATTTCGGTAGATTTCAGTATAATTCTGGTGCGTTCTGAAGAAGGTGCAGTAACTTCTGAGTGTACAGGGATGCAGTGCGCAATTGATGCGATACCATTTGGTCAGAATTTGAACCTTTCCAAGGATAGAGTTGTGTTACCCAGAGAGATCGTTACCGGAGGACGTATACCCTGTTTCGGTGAAAGTTTGACAAGTTCCGGTGAAAGTTCGGTACCAGTTGGTGGGAATTTACAGTTTTTCGGTGACAGTGTGACACTCCCTGGTGGCTCTTTATTATGTACACCATTGTTCGGTGTAAGCTTGCCTACGTTTGATACCAAAGCGGAGGATAGGCTATTTGATTTGGAAATATGTAAAAGATTGAACACTATTTTCGAGCCGGAAGATGAGCAATCTGATAATACAGATTCCGAAGGACAAGAGACACCTCCTCAAAACTTAGGAAATAGCAACGGTACCACTAATAGCACAATGAGGGGTCAACAGCAGCAACAAGAGCAACAACAATAACAGCAACAACAACGGCCACCTCCACTTCGCCCGGTTCCAACCGGGGTGACTTACACAAAGTTCGGTGGATTTTCAGGTGACGATCCTGATGCACATGTGCGAACCTTTGAGATAAGCTATGCAGTGCTGAACCATCCACCCGATCCAGCGTACAAGGCCATCGTATTTCAGGCAACACTAGTCAATGAAGCAGCGAGGTGGTTAACATAGTATGATATCAACCATTTCGTTAACTATGATGCGGTAAGGGATGCGTTTTTACATAGGTTCCGGTTGAAGAAGAATCCCGCCGAAATCTTTGACTATTTGCAAAACAACCGACAGAAGCCGCACCACACTGTTCAGGAATATGCCACATTGTTTAGAACTCATTTAAGACAATTGCCTCCGGCACATGCTAATCTACCGGATGATGTTATAACCCAGTGGTTCATTAACGGTTTGACCCCACAGCTAAGACAAATCGTGATCATCCGCTGTGTGGGGGCTATGACACTAGATGCTATTATTGTGATGGCCCTGCAACTAGAGCATAAAGTTGGGGGATTCACCGAAGACTTGGAGTGGCTGAAAGCTAGTAAGAACGTTATAGATAATCCGGTTAAACAGATGTATTGTACCAGGTGCAAAAATCCAGGGCACACCAGTGCTACATGTGCCCTTAATCATATGTATTGCGCCATCTGCAACACAACCGGACACTCAACAGAAAATTATGCGTATAATGCCAAGGTGCAGGGACGAACAGCTGTAAATGCCATTATCCAGGAACCCGGGCAGCCCGCAACCCATTACGTGCCACCACACATGCGAAACAATCAGTCACAAGGATACAAAAATTACCGGGGTCAGCGGAATACCAATTTCAATGCAACTCGATGGCAGGCGGGTACATCAGCGGAGAGTACTTCTCTACCACCACCTCGATATCATTTTTGCGGTGAGATTGGCCACATCCGGAGATTTTGCAAGGATGTGCAATAGAATACGACAAAAGGAAGAAGGAGCGTCAGAACCCGATGACCAACATGGTCTATATCTCACCCGTGGAATCACAAGCAGCAGTGGTCCAGACAAGATCGGGTAAGCAGTTGCAACCAGCAGCTGAGGTGTTCGAACCTGGTATCCGTGAGCAGCAGCGAATGTATACAAAGGCTAGTCAATGGACCGCTAAAGAGCCAACTGTGTTCCCCGATCCAATTCCGGTGACACAGGTTCCCCTGCCAACAGTGAGAACGAATGAACACAATCCTAACCCAGTAACAGCAAAATCATCCTCCGAATCAGTGAGGAGTACAATTCAAACAGATCAGGTACGGGAGATTCTATCATCTTTCTATCTATCTATCTATCTATCTATCTATCTATCTATCTATCTATCTATCTATCTATCTATCTATCTATCTATCTATCTATCTATCTACCTATCTATGTGTCTATCTATCTATCTGTCTATCGATCTATCTATCTATCTCTCTTTCTATCTGTCTCTCTGTCTCTCTATCTATCTATCTATCTATCTATCTTTCTATCTATCTATCTATCTATCTGTCTATCTATCTATCTATCTATCTATCTATCTATCTATCTATCTATCTATCTATCTATCTACCTATCTATCTATCTATCTATCTATCTATCTATCTATCTATCTATCTATCTATCTACCTATCTATCTATCTATCTATCTATCTATCTATCTATCTATCTATCTACCTATCTATCTATCTATCTATCTATCTATCTATCTATCTATCTATCTATCTATCTGTCTGTTTATCTATCTATCTATCTATCTATCTATCTATCTATCTATCTATCTATCTATCTATCTATCTATCTATCTATCTATCTATCTATCTATCTATCTATCTATCTATTGTTGGGAGTGATGGTTGGATGCACTCAAGAAATGAGTTGGTGCTGCTATACCTGCTTCACACCAGCCCTCCTTTGATTCCAGAAATGCTTAGTACACACCTTGAGCTTTCAAATGACACAAAGAAACCATATATGTACTTTGCAAATGATTTGTGTAATGATCAAACCAAAACAGATAACTTGGTTCCTTCACAAATCCAAAAAACTTGCTATTTCTGTAATGATACCTGCTTTGTGTTATGCTCAGTGTGACCAGCACACTTGCAATTGAAACAATTCCTTTTGGGAGTATTAAAGTAACTTAACAAGCTACCATTTGCAAGTGGAATGAGAGGAAATGATAAACCACATCCAGAGAAATTGATTTAGCAAAATTATGATTACCCCCGACTTTTTAGGAACTCTACAGACACAGACCAGTGTGTACTTCGATTGAGATTTCTCCGAGATGGTTGATCCTTTGGCCTTGAAATTTTGTATGCTTGTAGAAGACCTTAAGCTGGTTCCAATGAGCTATTAAACTCTTGATTTGGTTCAGTGAGCGCTGAGAAATGCTCCTTGGAAGTTGACAGACTTGGAGTAGAAGACTCAGACAAAACAGAGATGATGAGTATAAGTATTTGTATTATATCATATGAATATACATTCCCATTGGCATGATAAACATAGCACAATGGTACTCAGAGGTGTAGGCTATGGAGTAGACCTCACACACTCAATAGATAGTACAGAATAGCCTCGGGATTGATGATGGACACCCACGATTTTTTCCTTGTAGTTTTTATAGGAGTTGTACTAAGATTTGAATTTGAAATTCAAATGTAGGCTCCCTAGAATCTCTCCTCTAAAAGTAGGGAGATATTCTCTCCACTAATCTCAACTAAAAATCCACGACTAATCAAGTTGGTGTGATTACATGAGATGCCAAGTCATTCTAGACTTTTACAAAAGAGTAAATGATAAGAAACTTTAAGCATAAGCTCCTATGGATCTTCCCTTATGTGGAGTCTTCAAATCAAATGTCCTAGCCAAGTGTGATGGCTTGAATTGCACCAACAGCTCCCCCTCAAGCCAAACACTTTGGCTTAAGTCTTCATCTTCTTCATCTTTGGTCTTCAATCACATCCTACAGTCCAATCATGGATTTAAATCTGCATAACTTGTTTCCATCCAATGCTTTAGTGAGTAAATCTGCACATTGCATATTTGTAGACACATATGTCAATTGAATCTCTTTGCTAAGTAACTTCTCCCTCACATAGTGGTAATGAACCTCTATGTGTTTAGTTCTAGCATGATATATAGGATTAGCTGCAAGGTGAAGAGAGCTAGTGTTATCTCCAAAGATAATTGGTGGCCTTGTATATAGGCCTAACTCTGTATATAAGAGCTTCAACCAGATAGCTTCTTGAGTGGCATTGGCAAGCCCTCTATACTCTGCTTCAGTGGATGACAATGCCACTGTAGGTTGCTTCTTGGCTGACCAAGAAATAGGCTTATCTCCTACAAAACAAATGTATCCTGAGGTGCTTCTTCTATCATCCTTGCATCCTACCCAATCTGCATCTGAGTAAACCTTAATGTCAATATCTGATGTATAAGGAAAGTACAAACCATGACTTTGAGTTCCCTTCAAATACTTCAAGATCTTCTTTGCTGCCTCTAGGTGAGATACCCTTGGTTTGTGCATGAATTGACTAAGCACACTAACTCCATATGCTATGTCAATTCTTGTCAAGGTAGCATAGTTCAAACTACCTACCATACTTTGGTATCCTGTGATGTCTTGGACTTCTTCCCCTTCATGAGCACTTAGCTTTAGGTTGACCTCCATTGGAGTAGTAGATACCTTAGCATCCTGCAAACCAAACTTCTTGACCATATCCTGCACATACTTCTTTTGAGTGATATATATACCTGAGTTGGTGTAGACTAACTCAAGACCTAAGAAGTACTTCAATAATCCAAGGTCACTAATCTTGAATTCTTTCATCATCTGTCCTTTGATGTGTCTAATCCCATTGACATCATTACCTGTAATGATGATGTCATCAACATAAACACATAAGTAGATTACCTCTGTACTACTTCTCTTTATGAATAGAGAAGTGTCTGCTTTACTCATCACAAATCCTTGGTCTTGGAGGTAGGTTGTCAACCTGTAATTCCATGCTCTAGGTGCCTGCTTTAAATCATATAGAGCCTTCTTCAATTTACAAACATAATGTACCTTTTTTGGATCTTCATAGCCAGGTGGTTGTGACATGTAGACTTCTTCAGATATCCATCCATTCAAGAAAGCATTCTTGACATCTAATTGGTACATATTCCAATTCTTGGATGCAGCTACACTCACCAATATTCTGATAGTTGGCATCTTGGCCACAGGAGAAAATGTCTCCTCATAATCAATGCCTTGGGTTTGTGCAAAACCCTTGGCTACCAACCTAGCTTTGTACTTGTTTATTGTTCCATCTGAGTTTTTCTTTAGTTTGTAGATCCATCTGGATCCTATTACCTTCATAGAGTCTTTCTTGGGTACCAAGTCCCAAGTATCACTTTCCTTGAGAGCTTCCATCTCTTCATCCATGGCTTCTTTCCATTCTGGTTTGGTAATGGCTTCTTCATAGGTACCTGGTTCTTCATTCAACAAGTCCTTTGCAAGATATACAGAATGTTTAGTTACAAGTGATGTGTCATACCCAAATCTGATAGGCTTCTTCTTTTCTCTCTGAGATCTCCTCATTGCTTGAGTTGAGGATTCTGGTTTATCTTCTAGTTGCTTCATCTTCATCTTCCCTTTGGACTTCCAAGCCTTGAACTCTTCAAGGTTTATTGTATCATCATCATCTGAGCTTGAATCTTCTTTCTGAATTGGTTCCTCCTTGGTGAGCTTTGGGAAATCTTCTTCCATGTCATAGGGTAGACTGATCTTCCTGCATTCATTCTCATACCATGAGTCATTCTCATCAAAAATGACATCTCTGCTTACCTTGAAACCTTTGTTTGTTGGGTTGTAGAATCTGTATCCTTTTTGGTTCAAATCATAACCAATGAAGATACATTTTTCAGCCTTGGGGTCTAGCTTTCCCCTTACCTGTGAGGGAATATGCACATATGCTACACAACCAAAGATTTTGCAATGATCCAGAGAGGGTCTCTTACCATGCCAAGCTTCATATGGTGTCATGCCATCAAGTGATTTGGATGGAAACCTATTGATGAGATAGGTGGCAGTGGATACACTCTCTGCCCAAAGATAATTTGGCAACTTCTTTTCATTAAGCATAGACCTAGCTGTTTCTACAATGAGTCTATTCCTTCTTTCAGCTACCCCATTTTGTTCAGGTGAGTACCTTGTAGTAGTCTCCCTTTTGATGCCTCTTTCCTGCAAGAAATCTTCAAACTCATTGGAGAAGTACTCTCCTCCACCATTGACCTTAGCCTCTTCAAGCTTCTTCTTGTTTGATTTTCAACAAGTGCAAGATACCTCTTGAAACAATTAAACACTTCATCTTGATGCTTCATAAAGTATAAAATGGTCCACCTGCTATAATCATCAATGAAGGACACATAATACCTTGAACCTGAAATAGAAGGGTCCTTGCTAGGTCCCCAAACATCTCTGTGTACCAAGTCTAGGTAGTCTTCATGCATGAAACCTTTCCTTGAATAGGGTAACCTGTGAGACTTACCAAATTGACATGATCCACACTTGTAAATCATGTGTTGCTTGGACACATTAGGTATCCCAAGCACACATTGATCCCTGCACATTTGCTTTAGGGTTCTTTCACCTATGTGCCCTAATCTCTTGTGCCATATTTCTAACTCTGAAAGTGTCTGATCCTTGTAATTATACAAAGCAATGTTCTTGGTGTCTTCTAGCTCAAAAATAAACAATCTACCTGATTTCTCCCCTTTGGCTATCCTTCTGAATCCATGTCTTGGGTCCTCCACATATGCTCCATGTTGTGTGAATCTGACCTGCAAACCTTTCTCCACAATCTGGCCAACACTCATTAGATTCTTGGTGATGGTTGGTACATAGAGTACTCTGCTCAATAGGTTCTGGTTACCATCACATGTCTTCACATTTCCAATCTTAACAACAGAATGTTTAGTGTCATCACCTGTTTGTACCTGATGTTTGCCCTTGGGCTCTTCCAAATCAGAAAGTAGTGCCACATTGCCAGCTACATGGTTAGAACATCCTGAGTCAATATAAAATAAATGATCATCATTTGTACCTGCCTTGGAGGTCATATTCATGATCAATAGGGAGTCATCTTGCTCCTCTGTGTAGTTGTTGTAGTCTCTTCTATTTCTGAATCCACCTTGGTAATTACCATTGTGGTTGTTGTTGTAATTGTTGTTGTATTGATTGTTGTATCCATTGTAGCCTTGATGTTGGTTGAATCTGCCTCTCCCTTGAGAGTATCCACCTCTTGAGTAGCCTCTTCCTCTCTGATTCTTGTAGTTCTTGTAGCATTCATCTGTGGTATGATTAGACAATCCACAAATGTTGCATGGTGATGAGTTGTAGGGTCTCCCCCTACCTGACTTACCTCCTCTGCCTCTTCCTCTAGATGATCTACCTCTCCCTGCATAATTAGCTTGGGAGGTAGAGCCTTCTTCATCCTGTTTCTTCCCTTTGCCTTTATCTTTAACTTTCTTATCAGTATAGAGAGCAGAGGGGTTATTACCTTTTGATTGATCTCCTGCCTTTGTAAACTTTGCTTCATGTGTAAATAGTTGGCCCATGAGTGTTGTGAGATCTGGGGTATGCATGTCCATATAGAGGTCCATTGCAGTGGTGAAACTTTCCCACTTATCATCTGCCTTGAGTCCATTTGTTACTTGCCTGACTATTTGCTCCTCTTCAATCTCCTCTCCAATGCTTGCTAATTGGTCTGCCACATCTTTGATCTTTGTCACATACTCTGAGACTGATTGCTTGGGCTGCTTCCTAAGGGTTGTGAATTCAATCCACAGTTGATTCTTCCTAGCCCTTGTGTTGGAAGAAAAATAGTTTGACAAGGTTTCCCAAGTCTCTTGGGAAGTCTTACAGTTCCTTACATGAGGTAAAAGAAAGTCAGATATAGAGTTTAGAAGGTAAGACCTTTCCAAAGCATCTTTTGCACACCATTGGTTGAGCTTCTCATGTTCATCCTTTGTGGGTAGTCCTCTAGTTTTGAATGAGGGCAACTCCTCATCTCCTGATATGTATCCAAATAAACTCCTTCCTTGTAGATAGGTCTTCATTCTCAATGACCAAGCTTGGTAGTTGTTCCTGTCCAACTTGTCAATGAATGAAGGGAAACCATCACCCATGTTTACCCTATTTTCTCTGATACCACTGTTGGGAGTGATGGTTAGGTGCACTCAAGAAATGAGTTGGTGCTGCTATACCTGCTTCACACCAGCCCTCCTTTGATTCTAGAAATGCTTAGTACACACCTTGAGCTTTCAAATGACACAAAGAAACCATATATGTACTTTGCAAATGATTTGTGTAATGATCAAACCAAAACAGATAACTTGGTTCCTTCACAAATCCAAAAAACTTGCTATTTCTGTAATGATACCTGCTCAGTGTTATGCTCAGTGTGACCAGCACACTTGCAATTGAAACAATTCCTTTTGGGAGTATTAAAGTACCTTAACAAGCTACCATTTGCAAGTGGAATGAGAGGAAATGATAAACCACATCCAGAGAAATTGATTTAGCAAAATTATGATTACCCCCGACTTTTTAGGAACTCTGTAGACACAGACCAGTGTGTACTTCGATTGAGATTTCTCCGAGATGGTTGATCCTTTCGCCTTGAAATTTTGTATGCTTGTAGAAGACCTTAAGCTGGTTCCAATGAGCTATTAAACTCTTGATTTGGTTCACTGAGCACTGAGAAATGCTCCTTGGAAGTTGACAGACTTGGAGTAGAAGACTCAGACAAAACAGAGATGATGAGTATAAGTATTTGTATTATATCATATGAATATACATTCCCATTGGCATGATAAACATAGCACAATGGTACTCAGAGGTGTAGGCTATGGAGTAGACCTCACACACTCAATAGATAGTACAGAATAGCCTCGGGATTGATGATGGACACCCGCGATTTTATCCTTGTAGTTTTTATAGGAGTTGTAATAAGATTTGAATTTGAAATTCAAATGTAGGCTCCCTAGAATCTCTCCTCTAAAAGTAGGGAGATATTCTCTCAACTAATCTCAACTAAGAATCCACGATTAATCAAGTTGGTGTGATTACATGAGATGCCAAGTCATTCTAGACTTTTACAAAAGAGTAAATGATAAGAAACTTTAAGCATAAGTTCCTATGGATCTTCCCTTATGTGGAGTCTTCAAATCAAATGTCCTAGCCAAGTGTGATGGCTTGAATTGCACCAACATCTATCTATCTATCTATCTGTCTGTCTTTCTGTCTGTCTTTCTGTCTGTCTATCTGTATATCTATCTATCTGTCTATCTATCTATCTGTTTATCTATCTATCTCTCTATCTACCTATCTATATATCTATCTATGTACCTATCTATCTATCTATCTATCTATCTATCTATCTATCTATCTATCTATCTATCTATCTATCTATCTATCTATCTATCTATCTATCTATCTATCTATCTATCTATCTATCTATCTATCTATCTATCTATCTATCTATCTATCTATCTATCTATCTATCTATCTATCAAAAGATCTATCTATCTATCTATCTATCTGTCTGTCTATCTATCTATCTATCTATCTATCTATCTATCTATCTATCTATCTATCTATCTATCTATCTATCTATCTATCTATCTATCTATCTATCTATCTATCTATCTATCTATCTATCTATCTATCTATCTATCTATCTATCTATCTATCTATCTATCTATCTATCTATCTGTCTATCTATCTATCTATCTATCTATCTGTCTATCTATCTGTCTGTCTATCTATCTATCTAACTATTTATCTATCTATCTATCTGTCTGTCTATCTATCTATCTGTCTATCTATCTATCTATCTATCTATCTATCTATCTATCTATCTATCTATCTATCTATCTATCTATCTATCTATCTATCTATCTATCTATCTATCTATCTATCTATCTATCTATCTATCTATCTATCTATCTATCTATCTATCTATCTATCTATCTATCTATCTATCTATCTATCTATCTATCTATCTATCTATCTATCTATCTATTT
>CM035409.1:138850287-138862787 GCA_020310875.1 Ceratopteris richardii | reverse complement strand
CAAGGCGTGGAGAAAACGCAATTTCACAAACGGCCTCCGTTTGCTACGAAAATTGTCGTGAAGGTAGAAGACCTCAAAATATTTTCGAGAGTTATCCCTTTAGGGTCACTTGTTTTTGTCAGATCGAAGTTTCGGAGCCATCTCGACCTCCGTTTTGAGCCCGCAAGGTGGGGCCCATAAAAAAACCAGGTCAGTTTTAGAAATTGTAACTTGCGTTGTGTTTGGCGACACTCATATATTCCAAATCCAGAATTTCAAGCGATTCTGTGTGTTGTTGATACACGAAAACTGTGTTTTTCTGAGATTGAACTGTCACGTCATAGTGCAACAGTGTTCAAGCAGAAGTGCTACTTGTAGTGTGTTGCGGTGTTGTGAATTGTTGCAGAAATGGCAAACGCGGATGGAATGAGTCAGCTTATGAGCGATAAGCTGGACAAGAACAACTTCCATGCTTGGAGATTCAGAATGACGAATTTCCTGATGGGAAAAGGTTACTGGAAGTACATCAAAGGAGAGAATGAAAATGCTCCTCAGTTACCAGAAAGGAATCAGACTGCAGAACAGTTAAGAGCATATGAGGAATGGAATCAAGGAGCACAAAAGGTAATGTATTGGCTATCTGTTAGCATACAGGATAGCATGATTGGACACATACACGATGCCAAGACTCCAAAAGAGGCTTGGAGCAGTTTGGTCACTTTGTACGAGACCAATACAAAGGCACGGAAATTGCAACTCAAGAACGAGTTGCATACAATGGAGAAAAAGAGCATGTCGGTAAGTGACTACACTCTAAAAATCAAAAGCATATGTGAGTCACTTGCATCTATTGGCGTGAATGTAGATGATGATGATAAGGTGGAAGTGTGCCTTCGTGGTTTAGGAGCTGCATATAAGCAGTTCAGAACTTCTATACAGACCAGGGAAAATATTCCGAATTTTGCTGATCTGGTATCTATGCTGATTATTGAAGAAAAGAATCTTGGTGAGGATTCAAACTCCCAAGGAAAGCCCAGTTCTGAGCAGGTATTCTACTCTGGCAGAGGAAGAGGAAGAGGTAGAGGTTTTGGAAGTGGAAGAGGAAACAATAACCAAGACCAGGGTCAACAACAGAATCATGCAGGAGGAAGAGGACAGTTTCGAGGCAGGGGGAGTCAAAGAGGTCGCAGAAATTTCCAAAGAAATGATTCAGGTAATGATAGTAAAGGATGTTGGAATTGTGGTAAACCTGGACACTTTGAACGTGATTGCAGGTTGAAGAATCAAAATAACAGAAGGCAGTAAAACAACTATGCATCCACAAGTGCAGATGATTCTGAGAAGCTGTTTATGGTTCAACATCACATGATGAATACGATGTCTGCTGGTGTTTCAAAATCGAATGATAATGTCTGGTATGTTGATTAGGGTGCTTCAAATCACATGACCAGTCATGCAGATGGTTTAGTAGTTTGTAGAAAATGCCAGTTCTTGGATATGTTGAAACAGGTGATGATACATCGCATCCTATTGAGCATACAGGAAACATAGCATTGTCTATGGAGGACGGAAAGGTAAAACATCTCGCTGATGTGCTGCATGTTCCAAATATAACAAAGAATCTAGTTTCTGTTGGACAAATGGTTGACCAGGGATTACAAGTCAGGTTCAATGCTGATGGATTATATGTAGAAGAGTACAAGCAGGATGGACGATTGGTTGCCAAAGGAAACAAAGTGGGTAGGATGTTCACCTTAAATGTGAAGATTCCTGAAATGAATGCAGCCATGTTTGCAAAAGGTGCAGGAGTTATTGCAGATATAGAGATATGGCACAAACGGATCGGACATGCAAACTTGCAAAGGCTGAAACTGATGCAGTCAAAGGAGATTGTCCATGGACTACCAAATTTCAAAGTTGCAGAAATGCAAAAGGTATGTGCAGCATGACAATTTGGTAAACAGTCAAGAGCATCATTTCCACATGACAAGCATGTTAGTGAGAATGTACTAGAAGTAGTACATACAGATGTTTGGGGTCCAGCAAAGACCACATCTATGGGTGGTTGCAGGTTTTATGTTACTTTCATTGATGACCATACACGCAAAGTATGGGTATATTTCATGAAAGAGAAGAGCGAGGTGTTTACTCTTTTCCAGAATTTTAAAGTTATGGTGGAAAAGCAGACAGGGAAGTACATTCAGACATTAAGATCTGATGGAGGAGGTGAATACATGTCAAATGAGTTCAGCAGTTTTCTAAAAAATCATGGAATTCGGTGTCAATTTTCATGCAGGTACACACCACAACAGAATGGTGTTGCTGAACGCAAAAACAGACATATTGTAGAAATAGCAAGAGCCTTAATGGCTGAGAAGAATATGCCTCATTGTTATTGGGCAGAAGCTGTGCATACTGCTGTATATATCATGAACAGAACTTTGACTGCTGCTGTACATCAAGTTACACCTGAAGCAAAGTTTACAGGTAAAAAGCCAAACTTATCACATCTGAAAGTTTTTGGCTGTATTGCATATGTACATGTTCCAGATGAGTTGAGGACAAAGCTTGATTCGAAAGCAGAAAAATGTGTCTTCATTGGATATTCCCTTGAGCAAAAGGGGTACAAATGTTATAACCCACTCACACGACAGGTGAAGGTGAGCAGAGATGTGGTATTTGATGAAATGTCAAGCTTCTATGCAGATGCCAAAGAAGGACTGAATCTTGAACCAAATGACAAAGAAAATGCTAAAAAATCTAGTGCAGAATCTCAAGTTTTGAGTGGACCCGATGCATCACCAAGCAATAGTTCCAACTCAAATCCATGGAGTGGAAGATTGCGTGGAAATTTCAGTCCAGCAAATTCATCAAATACATCCAAGAAAGGTAAAGAAAAGCTTTCTGTTGGTAGTAAAACAGGTGCAGGTTTTGAAGATGTTGATGGAGATTCAAGTGGTTCAGAAAAGAGTATTGATGAGGAACTTGGATTGCCCTCTGTGAAGACTCCAGGAGTAAGAACGGCACATGAAATGATACAAGAAGAAGTGACCCAGGACCAAGAAGATCTGGGAGGATGCGTAATTCAGTGCAATGATTGACATATGATAGTTACATGGCTCGCCATTGTGCCTACATGACAAAGGTAATACAAGATGCTGAACCTTCTTGTTTTGAAGATGCAATTGGTAATGCAGATTGGGAAAAAGCTATGGATGAGGAGATGGCTTCACTTTATGGAAATGATACATGGAAGCTGGTTCCATTGCCACAAGGAAAGAAATCCATAGGCTGCAAATGGGTTTACAAGGTAAAGCATAATGCTGATGGTAGCATAAGCAGGTATAAAGCACGATTGGTAGCTAAAGGATATGCACAGACATATGGCATTGATTATGAGGAAACATTCAGCCATGTAGCTAAAATGTCTACTGTTAGGACACTTGTTGCATTAGCTACAGCAAAAGGATGGACTTTGCATCACATGGATGTGAAGAATGCTTTCCTACATGGTGAGTTACAGGAAGAAGTATATATGGACCAGCCACAAGGATATGAAGATTCAAAGCATCCAGAATATGTTTGCAGGTTGCAAAAGGCTTTGTATGGGCTGAAGCAGGCTCCGCGTGCATGGCATGCAAGGATTGCTGATTACTTAACCAGCATTGGGTTTTCTATGTGTGATGCAGATCACTCACTATATGCAAGGAAGGCTGATGATGGCATCACTATTGTGGCTATTTATGTTGATGACCTGATTGTAGGTGGTGATAATGAAGAAAGCATCAAAGAGGTAAAGAAACTTCTTATGCAGGAATTCAACATGAAAGATCTTGGTATGCTGCGCTATTTCTTGGGCATTGAGTTTATACATACAGAAACAGGTATATGGATGTCGCAAAGGCAATATGCCTTGAATATGCTGCAAAAGTATGGTATGGCTGATTGTAAGCAAATTTCTATGCCTTTAGATCAGAATTTGAAATTGGATACTACATCAGGTGAAGCATTGGAAAATGCTACTATGTACAGGAAAATTGTGGGAAGTCTTATATATCTTACAATTACAAGACCTGATTTAAGCTACACTGTTGGACTTGAAAGTCAGTTTATGCAGGTTCCCAGGAAGCCACATTTGGATGCTCTGAGGCGCACTCTACGTTATGTGAGTGCTACTTTGGATTATGCATTGTTTTATGAAGCTGGTGTAGAATTGCAGGTTCATGGATACACCGATGCAGATTGGGCTGGTAGTACTTCAGATAGAAGATCTACTAGTGGTTTTCTTTTCTCACTTGGAGGTGCAGCTATTACATGGAGCAGTAAGAAGCAACCCACTGTTGCTTTGTCGAGTACAAAGGCTGAGTATAGAGGTGCTGCAATGGCAGCATGTGAGGCATCATGGCTGGAGATGTTACTTGCAGATTTAGGTGTGGAAGTGCAAAAGCCTATCACTATCTATTGTGATAATCTTAGCAGCATACAGTTAGCACGGAACCCTGTTTTCCATGCTAGAACAAAGCATATCGAGGTACATTATCACTTCATCAGAGAGAAGGTATTAGCAGGTGATATTGATCTTATTTATGTGAGAACAGATGAACAGGTTGCTGATATTTTCACCAAAGCACTTGGAGCTCAAAAGTTGAAGAAGTTTCGGAAGATGCTTGGATTACATGATATGGTGTTGAGTTTGAGGGGGAGTGTTGAGATATCAAGCTCAACATGTGATGATCCAGGATGACACGTACCAGTTTTTCGTTTCTCTGACATGTATAGTGGTCATGCCAGTATATGTAAGGGATACTTCATTGAGCTTTATTAGATTATCTACCGAGAGTGATGGCACATTTGTTTCTTGCCAGCTCACTCATTCGCGGACATTAGATTTTTCCTTATGTACTGGTCTTTATATATTGCACTTGTTTTAGGTCATTCTTGTACATTCCTTTTTATGTAATAGAAGAAGAAGAAGATCATTCTTCCTTGCCTCAATCTGTGTGTGTGCTTCTCCTGGAGAGTGGTGTGTGTGAGCTCTCTTCCTTATCTCCTTCCTCGTGACAAGTGGCCCCTGTCAATGGCATGTAAAAATAACTTCTCTATTGAAAAAAATGTTACTTATTTCAAAATGAAGATGAATACTTACTTTTCAATATAGGAGTAGATAATATATTCTACCTCTTCTGTAAAATTCGTTAGAAAGAATTTCACATCTCCATGCTTGTACAAAAAGCGCTGAGTCACAACAAGATCTATGATGAAAAATTTTCTTGAAAATGCTTCCTCACATTGTTGCAAAAGGACCCTAGAATTCAAGAAATATAAATTTAGTATAAGAAATACCAAATTAAGGAAACCTATAGATAATACTTGAGTGCAATATTGACTACACTATCAGATATTTCAACATTGAACTCTCTCAGCATTTTGTTGTCTTCTGGTCTTATATCGAGCATATATTCCTCCTGTCATGGCATTTTAACATTTACTATCACCTGTCCATCTCCTTTTTTAAGAAGTTCTTTATGTGCCTTTTGCAACTTCTGAATCAGGTTCAGGATAACATTTTCCTCTAACAAAAAACCTTGCTTTTTCCTCTCCTTCTTACAATTTACTACATTTCTTATTGCATGATCATGAGGGACCTGAGGGTGGACCTCTTCAATTACAACTCATGACTTAGGTGCTTGTGCTGGAGGTATATTGAGAATATTAAAGAACTTTTGATCATGGTTATCAATAGGCACACTAGATTTGTCAAACTTATATCTGAGCCTTGATACAATCACATAATCTTTTGCCATCAGTGTCACCATGTGACAATGAGTTGCACACAAGTAAGCATCATTCATGAAGTCGATTGCAAAGTCTTATGTAGCTTCTTGCAAGCATAGAAGAGCTTGAGTTTGCCACTTCACGTTATGAAGGATGTGGCCTTCATCATGGAATAGAGATTGGCTGAAATTTGCTTGACAACTCTCATGAAAGGAAGTCTAGGGATCAGGAGTCCCATAGACTTTTGAGCCTTTCTTATCTCCCTCAAAGACTTAACATGGTAATGGAACCTTTTTTTTCAAGAATTATCTAATGTATTGAGGCCTTGATTACTTGTCTGGGAGTTATCACATATAAAGGTTTTTGGTTGTACTGCATATGTACATGTTCCAGATGAGCTGAGGACAAAGCTTGATCCAAAAGCAAAAAATGTGTCTTCATTGGATTCTCCCTTGACCAAAGGGTTATAAATATTATAATCCATTCACCTAGGAGGTGAAGGTGATGAGAGATGTGGTATTTGATGAAATATCAAGATTCTATGCAGATGCCAAAGAAGGACTAAATCTTGAATCAAATGACAAAGAAAATGCTGAAAAATTAACTGTAGAATCTCAGGTTTTGAGTGGACCGGATGTGTCACCAAGCAATAGTTCCAATTCAAATCCATGGAGTGGAAGATTGCGTGGAAATTTTAGTCTAGCAAACTCATCAAATACATCCAACAAAGGTAAAGAAAAGCTTTTCACTAGTAGTAAAACATGTGCAGGTTTCGAAGATGTTGATGGAGATTCTAGTGGTTCAAAAAAGAGTCTTGATGAAGAACTTGGATTTCCCTCTATGAAGACTCCAGGAGTTAGAAAGGCACATGCGGATGATACAAGGAGAACTGACCCAGGACCAAGAAGGTCTGGGAGGATGCGGAATTCAGTGCAATGACGTATGACAGTTATATGGCTCGTCATTATGCCTACATGACAAACGTAATACAAGATGCTAAACCTTCGTGTTTTGAAGATGCAATTGGAAATGCAGATTGGGAAAAAACTATGGATGAGGAGATGGCTACACTTTATGGAAATGAAACATGGAAGCTAGTTCCAATATTGCAAGGAAAGAAACCCATAGGCTGCAAGTGGGTTTACAAGGTAAAGCACAATGTTGATGGTAGCATAAGCACGTATAAAACACGACTGGTAGCAAAAGGATATGCACAGACATATGGCATTAATTATGAGGAAATGTTCAACCCTATAGCTAAAATTTCTATTGTTAGAGCACTTGTTGCATTAGCTACAACAAAAGGATGGCCTTTGCATCAAATGGATATGAGTAATGCTTTCTTACATGGTGAGTTGCAAGAAGAAGTATACATGGATGAGTCATAAGGATATGAAGATTCAAAGCACCCAGAATATGTTTGCAAGTTGCAAAAGGCTTTGCATGGGCTTAAATAGGCCTCTCCTCCTTGGCATGCAATGTTATATTCCAGAGATTTACATGCTTGGAGGAATGAGAAGTTCCTTGCTCAAGGGATATGCAAGGCCAAAAGCCAAAGAGTTCATATGAGGTACCTATATGCCATAGATCATAATTTGAAGTTGGATACTACATTAGGTGAAGCATTGGAAAATGCTACTATGTATAGGAAAAATATGGGAAGTCTGATATATCTCACATTTACAAGGCTTGATCTACGCTACATTGTTGGACTTGAAAGTCCATTTATGCAGGTTCCTAGGAAATTACATTAGACGCTTTGAGATACACTCTATGATATATGAGTGCTACTTTGGATTATGCATTGTTTTATGAAGCTGATGTAGAATCATAGGTTCATGGATACATTGATGAAGATTGGGCTAGCAGTATTTGAGATAGAAGATCTACTAGTGGCTTTCTGTTCTCACTTGGAAGTGCAGCTATTACATGGAGCAGTAAGAAGCAACCCATTGTTGCTTTGTCAAGTAGAGCGGTTGAGTATAGAGGTGTAGCATGTGAAGCATCATTGCTAGATATGTGACTTGTAGATTTAGGTGTGGAAGTGCAAAAGCCTATCACCATCTATTGTGATAATCTCAGCAACATACAGCTAGCATAGAACCCTGTTTTTCATGCTAGAACAAAGCATATCAGGGCACATTATCACTTCATTAGAGAGAAGGTATTAGCAAGTGCTATTGATCTTATTTATGTGAGGACATGTGAGTAGCTTGCTAATATTTTCACTAAAACACTCGGAGCTTAGAAGCTGAAGAAGTTTCGAAAGATGCTTGGATTACAAGACATGCCATTGAGCTTGAGGGGGAGTGTTGAGATATCAAGATCAACATGTGAAGATCCAAGATGGCACATATCAACTCTTCATTTCTCTGACATGTTTAGTGGTCATGCCGGTATATGTTAGGCATACTTCATTGAGCTTTACGAGATTTATCTACTAAGAGTGATGGCACATTTTTTTCTTGCCAGCTCACTCATTCGTAGACATTAGGATTTTCCTTATGTATGGTTCTTTAAATATCACACTAGTTTTATTCTTTTTTTAGGTCATTCTGGTACATTCCTTTTATGTAATAGAAGAAGAAGAAGATCATTCTTCCTTGCCTCAATTTGTGTGTGTGCTTCTCTTTGAGTGTGAGAGTGTGTGAGTGAGCTCTCTTCCTTATCTCCTTCCTCATGACATATCTATGTATTTATGTATCTATCTATCTACCTATCTACCTTATATATATATATATATATATATATATATATATATATATATATAGAGAGAGAGAGAGAGAGAGAGAGAAGAGTAGAGGATTTGATACTCATTACTACTATCCAAGACCATCAGTTCTGCTTGAGCTCCTTGCACTAAGGAAATTCTCATAGAGACCGAATCCGTGATTCAAGAAATGGATAGCAATGTAGTAGCACACTATACAAAGTGCAGTGCATGCGCTTGACATTCACGATTTCCATAATTGCCAAAAGACTACGTAAGAGGAGTTCAACTGATGGTATGGAGGTGGCCTGCGATACATTGGGGCACAAATTTTGGATCGTTTTTGACACACTCTCATGGAGCATTCATTTAGTTCATTGGATCATTTTCTATTGTTCAAGGGAATCCCTGCTTCCCGTGGATATGGACATGTGTGTAAGTGAGATTATATCCGTGTTTGGTCTTTTTCAGATGAAGGGGTGGACTCAAACATCCCCTCCTCTCGAGTAAGAAGAAGCAAACCATTCTGTATGATGCAAAGGTGAGTGTGGCGTGATTATGCAACTTCAATCTCGAGACCTTCTTTTATTGCAGAAATAGCAATATTTTCAATATCTCATTTTGAACTGTCAGTGACAGATAGAGGAATGTGCAAAGCTTCAATCATGCATCTACACGAGGAGGCGCATCTATGATCTTTAGAACTTCAGCAACACCTTTTTGATTGAAAGGATCTTCTGCTCACATTCTCAACAATAAAGGAACCCGAGTGCAATACGTAGGTGGGATGCAAGGTGATATGCCGCTATAGAGGGAGGCCATCCTTAATCCTCTACATTTTCTCTCATCCTCTTTCTATTTCTCTGTCACAAAGAAAATGGAAGGTTCATTGTAGGAGATTATCGTTTTGCACTACCGCTCAAGCTACTCGCTCTGTCTTTCTCCAACAGCAATAAGATGGTCAATCTGTGCTAATCTGATGTATACAACAATGAACTCTCTCTCTCTCTCTCTCTCTCTCTCTCTCTCTCTCTCTCTCTCTCTCTCTCTCTCTCTCTCTCTCTCTCTCTCTCTCTCTCAATCTGCATTCCACAGCATCCCCCATTGTGCTCTCTCTCTCTCTCTCTCAACCCTACCAATTGTCCCGCATATTTGCAACACCTAAGTCACGTAGTCCCGCTGCTCCGCACATCTCCCCTCCCCACAACCCACAGGCCCGCATATCTCTCTCCGCCGCCAAGTGACCGCGGCAACCTACAGTGTAAGTGAGCTTTCGAAAGCGCTCTCGCCGATTGAGACTATCCGACTGAAGCGCGATGCTGAGCGCGACCTCAAGAGGCTGCGGGATCTTGTGAAAAGTGGATGCCATCTCGTGATGTGTCCAGAGGGCACCACCAACCATGAGGTGTTGTTGCTACGCTTCTCGGTGCTGTTCGTGGAGATGACGGATGACATTGTACCGATGGCAGTTGATAGGACAGCCACTTTCTTCCACGACAACAGCGCTCAGGGATTCAAGGCGTTGGATCCCTTCTTCTTCATGATGAATCCTGTTCCTACATATCGTCTAGTGTTCCTGGGATGGTTGCCTCCTGGGATGACGTGCGGTGCAGGAGGCAGAACGCGCTTCAAGGTGGCGAATTATGTGCAGCGGCTCATCGCTCTCACCTTGGGTTTCCAATGTTCCTGCTTCAGCCGTCTACATAAGTATCCATTTCTTGCAGGTACCGATGGTACCATTTGTCAGACACCCTCATTAAGGAGGTACGCTTCATCAGAGATTGGATGCCATATCCGATCGTATTTGCAAGGTAAGAGCATCTTCATCATTCATCATGATGGTAACCTTGTATTGTGGCTGAGTGTCACGGTTTGTCTATCTCTATGTTGATCGTCGTTTAAACCAATCTTGTAGACCCCTGTTCTTGTGGGATAAGGGGGTCCCATGGGTACTATGCCCTTTCTTGTACAGTTGCAATTTCAAAGTTAAAGTCCGGGGGAGTAGGCTTCGATCGAACCTCCATTTAAAAAAAAAAAAAAAAAAAAAAGCTATCTCTTCTACTGCAAGGATGTGGCTGAGGCTTTTGAACTTGTTCTTCATAAAGGTGAAGTGGCGCATATGTACAATATTGGCACACACAAGGAGCGGAGGGTGCTGGATATGGCAAAAGATATCTATAAGCTATTCGGACTTGATGTAGAGAATTCGATTCAGTTCGTGGAGAATAGGCCTTTCAATGATCAACACTGTTTCTTGGATGACAAGAAGCTCAAAGGGGCTAGGATGGACTGAGCCTACAACATGGGAGGAAGGTTTGAAGAAGACAATGGATTGGTACATGGGACATCCTAGCTGGTGGGGTGATGTTTCGGGTGCGTTGTTGCCTCATCCACGTATGCTTGCAATGGGAGGCATAGAAAAGATAACAGAATTGTGACAACTTCCAGAAGTGGCCAATGGAATAGGAGAGCAAATGACAGAAGCTCAAGCCAATGGAGGTATTCAGGAAGTAATGCCCATTCAATGGGACCATCCCGATAGAAATTGTGAGCCTGATGCTAAGGGAATCTCAAGGCCTATGAGGATAAAGTTCGCAAGACCAAGAAGGCAATGAAGGCGTCATTACCAATGTAGAAGTGTGTTTTGCATAGGGGCAGAACATGTATTTGTCAAAAAAGTGTCAAAGTAAGAATTAATGAAGAAAATGCCACCGCTAAGCTAGTAGTGTCAGAAGCTAACTTGAGAAGATAATTAAGATTGGGTACTAGAGCCATAAGTAGGCCACACCATTTTTGGGCAACTCTTTGGCATGTATTTAGTGAACGTTGGGATTCGGCAAGGCCCTTCTGGCCTCTTGGATTCTATAAAAGGAGGTGAGAGGCACTCATTGAGGACATCTATTTCCTTGAACATGGTGGACATATAACATTGAGTCATAACAAATGAGAACAAAGACATGTTGTCTTTTTATTTTGAGGAAAAATGTATGAAATCATGTAAAACAGGCTCACTTTTGTAACCCATAGTAGAAAATACTATCTCTCGTTCCATAAATGGCATGAAAAACCTCCATTTTATAGTATTAGATTCCAGAAGTAGCTAGGAAACGTTCTTTTAGAGCAAAAAAAGCAACCTATTGATCAAGTACCTTGCATTAGAGCTTCCAATTCTAGAGAGTAGTGGTAATGGAGCCAAAAAATAAGAAATGCAACCTCTTCATATAGTGCTTGGCACTCTTGAAGCATAGATAATTGGTCTCACTGCTATTTACAATTTGCATTACTGGAGATGCAAAAATAAGCTAGACATTTTTAAGGGTCAATATATGTTGGTGCAGGACAGTCAACAATTGATGATTTAGATATAGATTTGAAGTCAAATAATAAAGAAAAGATCAAATTCTAAGGCTCGAAGATTAGTGCATGGCCAGAAGATGAAGATTTGTATATACATGTATATTAAGCTTGAAATTAGATCACTTATACCTTTGTAATGGTGACGAGTTTGTACATATATGCCTATATATACAAGTATAGAGTGGGGACATATATGAGAGGAGAGTTATAGACCAAGTATAGATGAATAGAAGAAGAATTTATGTGATGAATGAATGAGATTCATCAAATCAATTGTTTTCATGAGAATAGAAGAAAAATTCTTAAATCTGAGTCACGATTTTTCTCTATTTCTCCTTCTGTGATTGATCATTTCATAAATCTTTTTTTAGATGTCTAAGTCCATAGTTAATGCATCTATGGTGAAGATTTTAAAGTCTAATTGTAATCAAGCTGAGAGAATTGTGGACAGGAACATTTACATGTGTAAAGCGAAGAAGTGAAGGTAGAAACAGGTGCAATCCTGATGGACAATGTTTTGATCAGATCTCCCTCTACAGTGTAAATTTTTGAGCAACTAAGCATTCATTCTTTAAGTTGGAAGGTAATCTACTTGTCGCTAAAAGAATTTGAATAAACGGGGTCTACTTTGGGAGAACCATGCATTAGAAGTTGCAGGTGTCAAAGTCGACTATACAAA
>CM035409.1:138772787-138837787 GCA_020310875.1 Ceratopteris richardii | reverse complement strand
TCAAGCAAATGGTTTGACTGAAAGTACTAACAAAGTTTTACTTACAATGCTTCACAAATTCCTTCTTGAATATCCAACTAAGAGGGAACAATATTTACCTTTGATCTTATGGGCTTATCATACTTCCTATAAAGTTTCAATTGGATTCACCCCTTTCCAGTTAGCTTATGATATGGAATCCATAGAACCCATGGAATTTACACTGCCTAGTTTACATATTGCAATGCAAAATCTCTTATTATCGAAAGAGTCCCTGATATTTTGGATGGATACTTTATGAGAATTAGAGGAACATAGATATAATAGTTTTTTGCTTTTTCTACATTGTTGAAAGGATTACCGAAATCTTTTCAAAGCTTTACTACTACACTCCGTTTGGTTGCAAAAGGAAATCCTAATATGTATGAATTTGATGAGGTTGTGTCTCTTCTTTTGCAAGAAGAGCAATCTAGAGTGAATAAGAGTGGTTTGATTGAGGGAACACAAGCACTTGCTATCTCACAAAAGGGGAAAAGCAAGTATGGTTCAACTTTGGGTTCATCAAAACCAAAGCCTCAAGCTTCCTCTTCCACTCATTCCTCTAATGATGGTGATTTACAAAAGAAGAAGAGATGCAAATATTGTCGAAAGGTTGTTCATACTATTGATGAGTGTAGAAAGCTTGCTAAACGCAATGAAAAGAAGAAGGAATATGGCATGTCTATTGCTGAAAATGCAGCAAATGTAAAGAATGATGAAGCTAACATGGCTCAAGATTTTTGGGCATGTGTTGTTACATGTCATTATGATGCTTCTTTGCATTCTAAATTATGGTGTGAGTGAGGTTGATTCGGATTGGTTCTTTGATAGTGGTGCTTCAAAGCACATAACATCATGAAAAAGATTTTTTGCCTCTTTGAAAGATGCACCCAAAGGAGGACATGTGGTGTGTGCAAACAATGCCTCTTATCCTATCATTGGAGTAGGAGAAATTGAGTTTATGGCTACAAATGGAGGTGTGATTCTCTTGAAAAATGCATTATGTGTGCCCAGTATCAAAAAGAACTTAATTTTAGTTCCGTTGATTGCCAAAGTTGGACTTCATGTACACTTTGTTGATGATGAGTGTATGGTTCATGATTTTAGCAATGGCGATGTTAGCGTGATGTCTGGTACATTATGTTATGGTTTGTATCGCATGGATAATTACAAGAGGGCTGCCTCGAATGCCTTGGTTGCTCATACTTCTTCCATGGCTGAAATGGAGCTTTGGCATGCTTGTTTTGGTCACTTGAACTTCAATAGTTTGCTTTACTTGCAAAAGAAGGACATGGATATTCATACACACACTACAAGAAAATTGCAGCTTATTCATAGTGATGTATGTATTGTTGGAAAACAATGTTCCTATTGGTCCATTTTGTCCAGAATTTATAGCATAAATAGGTGTTCATAAAACTCCCTCTAACAGCATGTGGCACGAATGCCGTGTTTAATAGTTGTCTCCCATCCCAGCCACTTGGGTTCAAAACTCGATGGCGGCAGCGCATGGCAAATAAGATTTTTTGTTTATTAGCTTTTTGGAACAGACTAACGTATGGTGTCAAAATCTGAATTTGCATAGAGCTTTTCTTTGATCGTGATTTATTGGAGATCGTAGCGATCGTAGATCATGAAGATTTATGCTTTTGAGGAGCTTTTTAGAGTACACACACTACTATATAAGAAGTATGTTGGCTCATTGATAGACATCCTTCACCTAGTGTTCAACACAAGCCTTGGTGCTTGGACCTCAATAGAGGTGGTGTTTCTTCTAGCACATGGAGCAGCCATGGTGCTAACTTGGAGTATGTTGAGGAGCGGCTATGGAGTTCTTCTTGGAGGAGAAGAGTGTGCTCACACTCTTGCTCATGGAGAGGACTTGGTCATTAGCAGCTTGGTGGTGAGGATTGACCATCTACATGATGTATTTGAAGTTTGTCTTCTACATGAAGATTTTGGGTTACTTCAAAGACATTGGATGGTGGTTAACATAAGATTTACATCTTATGTTAAGAATTCAGGTACATATTCTCTTTATGCAAAGAGGTACTACTTGAAGTTTATGGAGGCAGTAACATCCATATCAGGAGGATTCCTATTCAGCATAAGGTACAAGAGAATCAGTACGTATATGCTTTATGCATATTTGGTTGAGGTGTTAGAGAAGATATGTTCATATGAGTTTGAGGATTTCTGGCAGCAAACTTGTTAGCATTCTTTGCTAGTTTTGTAAGTATGTGATCTTTTCACACACATATCTAACTTAGGGTCTTTCATAGCCTAAGGTTAGATGAGGGTTTGCTTATTATCAGTTTTAGACTGATCCTTCATCTTTCTATCACTCATATTCACTCTTCTACAACCTATCAGGTCACACATCTCATATATATTCAGATTCCTATCCATACATCTGAATATGTTTGTTACATTTGTACATTCACTCATCCTTCTATTTCTGTTCACATAGAGTGGTTGAGAGTTCTGCTCCCACATCGTACATTGAACATTGGTATATATGATAGTGTGAGTAAGCAGTGGCTTACGTAACACTTTACACATGTTGTCTAGTCTCTCTCTATCTTTGTCTCATCATTTGTATGATTAAGTGTGGTATGTTCATGTTTTGTCAATATTGGAAGATTTCTAGATTCTATGTTGTATATGTTGGACCTATGGAACCATGGACCTGTGATATGAGCTATGGGCCTACCTCATTTCCAAGATTTGGTATCAGAGCACTAAGGTTTTGATATCAGAGCTTTAGGGCTTTGGCATCAGATCATTCAGGCTCTCGAATTCCCAGGTTCCCAGACTTCTAGGTTTACAACATATGATTTAAGAGCATCTTCTAACATTTGACATTTTACATACACACTTAATCTAGATGAGTAGAGATTTGAGAATTAGACAATTCAGTCACATGTGTATTCATCAGTGTGGAGTATGAAGTTGATG
Source organism: Ceratopteris richardii (assembly GCA_020310875.1). NCBI lineage: Eukaryota > Viridiplantae > Streptophyta > Polypodiopsida > Polypodiales > Pteridaceae > Ceratopteris > Ceratopteris richardii. The sequence continues at coordinate 138,834,811 of CM035409.1, read as the reverse complement.
ATCTATTAGCAACCAAATATTTTTGGAAGAGTATGCAAATACTTTACAGAAGTATTGGTTGAAGACCAAGACTTGATGAAGAGAAGGCTACTTCAAATTCAAGGAAGAACAATGGTTTGGAGAAGATGAAGGAATCAGATCAACATCAAATCACGGGTATCAGTTTCTACTATCAGATTATCATTTGCAGGTCATATCTTAGAAGAGCAGTTATGAAGAGATTTGGAAACAGGCTACATCGAAACAGGTATCGAGAGGTTTTTCTAGAGAGTTTTGAGAGATCTCTTTCATGGCAAGAAAGCTCATCTAAGAAGACAAATTTGAAGATGGGATGAGTTTTATGTTCAACCAATTTTCTATCGTAAGTTGGTTGAATACCCAGGTACAAATTTTGATCTAGAGAGGTAACTCTAGAAAGGTAATTCATCATTCAGACAAAAAGTTGGTGAATTCAGTCATATCAGTCATTTGAAGCAAAGTTTTGATTCAGAGATATGAGGAGATGATAAAACATGATTCTATGTTCACTTCCATTTGTATACTATGTTTGTTTTGTCTCTTATTCTTATTACTAGAGGAAGAGAAAAGTTCATTTGAAGAATTCAAGAGTGCTTGCTACTTCAACATGAAGAGAACAAAAGGTATGGAAGAGAAGTTTGAAGATGTTGACATCATCATCAGGTGGAAGAAAGATGCAAAAGAAGAAAGTCCAATATTTCCAAATGGAAAGTAAGACTTCCTTTTCTCTCATATTTTCCATATACTTTTCCTATTTTATCCTCTACACCCAAAGACAAGTCTACAAGAACATCTTGTGTGAAGATAGTTTGAAGAAGAAGCAATTTCTTGTTTTGCATTACACTTGGTCATGATGTAGTAGATTTGACAAAGAATTGCATTGAGAGAAAGAAAAGCAGCAAATATATGTTTTGACTCATATGTATGACTTATATATAAGTTCAAGTTTTTAAGCAGGCAACTTATATGTTCCCTCAAAGAATTCTTGGAGTGTCAATACAGAGCTACTTGGTATATGACAAGTTGCAGAGAAGTATATCTCTTCTTTATCTAACTCTTGAGGTAAAAGAGTTTTTTGTAGCAGATGTTGAAGACTTGGGTTGAGGTTTTGTGTTTTGGAAAGGTTACCTCATATTCAGTATTTTCAGAAACTTCAGAAAAAGAACAGATTTGTTGATGTACAAGTCAATAGAGAATCTACTTTTAGTGTTTGTCTTGATTTTTGGATACATGCTTGTATTCAAAAAGGTGTTCCATCAGATCCTATCACTTGATTGAGAAGTGGAGTTAGCCAAAAGAAAGTCAAGAAGGTACTATCACATTTCACTCGGGTAGAATATGAAGATTTGAAGTATCAACTTGCAGCTTTTGGAGTTCTCAAGGTGAGAAGTTTGTCCACTTATGTTTCAAGTAGCAGTTGTAGATTCTTGGGAAGGATTTGTTTAAAGAAAAGTTTTACAACTTTGTAAGAAGCATGGACACTTCAAGACATTCAGGTAACAAATCAAACATTCAGCCATGAAGGTTTGATGAGAGCAGATTCTACACAGGTATTTTGTTGGAAGATCTTGAAGATCTTGAATATTTATGAGTCAGTTGTCTATCCTTTGTTCGAGAATGTTCTTAGCATTGGAGGAAGTAAGTCAAAGATTCAGATTCTTTTAGATTTGTGTTGCAAAAGAATAAGAAAAGATACTTGTTATGTTGCAGAAGATTATGAATCCTAAATGCTTTCAGAAAGGTTTTTTAGATCAGCTAACCTTATTTTATAATATGGGAAGTTGAAGACTTATAGTGAAAGCTATTAGCAACTGCAGTGCTAATAAAAAGGGTTCAAAGATTATTTGTTTCAGACACAGGTATTAATGTTATGAAAGATCATATTTATGAAGGAAGACGTTCCAGATTTCATAAAGTCGGATATATTTGAAGAATTCTGAATACTAGTGTTAAATCATCCAGGGGGTGATGAAACATGAAGACTTATTTTCAGCCATATGTAAAAGAATGCAAAGTCATATCTACAGGTATTCCTATTTCAGGTATTCCTATATTTCCTTTGTCAGGTTCTCTTTATGTTCCAGCTTTGAAAGAAGAAGGAAGAAGGAGAATGTCTGGAGAAAGTTCTTGTTAGGGTGTTCCTGTTCAGGGGAAGGTTCCAGAGTTCTATTGAAGAGAAGCTTGATATTTCAGAGATGTATGTTTGAGAAGTGCACACATATATGTTTATACAGGAAAGAGGTATGAGGATTTACAAATTGAACAAGGATGAAGACATGATGACATCATAGATTTTTTTATGAGACTCATGAGTTGATTTCAGTTGATTTCAGTTGATTTTAGTTGATTTCAGTTGATTTCAATTAATTTCAGTTGAGTTGAGTTCAGTTCAGTTTAGTACAGTTAGAGATGAACCAGTAGTGTTCATAATACACTAAGTTGTGAGTTATCAGTCACAGGTTCCAAAATTCAGTTCTTGATTTTGTTTAGTGTATTTACATGACACAGCACAAGTACGTTGAGAAAGCTTTTTGTAAGGTAAATGCAAATATGTGGATCCTAGTGTATGTTTTCAGGTTTAAGAAAACAGGAGATAGCAGGTTCAGAGTCAGTACTTGCTACATTTGTTGTCAAGCAGTGATTGCTTGATGTGTACACTATTGGATATCTAGTTTGCATATTTTCTCAAGTATTATGGTTCATATTCAGCAAGTTCAAGTTTAAAGGAAAGTCAAATTCAATTTTGAAGAAGACTTTTGAAGAAAAGATTTGAAGGTCAATTTGGGGAGTACAAGTTTGAAGATTATAAAGTTTCAAGATCCAGTTCAGTTTATACCAATATGACATTGCAAGGGGGATTGTTCGAAAACAATGTTCCTATTGGTCCATTTTGTCCAGACTTTATAGCATAAATAGTTGTTCATAAAACTCCCTCTAACAGCATGTGGCACGAATGCCGTGGTTATCACAGTTGTCTCCCATCCCAGCCACTCGGGTTCAAAACCTGATAGCGGCAACGCGTGGCAAATAAGATTTTTTTATTATTAGCTTTTTGGAACAAACTAACGGACGGCGTCAAAATCTGAATTCGCATAGAGCTTTTCTTTGATCGTGATTTATTGGAGATCGTAGCGATCGTAGATCGTGAAGATTTATGCTTTTGCGGAGCTTTTTAGAGTACACACACTACTATAAAAGAAGTATGTTGGCTCATTGATAGACATCCTTCACCTAGTGTTCAACACAAGCCTTGGTGCTTGGACCTCAATAGAGGTGGTGTTTCTTCTAGCACATGGGGCAGCCATGGTGCTAACTTGGAGCATGTTGAGGAGCGGCTATGGAGTTCTTCTTTGAGGAGAAGAGTGTGCTCACACTCTTGCTCATGGAGACGACTTGGTTATTTGCAGCTTGGTGGTGAGGATCGATTATCTACATGATGTATTTGAAGATTGTCTTCTACATGAAGATTTTGGGTTACTTCAAAGACATTGGATGGTGGTTAACATAAGATTTACATCTTATGTTAAGAATTCGGGTACATATTCTCTTTATGCACATAGGTACTACTTGAAGTTTATGGAGGCAGTAACATCCATATCAGGAGGATTCCTATTCGTCATAAGGTACAAGAGAATCAGTACGTATATGCTTTATGCATATTTGGTTGAGGTGTTAGAGAAAATATGTTCATATGAGTTTGAGGATTTTTGGCAGCAAACTTGTTAGCATTCTTTGCTAGTTTTGTAAGTATGTGATCTTTTCACACATGTATCTAACTTAGGGTCTTTCATAGCCTAAGGTTAGATGAGGGTTTGCTGATTATCAGTTTTAGACTGATCCTTCCTCTTTCTGTCACTCATATTCACTCTTATACAACCTATCAGGTCACACATCTCATATATATTCAGATTCCTGTCCATACATCTGAATATGTTTGTTACATTTGTACATTCACTCATCCATCTATTTCTATTCACATAGAGTGGTTGAGAGTTTTGCTCCCACATTGTACATTGAACATTGGTATATATGATAGTGTGAGTATTCAGTGGCTTATGTGACACTTTACACATGTTGTCTAGTCTCTCTCTATCTTTTTCTCATCATGTGTATGATTAAGTGTGGTATGTTCATGTTTTGTCAATATTGGAAGATTGCTAGATTCTATGTTGTATATGTTGGACCTATGGAACCATGGACCTGTGATATGAGCTATGGGCCTACCTCATTTCCAACATGTATGTGGTCCCATCAAGACTCCATCTTTTGGGAAGCATGTATATTTTGTTACCTTCATTGATGATGCTACTCGCCTTATATGGGTGTATCCTATGAAAGCAAAGAATGAGGTATTTTCTTGCTTCAAAGCATTTTTAGCTATGGCTCAAAATTTTTCTTCACAAAAGCTTTTGACTCTACACATGGATCATGGTGGTGAATACATGTCACATGAGTTTAATGCTTTTCTTTGTGAAAGAGGCATTTCACACCAATGTACGGTGCCATATACACCTCAACAAAATGGTGTTGCCGAGCGTAAAAATGGAACTCTACTTGAAATGGCATGATGTATGGTTAAAGGAAAGCATCTTCCTGATAAGTTTTGGATGGAAGTGGTCATGTGTGCAAAATATGTGTTGAACCACTGCCCTACAAAAGCATTGAGAGTCATCACTCCTTATGAGGCTTGGAATGGTCATAATCCTATGGTTAGTCATATGTGTGTATTTGGTTGTTTGGCATATGCTCTTGAGCCATCACAACAACGTCACAAACTTGATGACAAGGCAAAGAAATGTATATTTTTTGGTTATAGTGCTGAAAGTAAGGGATATCGTTTGTACCATCCATTGACAAACACAATTATTGTGAGTCGAGATGTAATATTTGCTGAAAATTTAGTTTTCCCTCTACTTGAATGCAAAAAACCACCAACAGTTAGCTCACAAGATGTGTTCGATACACTCATGCCTTTGTTTCAAAAAAGTGAGCTTGACTATGGCCATGTAGACCAGCCAACTGAGGTTCAAAGGGCTGAACAATTCCAGCAAAATAGTGCTAAAAATGAAGAGAATTTCCAGCCAAACATGGCTGAAAGTTTTCAGCCAAAAATTGTCAAAATTGCTAGAAATTTCCAGCCACATATGGCTGAACATTTGTGTCAAAATATGGCTGAAAATGAGCATGAAATTCAGCCCACGCATGATGTACATATTAAAGATGTTTTACATAATGAACGCATGTCTATCAAGAGTGCACAAACTATGCCAAAGTGGCTGAAACAAACTTTGCGGGACAGCAAATTGAGTGCACCTTTACTTGGTAGAACAAGATCAAGCTCTCACCATGCATCAAGTAATTTTGTGGATTATTCTCTTATTGCTATAACATGTAATGAAGTGCCACTTTCTTTTGAAGATGCATGTGACGATCCACAATGGATGAGTGCTATGCAATCACAAATGGATTCCATACATATGAATGGTACTTGGGAGTTACGTGAATTGCGAAAAGAAAAAAATGCCACTGATACAAAGTGGTTTTATAAGCTTAAGAGAAAATCTGATGGTAGCATTGATGGCTACAAAGCTAGATTTGTTGACAAAGGATATGCACAACAATATGGCATTGATTATGAGTAAACATTTGCACCTACTTCACGCATGACTACCATTGGTACCGTGGTTGCATTGGCTACCCATCGAGGTTGGAAAGTGCATCAGTTGGGCATAAAAACAGCCTTCTTGAATGGTGATTTGCAAGAAGAGCTTTATGTGAAGCAACCTCTTGGATTTGCTATGAAAGGGAAAGAGCATATGGTTTGTCGCTTGCATAAAGCCTTGTATGGTCTCAAGCAAGCTCCACGTGCATGGTATGACAAAATCCATAAGCACTTGATTGCTCTTGGCTTCACATGTAGTCCAACTGAAAGCACACTCTATGTACGCAAAAATGGGGCTCATCTTATAGTTCTTGTTCTTTATGTTGATCACATACTCTTGACTGGGTCATGTGATCCAAAACTTGACATTCTTATGGCTGATTTGCAGCATACTTTTAATGTCACTCATCTTGGTCTTTTGAGCTACTATCTTGGCATCCAGTTTGTATTCGTTGAGGGGGGACTTGTTATGCATCAAGCAAAGTATGTTGAAAAACTACTTCAGTGTTTTGACTTTGAGGATTGCAAGCCAGTTTCCACACCACTTGAGACAGGATTCAGGTTCTCAGTTGAGGATTCTAGTGATGCATTTGACACTTCTCTTTATCAGCAAGTTGTGGGTTGGGAGCAGATTTGCTAACCAATGTTTTGTATGTTCCTACAATACCTAAAAACTTGATTAGTGTGGGACAGATAGTTGAAAAAGGTTTTCAAGTCAGATTTACAAATGAAGGAGTATTTGTTGAAGATCCAGAGAATGGATATAATCAGATTGTCTCTGGTAAGAAAGAAGGTAGACTCTTTACTTTAAGAGTACAAGGGAACATTGGTCAAGCTTTGCTCACACATGGTGAAGGAGTGATTACAGAACTTGATCTCTGGCATAAGAGATTAGGTCACTTTAATGAAAGAGGAATTAAAGCTATGGTTGCTAATCAGTCTGTACTAGGATTACCAAATGTGCAAAGTCAACATATGGTTTATAAATGTGAAGCATGTCAAATGGGTAAAGCACACAGGTTACCATTTCAGAAGAAAGGATTCAAACATGATGGAGTACTTGAGCTCATTCATACAGATGTATGGGGACCAACAAAAGAAGGATCTATCAGTGGCTCAAGGTATTATGTTCTTTTCATTGATGATGCTACAAGATGGATAACATTATATGTTTTGAAGGAGAGATCAGAAGTGTTTGGAGCTTCCAAGCATTTTCATGCATATGCAGAGAGAGTCACAGGTCAAAAGCTTAAGAGACTGAGGTCTGATGGAGGGGGAGAATACTTCTCCCAAGAGTTCAATGATTATCTTTGGAATACAGGTATTAAGAGAGAAATAACTTGCAGGTATACACCACAACAAAATGGTGTAGCAGAAAGAAGGAACAGGACTTTGGTTGAGTTTGCTAGAGCTATGCTAAAGGAGAAGAGTTGTCCAAATTATCTTTGGGCTGAGGCTGTAAATACAGCCACATATCTTGTGAATAGATTACCATGTGCAGCTCTGAATGGAATGACTCCATATGAAGCTTGGTGGGGTAAGAAACCAACACTAGATCATTGTAGAGTGTTTGGATCAATTGCATATGCTTATGTGCCATCACAGCTTAGGCATAAACTTGAACCAAAGGCAGAAAAATATGTGTTCATTGGTTATGATGAAAAGCAGATGGGTTACAGATTGTGGAATCCTCTAACCAAACAATTTATTGTTTCTAGAGATGTTACATTTGATGAACAGAAAAGTTGGTATGCAGATCAAAGTAATACAGCTGAGGAATTTGAAGAAGAGGTAAGAAGATGTGAGAAAGGAAAATCAATTGTGCAGGTGAATAGAGATGAAGACTATATGCAAGCAAGTACATCCAGAAGTGGATTAACAAGAAGGAATGAAGAAGCTCCTATATTTGATGAAGAGGTGTATCCAGAAACTTATGAAGAATGTGAACCAAGAAGGTCAAGCAGGACTAGAAGGCAACCAGAAAGGTATTCTTATGATACTTCTTACATAACTCAGAAGAACTATGCATATATGGTCAAAGATGATGAAGAACCTCAGAACTATGATGAAGCTAAAGGTAAGAAGCAATGGGAAGAAGCAATGAAGGAAGAGTTCAATGCACTGGAGGAGAACAAGACATGGGAACTTGTTCCTAAACCAAATGGTAAGAAAGTAATTGGAAATAAATGGGTTTATAAAGTGAAGAAGCTTGCAGATGGAAGTATAGCCAGATACAAAGCTAGATTGGTGGTGAAAGGCTATGCCGAGACCTATGGCATAGATTATGATGAGACATTCAGTCCCGTAGCTAAGATGTCAACTATAAGAACAATCATTGCTATTGCAGCTTCAAAAGGCTGGACCCTAAGTCAATTGGATATAAAGAATGCATTCTTGAATGGATACATATCAGATGAGGTATACATGGAACAACCTCAAGGGTTTATAGATTCCAGGTATCCAAATTTTGTTTGCAGGTTGAGAAGAGCATTGTATGGATTGAAGCAAGCTCCAAGAGCTTGGAACTATAGACTGGTGAAGTATCTCAATGATCTTGGATATCAAAGTTCAAAAGCAGACCCAAGTCTACTTATCAGAAGAACAGAGGAAGGTACAATCTACATTTGTATTTATGTAGATGACATTATAATCACAGGTACTTCAGATGAAGGAATCAAGGAGGTAAAGAGATACTTGAAAAAGAATTCAAGATCAGTGATCTAGGAAAGTTATCATACTTTCTTGGAATGGAAGTCACTTATACAGATCATGGCATATATGTATCACAAAAAAGGTATCTTCTAAATCTATTGAAGAAGTTTGATATGGAAAATTGCAGAGAAGCTTCAACTCCACTTGAAGTTAATCACAAGCTCAGTAAATATGATGGTGCAGAATACAAAGATATGAGGAAGTATCAATCTCTTGTGGGTAGTTTGATTTATGCTACACTAACAAGACCTGATCTTAGTTATGCAGTGGGAGTTTTGTCACAATTCATGCATTGTCCAAAGGATCCACATTGGATTGCAGGTCAAAGAGTTCTCAGATATATCAAAGGAACTATAAAGGAAGGATTATATTATCCTTTTACATCAGATTTGAAGTTGAGAGCCTATAGTGATTCAGATTGGGCAGGTAACCAGGATGACAGAAGATCAACTCATGGTTACATGATATACATTGGTGATAAGCTTTAAGTTGGTGTTCAAAGAAACAACATACAGTAGCATTATCATCAACTGAAGCAGAGTACAAAGGACTTGTGGAAGCAGCTAAGGAATTCATATGGATGCAGACATTATTCAAGAGCTTAGGCATTGATCAAGGTACACCTACAATACATGGAGATAATATGAGTTCACTTTATCTTGCAGCAAATCCAATATTTCATGCAAGGACAAAGCACATAGAGATACAGTATCATTTTCTCAGAGAAAAGGTAATGGAGAAGGAGATTGAAGTGGAGTACATTTCTACTAAAGATCAGTTAGCAGACATAATGACAAAGAGCTTGGATGGTGTGAAGACCAGCAGATTCAAAAGCATGGCAGGAGTGAAAGAAAAGAAGATGATATGAAGAAACAGGGAATGTCAATTAGTGATTGAGGGGGAGCTGTTGGAGAAACACTCACTAATTGGACATATATTTGAAGGTCAAATCTTAGGAAGAAAACACCATGCCTATGTGAAGGGATAAATTCACAAGTGTATCATATTTGTAAAGTTAGTTCACTTTAGTTCTAGAAGTTTTTTAAAATCACGAGAATACGAAAATCTATATAAGTTAGTTTGTATCAACTGACGCGGAGAGAGAGTGAGAGAGAAGAAGTAGAAGAAGGAGTTCATTTTATACGACTGAGTATAGTCGGGCTTCTCTGAGCGAGAAAGCATCTGTAAAACTTCTGAGTTTTCATAGCTATGAGAAAGAACTGAGTAAAGTTCTGTGTATGAGTCTCTCTCCATCATCTCCATGCTTGCCTACTGTGTAATGAATTCAAAAGTTCATGTTTTCTGAGCAATTCGATGCCTGGCATCGAATCTTGGCTGATAAGTCATTTTTCATTCTCTGTGTGTTAACTGTTGTTGAATCTTCTAAAAATATGAAGTTTGTGGAGCAACTCGATGCCTGGCATCGAGTTCCAGCATAAAATGGATGCCCGGCATCGACTTCTAGCATATAAGTCATCTTCTTCATGTGTGTGTAAAATAGAGTGTTTCTGGTGCAGAAAAATAGCCAAAAAAAGCCCAAAGTCGATGCCTGGCATCGACTTGGACTGAAATTCGATGCTAGGCATCGAATTTTTTATTTTTGGACACCAGGAATACTAAAACAGGCAAAGTTTCCAGTTTTGGAAGCTTATACAGGGTCATCTTGTGAGAGCCATAACTTGAGTTCTAGAGATCCGTTTGATGCATATGATAGCTTGTTGGAAAGCTCTACGCTTCTAGTTTCAGCCTATAAAGTTTCATGGAGAAATAATACTTGAGCTAGGAGAAATCAACAAAATACTGAAGGTATGTCATTTCGGTGACTAGGAATTTCTGTAGAAGCAAAGTTCTCACGTTAGGCTATCATTTCTCAAAGTTTGGAGTGGCAATGAGTTAATGGTGACCATAGAGGTGTTCTAGTGTCACATTAATTCATTTCTTGTGGTGTTTCATACATCAACAAGTGATATCATCAATACCCCCAGGGAGTTCACTGAAATCAAGCCGAGACAGAAAATCAGCAAGAGCATGCGCTGACCCTGGACGATGTACAACCTCATAATCAAATTCTTGGAGCAACACCCACCCAGTAAATTATGCCGAAATTTTTTCAGCGAATAAACCAAACCCAGACATTCGCATTCAGTTACAGAATAATTTTGTTCAGCAGCAGCTAACCGTCAACGAGTATAATAAATAGGGCAAAACCACTTTTCCTGTTGCTGCATTAACACACTGTCGATTTCTATGTCAGATGCATCCACAAAAACATGAAATGGGAGTTGCCAGTTTGGTGGTTGTAGAATAGGAGCTGTGTTAAGAGTGTTTTCAGACGATCAAATGAAAGTTGGAACTCCTCAATCCATGCAAACTGTCAAGGATTGCTAGTAATCAACCAATTCAGTGGTATAACCACATGAGCAAGCCACCAAAGATGTCATCCATGCCAGTGTATTTGTCCAAGGAATCACATAACTTCCTTTGGTGTCGTAGGGGCAGGTGCATTCAACACTGCTTTCACTTTATCAGGGTCCACTTGAATGCCTCGTTGCGAAATAATATGACCAAGCAATTTTCCATTAGAAACTAAAAAGACCGATTTGTTGGGATTTAAGCACAAATGGAACTCTCGACACTTAGAAATATATGACTAGAAATGCCTTTTTCCAATTCTGACATCAATTCTATGTTTCCTGACAAATGATTAGAACATCCAGAGTCAATGTAAAATACCTTTAGATCTTCTTTATCTGATGTGCTGATTGAATTCATCATCAATGATGTATGACTTTGATTCTGTGTGTCATTTGCATAGTTGTAGTAGGTGGTGTTGTAGGATTGATTCTGTCCCCAACTTCTTCCTCCACCTCTACCATAGCCTCCTCTTTGACTTTGTCTACCTCTTTGAAAATTACTTTGATATCTTCCACCTCGGCCTCTGCTATTGTTGTTTTGATTCTGGTTTGATCCTTGTTGGTTGTACCAACAGTCATGAGCCAAATGATTACTCAATCCACAGATCCAACAAGCCTTTTTGTTGTTATTTTGATTACCTCTTCCTCTTCCAAAACCTCTTGCTCTTCCTCTGCCAGTGCCTTTACCTCTTGCATAATAAGCTTGAGAACTAGACTCCTCTTCATCCTTTGCTTTACCTTTATCTCCTTTCTTCTTGTTCTTCATGTACATTGCAGAACATTGTCCTTTATCTCCATCTCCCTTCAAGTCTTGCTCATATGTGAGCATCAAACCAAGCAACTGGTTCAAATCTGGAACATAATGATTTAATGAAAGTTCTGTTGATAAGACAAAAGGTTTCCACCTTTCATCCCCTCTCAAACCTGCAAGTAATTGAGCAATCAATCTGTGATCTTCAACATCTTCATCTATGGATCCAAGACTATCTGCTAGATCCTTCATCTTAGTGACATAATCACTAATGGTTTGACTTGGCTTCTTCTTGAATGTTGTAAACTCTGACCATAGACTTGCTTTCCGTGCTTTAGTAGTACTTTGGAAATGATACTCCAATGCATTCCATATATCTTCAGATGATTCCAATCCTCTGATGTGTGGTAGCAAATGATCAGAGATTGTATTGTAGATGTATGCTTTTGCACTTGCATCCTTCTTCTGCCAATGCTTTAAAGCATCAAGTTCCTCTTTCTTTGGTCGGCTTTCATCTTCAAATACTGGCTTCTCTTCTTCACCTGTTACATATACCATGAGATCCTTACTCATAAGTAAGGCTTCCATTCTCATTACCCATGCGGGGTAATTATCTCTGTCCAGTTTGTCAATGGAGATATGATCTGCCATAGTTCTTTTCTTCTGCTGCAACCTGTGAGCTTAAAGGATAAAGGATAATACCTTTTGAAGTTCTTTGTGTATGAGGATACTTTTGAAGTAACCTTTTGATGCCTTGTGTCTTCAAATGCTTCACCTTTCAAACTTTAATGGAAAACTTTACAAAACTTCTCGTACCTTTGTCGTCTTGTGCTCTCGAGAATCTTTCTGCTCTGATACCACTTGTTGATGTATGAAACACCACAAGAAATGAATTAATGTGACACTAGAACACCTCTATGGTCACCATTAACTCATTGCCACTCCAAACTTTGAGAAATGATAGCCTAACGTGAGAACTTTGCTTCTACAGAAATTCCTAGTCACCGAAATGACATACCTTCAGTATTTTGTTGATTTCTCCTAGCTCAAGTATTATTTCTCCATGAAACTTTATAGGCTGAAACTAGAAGAGTAGAGCTTTCCAACAAGCTATCATATGCATCAAACGGATCTCTAGAACTCAAGTTATGGCTCTCACAAGATGACCCTGTATAAGCTTCCAAAACTGGAAACTTTGCCTGTTTTAGTATTCCTGGTGTCCAAAAATAAAAAATTCGATGCCTAGCATCGAATTTCAGTCCAAGTCGATGCCAGGCATCGACTTTGGGTTTTTTTTGGCTATTTTTCTGCACCAGAAACACTCTATTTTACACACACATGAAGAAGATGACTTATATGCTAGAAGTCGATGACGGGCATCCATTTTATGCTGGAACTCGATGCCAGGCATCGAGTTGCTCCACAAATTTCATATTTTTAGAAGATTCAACAACAGTTAACACATAGAGAATGAAAAATGACTTATCAGCCAAGATTCGATGCCAGGCATCGAATTGCTCAGAAAACATGAACTTTTGAATTCATTACACAGTAGGCAAGCATGGAGATGATGGAGAGAGACTCATACACAGAACTTTACTCAGTTCTTTCTCATAGCTATGAAAACTCAGAAGTTTTACAGATGCTTTCTCGCTCAGAGAAGCCCGACTATACTCAGTCGTATAAAATGAACTCCTTCTTCTACTTCTTCTCTCTCACTCTCTCTCCGCGTCAGTTGATACAAACTAACTTATATAGATTTTCGTATTCTCGTGATTTTAAAAAACTTCTAGAACTAAAGTGAACTAACTTTACAAATATGATACACTTGTGAATTTGTCCCTTCACATAGGCATGGTGTTTTCTTCCTAAGATTTGACCTTCAAATATATGTCCAATTAGTGAGTGTTTCTCCAACATCACTCCTACTATCTATGCTAGTGATTTGATTTTGGATGATTCCTAGGTGCTACCTGCCCTACTTGCCATAAACTGGACATGTATAGTTGACAATTTTAGATAATTGTGGGACAGTTGTATTATATGGATCCATCTGGTGCGCTTTTATGTTGTATTCCACCACATGAAGTTTCTTCGGGCATTGCAATGGATCACTCTGCTCCATTCGGTGGCCATTTTTTGGTAGATCTTACATATCAAAAAATTATGTAGAGTGGATTATGGTGGCCCACTATGCATCATGATATTGCTACTCATGCCCAACAGTGTGATGCTTGCCAACGATCTAGACAATCTTTACAACGGCATCATTTTCCACTTCAGCATGTCCCTCCTCTTGAGCCTTTTCAAAAGTGGGGCTTGGATTTCATTGGCCCCATTATGCCTCCCGCTATGGTTACCAAGCATCGGTATATACTTACCTATATTGACTATGCTACTCGATGGGTTGAAGCTTGGGCTTTACGGTCTGCAACTACGTCGGTGGTTATCAAATGTTTGATGAGTGATGTTTTTCCTCGCTACGGTCTTCCCTTGGAGATTGTTTCTGATTAAGGTACACATTTTGCTAATACCTTAATGCAAGTGCTTACCCATACCCTAAAGATTGTCCATAAATTTAGCTCTCCTTACTATCCTCGTGCAAATGGACTAGCCAAAAGTACAAATAAAACTCTTCTTAACATGCTAAAGAAACTTGTGTTGGAATGTCCAAAGCATTGGGCTCAATTCCTTCCTTCGGTCCTATGGGCTTACCGCACTACTTATAAAGTTGCTATCGGACGTACACCTTTTAAATTGGCCTATGGTCTGGAGGCAATTGCTCCTATGGAATCGGTGGTACCTAGTTTACGAGTGCATTGGAGCAAAAGTTATTACCTGAAGAGTCCTTCCCTTTCCGGTTGGATGTGTTGCGGTCTTTGGACGAACAATGTCTTGAAAGTTTTCTGGTGCTTCAAGAAGTGCAACTGAGGCAAGCTAAGAGTCATGATCGATTCCTGAGGACTCCCATCTTTACCAAGGACAATTATTTTCTACAATGCTAAGTCTAATCGTTCAACGCAAGTTCAAGCTTCATTGGTTCGGTCCCTACCTTATTGCAGATCAGGTTGGACCAGCTACTTTTCGGTTATCCACTTTAACTGGTACTCTTCTTCCTAAACCTATCAATGGGTTGAAACTTCCTCCGTATTGTCCACCACCTACTTCATCTTAACTTGGTGATGGTATTATTTTTATTCATCAGGCTTATGTTTGCTTTGTCTCTTGACCACTGTTTACATTACACGCATTTCGGTTGACCGTCTGATCGTAAACTTCCCGTTTTGATTAATTATCCATGATTAGCTGTTGTAATCCACATTTGGGAATTCCTTAATGTGCGAATGTTGTCATTATGCATGCATGTTGTAATAAAGTAAGTCTATGATCTAAGGATCTGATCGGTTCAGACGGATCTGAATTCAGACACCGTTTCGTCACCAGTGTGTATGACCAAAGATCTCAAGTTTAGACTTACTAGGAGGTCTTGTGCTCTTGTGAACAAGTGATCCACTTAGCTTAGTGGTTAAGTCTCAAGGATGTGAAGGAGGAGGTCTTGGGTTCAATCCCCATGGGGAACATGGGGAGAGTATTTTTCCCAAAGAGATCTAGAGCCTTCTAGAAGCATCCACTTGAGTTAACTCGACTTAACTGGGACACTTGGTGCACATGCAATTACATGGCCGACACATGGATGGTTAGTATCCACCTACCCAAGAAGGCAATCCCTTGGAGAGAGCTATATATAGAGGCATTTGGTTGGGAGGAGAGTCATCTCTCTAGCATGTGGTGGTCGTTATAGTCATTCTCTTGAATTGGTATCAGAGCTAGAGCTTTCATGGAGACCTTGTGAGGGACTATCATCTTCCTCAACCTTCTCTGGAGATACATGTTGCTTATCATATCATCATCTTCATATTCCTTACTTTATTACATTCTTCCCCCCTCGAAAAAATTGGTAGTTTAATTCCAGATTTCCTTTCCATCGAGTAAGCTTTTTATTGCACCACGAGGATATGGTTTTATATCATAATGCATTAGGACAAAGGAAAGGATATACATGCATCAAGTTTGCATGATATACATTCTTAGTACAAGGAAAAGTCATGCATCAAGCTCATGCATGATTGTTGCATTATTTTTTGGGCATGCAAAGAACATGCATACATCCGCATGTGAGCATATGGATTTGCAAGTAGGCACTAGGAGAAAGTTAAGTATTAAATTTTCTTGATGACCAAGAAAATTTAATTACTTGCAAACTTTTTGTGATGAATGATGACTCTAAGTCCCGGATGTACTTAGAGAGTCATGAAGATAAGCTTATAATGATTACTCTCAGTATAGGTGATATTTAGAAAGTCGCGCGAATAAGCTTTAGTTGATTAGTTACGTAATTTATGTAACTTCTCAAGCATCCCAAGATTGGATGTTAACTTCACCTATATTTCCAAGTTCCATGAGCACTCTTCGATTCCATGGAACTCAATAACCAAATCGATGAACTTAAATACAAATTGAACTTTGAAGATCAATAGATGGTAATGATGCATAAGGCCATGAAAACATGGAAACTTTGGAAGCACTCTTCAATTTAGAAGATTTCGAAAGTTCTAAGAAGTTTCTTTGTGGTTTCAAGATTCGTATCTCATGATGAAACCTTGATAAGTGACTTTTAGGAATTGAGATATTTCCTAAAAGAGAAACACTAAAATGAAATAGTCAAGCCTTCTATTCCACATGTGAGATCATTCTCCTACCATGTCTGAGATGCATTTATTTTTGGGAAGGCAGACGTTCCAAGTAGAGGATCTTAGTTGATTCATGAACTCTTCCCAAAATACACATAAATTCATAATATATGATAGGACCAAGGAATGATGATGTTCTAATAAAAGGTTTATAAAGAGATAAGGAATTGGAAAAATGATAGCTTAGACCTCTTGTTAAGCACATCTTTCCAAAAGCGGACATACCCATCAATTGGGATAGAAATTGATGGATTGGATAGATAAGAGCAAAACATCTACTAGTTATGGATGTTTTGCTGAAAGATGAAGAAGGCAAAACCTCTTTAGGATATAGATGCTTTGCCAAGATATAAAGTATGCTTGGTTTTGTTTAAGCTAATTCGAGCTTAAAGAAGAAACCCAAGTCAAATTAATCTTTGGGAATCAAGATATTTTCTAAAAGATATGTCAAATTAATCTTTAGGAATTAAGCTACTTCCTAAAAGTTAAACTAATAAAGGAAATAGCCTAGTTAACTATTTCCTTAGTTAAAAAGGAATATCTTTTGGACAAGCAATAAAGCCTTAAGTCTTGTTCTTGTTCAATAGTCAAGATTTCTTTTAGAGAGATGATTCCAGTAAACCAAAAGATTCCAAGAGAATCATTAGATTGGAAAGCATAAGATTCCAAGATGAATCGTTGGCTTAGTATTACTTGAATCCTTGGTAGGAATGTAAAGTTCTTAAAAGAAATATTCTCCCTAGATGTGAGACTAGAATCTTTCAAGTCAGTTTAATAACAAGTAGTTCCCAGTAGTTTCCAAACCTTTGGTATGGTTACTTAAGTCCAAATAGTGATATAACCCAAAGGTATATCAAAGATTCTTAGCTTTGGAATCTGAGAGGCATTAATGTATGCTTGGACTTAGTAGGGGAAAGATCTCTAAAATCCTGCGGGTAAGCAAAGACGCTTTTGATAGTTCAGGAGATCTTCATTATAAAGACTTATTCTTTATTTTAGTCACAAGATCAACTAGACTTGATCAAGCTTGTCCATGATTGTCCAAGTATGTGCAATTGGAACTACTTTGTAGATTGCCCAAGCATTGGCAATGAAATTCCTTTTGGGAATTATTCACTCAAGTTCTGTTTGTCCAATGGAAAATTGTGAAAAGAGTAAGATGTTCCAAGTCTGAACAAAGTGAAGAAATTCCAAGAATATAGTCTGCAACCATGAAGACGGTACTTAAGTCTGTGGAAGTTAAAACATAATGTTTGCCTATCCTTAAAGGGATTTTGGTACAAATCTAGAGAGCATGAGCAGATGCTTAGACTTAAGTAGTAGAGAGATTCCTATAAAAGTATCGGCCGAGATAGGTACCTAAAGCATCAGTAAAGAAGGAATCTAAAGACAAGAAGTTAAAAAACTCTTGTCACTACAAATTGGTGAAGGGTAAATCAATAGAGCTTGAATCTGTGAAAATTCAAGTACTTGGAATTTTGATTGGTTTTCATTTGAAAACCCTAGCAAAGAAGGATGGATGTTCCATCAAAAGGTTTTTCAAGTTCCCCAAGGAAAGCACAAGATCGTGAAATGATCATGTGAAGGGATCAGAAACCTAGAAAATCAAGTTAGAGATAATGCCTGAAACTTCAAAATTCTTGTAAAGAATTGAAGAAAGAAGGTACTCTATCAAGATATGTTTAGACTTTAGTAAAATTCACTCACACGTCAATGTAACTATAAAGTAGGGTGGTATGGGACACAAGATTTTATACTCAGATTGATGTAGGAAAGATGGTATGGGACATCGGATCGTGAGTTGATGATCATCTTTTAGTCCTAGTTTAGATCTTGAAGTTAAGTTTGATCCTCAAGAGAATTAAGACTTCAAAGAAGGATTTTAATTCAAGGAGGATAAAAGTAGTATCTCAAGATACTTCAACATAATTTCAAGATAAAGAAATCAGAAGATATGAAGTAAGTAACTTCCAAGATCTTCTTGAAACACTTCAAGATAAAGTGTTGCTAATTCGGAAATATTTCATAAATTTCTGAAAAAAGTTGGACTTTGATTTTGAGTTGATCTTTTCAACTAAGGATTTGATTGACTAAGTCAAGTATGAAGTTCCTATTGTAACTTGGTAAATTCACTCTTTTGACTCAAAGAAATGCACAAGAATTGCATTCCCAGTAAGGAGTCAAAAAGATTGAATATGACCTAAACTTAGTCTCAAGTAGAGCATTATCTGAAATCAAAACTCATCAACAAAACCTCAGTGGGTCAACACACTGATGTTGGTAACCACACTAGTATCTTGTGGTTGGATGATGTTTTCGAGTTACTTTGAATCTTTTTGAGAATCCAGCCAATTTCTCTTAAAGATAGAAAAAATGCTTCAATACCCTGTTGAAACAAATCTTTGAGAAGTTAAAGTCCTGAGTCATCTAGACTTTGACTCATAACAAGTTTACGTATGTTCAAAGTTATAATTGGTTGTACAAAGTTTTAGTTAGTTCTTTTCGCTTTCCAAATCTTTTGGAATTGGCTCAGACATGGTATCTAATTCCTTTTGCAAAAGACCAGTGTTAGCTGGTTAGAATTAGATAACTAAATTGAACATCCTAGATAGATATTATGTACAAGAACCTGTTCAATCTTCAAAAGATAATAAGTCTAGGTGGACTTATTTTTGCTTCAAGTTATAGCATAAATGATTTCCTAGAGTCCAGTACACTCTAGAATAGAGAAGTTAGGAATTGCTCAACAGATTGGCAATTCCCGAGAACTTTTAGTCTTTGAGAAAAGTGTCCTAAGTGGACAATTTTCATTGTAAATTTGAATTGGTCAAGTTATAGTATGGTTGACCCAAAATAAATAGAAAACTTTCTCTTACAGTTTACATAAGATTTTTTAGCCCATTAGGACAAAATAGTCCTCGAGTTGGATCCATAAATCAAGTAATTGTTAGTTGGGAGTTAACCATTGAATAAACATCCAAGTCAAATGTTTGGGACAACAAAACTTTAAGTGCTCCAAATCAAATTCAAAGTGAATCAAGAGTTCTCAAGTTTTGCAAGGGATGAAAATCCCGCCTTCATTACTAAGTCCATGCACTAGTCATGCCCAGAAATGGACTAATAACTTGAATCCACCCAATTCACATGTTTGTGCCCAGATCGCACCTAGTAAAAACTATGAATTGGCTAGGGATGTTTTAGATCCACCCTTATTATTTATTCACTACTTTGCACTTTGACTAGTTTATCAAAGTGCAAAGCGAGACAGTGTTTTGAATCATTTGGACAAGGATGCCACCACAGAGATGAGACATGTTCTTCCAGTTTTAGAACATGACCATGTTCTTCCAGTTTTAGAACATGAGGCTCAGGGGTTGCCTATGGTAGATATATAGCTCTATTTTTTAGGACAAAAATATTTTCCCAAGGGGGAAGAATGTAATAAAGTAAGTCTATGATCTAAGGATCCGACCGGTTCAGACGGATTTGAATTCGGACACCGTTTGGTCACCATTGTGTATGACCAAAGATCTCGAGTTTAGACTTACTAGGAGGTCTTATGATCTTGTGAACAAGTGATCTACTTAGCTTAGTGGTTAAGTCTCAAGGATGTGAAGGAGGAGGTCTTGGGTTCAATCCCCATGGGGGACATGGGGAGAGTATTTTGCCCAAAGAGATCTAGAGCCTTCTAGAAGCATCCACTTGAGTTAACTCAAGTTAACTAGGACACTTGGCACACATGCAGTTACATGGCCGACACATGGATGGTTAGTATCCACCTACCCAAGAAGGAAGTACCTTGGAGAGAGCTATATATAGAGGCATTTGGTTGGGAGGAGAGTCATCTCTCTAGCATGTGGTGGTCGTTATAGTCATTCTCTTGCACATGTTTCCCTCCACTGGTGATGATTAGGTTTTCTACCCGTGCTCCCATTCTACGTTCTTACTTAACCAAGATCTTTGTCCTCTTTTTCACTATTGTGTACTTGCACTCTGTGTACTCTTTGTAATATTGTTGCACATTCATCTTATGTCAACCGCCATGGAAGTTCTAGCCAATATTACCACCTTCCGTGTCGGTTTATCTCCCGATTGGACTAATTTCTTGCGTGCCTGTAGGTTATTGACATTCGCCGAGTTGCCTTGGCATTCGGTCGAATGTCATCCCTACTTCGCTCAAGTCATTGCTGCTATTGCCGATACCCCCCAGACGGAGACATGTTGGCTGATTATCGGCCTCAATCCACGCATCATTGTTACTCTAAATACTATGGTTGAAGGACTCCATCTACCTCAATATGGAAGTGTGGATGTCCCTTTGCTTACTATGGCGACGATGAAGTAGTTATTTCCTCGCCAATCTTCTAACCAGTTCGTTATCCTTTGCCGACCTGAACCGGAATGCTCTGTACTTCAATTTTTGGTTGCTGCTCTCAACCTACAAAAATGCACGTATGGGATATCTCGACCATTTTACTCCATGATTGACGATGCCACCCGAGAATCAGTTAACTGGGCATTATTCTTCTTCCGGAAAATCCACCAATAATTTAAGGTGATCTCATGATAGATAGCCAAAGGTGATATCCCTCGGACCCGTATTCCTCATCTTCTCTTTTTTCTCCTTCCTGTTGTTCAACCTGTTCAGCCTCCTCTGACAAAAACCCTTCCGCAAAGAATCAGAGCAAGTCATGGGCGTTGATGATGATAATGATGATCTTCTGCAATTCTTTTGAGGAAAACGTAGAAAAATTAGTTCCTCACAGAGTCACTCACAAGCCTCGTCTGCTACCGCACTTTTGTAGGACACAACTTTCTCTGTGCAAGTTTTTTCTGTCCCACCATCCCCTAAGGGTCAAACTGATAAGGACACTCTCATGGAAGACGTTTAACCTCTTGACACGGTTGATCAGCAATAGTAGGAAACTACTGATAAAGCACCGGACATAGTCGTAGACACTCTTAACCAAATGGAGAAAACACAAAATGAGGAGTCTCTCGTTCACCAGAACGTTCAACTTGATGCGGTGACCTCCACTGTGCATCGTTCCTCACTGCAAACTATGACTCAAGGTACCCATATCGAACCCATAGTGACACCTCCCCTCTCCCTGTCTAAGGTGCCATTACCTCCTAGTCCCCCTCCCTCACCTCATCATTCGATGGCCGTTTCCCATTCTCAACCTATTCCCTCTTCTCCTGATTACTCCCCCCCTTCCTCTTTCGCCACAGTTTTTGTCAACCCCTCTCGACCCGTATCAACCTTTATAGTACCCGATTCCTTTGCCCAGTTAGCCCAAATAGGTGATTTTCTCCTCCACCTATCTAGAGAGGAAGCTTCAAAGGTAGAGGTAGTAGAGGCTTCTTTGGAAGGAATGGTGGAAGAAGCTTTCAAGGCCAATCTTACAATAACACCTACTACAATTATGCATCAAATCATACGGAAGATTCAACTCCAATCATGAATGCAACATGTGAAGTCCCAAGTGAAGACCAAAGAGTGTTTTATATTGATTCAAGATCTAGCAATCATCTGAGTGGGAACATTGCTTTGATGATTGATTTGAGTGTGATTAAGTAGTGGCTTACGTAACACTTTGAACATGTTGTCTAATCTCTCTCTATCTTTGTCTCATCATTGTATGATTAAGTGTTGTATGTTCATGTTTGTCAATTTTGGAAGATACTGGAATCTATGTTGTAGATCCTGGACCTATGGGACCTGTGGAATTTGTTATGGGCCTACCTAATTTCCAACACCTTATAGGCTTTGTGTATGTCAACATCAGGAAGTAGATAAGAAACTTTAGGATTATTTAGATAAAGGATTCATTAATTTTAGTAACTCAACTTGGGCATCACCAATGCTCCTAAAAAAACAAAGATGGTTCTATGAGACTTTGTATAGACTATAAAGCATTAAACAATGTAACAATTAAAAATAGGCTTCCAATGCCTATGTTGGAAGACCTATTCGATCAGTTATATCAAGCTCAGTATTTTATCAAGCTTGACCTTAGGTTAAGATATCATCAAATTAGAATTAGGGCAAGAGAGAATTAAGCAGCTCTCTAATCAAATAGACCTTAAAGTTCATAAAGCCCATTGGACAAAGAATCTTAAGGAGTTTGATTATGAGGTTAGGTATAGGAAGGCAAAAGTTTAATATAGTTGTTGTTTTATTAGAACCCAGCTCTGTGATCAAGCATTATCATGGTATGCCCCAATCTTGGACAAGGACATGGTAGTACTTCATGACTATGAGGGCTTTCTTCAAGATCTCACTACCACGTTTGGAGATGCAGACACAAGCCGAGTGGGAGAAACAAAACTACGGAAGCTACATCAAGGTAACCGCCCTACCTCTATCTATGCATAAATATTTAGGCAATCGATATGTGATCTCACTTGGCATGAGGATTACTTCATAAGCCAATTTAGATGGGGTTTAAGAGATGATGTGAAGGACCTTATGTCATGGACAAAGGAAACCATCGTGAACCTTAGATTCTATATGAATTTCTATATCTCATGATTGGTTCGGAATTTGAAGAGACTAATGCTTCCATTGTGTCTAGAATTTGTGAAATCCTAAGATCGATTGTCTACTTGCTTGATTGTGATACCCAGATATCACATTTTGAATTGATGATATCATCAATTCCTAATCAACATTGATGAACCGCCCTTGAAAATCTATACAAGCAGGTGTTGGCCACATACATACTCTGTCTTGCTAGTACCAGTCTTGGGAGCTCAAGGAGTCATGAAGTAAGTACTCTCCAATTTCTAGTTCTAGTTCTAGTTTTTTCCTTTGTTCTAGTCTTGTCTAGTCTTATATCCTTGACATTCACTCTTGTCTTGTTGTAGTCCCGTATTATGAGATCTTGTCAATCAAGTTCATTTTCTTGAAGGGACTTCTTGTAATCTAGATATCTTGCTTCATACCTATGGTCCAGGGTCATGGGATCTCCTATATCCATACCTATTAGTACCAGGGTGTGGGACTTCTTGTATTATTATATATTCTTTTATTATTTTCCCTACAAAGATGATCTTGTAATCATAATTATAATTCCGAAATATTGTCTAGTATAGTCAAAGGGCACAATCTAGTGCTTACTTGACATTTCGGCAAGACTAGCTTCTATCCAAGACAAGCCATCATGGAGAACACTTATGAATAAATTGTGGCATCACTCCAAAGTCTCCAACAACAAATCGAGGACTTAACTCATTGTCAAACACAAGTTGAGATGGGACATCCTGTGCATATAGGTTCACTCATCCAAGAATTACAAGAACAAATCGGGAATCTTCAAGCAAATGAAGGAATTGTTCAAGTGAAAAATCATCCTAGTTCATCCTTCATAAAGAAACCCAACATTTGCATGCACAAAAAGTTTGATGGTGATCACACAAACTCCTATCCAACTTCTAATTCTAGTTCTAGTCTTGTCCTTTGCTCTAGTCTTTTCTACTCTTGTATCCTCGACATTCTGTCTTGTCCTATTGTAATCTTGTAGAATGAGATCTTGTCGAGTTCTTTCTTGTATCCAGTTCATCTCCCTAAAGGGAGTTTTTCTAACCTAGATACCTTGCTTCATACCTACGGTCCCGAGTTGTGGGATTTCTTGTATCAGCTCTAGTCCAATTAACTATTCTTATCAGTCCTAGGTTATGGGACTTCTTGTATCATTTACATATTCTTGTATTATATTCCCTACATGGGTGATCTTGTAATCAAAGTTATAACCCCAAAATCTTGTCTAATCTAGTCAGAGGGCACAATCTAGTGCTCCCTTAACATTTCAGCAAGGCTATCCCCATCAAGACCGTATCAAGAATGATCGACTCCATATCCATATTCAAAAATATCAAATTTACTTTGAATGATATATATAAAAAGCTCTAAGATTTTGAAAGAAGGTTACAACAAGGTGATTGCTCAGTTGCAGAATTTGCATTAGACTTCATAAATTTATTTCAAGGATCCACATATCAAGAAGACTATCTAGTTAATAAATTTCAAAGTGGCCTTAAAGATGAAGTGAAATATCTCTTGCTTTCCATGCCTCAAAGGGATACATTGGATGATTTTAGCAATCAAGTAGTTCAATGTGAGATTTAATTGTTCAAAGAAAGCCAAGTCCAAGAGCTAAAAGTATTGAATAATCAAGACATTGTTCCTCAAGAATTTGCATCAAGAATCTTTGAAACCCAAGAAGTCATTACAAATGATATAGAGTATATATATTATGAAGATAAAAAGAACGAAAAGACTAAGGAGGATTTCATCTTCAACGAAGGAGGTGTGCTTAATGAAGGCTCTCCATCCACAATGTACCACTAGAAGCTCAAAGGATCTATCACATGAAGAACCCAAGGAAGCTCAAGAGAGACCCAGTCCTCCAACACCTATCAAGATTGAGGATCATGAAGAATTTGAAGGTTGAGCATGTCTTAAATTCAAGAATATCACAAGGATGATTGGATTACCTTATTTATTGGAAAGGGTATGATGTCAGTGATTGTACTCGGGAATTTGTAGAAAATCTTCACAGAGAAAAAATTAAGGTTCCCGAATTTCATAAGAAGAATCCAATGAAACCCAAGCTAGAGAACATGGCCGCTCCTCATGGAACTCATCACTTAAGGGGAAGATAATATTATAGACATAAAGAAAACCATCATGAACTTTAGATTCTATATGACTTTATATATCTCATTATTGGTTCAGAATCTGGATAATCTAATGCATCCATTGTGCAAAAATATGCCAAAACCCTAAGATCAATTGTTTATTTGTTTGATTTTGATACTCACACATCTTGTTTTGAATTGATGATATCATCAATTTGTAACCACCACTGATGAGCCTCCCTTTCAAATCTATATAAGGATGGTTTGGCAACATATATCTACAAATTTTCCAATGCTAGTATTGGGAGCTCATGGAGTCATGATCATCAAGTAAGTGGTCTCCAAGTTCCAATTCAAGTCTTAGTCTTGTCCTTCATTCTAGTCTTTCTAGTCTCGTATCATAGACATTCTATATTTTCCTATTGTAATCTCATAGTATGAGATCATATCCAGTTGTTTCTTGTATCTAGTTCATCTCCCTCAAGGAAGTTATTGTAACCCAAATACCTTGCTTCATACCTACAGCCTCAGGTTGTGGGATTTCTTATATCAGCTCTAGTCCAACTATGTACACCTATCAGTCTCAAGTTGTGGGGCTTCTTGTATCATTAACATCTTCTTTTATTACATTCCCTACATGGGTGATCTTGTGATCGAAACTATAATTTCAAAGTCTTGTCTAGTCTAGTTAGAGGGCATAATCTAGTGCTCCCTTGACATTAATTGGAAAAGGAATAAAATCACTTGTCGAGATATCAAAAAGAACCCCGAATATGTAGGAGCCAAAGCCTTCATACATGCAATAAGCAAGGAACAAATATATATAATCTATATCATACTAGCTCAAGAATCCAAGAAAGATCATATAGTGCAGCCATCCAATCAGTACCAAGGCTTTGAAGATGTTTTTGAAAAGAAGAATGCAGATATCCTCCCAGAGCATAGACCTTACGATTGCACCATAGAGTTCCAAGAGGGTGCACAACCACCCTTTGGAACAATCTAGACACTATCCCCAAGGAGGTTATAGAATTATGAAAGAATATTGATGAGAATCTAGCCAAGGGATTTATCAGGAACTCAAAGTCCCCAGTAGGAGCCCCTATTCTATATGTAAAGAAGAAGGATGGGACTCTCTAAATGTGTGTAGACTATCATGGATTGAACAAAGTAACTAAAAAGAATAGATACCCTCTACCACTCATATCAGAGCTCTTGGAATGCCTTGGAAAGCAAAGTTCTTCACAAAGATTGACCTTCGAGGATCTTACAATCTTGTCAAGATCAGAGAAGGAGATGAATGGAAGACAACATTTCGAACAAGGTGAAGGGCTTTGGTGTGCAAAACAAGAGCAGGAAGGAGGAGATGGAGGGAGAGAGAAGAGAGGAGAGACGTGCACGGATGCATGGGAGCCTCGAAACCCACATAATGATCTCTCTTTTGAGGCAATGCTCTATATATGATGTATATATATGAATATGGGGGTAAGGTCACATGGCCCTTACATCCCCAACAATCTCCCACTTAAGGGTCAATGTGACCATAAGTGGAAAAATATACAACGAATGATGTAGGACTATAGACTAATGTACACGATCAGCCTACACCAACTGCCTCAAACAAGGTGTATCCATGCACCTCGAACTGTTCTAGACTCATATCGATAAGAGTCAAGTTCACATATGATTGATGCAAGAACTAATGAAGTTCTTGCAAAGCTCCCATTCACTCTATGCATGTGCCAATCATCAAACGACTGACAACTCCAAGTGCAAATGTTCCAATAGCAACTGCAATGTCTGGTCTCGAGCATAACAACTCATACATCAGACTCCCAAATGCTGACGAAACATGTGTTGTCCTGGCTCATCTAAGTATATCATAAATACATGTATCCAAGGCATCCAAAGCACTATCATCAAGACCAAAATGTCCTGACATATCTGTGTCAACATCTGGCATGAGTGAATCCAAGAATGATTGCATGATCGCTGACTCGTCAACATCTAAATCAGTCATCCTCTCAACCAAGGATGTGTCTAGTTATGCACCCTGAGAGCTAGTATGCTCTGGCATACACTGTGTATCATAAGAGCAATCCTGCTCTACCACACCAAGTGTATCATCATGCTCCATATGAGCTAACTGCACAACATCGACACCAAGATCAAAGTGATTATCAAACTCTAACTGAGTATCATCACAATGCTCTACGTGAGCATCCACATCATGATCTAAAGCATCCAACTAATCATCCAAAGTATGCTCCATATGAGCATCTATATGATCAACAAATGCATGCTCTACATAAGCATCATGAGCATTCAAAGCATGCTCTATACATACATCCATCTGAGCATCTGAATCTTGCCATACATGTGCATCATGAATGTCAATAGACCTATGTGTAGGTAGACAAAATGAGATATGATGAGTCTCACATCGCACATACGGTTGAACTTCCATTAAAACGAGACTGTCTCTCAAATGGAGTACCTGCATTGGATACCTATGCCCAATCCTAGCACCTCTAACAAGCATAAGCTATCCTAACTGCAACTAAAAATGATGCTCACCAAGAATGCATAACATTTGCTCTCTTGTAACTGGCTAACTGAAATCAAGCTCATAAGCAATGAAGGCACATAGCATACATGTTTGAGCATAAGTGATGCTCCACTAGGTAGCATAAGGCATACATCTCCTGCACCCTCAATGGCATATGTCGTACCATCAAGCAAGTGCACATATCCACAACTCTCACCTGAGAATCCACAAAACCACTTGTGGTGTGGAGTAACATGAAAACTGGCTAATGCATCAAGCAACCAAGCCGTATGTGTGTTATCCAATGAACAAGAGGAATCCTGAGATGAACCATAGAAGAAAGTGATATCACCATCACTAGCATAATCAACTTCCATAGACTCTCATGAAACCACTACTTGACCTGCGTCACGTGTATATCTCTGATGTCGTTGTCGCATCCGCCTAAAGCAATGTCGTCGAATATGGCCCTCACATCCATAGTGCCAACATCGAAGTTGTCAATATGATCTATGTCTCACATGAGTCAATGTACTCGCATACATATCATGTAGTCTCTGCCATAATGCACTACTCATCTCCTCATACATAACACACTCATATATAGAATCCACAAGCTGTAACCGAATACTCGAGCTGGCCAATGCATCCAAATCCATCCATATGTGGCCAGGCATGTCATGAGGCCTCTGTGCATCTCTATGCACATACATGTGTAACCCTGCACGAACCAATTTATGCCACATCTGAGCTTTCCATCTCAAAAAGGCAGTGCCATCAAACCGAGAAGACACCATCCTGGCAATCCAAGAGACTAGAAACAATACTCTATCCTAAATAGGATCACACCTACATATCCATATGCATAACTCACATCACAACTATTTCACTAAAGAAGAAACCATGTGAACCACCTACCACATAACATACATCTAGCATGCACATTAAACCATGAGCATAAGCTTGCTCACCAAGTCTCCAAAGTGACTAAGTAGATATGAAAAAATCTTGGAAAAAATTCGACAAAGTATCCCTTGTAAATTGAGCAATCAAACAAGATAATCAATATCAAAAGAACAATGAGTAACATGTCACCACCTATCACTGATCCAAGCAAGGATAATACCAACTACATATGTCAAAAAACTAATGGCAATATACACCAATAAAATGGCGATACACTTCCCACTCAGAATGAATCCTGCTAGATGGTCCAACCTGTCACAAATAACCTATGATCAAGTCCAAGTGAATGGAGATAAGCAATGATCCAAGCTATCACACAAGCTTCAAGATCCACTAGAGTTCTCTTCTAGCATAAAAGCTGTCAAAATTTCGGCAGCATCTCCTCTGTAAACTGGACTCTAAACCAAATAAACCATGTGGGAATCACCATCCACATATGCCAGGAATCACACTGGCAAATAGATATCAATCAATGACCATATGCTAAAGTAATATCCAATCAAGGTGACAAACAAATGTGCAACTGAGGCTCCAATCTGGATCATGCACCAACAATAAAAACAAAAGATACAAGTATCAAACAAGATCCAATCAATCTCTCATAAATGTGTGCAATAGACAAGTAAATCCATAACCAAGTGGCATAAGCAAGATATAAACCATAATTCCACTATACATCCATGATGGAAATCATGATGACATAAACCTTGAAAAGAAGGTATACCACAATGTCATCTCACATGCCAAACACATGACAATAT
This sequence comes from Ceratopteris richardii, assembly GCA_020310875.1. Taxonomy (NCBI): domain Eukaryota; kingdom Viridiplantae; phylum Streptophyta; class Polypodiopsida; order Polypodiales; family Pteridaceae; genus Ceratopteris; species Ceratopteris richardii. The sequence goes on along the minus strand of CM035409.1, from coordinate 138,805,585 downwards.
CATGCTCTACTCTCATATGGAGGCGTTACCATAGTGATCATACATGGATAATGCCTTCAAGCTTTGAGAATAAGAGCTTGCACACCAAAAATTCTCTCTCGAAGAAGTTCCAAAGAAAATTCAACCTCCAAAAGCAACTATGATTCTTTTGGTGAAAATATGCTGCTCTGTGTTTTGCTGTTTCAGAGGTGATAACCTCTAAATTTGAATAATGATAAATAACACCTCAATCAAAATTACATAGCTCAAGATATGCACAAAACAAATATCAGCTATCAATTTCATCTTCACCTATAGCACTACTTCTCTGTATTCTATAATTTCGGCGACCTTGCACTCAAATTTGATCTAACTTCTTTTAGAAACTTGTAGAGGCTATTTCAAGCTACAGATAGCAAGTTGATTCGTCTCATTCTGATTTGTAAAACTCAACTTATAGTCAAAACACTGATCTGCTATCCAAGTGATTGTAGATTCATTTTCTACATCAGACTGTGTTTTGCAAATTTTCAGCACTTTAGAAGTCCGAACCAGGTTCTACACCCTTCTGTGAAGTTGTAGCCCTCTGTGTCAGCTACGCACAAAACTTTAAAACGCATCAATCCAAGCTTCCTACCTCAAGTTATAGCCAAAATACTAAACTATAGTTGAGAGATGCCGACCTGCAATTTCACCTCTTGTGACCTAAGCTTCCATTGAAGCTTCTTACACACAAGCCTTCAACATGCTCTGATACAAATGAAGGGCTTTGGTGTGCAGAACAAGAGGATAAAGGAGGAGATGGAGGGAGAGAGAAGAGAGGAGAGATACGCACAAATGTGTAAGAGCCTCAAAACCCACGTAATGATCTCTCTTTTGAGGCAATGCTCTATAAATGATGTATATGTATGAATATGGGGGTAAAGTCACATGGCCCTTACATCCCAACACAAGGTGTGGGCATTTTTAATATGTAATTATGTCATTCGGTCTCACAAATGCTCTAGCTATCTTCTATCATATGATAAATGAAATCTTTCGAGAGTACTTAGGTGATTGTGTGGTAATATACCTCAATGATATCTTCATATTATCCAAAAATCTAGAGAATCACAAATGTCATGTAAAGATAGTCTTAGAGAAACTAAGAGAAAAAGGATTATATGCAAAATCAGAGAGAAGTGGATTTCTTAGGATACATTGTATCACAAAAAGGAATCTTTATGGACCCTAAGAAGATCGAGAGAATCTTTGATTGGCAACCACCTTCACGTGTTCAAGATATACAATGTTTTCTAGGGTTTGCCAGATTTTACTAGATATCCATTAGAGATTACTCCAAGAAAGTGACACCTCTTAACAAGCTTATAGGATGGGATACTATTCTATAAGAACCTACAGCATATCCCTCCAACAAATCTCAGGGTCTAAGTACTTCAGCAACATCATGATAATCTTGCAGCATGACATTTTTGAGTGAATAAAACAATAGAACTCATATCAAGGTATTTTTGGTGGCCTCAAATATGGAAGGAAGTCAAAGAATATATCCGCATATGTGACACTTGTAATAGGTCTAAGTTACCACTACATAGACCTCATGGCCTCTTGCAACCTTTACCTATTCCTCAAATGCCATGGTCTTCATTATCTATGGATTTCATCATAGCTTTACCAAGGTTGGATAAGTATGGTGTTGTCCTTATTATAGTGGATACATTGGCAAAAGTGAAACACTTCATTCTAGCTACCAAGGTAAGCACAGATGTAGGCATTGCTAGACTCTTTCCTAGATACATCTTTTGGCTTCATGGATTACCTAATAGTATTGCTAGCGATCGAGGTCCATAGTTCATATCTAGTTTTTGGAATATTCTTTTCAAGCTCCTTGGTGTTCAAGTCAAATTATCTACAATAAATCATCCACAAACTAATGGGCAATAGAACGGGTGAATCAAGTCCTATAACAATATCTCTGTTGCACCATCAACTATCATCAAAATGATTGATTTGATCTTTTACCCTTTGTAGAGTTTGGGTATAGCAACAGTGTCCATACATCTATCGAAGTAGACTCCCTTCTTTGTAAATTATGGACAACACCCAAGGATGGATATACAACTCTCAAATCATGTCAAGAACCCAATTGCTAGAGATAAGGCTTGGTACCTCATGAATATTCACAAAGAACTCAAGGAAGAGATCCATATAGCTCAAGAACGATATAAGTATTATGCGGATTAGCATCCTTTTAAAATCCATCCTATCACATTGGGGATAAATTTTGGTTACTCAAAAATAATTTGCATAGTTCAAAGCCTAGTGCAAAGATATACCATTAGAGATTTTGTCCGTTCACCATCTTCAACGAGATTATTCCTGTTACTTTCAAGCTCCAGTTACCAAGTACCATGAGAATACATCCATGTGCCCATGTTAGAACCATATCAAATTTTACCATTGAGGGGAGAGAGACCTAGTCCTTCATCACGTATCGAGATTGATGATCATGAAGAATCCAAAGTCAACCATGTCCTAGATTCAAGAATATCTTGAGGAAGATTGGAGTACATTGTTCATTGGAAAGGGTAAGACATCAATGAGCAAACTTGGGAACTTGCAGAGAACCTTCTTAGAGCACCAACCAAGGTTCGCGAATTTCATAAGAAAAATCCAATGAAGGCGAGACCAAAGAACATGACTGCTCCTCATGGAACTCGTCCCTTGAGAGGGAAGTGATATGATGGACAAAGGAAACCATCCTTAACCTCTAATTCCATGTGACTTTCTATATCTCATGATTGGTTCAAATTTTTAAGAAACTAATTCTTCGATTGTGTTTGAAATGTGTCAAAACCCTTAGATTGACTATCTACTTGCTTGATTTTCATATCCACAGATCATGTTTTGAATTGATGGCATTGTCAATTTTTAAGTGCCATTGATGAACCGCCCTTGAAAACCTATATACGAAGGGGTTGGCCACATATATAATCAGTCTTGCCAATACTAATCTTGGGAGCTCAAGAGCTTGCATCAGCAAGTAAGTACTCTCCAAGTTCCAGTTTGATTTCTAGTCTTCTCCTTTGTTCTAGTCTTGTCTAGTCTTGTATCCTCGACATTTTGTCTTGTCCTATTGTAATCTTGTATTACAAGATCCTATCGAGTTATTTCTTGTATCTAGTTCATCTCCTTGAAGGGAGTTCTTGTAATCTAGATATCTTGCTTCATAACTATGATCCTCGGTTGTGGGATCTCCTGTATCTCTATTCTAGTTATCCATACCTATCAATCCTAGGGTATGGGACTTCTTGTATCAGTACATACAATTGTATTATTTTCCCTACTTGGATGATCTTGTAATAATAATTATAATTCTAAAATCTTGTCTAGTCTAGTGAGAGGGCACAATCTAGTGCTCCCCTAATATGTTCTGCTCATGATGCCAAAAGATTAAGACATTGAATGAATACATCATCAAAGACATTCAATGTGATAACTGCCTTTTTGAAAGGAAACAAGAAAACCAACTAGTAGGAACACTTCGCCAATGGAAACCCTTCCAACCCACTCCAAGAGAAGAAACTAGGCATGAATCTATGCACATATATGTAACTAGGTTCCAGTCTCTAACCCCACAAGAGAAACAAAAAAGAAGAGATAATAAGGTATGCATATGTTGGAGTAAAATGTCTACGAAAGCACACGAAAAGCACAAGGAAGAAGAAGAAGCTTGGAGCACAACACACAATACTGAATGTATTACCACTAGAAGGTACAAAGATAAGTGACCCGATAGGGCAATAGGCATATATACAAGCTAGGGGGGAAAAACCTCCTAAAGAGGGGAAAAAGTACATCGGCCATCCTAGTCTGTTCACATACATCACTACCTAAATATATCAACAAATCCTTCCTGGGAGTGATGTCGTGAACAAGGAGCTGGCACTCATGTATAAGCAAGTGCTAAGCTATGTGGAATCATTCTACAAAAGGAAGTAAGCCCAAAGCTTTGCAGAAAGCTTAAAACTTCTCCCCAGGCAAAGCCTTCGTGAAAAGGTTTGCAATGTTCTCCTGCGTGGGCACATATGCCAAGCTTATCTCTCCAATAGAGCACCTCTCCCTGACATAATGATAATGCACCTCAATGTTCTTAGTGTGAGCATTGAACACAAAGTTCCTCACAATTGCCAATGCACTCTAACTATTAGTGAAGATGGTGGTGGTAGAAGACTGACCAACACCCAAATCAGCCATAAGGCATCTGAGCCACACACACTCAACAGTCACTATGAAAGTTGCCCTATACTCAGTCGAAGTGGCCACGGTAGGTTGCTTCTTGCTCAACCAAGATATACATGAGCTACCAAGCATGAAGCAAAAGCCACTAGTGGACACATGAGTGTCATATCAACAAGCCCAGTCAGAGTCAAAAAAAGAATGTAAATCTGGCGGTAGTGATCCCCCCTTGGGATACAACAATCCAAGTAGCCGAGTACCACTCAAGTAGCAAAAGATGCGCTTAACCGCCTGCCAATGCTTGACATCTGGGCAATGCATAAACTTGCTCATCTCTTAGATAGGAAACTGAATATTTGGCCGAGTAATGCACAAGTAAATCAAGCATCCAGCTATCTATTGATAGAGAACGGCATCAAATGCATCTCCAGCATCATGAAGACTCAATCATAAACATGTCTCCATAGGAGTGGCAATGGGTTTACAGTCTTCAAAGACAAAATGCTACAATAATGTATCACTATATTTTGTTTGACACAAAGCCATTCCACCATCAACTTGCATAAACCGAATGCCCAAATAATGATGCAAACACCCCAAATCATACATCTCAAATGAGGCATGCAAAAAAGCCTTAAAATCAGCAATGTGCTTCTCATGAGGACCAGTGATCATCATGTCATCAACATACACAACAATGATCAGAAGCACATCATTTGCACTCTTGACATATAAGATGCTTTCGATTGGATTGTTCTCAAAACCATATGCAATTAGATAGGCGTGTATCTTTTCATACCGAGCACATGGTGCTTACTTTAAACCATATAATGTTTTCTTTAAATTGCACATTTGGTTTTCATGCCCTTTCTACACAAAGCCATGGGGCTAAAAAATATACACTTCTTCATGCAAGTCACCATTCAAAAATGTTGTTTTAATGTCTAATTGATGTACATTCCAACCATGATGAACTGCAAGTGCATAGATGCTACGAACAGTAGTCATTCGGCATGTAGGTGCAAAGATTTCATCAAAATCAATGCCTCTTTCCTATGCATAACCCTTTGCAATAAGCCTAGCCTTATACATGTCAACTGTTCCATCAGGCTTACGCTTCAACTTGTATACCCACTTTGTGCCAATGGCCTTCTTGCCAGGAGGCAAGTCACATAAAGATCAAGTACCATTTTTCATGATAACATCGTATTCTCATTGCATAGCAGCGACCCAATTTTTAGAATTTTGTGCTTCATCAAATGAAAAATTCTAATCACAAAGACTAGAGGCAGCCATAGCATAGCAATCTCATGCAAAAGAGGCACTATGAGAGCCTGATAGAGTACGATATTACAAAGGTGCATCTAATTTGCTATCATGCAAAGTTTGCACCAACCATTTTCGCATAGTTTTTGCCTCCTCAATAGTAGCTCTCTCATGAACAAGTGCATCATGCAAATCTCCATCAGAAATGGAATGATCTGCATCATCACATGAAACCTGTAAAGGCTGAGAAAGTGCCTCATTAGGACTAGCGTTGGACTATCCACCTGTAAAAAGAAGTAGCAAAGTATCATACATGTCTTTGGAGCTAACAAATTTCTTTTTAGTACATGAAAGTAGTGGTTGAATAGCATCTTCCACAAAAACAACATCACGGCTAACCAAAATTCATTTACTCTGTGGATGATAGCCTTTGCTTTCAAGACTATACCCAACAAAAATATATTTTACCATTTTATCATCTAATTTTGTACGATGTTGTTCAGGCACTAATGCATATGTCAGACAACCAAAAACATACGGATGAGTAACATATGGCTTGCGACCATGCCAATATTCATATGGATTGATAGACTGCAGTGCTTCAGTGGGACACCTGTTAAGTACATATGTTGCACACATGACAGCCTCAAGCCAGAAACTATGTGGTAAGGCATGACTCTTGACCATACACCTCGCCATCTCCATAAGTGACATGTTCTTGCATTTAGCAACTCCATTCTATTGAGGTGTATATGGCATTGTACACTAATGTTTTATCCCACGTTCAACCAGAAATTCTTTAAAGTCAGAAGACATATATCCCCCCCCCTCAATCAGAACGGAGGGTGCCCATTTTACATGCTGGCAGATTTTTAGCCAAAACCAAAAAGTGTTTGAAGCACATAAACACTTCAAACTTTGCTTTGAGTGGATATACTCGTGCTGCTTGGAAAAATCATCAATGAAAGTCACGAAGTAAAGATAGTTTCCAAAAGATGGTATCTGCATAGGACCACAGACATCATTGTGAACAAGCTTCGATTTCTGAGTAGCTCAAACTGAACCATCTTTTGGAAAGGAGGAATGCTACATTTTGCCCAAAATATAGACTTCACATACATGTTTTCTAGGTGCCTTAAGTTTGGGCAAAGAGGACACCATTTCAAATTTCATCGGGTGTAGCAAACTAGCAAGATTCTAATGACCAAAGCGTGCATGCCAAAGCTTTGCATCTGACATAGCTTGAGAATCATGTACTGCAGATGCCGAATCATTCACAGATTTTTCATAGTCTATGAGCTTATATAGCCCACGACATAAAATTCCAGAAGCAATAATCATGTTGCTATTTGGGAGACCATGAACTACACATCTTTCACCAACAAATTTCACAATCAAGACAATCTTGGCTAATGAAAAAAGTGATAACAGATTTTTCTTGATCCTTGGCACAAATTAAGCATCTGACAATGTAAAAGAACTTCCATCAATAGTAGTCATAATGATCTTACCAACTCCCATGATAGGATAAGAGGAGTTGTTGGTGCATGCGACAGTATTCCCTGTAGGGGCAGGCTCAAGTGAAGTGAAGAAACTGCGTTGCGAGTTAATATGTTTGGTTGCCCCACTATCAAAGGACCAAACATCTGAGTCTATTGTAGACATACACTACTCATGAGAAGATGGATCAAAACTACAAACAGTAGTAAATGCCCATTCTTCATTCTGCACAAGATTAAAAGACTCTGTGTTCGATGTAGAGGCCTCCACAACAATCCTTTTGGCCTCTTCTTTCTTTTGCCTCTTTAGCAGTCAGTTTTGGACAGCTCTTAATGACATGATCATTTCCTTTACAATATTTGCAAAACAATTTCTGCTTTTCTGATTTCTTCTCATCTTTGACTTCCTTCTTTGAATGTGCAGCATTTGTAGATTTTTGCTTACTAGTAGATGAGCTCCATTTACCTTTGCCCTTCTGATTAGCGAGGAAAGCTTGATCTGCAACATGCAGAACATACATGTTCTACCTAGATTGATCTTTCTGTAACAGAACAAAAACTAGCTCTTCAAATGTTAAGGCATTCGGATCGCCTTTCATCATCAAACGAAGAGAAGAAGCAAAACTTTGATATGAGTCAAGAAGACCATTCAGAATAGTCTGCACAAGTGAACTGTTAGGAAAGGACTTCATCAACAGAAATCAATTGTTCCTTCAAATCCTTGGTCTTTATTAGAAAGCTGTCCATAGAATCACCTTCATTCATTTGTTCACTCTCCAACTGTTTTTGGAGGTAAGTAACAGGAGCCTCATTCCTAGCCTAGTACAATGCAGTAAGTGTATCCCAAGCATCCTTAGTTGTTCTACAAGAGCGAATGTGAGAAATAATGGCATGTTTGACAAACAAGCCTATCAATGCATGTGCCTGAGCATCTCTGCCATCCCAACGAATTGGCTTTACAATAGGTGCAACAAGAACTATAGCACGAACAAGAATCTAGAGAATATCACCATCCTTGACGCCATCTGCATCAGCTTCAATACCTGTATTTGTAGGTGTAATAGGACGTTTTTCAACACCCTGCATAATATTCAATAGTCCTTTTGTGAACAATACATGATGCATCATATAAGCTCACAATGGGTAATTTGTACCATCCAACTTGTCCTCAACAGCCAACATACGAAATACATCATTGCTTTCAGCCATGGCCACTGAATAAAGTGCCTTGATGCAGAAAAATGATTGTATTTGAAAAAGTTGAATAGAACTTATAAAGAGAGATGGTGCATGCAATCCGAAGATGAGTTGGTGCTGCTACAACCATCTTCACACAAGCCGAATGAGACTTCAGAGTTGTTAGTAGACCCTTTAAGCTTCCTAAGTCCACAAAAAAATCACCCAATTGTTTTGGAACAAATATCTCAAAAGTTTTAGTCAAGACATACTAGTTGCAAATCAACTAGCTCCAAAAACTTTCTATTTTTGTACATACACCTACAGGAAAAAATGGACAGTGCTCCAACTTGGTACGAATTAGACAAATTCCTTATGAACATAGCAAATAGACTTAGATATATTTCTAATCCAAGTTAAAACACTTCAATTGATCAACTCAGCACTGGCAACAAGATTTAGCAAATTCTGGAACACTCCCACCATTTTCGGGGCTCTATAGAGATTCGACTAGTGAGTAGAAAAACATAGATTTCTCACAAATGGTAAATCCAATGACCATGAAATTTTGTGAGCATAAACTAGACTTAGAGAGCAATCCAATGCACTTTAAACCCCTAAAAAGGTTATGTATAGCCCGAGATATGAGCTTTGAAAGTTATTGTTGTGAGTGAGTATAGCAAAGAATAAAACAAAGAAGAAGTAAATGATGAATGTATATATTCACATATAATTACAACCACATTGGCAATGAATACTTGCACAATGGGAGTAGAATGATAGAGCTATGGAGTAAGCTCTTCAATCTCTACAAATGAACATGAAGTGGGCACGAATCAAGCTCTCTAATGGTAACCTCCTTCCTTCTTTTTTTATAGCTACTTTTGGAGGTAATTTTGAATTTGAATTCAAATAACTTCACCTAAAAGTGATGCTAAGAACTAAGAGCTATTCTCTCAGCTAATTGATTCGTGGTTTTAGGTAGTTAGAGCCATGAATTTCCTTTTTACATTATGGATGAATAAAGCCATTCTTTCTTTCACAATTACAAGAGATAAAATATACTCTTTTACATGAGGTGTTCATATGTCTACACATATGACTACAAATGAACATTGATCAAATCATATCAAGCATTTAGGCTTGAGTAAAATGCACCAACATCTCCCCCCAAAGCCAAACATGCTTGGCTTCCAAATAAGTCTTCAATTATCCTTGATTTCCTACAAGCCAATCATCAACTTGAATCTACTCAATTTTGTACCATCAAAAGCTTTAGTCAACATGTCTGCACATTGCATATCTGTAGAGACACAGGATAGTTTAATATCCTTGCTCATTAGCTTCTCCCTTACATAATGGTAGTGGACTTCAATATGCTTGGTTCTAGCATGGTATACCAGATTAGCTGCAAGATGTAGTGAGCTTGTGTTGTCACCAATAATGTGAGGTGTTGGAGAATGAAGTCCAAGATCTCTATAAAAATATTTTAACCACATGATTTCTTGAGTTGCATTATCCAAACCTCTATATTCGGCTTCAATACAAGATAATGCCACTATTGTTTGCTTCTTGGATGACCAAAAAATGATTTTTGAACCTGCAAATGATACATACCCAGATGTATTTCTTCCATCATCTCTAGATCCGGCCCGATCTGCATCTGAGTAGGCCTTTAGCTCAATATCTGAAGTAAATGGATAAAACAAACCTTCATTCATGGTCCCCTTTAGGTACGTGAGGACTCTCTTAACCGGTTCCATATGTGGTCTTCTCGGCTTATGCATAAACTGACTCAATATGCTAACATTATAGCATATATCCACCCTTGTGAGTGTTGCATAGTTCAAACTTCCAACCAAGATTTGATAGCTTGTGATGTCTTCAATTGGATCTCCTTCATAAGCACTAAGGTTATGATTTTGCTCCATAGGTGTACCTGCACACTTGGTATTTTCCATCTTGAACTTGATGAGCATGTCATGCATATACTTCCTTTGTGTGATGTATATACTTGAACCTTTGTAAATTGAATCCAATCCAAGAAAATAAGTGAGTGGTCCAAGATCACTTATTTTGAACTCCTCCTTCATTTGATTCTTTACCTGTTTGATTCCTTTATGATCATTCCTTGTGATAATAATATCATCAACATACACACATAGATAGATCACTTTAGATCCATTCCTCTTTATGAACAAAGATCCATTCCTGCAAATAAGTCGCCAATCTGAAATTCCAAGCTCTTGGAGCTTGCTTCAATCCATACAAGGCTTTGTTTAATTTGCATACATACTTAGGATGATATCCATCCTCATATCCAGGAGGTTGTGCCATATACACTTCCTTAGAAATCCATCCATTTAAGAAAGCATTCTTTACATCAAGTTGATAGAGCTTCCAATTTCTAGATGTAGCAAGACTAATGAGAACCCTAATTGTAGGCATTTTTGCAACAAGAGAGAAAGTCTCCTCATAATCAATACCATGGTTTTGAGCAAACCCTTTAGCAACTAACCTTGCTTTATTTATACTTCCATCTGGATTCCTCTTGATTTTGTATATCCATCGAGATCCAATTACCTTCATAGATGGCTTGTTAGGTACAAGCTCCCAAGTGTCATTCTCCTTCAAGGCTTCCATTTCTTCATCCATTGCATCTCTCCAAGATTTCTTGTTTTTTGCTTCTTCAAATGTGTTAGGTTCTTCATTGGTTGAATCCTTTGCAATGTAGATTGAGTGCTTGGTGACCAAAGAAGTATCATAACCATACCTCTCTGGTTTCTTCTTCTCCCTTGAAGACCTTCTAAGTGGTTGATGTGAGCTCTTGGGTCCATATGTAGCATGTTGCATCTTTACTTTACCTTTGCTCTTCCATAGCTTTAGTCTTTCCAAGTCTTCTAGGTCAATCTCTGAATCACTTTCCTCCATTTGCTTTGGCTCCTTCGATTGAAGTGATGGAAAATCTTCATCCAAGTCATAAGGCAGCTTCACTTTCCTATCATCATCAGACCATGATTTTTTCTCATCAAAAATTACATCTCTACTCACAGAAAATCCTTTATTAGTTGGATTATACAATCTATATCCTTTTTGGTTTTGGTCAGAACCAATAAATATGCACTTCTCTACGTTAAGATCCAATTTCCCTCTTACTTGAGAAGGAATGTGAGCATAGGCTAAGCATCCAAAGATTTTACAATGCTCTATACTAGCTCTTCTTCCATTCCACACTTAATATGGAGTGGTTCCATCTATTTATGAGATATGTGGCTATAGACACAGCCTCTACCCATAGGTAGTTTGGCAATCCCTTTTCATTGAGCATGGACCTTGCGGCTTCAACAATAGCTTTGTTTCTCCTCTCTGCTACACCATTGAGTTTGGGTGTATACCTTGTACTGATTTCCCTTTTAACGCCTCTTTCATGCAAGTAGGCATCAAATTCAGAAGAGAAGTATTCTCCTCCACCATCTGATCTGAGTCTTTTTAAATTCCTACCTGTTTGGTTTTCAACAAGAGCAACATACTTCTTAAAGCAATTAAAAACTTCATCTAGTGCTTCATGAAAAACAGAATGGTCCACCTGCTACAATCATCTATGAAAGACACATAATATCTTGAGCCTGATATAGATGGCTCCTTACTAGGACCCAACACATCTGTGTGCACTAGATCCAAAAGATTTTGATATACATGTCCCTTTCTATTGAAAGGTTGTCTATGAGCCTTGCCGAATTGAAAAGCTTCACACTTATAAATCATGTGTTGCCTTATGATATTAGGAAAACCAAGTACACTTTGGCCCCTGCAAATTTTTTTGAGTCTCCTCTCACAAATGTGAGCAAGCCTTTTGTGCCATATCTCCAACTCTGTGAGAGTTTGAGATCCATAGTTAAATAAAGCTATGTTCTTTGTATCTTCCACTTCAAAAGTGAAAAGCCTTTATGTGTTTTCTCCTTTGGTAATCCCTCTAAAGCCTTGCCTTGGGTCTTCAACATATGCTCCAAATCGGTTGAATCTAACTTGCAATCCTTTTTCAACAATGTTCCCAACACTTATTAAATTTTTGGTAATTGTAGGGACATACAAGACTTTGCTTAAGAGGTTCATATTCCAATCTGATGTCTTTACATTACCTATCTTCTCCACTGAGTGCTTTGTATCATCTCCTGTTTGCACTTCATCTTTGTCATGAGGATCTTCCAAATCAAAAAGTAAAGCCATATTTCCTACTACATGATTTGAGCATCCCGAATCAATGTAAAAGATGTGATCGTCATCATTACCCTTCTTCATTGATAGATTCATAATGAATAATGAATCTTCTTGACTTTGGTCCTCTACATAGTTATTGTAATCTCTTCTTCCTCTATGGCACTTTGATAATTGTTGTAATTGTTGTTGTGGTAGTTGTTGTAGCCTCCATTGTATCTGCCTCTATTTGATCCATTGCCACCTCTATTGAGTCCTCTTCCTCTTGAGTTCCTCGGGTTCCTGAAACATTCTTCAATAGTATGATTAGATAAGCCACATATATTGCAAGGTTGAGATGATTGGAATCTCCCCCTACCTTGCTTTCCACCTCTTCCTCTTCCTCTAGCTCTTCCTCTTCCTCTAGCTCTTCCTCTAGCTCTTCCTCTACCTGCAAAGTTTGCTTGGAAAGAGCTACCTTCATCTTCATTCTTCTTATTCCTTGACTTGTCCTTGGCCTTAGCTTTATCAAAATATAAGGCAGAAGTTTGATTACCTCTTGAGGACTCACCACCTTTGCTAATCTTTGCTTCATGAGTGAAGAGTTGGCCCATGAGTGTGTTGAGGTCAGTTACATGCATATCCGTGTACAAATCCATGGTTGTTGTGAAGGACTCCCACTTGCCATCTGCTTTGATTCCATTTATGATTTGTCTAATGATTTTTTCTTCTTCAATTAACTCTTCAATGCTTCGAAGTTGATCTGAAATCTCCTTCATCTTTGTGACATAATCAGTCACACTTTGCTTGGGGCTTTTCTTCATTGTTATGAACACCATCCACAATTGGTTCTTCCTTGCTCGAGTGTTGAAGGAGAAGAAAGAAGCAAGTGCATTCCAAGTCTCTCTTAATGTCTTGCATCCCTTGATATGAGGTAAAAGAAAATCAGAGATTGAGTTTAGAATATAAGACCTTGCAAGTGCATCCTTTGAACACCAATTTGAAAGTCTTTCCTCTTCTTCATGTGATGGTTTCCCTTTGTTCCTCATGGTTGGCATAGCTTCATCTCTAGATGTGTATCCAAATAGATCCCTGCCTTGAAGATAAGCCTCCATCCTTAGAGACCATGTTGGTAGTTGTTTCTATCCAATTTGTCAATTGTTGATGGAAATCAATCTCCCATGTTGATTGACTATGCTCTGATACCACTCTGGAGAGAGATGGTGGATGCAATCTGAAGATGAGTTGGTGCTGCTGCAACCAGCTTCACACCATCCAATTGAGACTTCAGAATTGGTTAGTAGAACCTTTAAGCTTCCTAAATCCACAAAAAAATCACCTAAGTGTTTTGGAACAAGTATCTCAAAAGTTTGAGTCAAGACATACTAGTTGCAAAATGACTAGCTCCCAAAACTTGCTATTTTTGTACACACACCTGCTAGCAAAAATGAACAGTGCTCTTAACCTCGTAGGAATTAGAAAAATTCCTTTTACACATAGAAAATAGACTTAGATAGCTTGATAATCCAAGTTAAAACACTTCAATTGATCAATTCAGCACTAAGAATAAGATTTAGCAAAATCTGGAACACTCTCACCATTTTCGGGGCTCTCTAGAGATTCGACCAATGAGCAAAAAAACATAGATTTCTCACAAATGGTAAATCCAATGACCAAGAAATTTTGTGAGCATAAACTAGACTTAGAGAACAATCCAATGCACTTTAAAACTTGAAAAAGGTCACGTATAGCCTGAGGTATGAGCTTCTGAAGTTATTGTTTTGAGTGAGTATAACAGAGAATAAAACAAAGAAGTAAATGATGAATGTATAGATTCACATATAATTACAACCACATTGGCAATGAATACTTGCACAATGGGAGTAGAATGATAGAGCTATGGAGTAATCTCTTCAATCTCTACAAATGAACATGAAGTGGGTATGAATCAAGCTCTCTAATGGCGATCCCCTTCTTGCTCTTTTTATAGCTACTTTTGGAGGTAGTTTTGAATTTGAATTCAAATAACTTCACCTAAAAGTGATGCTAAGAATTAAAAGATATTCTCTCACCTGATGGATTCGTGGTTTTACGTAGTTGGAGCCACGAATGTTTCCTTTCTACATCATGGATGACTTAATCCATTCTTTCTTTCACAATTACAAGAGATAAACTATACTCTTTTACAAGAGGTGTTCATATGTCTACACATATGACTACAAATGAACATAAATCAAATCATATCAAGCATGTAGGCTTGGGTAAAATCCACTAGCAGAACTACCCTCACGAGTTCTACTAAACATGTAGCAGATTTTGAGATGCTTATACTGGCGAACTGAAACATGTATATGTCTTTGGCATGGAAAGATGAAATAGCCTCCACAAGCACTCCGATAGTGCGTACAGAGGCTGAAACAAGCTCAGATTGCGATTTTGACAAACCCTGAGTATGCTCACCAAATTTCATGTGATTCTGAGACTACGACCGGAGGGGTGTCGACGGTGCCCTAGATGAAGTGGCGACCTTCTCTGATACCAATTATTGGAGTTAGATGTCTGTAGAAGCACGCGAATGGCACAAGGAAGAAGGAGAAGCTTGGAGCACAACACACAATATTGAATGTATTACCACTAGAATGTACAAAGATAAGTGACCCATTAGGGCAGTAAGCATATATAGAAGCCAGGGGAAAAAAACCTCCTAAAGAGGGAAAAAAGTGCTTCGGCGGTCCTAGTGTGTTCACACATATCACTACCTAGATATATCAATAGCCTCTATTGTGGAAACCCTGGTTATATTGCAGTTAATTATCCCAGAGATAGAACAAGCTCCAGAGTCATAATCACCTTTGTAAAGCAGGGAAACAAGAAAGTACAGTTGTAAAGGAGACTGTATAGTTGGACCATGATATAAGAAAGGGTCTCGTAATTCTAACACCCAGAGAAACATGTCTTGCCCCTGTCAACTTGATCTTGCCTAAGAGACCCTTTCCCTTATAGCCCTAGTCTATTCAAGAGTCTCCTCATGTTTCATCGATGAAGGATTGATTAAGAAACATGGGATTTGAGTACTTCAGAAGAACAAACCAGTAGTACTTGAAGTAGTGGATAGACTACCTCTAACATCTGGAAATATTACCCAAGGAAACCACACCATTAAGAGTACATATTGGTGATCATGATTCCCACAATGCCCTAGCTAAAGAACCATAATCCATACATTAACTGGGATAAGAATAAAATCACTCGTCGAGATATCCAGAAGAACCCGACATATATAGAACCCAAATCCTTCATACATGCAGTAACGAAGGAATGGACATATATGCTCTATGTCGTACCAGAGAATCCAAGAAAGATGACCAGTGAACCTACCCAATCAGTGCAAAGGCTTTGAAGATGTTTTTGAAAAGAAGAATGCACATACCATCCCAAAGCACAGACCTTGTGATTATGCCATAGAACTTCAAGAGGGAGCACAACCACCATTTGGACTAATCTATGTACTATCCCTAGGGGAGATTACAGAATTAGGCAAGAATGTTGATGAGAATCTAGCCATTGGGTTTATTAGACATTCAAAGTCTTTGGCAGATACCCTCTACCACTCATATCATGGGTTGAATAAAGTCACTATAAAGAACATATACCCTCTACTACTCATAAAAAAGCTCTTGGAACGCCTTGGAAAAGTAAAGTTCTTCACGAAGATTGACCATTGAGGAGCTTACAATCTTGTCAGGATCAAAGAAGGAAACAAATGGACGACAGCATTTCAAACAAGGTATGGGTATTTTGAATATATAGTTATGCCATTCAGTCTCACAAATGCTCCACTGTCTTCCAGCATATGATGAATGATATCTTTTGAGAGTATTTTAGATGATTTTGTGGTAATATATATCGATGATATCTTGATATTCTCCAAAAATCTAGAGGATCATAAATGTCATGTAAGAATAGTCCTAGAGAAACTAAGAGAAAGAGATTTATATGAAAAAAATAGAAAAGTGATCTTTCCATAAGATAGAAGTGGAGTTTTTAGGGTACATTGTATCAAAGAAAGGAATCTTTATAAACCCTAAGAAGATTGACACAATTCTTGATTGGAAACCACCTTCATGTTTTTGAAATGTACAACATTTTCTAGTATGTGCCAATTTTTATAAGATATTCATCAAAGATAGTGCTCTTCCCATCACAGAGAAGTGGAGTTTTTAGGGTACATTGTATAAGAGAAAGGATTTTTATGGATCCTTAGAAGATCGAGAGAATCCTTGATTGGAAACCACCTTCATGTTTTCGAGACATACAATGTTCTTAAGGGTTTGTCAATTTTTATAGGAGACTCATCAAATATTACTCCAAGATAGTGACACCTCTTACCAAGCTTACAGGAAACACAAAATTCTCATGGAACAAAGATGATGGACACCCACATCCAATTGCATATAATTGAACAAAGATGCAGAGAAAGATGATGGACACCTACATCCAATTGCATACCATTGAAGGAAATTCTCTCCTATAGAGATTAATTATGAAATCCACGATAAAGAACTTCTTGCAATAGTGGATGGGTTTTATATGCGGCATCACCAACTAGGACTAGAACTCATAAAGTTACTTCATAGATAGATCATAAGAATTTAGCATACTTTATGACCATCTGCATCCTCAATAGAAGCCAATCTTGATGGAGTAACTTTCTATCCAGGTTCGATTTTATCATTACCTATCATCCAAGATGCCAACAATGTGCAAAAAGATCTTACCTTGCACCGAAGGCAGGTGAAGAGGCTTCTGATCAACAAGAGAGTGTATTAATCAAGGCTGAATATCTCCAGTTAGCAGCCATCTCTTCAAACCATCAAGAAGATTCAACCTTCATTCATTTGATTCGTGAGATTCTATCACATGATGAATTATTTTGTAACATCAAGTAAAAAATTCAAGAAGGGAAAGATCATAAAGTAAAGGAGCTCCAAGAAAATGATGGGTTACTAATCTATAAGAACTTCTATACATCCCTCCACCAAAGCCCAAGATCCAAGTACTTTAGGAATGTCATGATAACCTTGCAGCATACATTTTGGAGTGAATAAAACAATAGAACTCATATCAAGGGATTTTTGGTGGCCTCAAATGTCAAGCTAAGTCAAAGAATATCGAAACATATGACACTTGCAATCGATCGAAGGCACCGCAACATAATCATGGCCTCTTACGACCATTACCTATTCTAGAAAGGCCATGGCCTTCATTATATATGGACTTCATCACAGATCTACCACGGCTGGATAAGTATGATGCCATTCTTGGTATAGTTAATAGATTTACAAAGATAGCACACTTGATTCCAACTATCAAGGCAATCATAAGTGTAGCCACTGCTAGACTTTTTCTCAGGTACATCTTTAGGCTTCATGGATTGCTTGATGATATTCTCAGTGATCGAGGTCCACATTTCATATCCAGCTTTTGGAACAGTCTTTGCAACCTCCTTGGTGTTCAAGTCGAATTGTCTACAACCAATCATCCAGAGATTGATGGACAAAACGAGTGAATCAAGTCCTAGAATAGTATCTTTGTTGCACTATCAACTATTGTCAAAATGATCGTTGGTTTAAGATTTTCCCTTTGTATTAAGCTTTTATCTTTTGGAGAGTTTGCCTATAACAAAAGTATTCATATATCTACGAAGCAAACTCCCTTTTTGCAAATTATGAACACCACCCAAGGATAGATATACAACTCTCAAATCATGTCAAGAACCCAGCTACCAAAAATAAGGCCTAGTACCTCATGGATATTCACGAAGAACTAAAGGAAGAGATGCGTAAAGCTCAAGAACAATATAAGTATTATGTAGATCAACATCGTATTCAAAATACATCCTATCACATTGGGGATAAAGACTAGTTACTCAAAAATATTCACAGAGCATCAATGAATGTTCGAGAATTTCATAAGAAAAACCCAATGAAGCTAAGACCAAAGAACATGACCGCTCTTCATGGAACTTGTTGCTTGAGGAGGAGGTGATGTCATGGACAACGGAAACCATCATGAACCTCACATTCCATGTGACCTTGTTTGCAGCATTTACAGGTTTCATATGATGATGCAGATCATTCCATTTCAGATGCAGCTTTACTTGATGCACTTGTTGATGAGTGAACTGATAGAGAGGAGGCAAAGACTATTCTTAAATGGTTGGGTGCAAACTTTGCGAGAAATCAAATTAGATGCATCTGTCATATCGTACATGTTCAGGCTCTCATAGTGCTTTTTTTTGCATCAGATTACTATGCTATGCCTACCTATACTCTTTCTGATGAGAACAACCTATTTTGTTTGATGAAGCACAAAATATTGGTTCAAAATTTGGAGAAACAAATACTCCTATTCTCTTCGGAACGTGCCAAAACCCTAAGATTGATTGTCTACTTGCTTATCTGATATCCAATGATCATGTTTTGAATTGAGGATATCATTGATGATATCATTGATGACATCATCAATTCGTAATTTTCATTGATGAAGCACCCTTAAAAACCTGTATAAGGAGGGGTTGGCCATATACATACTAAGAGTTTTTCTCAGATACATCTTGTTGGGGGATTCTTGGACAAGGAGTTTGAGGGTTTGTAGGAGAAAAGGGAAGAGACAAGAAGAGAAAATACACCTTGGAAGCCTCTGCCGATTGATTACAGTAAGACAATTACAATGTTTGAACCACAATACAAGCCAATACCTCTGTGCACAATCCCACAGAGTGCTCAATTACAAAATACAAAATATCCCAAAGTCTTCTTGCCGCCGGCCTCCTCTGCACCAGACCTCCACCTGCTTCAAACTTATCCTTGTGCACACCTTGCACCAAGCTTCCACTAAGGAGGAGGAATGAATACCTTCTCTCGGCACGCGCACACTGCAAGGAGACCTTGAGATCCTTGGGGGACTAGCTTAGCACTCTCTGCACAATCCCTTAGTCACTCTCCATACACTCCTTCACTTCCACTTCTCTGCGTCGCACACTAGTGACTCTTGCACTTTCCTCTCTTGCTTCACTTAGACTATGCTTCTCTTGCTTACTCTAGAATTGGTCCAAGAATAGTCCTTGCCTTGATTTGAGTGTGTCGATCACGTACGCTCCTAACTGCAATAGTATCTTGGTGCTCACTTTGATGTCCCAAGATTGTCTTCACAAGTGGCAGCCAACAACTCACTATTTTGTCCTGTAGTGACTTTAGACTAAAACCAAAAAAATTTTAATGGGGGGTCATACTTTCACCTGTGCGTACACTGCCGCTTCACATACCTTCACATTTCCTTTTAAGTCTTCACTTTTGCACATCAGAGAGGGTTCACCTGAACCTTCCAAAACATTACAAACACACTTTGAACCTTAGGGAAATTAGAGAAAATACCTCTGCAACCTGCAACCCACTTTTTCCAATTTACCCTTTGTGGACAATTAATTGTGCACTACCTGTGCACTTTGACACCTGCACTTTAGCACTTTGACTTTGCACCTATTGACTTTGACCTTGACCTTGTTGACTTTGACCAATTGACTTTGATCTTTTGACTTTGACCAACATGACTTTTATGGGCTCAACACATCTTTATGCTTCATGGATTGCTTGATGATATTGTCAATGATCGAGGTCCATAATGGACAAACAAAACGAGTGAATCAAGCCATAGAACAATATCTATGTTGCACCATCATCTATCATCAAAATGATTGGTTTGAGCTTTTATCCTTCGTAGAGTTTGCCTATAACAAGAGCACTCATACATCTATCAAGTAGAATCCCTTCTTTGCAAATTATGGACAACACCCAAGGATGGATGTACAACTCTCAAATCATCTCAAGAACCTGGCTTCCAAAGATGAGGACCAATACCTCATGGATATTCACAAACAACTCAAGGAAGAGATCCATAGAGCTCAAGAACAATACTATTATGTAGATCAACATCCTATTCAAAATCCATCCTATCACATTGGGGATAAAGTGTTACTCAAAAATAATTTACAAACTTCACGGCCTTATGCAAAGCTAGACCATCAGAGATTTGGTCCATTCACCATCTTGGTCAAGATTAATCCAATCACTTTCAAGCTCTACTTACAAAGTACCATGAGAATACATCCAATTTTCCACCTATCCATGTTGAAACCATATGAGATTTCACCATTAAGGGGGGAGAGTTCTAGTCCTTCACCACCTATCGAGATTGATGATTATGAAGAATTCAAAGTCGATCATGTCCTAGATTCAAGAATATCTCAAGGAAGATTGGAGTACCTTGTTCATTGGAAAGGGTATGACATCAACGATCGTACTTGGGAACTTCTGGAGAACCTTAAGAGAGCATCAATCAAGGTTCAAGAATTTCATAAGAAAAATCCATGAAGCCAAGAGCAAAGAACATGACCACTCCTCGTGGACCTCATCACTTGAGGGGACGGTGGTCATGGACAAAGGAAACCATCATCCACCTTAGATTCCATGAGGCTTTATACATCTCATGATTGGTTCAAAATTTGGAGAACTCAATGCTTCCATTGTATCCGAAACATGCCAAATCTATAAGATTGTCTACTTGCTTGATTCTAATATTTAGAGATCATGTTTCAAATTGATGATATCATCGATGATTTCATCAATTCATAACCAACGTTGGAAATCAATACAAGGAGGGATTGGCCACATATATACTTAATCTTGCCAATGCCAATCTTGGGAGCTCAAGTAATCCCAATCTCCAAGTAAGTACTTTCCAAGTTCCAATTCAAGTTCTAGTCTTGGCCTTTGTTCTAGTCTTGTCTAGTATCTTGAGCATCCTACCTTGTTCTATTGTAATGTCGTAGTATGAGATCCTTTTTAGTTGTTCCTTGTTTCTAGTTCACTCCTTGAAGGGAGTTCTTGTAGTCTAAATCTCTTACTTCATACCTTTTAGTCTTGGGTTGTGAGATCTCTTCTATCATCTCTAGTCAAATTATCAATACCTATTAGTCCTGTTGTGGTTCTTGTATCGGTTACATATTCTTGTATTACTTACCCTACGTGGATGATCTTGTAATCAAAAGTATTATTCCGAAATCTTGTCCTGTGTAGTCAAAAAGGGCAATCAAGTGCTCCCATGACATAGAGTATGGGTAAATGCACTAAATGCTAGGTCAAAGCTGGAAGATTAAGGATTGATTACATAAGACACTGAGATGGTATGACTCAAATCTAGGTAATCATGGATAGGTTAACCAAAATGGTTAGGTTAATTCCAACATGTAGTAGAGTGAAGACATTTAAGTTGGCTACGTTACTTGTTTAGAACCGATACCAATTATATAATCTTCTACTAGACTTTCAAATCAAGATAGGATGGTTATTAACCACTTTTAGAGTCATCTTGAAGAGATATATACTAAACGTAGCATGAGCTTAGTTGAGCATCCACACATGGATGGGCAATCAACGAGGGTTTACCAAATCCTAGAAGATATAAGCAATGTAAATGAAAGGAAAACTAATTGGAATGGGTACATACCTATAGTAGAATTTACCAGTAATAATGCCAAGCACTCGTCCACTCAGCTTAGTGCATATATGTTTATGTATATGTTCCAACACTATTGAGAACAAAACTAGGATTTAGGGGAAGGAACCTTTGTGTAGGCTCACACATGAGTGCCATATGGCACTAATATGAGAGGCCACATTGTAGATTAGCATATGGAGAGTGAATATATGTAATGGGCATTCATGTGAAAGGCCACATTGTAGATAAGCATCTGTGGAGTGTGAATACATGTAATGGGAATGGGGTTGATAGGTTATATGATGTGAGATAGTCGACAGCATCTTTATCTAGCTCCTCTACAAAATAACGAGTCTCATCGACAAAGTATCATAGCACTAACCCAATCCAAAATGAACTAGACTAGTTTTCAATGCAATATAGCTTTAGAATCTTGAACGCTTCTTTTCCTTCGATAACTTGTTTGGTTTTGCCACAAGAATCACACAAATTCCGAGTAATACCAAGCTACAAATAGCTTTGGCCTAGGCTTAAGCGCACACACAAGCACACTAGCAACTACACCACCATTGATTTGATAGGACATCAACCCTCCTTACTACTCATATTTGAGCATTTCACACTTTCTTTCATTGTCTACCTTGTGGTATTTCCCAAAAGAATCCTAACAAGTCCTCCAATCACATTGGTGTAGGCTTAAGCATTCATACAAGCACACAAGCATCTAAATGTGATACCATTCATTTGCTAGGATAAAAACCTCCGCAAAGTACAAATGTTACAGAAGACCATCCACACTGCAAATTCCATCAAGCTACCTTGCTATAGTGTGGTATTGATGCATCTAACTGTACAACCAAGGTTTCGCATGTGCAAAGCTGAATTGATATTACCTCTCATATCATAAGTTGATAATTAACATTAATCTCAAACAGAAGCTTGCAAAGCCCACATACACTTCTTAAGCGCACTCAAGGTTAGAAGAAAAAATCTATAACAACAAGAGCCATAATAAACCCAGCACTCTAAACATGGCAACGCACTAACAATGTAAACTTACAATTTTCCATAAACATTAAGTAAAATGGATCAATTTCTTCCATACAAATCCTATCCATGGAATTATTGCAAAGTTATAGGCCACCAACACAAACATGATAGCTATGTTAATAGATCTTTCTCGAAAAACTCCTACACATGTTGTATTGGCATTTAGTATATGCTGTTTAACATGATCTTGCTCGAAAAACTCCTACAAATCGTATCCATGGAATTATCACAGAGTTATAGGCCACCAACACAAACATGATAGCTATGGTAATAGATCTTGCTTGAAAAACTCCTACACATGTATTGGCATTTCGTATATGCTGTTAATAGATCTTTCTCGAAAAACTCCTACACATGATAGCTATGTTAATAGATCTTACATATCGTATCTATGGAATTATTGCAAAGTTATAGGCCACCAGCACAAACATGATAGCTATTTTAATAGATCTTGCTCGAAAAACTCCTACACGTTGTATTGGCATTTCGTATATGCTGTTTAACAATGACATCGCCATAAAAAAGAAAGAATGCTCTTGGACCATATAAGAAAAGTTTCCTAGGATTC
Source organism: Ceratopteris richardii (assembly GCA_020310875.1). Classification (NCBI taxonomy): domain Eukaryota; kingdom Viridiplantae; phylum Streptophyta; class Polypodiopsida; order Polypodiales; family Pteridaceae; genus Ceratopteris; species Ceratopteris richardii. The sequence goes on along the minus strand of CM035409.1, from coordinate 138,782,056 downwards.
CCCTAAAACTTGAGTCCCGAATAAAAATCTCAAATAGGGCACCTTGGCTATAAAAATCTTAAATAGGGCACCTTGACATAGTTTCAATAAAAATTGCATGCTCACAGGCCGAAAAAAAAGGGACCACCTACACGACTAGTACAATCAACCACCAAGAAAACAAAGAAAGACCGACTACAAGACTGTGGAGAGTTTTACGATTAATCGACATTAAGATGGTGCACAAGAGGACCTTCACAACCATGTCAAAAGACCAATGGAATCTCCATATGCTTTAATCACCTTGTTTTCCTCATAAATCTTTCCACATTATTGAGCTAACATAATTCTTATATCTTCCCATGACGATTACACTATGTAGAGGAAATGAAACTCAGATTCACAAATAAGGAACTCTCGACACCTATAATGAATGCGTTGTAAAACTTCTTTAAATTTTAGATTAAGTACATGTGAGAATAGGCCAAACATTTCGTTAAGTAAAACGTTGCAAACCTACAGGAAAAAAAATGATGCTGACATCATTGCTAATGTGAACTTCGATGTCAAGCTAGAACAAAGATTTCTAGCTCTCCAATTCTAACGATAGGGAGGCCGCTCGCCACTTAGTACGGGGCAATTTTGAACAAAAATCAAGGTTCCAGTATGTCTACCAACCGCAATATGAATTCCACGCCTCGAAAGCTTTCGCCATCTCTGCTGACAAGTGATACAGCTTAACAAAGACTCAGTTTCCGTCTCATAAATAGAAGATCTCATTGTTGCCACAGTACCGAAAACATCGTAGAATAACAAGACGTTTAATGCCAAATCAGAATATTAACGTGTGGCGAAAACATACACGTAGCAGACATCAGGAAAAAGCGTGCTTCACTCAAAATTACGTTCATCAAAATGCTGAAACCCGAAAGAAGATAGTAAAAGAACACTTATTAGGCTCATCATTTTATCCCTAAGACATCTTTTTCTCTTGCATAATAATGACCCATTTTCAGTTAGTGACCATGATGAATACGTTGTTGAAGTGCCCTTCCAAAACCACAGCTATAGTCCATTCTAAGTAGTAAAGGCTTACTGTAGAGCTACTTAAGAAACCTCTCTTCCAAAAAACCATCTGCCTCTTCTCCACTTCTGCAAAGTCAACCACTGATACAAGAAAATCCCACTTATGGTGAATCTAACACACCAAATTGAAGTTTTTTTCACATTCTGTCTCATAGTTAGTGATCTCTGTTTGATGCTTTACTTATTATGATCATCCGGTATCTCAATAATTCTTCACTAAAATTTGTGTTGATAACATGGGCCAACTGTCAACAAGGCTTAAAAAATGCAGAAGCAACAACAAGGTCTTACCCCAACCCTGCACCTGTACTAGTAGCCTGCCAACCAAACAAAGGAATCACTTTGACATGAAGATATTAAGTATTGCACAATCATTTGTTAATTGGTTTCATTCTTCCCGGTATAATAATACTCTGAAGGTGATTATAATAAACTAAGTGAAGTATACCAAAAGAGTAAATTATATATATGGGTACACTCCTTTTTCGCTCAGCCATCATTATCAATTTTGCCTGCTTTTGTGAAACATCATATCTTGGGCAAGATGCAAAGGTTGATCAATTATATTGATACCAATTAACTTGGCATCAGTAAAACAAGGACACAAATTCGTAAAGTACTGTCCCATCAAACCCAAGAGAAGGTGAACAATAACCACACCTCAGAAAGTTCTCCTCACTCTGTATTAAGATTTATCAGCCCATGTGGAACTCGAAACCTTCTACATCCAACAGATTCTGCATCAGCCAAGAAAGTAATCAGATTATTCAATACCAATTTGTCATGTACAAATTTGTGAGGCACGAATCAATGTCATACTTAAAAGCACAATCAGGGAAGGCAAGGGTGTTTAAAGATGCTAGAACACAGAGTTGGAATAATCCATGAATACTGCCATGTACAGTTGAATATCTGGGCCATTCCATCCCTCTTGCATTTTTGTTGAGATTTCAACTGCATGCATGCCCTTGCCAGCAAGGCCACAATGGGTGAAAAAATTGCGTTAAAAAAATTTGAGAATCTAACAAACTACTCCTAGTGATAGTACTACATAGTACAGGATATCACCACTAGCGCGATATACCTTTAGCATAATCAATTATGGATCTATGTCCCCAACTCTCTAGAACCCACAGGATTCAAGATTCTTTGGGTTTGGGGATGCTGCTAACTATATACATCTACAATGTTGTACATGAAGTGTCTCATCTGCAGAACACAAAACAAGGCTGCATTAATTATTTGTGAAAATTTTAAAGACTCAGTCTATCACTCCACAAAGAGAAATAACAATACCAATTCAGTATGTCAGAAAAAGGATGTCCATTCGAAATCTCCAGCTTGCAAGGGCCACCAAAAGATTCTCGTACACAGCCCAACCATAACTGAACCATCTCTAGCTCCATATACAGATCTTTTGCATCCGAAACTGTGTCGAGCATTCAGCAAATAGCAATTTTTCTTTCACCTGTAGGGAAAAACATTGATCCATAATTTCATCTTTCCCTTTCTACTTCAGAGATGAAAAACATTAGCATCAGTTCATCTTTCCCTTGCTTCTTCAGAGATGAGAAAGATTAGGGTCGATTCTTCTTTCCCTTGCATCTTCAAAGATTGGAAACCTTAGCTACCTTATGCTATTTCTAGTTATAAAACATATCTCTTAACTACCTGAAAAATCAATGATGGAGCCTATGCAGTAATGAAATCCACTAACAAAAGCCTAGTGTAATACCAAAAGCTAAGGCAGAGGAAAAGCCTAAAGATACAATGCATCAACAAAGTATGCGTGGAATGTTAGACTTATTTGCTTTCATCATTCTTTAGTTCAAATCATCCTTGGACTTTGAAAGAGGGAGGTGCGGATGTTACTGTAACCATCATTTTCTCTTTCTTTCTTTTTTTTGTTTGTGTCTCTTTTTTTTCTTTTTCTTGGGGGCGAGGATGATGTGTGTTCCCAAACCAAATATAAACATGACCAAGCAGCTGCCCACATAAAAACTTAGGAAGGTTGGATATTTTGGCGTAAAGCAGAAGAAAAAGGAAAGGCCGAGAGAAAAGTCACAAAAATTACTCCACTCTTAGAATTCGACCTCTAATTTTATCCCAAACCATTCTCTCTTTACACAAAGAGCCAGCGCAGTTGATTCAAAACACCATCATTTCATGCACAGGCTTTGATGCTCTTCTTCAGCAACTACATCAGTCGGGTGGATGGACATACTCTTGGAAGCTTATGCGCATCGATATGGAAGGCTCTGTAAGTTTATGCACAACAATTCTCAATCATTAGGCTCTTCATACCACCTCAAAGTCAGCCCTCATCCCTCAGCTCATATCCATTTGTTCTTACGACCATATACCATCTTCCACTACATGTTCCCAGCCTGTGTGATGGTACTCAGAGTTTAGGTCTATTCTCTTGTATGTACAGCAATTACATTGCTGTTTTGTCATATCATGTCTCGCTACATAACCATTCTTATTCATTAATATATTGAAAAATCATACTTATTTTTTTCTCTCTTCATATTCGTTCACATTGCTGTGTTTCTTCATTAACTTTAGTTTTGAAGTTTCCTTTCTGATAACCTAGGTTACTTAGAAAAAACCTAACACAGGAATTAGAATACTTGCATTTGCAGCCTGCTCAAACAGGCAAGCTCTGCAGACAACTCAAAGAAGCAGAAGAAGGAAGGTCCTGCATAAGTCATCTCAATGCTTCCCATTAACTTGATTATAACATGCTGTAACTCTATATCAGAAACCTCAAAAACCCAAATGGAGCATCTTGAAACCAAATAACTTTTTGTTTCATCAAAATGATTTTGAAACACAGAAAAAAAATATCAGCAGAAATAGAATATCAGCAAAAAAAATATCAGCAGAAGAAGAAGAAGGGTGGTCCTGCATTAATGAGATAAATTCATCTCAATGCTTCCCATTAACTTTGATTATAGCATGCTACAACTCTATATCATGAATCTTATAAATCGAAATGAAACAATTCGCCATGGACCATAAACGATACGTAGATTCTGGTTGCAACAATCACATATCATGCCAAAGAGATGTTTTCATCAATATGCAAGTTCCAAAGACCAAAGGCTATGTGAAAACAGGTGACAACACAAAGCACCCCATAGAGCATGTAGCGGATATCAGACTTGGAGAAGACAAGTTCTCAACGGCATTACAACAAGTACTTCCGGATAACAGGTCATATTCAATGACAACCACTGCCTTGTGAAGGATGAAGGAAAGGTTGTAGCCAAAGGAAGAAGAGAAGGCACGTTATTCACTCTTCATGTTTCCCCAACACATAGCCAGGTATGTTATGCCATGTTTGGGACTAGAAAGATTGCAGAGATTGATCTGGCATACAAGAATAAGGCATGTGAAAATTCCTAAGCTCAAGAACATGAGCAAGATTTGTGAGAGGTTTACCAAACTTTGATGGATCCATGAGTTTTATGATGTGTGCCAACTAGGTAAGCAAGCTAGAAAACCTTTCAAGAGGAGTACTCAAAAACCAACAAAGACCTTAGAGGTCATACACAGATATATTTGGGGGCCTAGCAAGGAGGCTTCCTTCGGCGGAGCAAGGTACTTTGTCACCTACATTGATGGCTCCTCAAGAAGGGTATGGATCTATATCATTAAAGAGAAATCAGATGTGTTTTCGATGTTTCAAGTGTTCAAGAATGAAGTTGAGAAGGAAACAAGTAATCAAGTAAAAATCATAAGGTGTGATGGAGGGGAAGAGTATTTCGCTAATGAATTAACAAAGTACTTGCAAGATCATGGCATCAAAAGGCAGTCCATATGCAGGTACATCCCTCAAGAAAATTGAGTGGAAGAAAGAAAGAATAGACACATGAAGATAGCTAGGTGCATGATAAATGAAAGTAAATTAACATTCTCTTATTGGGTACAAGCTGGAAATACACAAGTGTATCTTATGAACAAGGTACCCATGAGTGGAGTGCATAAGCTCCACCTTATGAACGTTATTATGGGAAGAAACAAAACTAGAACACCTAAAGGTGTTTGGTTGTGTATGCCATGTGCATATACCACAAGAGGTAAACAAGTACTATAATCCTCTGACCAAGAAGCCCCATGTGCCAAGGACCAAAGGTATATGGTCTTTGACGAGATAAGGCCATGGTATGCACACAAGAGTAAGGACAAAATGCATGAAGATAATGATGATGACCATGCAGGTTATGATTTGAAAATTAGACCTCAAGAGTCTACCACATTGAGTGGACGAGAGTCATCAACATCAAAGGGACATGCCCATGGACTCCATGACGAAGGCAAATGTTGCAACTCCTCCCCTACTTCAAGATATTGAGTACCAATGAGGAAGACTATGAGCTAGATGAAGCCAGTGATTAAGGTGAAGACAATGACCTAGAAGAGGTGGTTACACCTATGCTAAAGCTGACAAGGCTCAAGTGACAAACAGTACTACCCAAATGGTAATGAAAGAAGATCGACCAAGAAGAAGACCCCATTCAAAGGTTAAGTTATGACTCTTTCATGGCAAAGCATTTTTCATACATGATGCAAGTTGTTGCCGATTAGGAGCCAACTACATATGAGGAACCTAAGGAGAAACCTGAATGGAGAGTTGTAATGTATGATGAAATCAGTGCTCTAAAGAACAACCACTCTTCAGAATTAGTACCCCGGAAGGAAGGCATGAAGATAGTCCAAAATATATTGGTATACAAAGTAAAAAGGAACGCAAATGGAGCACTAGCTAGACACAAGGCTAGATTGGTGGCAAAGGGCTTCACTCACACTCATAGTGGAAAGCAACGTTTTAGCAACGGCAACGGCAACGCGTTAGCAACGGGTTAGCGACGAGGGCAACGTTTGGAGCTAGGAGTTGCGATCAAGTTATTTATTTTTCAAAACTTACATATATATATTTTTAGGTATTTTGGATCCTATGATGTATATATATATATATATATATATATATATACATACATACATACATACATACATACATACATACATACATACATACATACATACATACATACATACATACATACATACATACATACATACATACATACATACATACATAGTACATAGTACATACATACATACATACATACATACATACATACATACATACATACATACATACATACATACATATTACATACATACATACATATTACATACATACATACATATATACATGCATACATACATAGATAGATGGATAAATAGAAATTATGAAATCTAAACTGGTCATGAGTTATGATTCATTAATATCTTTCTTGGAGTGGGCTAGATAATATAGTACCATTTGGAAGTTGTAACTTCTAGCATGATGCAGCATGATTGATAACATTTAACATGATAACATTTAACAAGATCATTCATGATTCGTAAGATTTAAGTTTTTACATATGACATCTATCAGTTATCATTCATTGATCATATTACATAACATTTGGCATGATACGTCATAAGATTTAACATCAATTATCATAACATTTAACACCTAACTTTCTAAGTTTCTAACTGTCAGCATTAAACATCATGATCCATAACACACATAACATTTGAGAATACATATGATTCAGGGCATAAATCATAAGTGATAAATGATACATATGAAGTCACAATTGAAAAGTGTGATCATAATAGTAAATGCATATCATGAAATATCAAATTTCAAAGGGCAACTTTTTTTTTGTTTGCAACGCAATGCCGTTGCGTTGCGTACGTTGCAGAAGTTATGCAACGCGTTGCGTTGCAACTATGCTCACACTCAAGCTATAGATTAAGATGAGACTTTTAGTTCTATTGCTAAGACTACCATTAAGTCTTTGATAGCCATATGTGCAGCGAAAGGATGGCCAATCTTCCAAATGGACATCAAGGATACTTTCCTAATTGGTGAGTTAAAGGGAAGTATATATGGCTCAACCTCGAGGCTATGAAGATCAAAATCAAATATTAAGTGTGCAAGCTCAAGAATGCCTTGTATGATCTTAAGCAAGCCCCACGTGTATGGAATCGAACACATATGGATTACTTGAGCAAGTGTGGGTACTCTCCACGCCATGCAAATCGATCCCTATACCTAAAGAAGGTTGAGAATGGACTAGTACTCATATGCATCTATGTGGATGACCTCATTATAAAAGGGAAGTGATCATGTAGGTGTCAAAGACATGAAGATGAGGCTTGGAAAAGAATTCAAGGTATCTGATTTGGATGAGCCAAAGTATTTTTTGGAGAGTGAAGTTGTGTATGCAAGTGATGGTAGTTACCTATGCCAAATGAAGTAACTCCTAGATATGGTCTACAAATAGGACATGGCATATTGCAAACCCGGTGCTCAACCCATCGATACAAACATGGATATCAACAAGGATGATGATACGAAGCTTGATGACTTCATCTTCTATAAGAACTTGGTAGGCACATTGATATATCCAACTCTCACAAAGCCTGATTTGATTTATGTACTAGGAGTACTCTCAAATACATGCATGCAGCCACATATGTGCACATATATGCAGCCAAAAAAGTGCTAAGGTATATAAAGAGCACAATCAATTGTGGATTGCTATATAGATATGATCAATCGACACAACGAGAGGGGTCTCTTCTCAACAAGCTCAAACCTCTCGAGGAAGGAGACTACCCCGTGCTATGGGTTATCGGGCCTCGAGATTTCACCGACACAAGATTGAAGAGATCGTCACCATCATGCCGTGGAGGAGAGACAATCCCAAATGACAATTGATCCCAATGCAGCCATCCTGACAGCCCCAACTACACCACCTATGTACCACACCATACACCCACCCATCTGTACATGAAAGAGCTAGTTAGTCCCTTTGATACATTCTCGTACTTGTTCTACCCTTTTGCATATACACTATCATAGATATCGCATTCCTAACACACACCCCCCACCCCCGGAAAAAGAATGCATGGCATCTCCACATGCATACTACGAAGATTTATATCAGTCTTAGCATTTTTTTTTTTTTGGAGCATGCCTCTTTCTCTATAAACAAAAGACACATCCTTGTATATTGATTCATCTCATAGGCCTAGTTCTTCCTCCAAAAAGACGTAAAGTCTCTCTCCAGATTGCAACAAAAGCTTGATGAAACACAAGGAAACAGCCAGCAAACAAGAGATGAATCAACCAATAAAGTCGACTTTGCAACACAATTATCCGAGGTAAAACTATCCAGCTCTACACATTTTTCAAAAGAAGTAATGTCTGTGGTAAAGGAACAGGAATTGGTGGACAGCAACAAGAAAGTTATCAGGATTGGAGGCCTCCCCCTAGGATGGGACAGGGAGGACATCGCACCCGAGTTAAAAGATGACTGCATCCTTGAAACAGAAGTACTAGAAGCACAACTAACCAAGGTGGTCCCCTTCATCAATCTAGGGTCTCCGGTCTTCATCACACCCAAAGGAACTCAGGCAAGGGTAAGCTATTTTGACATGTCAGATAAGATAGCTGTCATGAAGCAAGCAAAGTCACTACAAGGTACTAAAGTATGGATAGCAGATGAACTCACCCCACTCCAACTTAAAAATCGACCAGCAGAGTTAACTAAAGTCAGAGAAGCCAGGAAGAATGGAAAGTGGGCAGTATACAGAGGCGGTCAAGCTATTATCAGAGATTTCCATACCCATACCACATAGGAAGAAACAGCTATCTCCCTCATTTGTAATATACATTGATGTAATTTTGAAACTCTTATGAGTCATAAGAGTGCTTTGGAAGCCACATCCCCCCCCCTTTTATTTTTATTTTGATTTTTGCCTTTTATTATAGCCCCTTGAGGGCCTCCCCCCAAGTGGAATGTAATGTTTTGATGTACCTGATCGGTCCCATAGGTCGACTTCGGCCTCCCGTGGACGTTAATATATCTTTCTTTCTTTCTCTCTCTCTCTCTCTCTCTCTCTCTCTCTCTCTCTCTCTCTCTCTCTCTCTCTCTCTCTCTCTCTCTCTCTCTCTCTCTCTCTCTCTCTCTCTCTCTCTCTCTCTCTCTCTCTCTCTCTCTCTCTCTCTCTCTCTCTCTCTCTCTCTCTCTCTCCCCCCCCCCCTCTCCCTCTCTCTCCCCCCCCTTTCCCTCCCTCCCCTCTCTCTCTCTCTCTCTCTCTCTCACACACACACATTGATGTGTGTGTGTGTA
>CM035409.1:138602787-138762787 GCA_020310875.1 Ceratopteris richardii | reverse complement strand
ATCCATGAAAATATGTACCAGGCTGCTCAAATGCAGATTGGGACAATAATGGCATTCTCCTCACTACCAGCTTGGGCCCCTATTTCTGTCAATTGAGAGCACAGTAATCACGTCATGTCCAATACGATGCATCCAATACGATTCACGTACGATATGAGACCATACTAAGGTTACTGCATACGATGCATATGATCATAGTACAAATAAATCAATGATGTTTATATAAAAACCATTTTTTTAATCATGATGTTCTAAACAAATTTCTACGATATTTATTGAGGTTTCTTTTTAAATCATGTTCACCAAAAGACCTAGCAACATATTTTCTTGAAATCGCTTCCAACAGCCCATGCGCTAACAATTTCTGGTCTTCTCTTACACACTCGACTTGAGAGCTTGCATTAGGAAGAACATAAGGTGAGCATTAGAGCACTCAGCAATAGTGCACGATCAGCCCCTTGCAAGTTGCTTTGAAATTCAGCCTTCCCTGTTTGCCCTTTGCTTCAACCTTCCCTATTAGCCCCTTTCTTCAAGCTTCACTTTGACAGTATTTGCCCCTTGCCACTTTTCCTTATGGAGTCTAGATGGGTAGAACTCCGGATATTATTTGTAAGCTTGTAAAGCCCATTGGAAATAATCAATGGTAATGCAAGTATTGCATGGGCTTTTATACGCGTACCGCATCTCGTATCAAAGCTTACTCACTTAGATTGAATGGGTGGAGGTATTAACAAATGTGCATCCATCACTCAGGAGGTAATTAATGAGTTATCAGCTCAACTTCAACTAAGTCAAGGAGCGGCTGACATACTTTCTCCTCCATCATCACATACCATCAATGAGGATATCTAAAGTGCTCACGGTGGTGATGACATTGTTTTTCCCCCCTCCACCTAAAGTACCCCAAACGGAGGCAAGGCTCAAGCTCCACATACAAACATATTTGTGTAAGAGTATGAACGCAAGGCATTTCCCCATCCTAGAAGCAAGGCTCAAGCTCCAAAGAGAAACATACTTGTGAGAGAGAGTATGTACTATGAAGGCAAGCATGCAAAAGCAAGCTATGGAAGAGGCAACAAGGGAGCTCACCAAGCTCTTTATCTTGCGTGGCATCCCCTTTCAATGTCGCAAACAGTTGCATGGAAGAGGCCCATGAGATATGTGAGTAAGATAGGGGTTCCTTGGGAGGGTCCAAGTTCAAACATAATAAATATCCATGTGCCCCGTCTGTGTGGCATGTGCATTGTGTATGTGGCCATCACTCATGTGACTTGTATCATGTATGTGCATTGTGACTTGTAACTTGTGTATGTGTATATGTATAAACTATATGTGTATCATGTATGTGTAAATTTTATTTTATATTTGTGTGTATGTCTATGTGTATACGTGTATGTGCATTGGGTATGTGTATGTGTACATTGTATATGTATGATATATGATATGTGTATCATGTATATGCATTGTCTATGTGATGTATATGCATGTGTATACACGTATGTGCATTGGGTATGTGTACATTGTATATGTATGGCATATATGATGTGTATATGTATGTGCATTATGTATGTGATGTGTATGTATATGTACTATGGATTATGTGTATGTGACATGCGTATGTGACGTGTATGTGACTATGTACATTGTCACTTGTGTATGTGCATTGTTTTGCATGTGTATGTGACATGTATAATGTCACATGTGTGTGTATGTACTCTGTGTATGTGACGTGAATGTAATGTGTGTGTATGTGTCATGTGACATCTGCATATCGATTGTCTATGTGTATGTGGTATGTGATGTGCATTCGAATTTCAACATTGTGTGTGTATGTGATATCCAATATGTGTATATGTGCTATGTGTATATGCATCGTGTGTATGTATTATCTTCTATGTGCATTGTGTTTGTGTAATATCATATATGTATGTACTATTGTGTAAGTGCATTATAATTTGTTAATGGCATATGTGATTATGCCACATGTGACGTGTAATATGTATGTGGCATGTGCAATGTATTTACCATGTGCATTGTATATGACATATGTGCATTTTGCATTGTGTGTAAGCATTATGTGTGTGTGTGTGTGAATTCATTTTAATTTTTTTCGTAATTTGGTGAAGGTATGATGAAGCTTTCCATACCATGCGGGTTGTCTTTCAATGCCTCGTGCACACCCACATGGAGAAAGGCAATGGAGGCAATTAGCTCACTAGGCTACCATTGGAGTGATCCTACCTATGAGGAGCTAGCTACACACAATGAACATGGAGCACGTGGATGTTATATTCGGGATGCCCTCATGCTATCACGAGGAACATGCGCTTTCTAAGGACTCTACATCATATATAATAAATATGTATTTGATGGTGCACATCATATGATCAAGGGGATACCTTCCCTAGAAGGCATGTGATTCTCTTGTAAATCTTCCATCACTTACTAAATTCATGACAAAAAGATCTCTGTCTCCCCACCATAGAAGTCATGTCCTCTCCAGTACAATCTGTCGAGTACGATTCACGTACGGTACGAGATCGTATTTAGGCTCTTGCATATGATGCGTACAACACATACACACTTGTGACACACACACACCCCTATATACAAATAGATACATGCATTCTTACACATGTATATACATAGTGAATATATAAATACATACATAGTAAATACATGCATGCACGCATGCATACATACATACATACATACATGCATGCATAGATGATAGTATCTTGATTCTTAATACATTCCAAAATCAAGAATAAACATTAGAAACTTCATAAATGCATGTTTAAAAGGGAGCTGTTAGAGGCTGAAATTGAGTTGGGTGCCTCTTTTTAACTATATGAAGAGTGAATGGGAAGATAGAGGGCTAAGAAAATGCACGCGGTTGCTTTTCAATGGTATCATGCAAATGTTTGCTAAGAGAGAGATAATTGAATGTGAACAGGATTGCTAAGTGCCCAATGATAAAACCAGTGAAAACTAATCCTTCTTGTACATTCATAATGGACATTAAAAGTTTCCAAGTACTGATCATACTTCATAAACAATCGGGCTTAACTAGACAAGGCACATCTTAGGCGTCCAGTCGTACATAGAACGAGTGCAACCATGGTCTCCACTTACTATTGTTATGTGTTATGTGCAAACTAAGATAGATAGATAGATAGCATGAAGAATTCAAGCAAACCCCTAATTCACCCTCAAATAAAAGTGCAACTATGTGCTCATGGTAGTCAACCACAAGACTATATAGCATATAAGATCCATTATGCATAGTATCAACTGAATATTATGACACCCCCACTATCGTCAACAATGCCCAATATTGGGTATAGAGCTAAGAATGAATACATGCCCACACACACACACCACAACACACACAAACACCATGTGTCAAGGGAGCACTAGATTGTGCTCTCTACTACAATAGACAAGATATATATGTGTGTGTGTATATGTATGTATGTATGTATGTATGTATGTATGTGTGTATATATATATATATATATATATATATATATATATATATATATATATATATATATATATATATATATATATATATATATATATGTGTGTGTGTGTGTGTGTGTGTGTGTGTGTACGTATGTATGTATTATGTCGATAGACAAATAGATACATGCATTCTAGTGAATATATAAATACATACATAGTACATACATACATGCATGCATACATACATACATACATAGATGATAGTATCTTAATACATTCCAAAATCAAGAATAAACATTAGAAACTCCATAAATGCATTTTTAAAAGGGAATTGTTAGAGGCTGAAATTGAGTTGGGTGCCTCTTTTTAACTATATGAAGAGTGAATGGGAAGATAGAGGGCTAACAAAATGCACGAGGTTGCTCTTTAGTTCAATGGTATCATGCAAATGTTTGCTAAGAGAGAGATAATTGAATGTAAACAGGATTGCTAAGTGCCCAATGATAAAACAAGTGAAAACTAATCCTTCTTGTACATTCATAATGGACATTAAAAGTTTCCAAGCACTTGATCATACTTCATACACAATCGAGCTAAACTAGACAAGGCATATCTTAGGCATCCAGTCGTACATCGAACAAATGCAACCATGGTCTCCACTTACTATTGTTATGTGTTATGTGCAAACTTAGACAGATGGATAGATAGATAGATAGATAGGTAGATAGATAGATAGCATGAAGAATTCAATCAAACCCCCAATTCACCCTCAAATGAAAGTGCAACTATGTGCTCATGGTAGCTAACCACAAGACTATATAGCATATAAGATCCATTATGCATAGTATCAACTCAATACTATGACACCCCCACTATCGTCAACAATGCCCAATACTGGGTATAGAGCTAAGAATGAATCCATGCCTACACACACACACCACAACACACACAAACACCATGTGTCAGGGGAGCACTAGCTTGTGCTGTCTACTACAATAGAGAAGAATTCGGAAATATGCTTCTGATTACAAGAATACTCACATAGGGAAAATAGTACAAGAATATGTAGCTGACACAAGAAGTCCCACAACCCGAGACTGATAGATATAGGTAAAACAGGTAGAGATGATACAGAAGATCCCACAACCCGTGATCATAAGTATGGAGCAAGATCTCTAGATTACAAGAACTCCCTTTGGGGAGATGAACTAGATACAAAAAAGAAATCGACAAAATCTCATACTACGAGATTACAACAAGACAAGGCTAGATGTCCAAGATACAAGACTAGACAAGACTAGAGCAAGAGATAAGACTAGAACTCGAATTGGAACTTGAAAGTACTTACTTGGTGATCTAGACTCCTTGAGCTCCCAAGACTGGCATTGGCAAGACTTAGTCTGTATGTGGCCCAAGCCTCCTTATATAGGATTTCAAGGGCGGTTTTCAAGGGCGGTTGTGAGCTGATGATGTCATCAATGATGTAAGCAATCCGAACAAGACCTCCGAATGTTAGAATTTAGCAAATAGATAGTCGATCTTAGGGTTTTGCACGTTCCGGACGCAATGGAAGCATTGGTTTCTCTTGATTCTGAACCAATCATGAGATATAGGATTCACATGGAATATGAGGTTAAGGATGGTTTCCTTTGTCCATGACATCACCTCCCCCTCAAGCGACAAGTTCCACGAGGAGAGGTCATGTTCTCTGGTCTCGACTTCATTGGATTTCTCTTATGGAATTCTCGAACCTTGAATGGTGCTCTCTGAAGGTTTTCTAGAGGTTCCCAAGTACGATCATTGATGTCATACCCTTTCCAATGAATAAGGCATTCCAATCTTCCTCTGGATATTCTCGAGTCTAGGACATGCTAAACTTCGAATTCTCCATGATCATCAATCTCGATAGGTGGTGAAGGACTAGGTCTCTCCCCCCTCAAGGAGTCTTGATCACCAAGTACTTTTAGGTTCCAGTTCGAGTTCTAGTAATGTCTAGTCTTGTCTCTTGGACTTGTCCTCTTGTAATCTGGTAGTACGAGATCTTGTCGAGTTCTTTCTTGTATCTAGTTAATCTCCCCAAAGGGAGTTCTTGTAATCCAGAGATCTTGCTCCATACTTGCGATCCGGGTTGTGGGATCTCTTGTATGATCTCTAGCTTGGTTACCTATACCTATCAGTCCCATAGCTTTCGAATAAAGTATAAGGGACTTCTGATTCCATTCCCATGTAACCCTACATATTCTTGATTCTACTCTACTCCAATATATATGTTATCATTCAATAGCTACAAGCTAATAAATGCATCCTTGTATGTCCATATTGCTGTTTACAAGGCTCACCTCAATTCAAGTTTCAAGCAATTAAAGGGGTTACAATTATTGCTTCATTTTAGGAAGAAACTTTCTGATCCCACGAAAATAAGCATTACTATCTATGAAATACTCCTGACCTTTAATTCAGCTTCTAAGAGTATACTCTCCACTTTCCAAGGCTCGGCTAATAAAATATAGGACTTCAACAGATAAAATGCTTAAAAAACAAAAGGAAAAAGAAGAAACAGATGTTAGGAAAGCACGCAAAAGAAAAACGGACTCACCAGAACATGCACACCAAGAAGATGAAAACACATTTGTATGCAGAAAAAATATGTGCCCTGTCAAACACTCATACCTTCATGTGACTCGCAAGGGATTTCTGATACTATGGAACAAGACTTCAAACCCCAAAGTGTCCCTTCAAAAGAAGCAGCCATGCCTTTCTCTTCAATAATGTTATTTTGGTCGGCTGCACTGCTTTCAGAAAAGCCTCCGCTAGTAGAAGTGTGAATAGTATCCTTTCTATTGCGCCTACTGTAAACCTTTGCACACACAGGTGATACATATTTTATTTCAAAATCAAGGCTCTCCCTTTCCGGGCAAAACCTATCTACCCTATGATTACTAGAGAAATTCTCATGATCTTCAATGAAGTTGGTATTGCCTTCTTGCTGATCAAACAAGAATCCGAGTGAATTATAGCCATGCTGGCAATCTGATAGTACTGAATCTGCTGTAGAATTACAGAACCAATCCCTTCTTCCGGTACCTTCCAAAGCATAGACTTCAGCACTTTCAACAGAAATCGGAGTTCTTCTTCTGGTTCTGACATAGACACGTTGAGCATTCGGGCATTCTTGACCTATGTTAGAATGAGTTAAAGTCTCAAACAACTGAGAAGAATCGAAATCTCCTTCGGGTTCAGAGGAGAATTCGGGAATGACTGGTGTACGCTTTGACTGCTTCGCAATTCTAAGTTCTTTCAGCCCATCTGCAACCCATCGCCTTGACTTGACCTGGACAGAAAGTTTATTTATTACTCCTTACATTTGTTTGGTATACACACTCAGACTTCACCAGTACTAATGTCCAACTACAGAAAAAATATGTTACTAGGTCACTTTGATAAGAACCACCTTGTTAAAGAGGGGGAAAAAAACTAAAATCCAACAAAATGCCCACCCATAATCACATAAAGGGCAAAATATTTAGGAGATCAAGAACCACTGTGAGTTTCAAATGTTCAGACATACCAAACGGTTGGATCGAGTCGTGGTGATTACAACACTGGTGTAGATATCTTCCTCGTTTTGAGCTTTGCTAGTCATGAGACAATCTCCTGAGCTGCAAGAATGATTTTGCAAGATTTAATTAAAGAAGACAATTATTCTAATACAATCATCTAGATTCCTGATTATACAAACCTTTCAAAATGCTTTCGTATTTTGAATCGGTTCTTATATTTTCCACCATTTGCAAATGCATATGAACTGCCTTTTGAAGCCTCGAAGGTCACAGGCGTACGTGGAGCAACTGATGAATACTGCCGATATGATCTTGGTATTTTATAGTATACATTGAACTTCGAAGGAGATTGCCCGATACCACTTAAAGCGGCATCAATGAAAGCCCTCCGACGATTTAAAACACCATTGTCCAATGATGGACAGGCCATGCTAAGGATACCTTCGACAGGCTTGCAGGAAAGAGACTCAGAAGAATGAAGCTGATCAGTAGATTGTGATGGACTAAATTTCTTAGCCAGAACATTTGAGGGCAAATATTTTTGGAGAAGCACAGTGCCAGGAAAAGTCATCAAACTCAGTTTACTCAACTCACGCGTCTCCTCAGGAGTGATTTTTATAAAATTGAAAGCCCCCATCCATGTGTCAAGTAGCTCAGGAACTGCAGGAAGAATCAACTTTTCAACCCCTATGCTTCTCAACATCTGTCAGTGACAAACTTTCCGAAGTCAGCATCAAGGGGGCAAAAATGAATAACAAAATACACCTCCAGATGCGACTTAATGAGCATGAACCTCTTCGAGAGCTTGTACCAAACGACGACACATCCCTTGTCGACGATATTGATACCGGGTTCCAACCAGAGGCATCTCAGCAAGCCTTGCCCCATGTATCCTACAATAAAGCAAAAATACAGGGTTCTTAAACAATTATGTTTATATGCATAAAATACATGGATCTCAAATAATTACAATAATGTCACATGTATTAAAATCATAAGAAACAACAAGAATACATATTAGCAAGCCACCAAACCTTATTGTGGCAACTGATATTATTTCATCTCCTTTCTCCAGAACCATTGTGTAAAAGCCAGTGTAGTTCAGTCTCGTAACCTTTGACCTGAAAAGCATATCTTCTTCTCTCTCTCTCTCTCTCTCTCTCTCTCTCTCTCTCTCTCTCTCTCTCTCTCTCTCTCTCTCTCTCTCTCTCTCTCTCTCTCTCTCTCTCTCTCTCTCTCTCTCTCTCTCTCTCTCTCTCTCTCTCTCTCTCTCTCTCTCTCTCTCTCTCTCTCTCTCTCTCTCTCTCCCCCCCCCCTTTCTCTCCCTCCCTCCCTCCCTCCCTCCCTCCCTCTCTCTCCCCCACTTCCCCCCCTTCCTCTTCGAGAGGATCATGAGTAGTAGTCATACTCTTTAAAGATGGGCTTCAGAGAAGGATACAAATCGTCGCACAACACCATACTACGAGAGGATCATGAATAGTCATACTCTTTAAAGATGGGCTTCAAAGAAGGATACAAATCGTCGCACATTACTTGCATGCCAAATACCTTTGGATCGGACTACAGCTCTCATAAGGGTTCATCTACATGGCATTATGTTATTTTGTCCCTTCTGGCTCGAGATTCGCCATCTCAGATCGAGATGACTCACCATATACCTATTTATCAGTGGAGATCACAGAGTACTCCACACTTGGGGAAGTCTTCCTTATGGAAGACTTCAATGCGAGAACAGGCAATGATCAGTGTGAGGCATTTGACCAAGAGGACCCACACATATTACCCACTATATTGGAAGATTCTACTGCACAAGCTTTGGTCGATTCTACACACACACTCTAGAGTACCCACCTAATGAGACTCGGTTCTCAACATCGTCCTGCAATTTATAACAAAACGGGTCAATGGCCTACCTTAGAGGCATTGACTTGCATAACACACTCAATTACAGATGGAAGGAGTACGGTAGATTATATCATCGGATCCACGGAAGTACATACTCGGTTCCTTCACCATCCCACCCATACCCATTGGGGCATACCACACATATCTCTTACTCTCACTCAAGGGGGACACCCACACCCATCCGCCCGTGACATGCACTCCACACACCACCATCCACTTCACACACGAGCTAGCCCACATATACTGAGCTGAGGTCGAGAAAGATCTTTTGCTTCATCCTTACACCCCACTACCTCTACTTACCTCACAAATAGCATTTGTTCTTCAGACATCCGCCATCATATCATTACCACAAACCACTCACTCCAATTACACATCTCTCCCTTCATTCCCACATACCACTCACTCCAGTTACACATCTCTCCATGGGGCCATCCGGTGGGATGAACAAGAAGAGCAAGGAGAAGATGGAGGGAGAGAGAGGAGACCACTCACTCCAATTACACACCTCTCCCTTCATTCCCACATACCACTCACTCAAGTTACACATCTCTCCATGGGGCCATCCGGTGGGATGAACAAGAAGAGCAAGGAGAAGATGGAGGGAGAGAGAGGAGAGGAGAGAGAGGAGAGGGAGAGATGCACACATGCATGCCACATGGGAGTCTAGAAACCCACATAATAATCTTTTGCCGCAATGCTCTATAATCTTCATGCGCATATATATATATATATATATATATATATATATATATATATATATATATGAACATAGGGGTAAGGTTACATGACCCTTACATCCCCAACAATCTCCCACTTAAGGGTCATGTAACCTTACCCCTATGTTCATGCATATATCTTTTATAGAGCATTGCCCAAGAAGATCATTATGTAGGTTTCAAGGCTTCTACGCATGTGCATGTCTCTCCCTCTCCTCTCTCCCCGTCCATCTCCTCCTTGCTCTTCTTGTTCAGCTCACCAAAGACTGTGATTGGTATGAGAGCACAAACTTTGATGGCACATTTTTCACTCTATGGAAGAATCAGATTAAGGATGTGCTGATTCAACGGAGGCAATGGAAACCAATAAATGGAATCTCAAAGAAGCCTATTGATATGGATGATGATGATGATGATGATGATTGAGATGAGTTAACTGAAATGGCTAGGTCTACCATTCAATTGCACTTGGCATACTCTGAAGATTTGTCATTGCTCAAAAAGAAGTTGAGTGAGACACTTGATACGAAGGATTTGGGGGATGCCAAACATATTCATGGCATGCACATTACTCATGATAGGACTAAGGAGTAAAAGATACATATACTTGTCAAAAAGAGAGTACATATCCAAAGTACTTCACAAGTTCAATGTGCAAGGTGGCACGGCATTGAGTGCAGCTTTACCTACATATGTGAAATTGAGTAAGGATGATTGCCCCAAATCAAATGAGGAAAAGGAATTCATGACCAAAATTCATTACGAGTCTGTTGTTGGTAGTCTCATGTATGCTATGGTACCTACGAGACCAAAATATCAACTAAACTAATTAACCTATCCAAACAAGAAACATTGTGTTGTAGATACTACTACAATATTCTGGACAAAAAGTTATCTTCAGCCTAACAATCTAAGGCCTGTGAAGAAGTCTAGAAGGACAAACAATATACAATCAAAAGCAGGTTAGGTACAGAAGTAAAAAAGGATGCAAAGAAAGCCCAGATATATAAGAACATCAACTAAAACTGATGAGCCTATCCAAACAAGAAACATTTTGTAAATACTACAACAAATATTCTGGACAAAAATTATCTTCAACCTAACAATGTTATCAATACCAGAATGCAGACAAGATATGACAAAATTAACCCTAACATTAATCCTACTTTATACAGCAAACATAGCCATCATAGAGCCTCCCTTCGTGGGCCGGGGAATGTGCGGCCAAAGAAATATAATTACCAAAGCCTGAAAATGTGATATACACAACAAAATGAAACAAAAATATTAGTAAAAATTTGACAGCACTTTGAAAACCAACGTTGTTTCACATAAATTTCAAGAAGTGGGGGAAATTTTGTGAAACAGTCATATACTTTACAGCTTTGTAAGTCCCATTCCCTAAAAACCCCCCCATCAACATCATAAAATGCTCATGGAAAACCTGGTACAGCATATTTCCAATTGACTGACCTCCGATTGTAAATAGCTTGTGAAAGAAGATTGATATTTGTCCGAGGATCGATCATTGGAACAAAACATTCCTGCATAACCCCATGTGCCACTGAAAGTTTGCTGTGATACTCTGCCATCTCCTCAAGACTTGTAGCTAGGAGGCCCCTGTCTTTCTTCATAGACCTCAATAAAGTCCAACAATATCCACCCTCCAAGGGATTTGATAAGCCAACCAAAGCACGCAAGGCTATAAATATCTGAAAATGAGATACCAAAAAGACCTAGTGATGTGATATATGATTATGTACGCCATTCATAGCTTCAAAACCTATCTTAATTATACCTCTTTGCATGTACTATCACAAAACCATGGTGATGTTTCCATGCGAGGGGTTGGAATAGAGTCATGCCCCTGTGCACAAATGAGATGATCTGCAAAAACATTACACTTAGTTGAGAAACTCCTAATACCCTCACATATTTATTCAATTTACAAGCATGCACAAGCATTAATATTGGATGTATGCAGTCAAACAATTATGCATTCATGCATGAATACATGCACACCCAGTAAAAATTTACTATTGTCAAACATGGATGCACAAATAGATATAAAGGAATCTCATATACATGCATATTCAAAGAAAAATGCACATAACAATATATGCACATGTCAGATAGAAATATATTCATGAAAGAATGCATATGAAAGCCTACATTCCAGTTCACATTGTTCACACCGATGCATTGAACTGTCAATGTCATGGGCAGAAAGCTGGTTACTTCCACATATTCCACAACAACATCGAGGACAATACCAGTCACCCTCAGGAATAATCTGCATACATTCCATGAAATCAATCTCAGATATGACCTTGAAACTATGCAACATTTCCAGTGTTTGTGAAAGCTTACAAAAATAGTTCATTTACTTACCTCCAAACCAATGCAATTGGCATGGAATGTTGATGGACAATGATCACATAAAACTATCTCTCCACCATCTCCACAAACCCCACATGTATCATCATTAATTTCCATAGGACCTTCTTTCTCTTTAGCATCCTGAAGAGCACAAGCTTCAAGTTGGCAATCTGATATTGATCTCCCATCATCCAGGAATATATTGGCACTTGGCCTATGAAGCTTACTTCCCGCATGTGCTTCAAAATTAGACAAGGTAAACACTTCATTGCAACAATTACAAACCACCCCCTCACGAGTGACATGCCCATACTTCATCACATGACCATCTTTCTTATTGATGTAAGCGACACGTTCATTCTCCTTTAAAACTCCCTTGTCCATCAGCCAAGAGAGGACAGTTGACTTTTTGAACTGAGGCAGCTCTCCTGCACTTTTGGACAAAACTAATTCCTTGTTTCCCCCTGGAAAGGATAGCAAAACTTGCATTCGACAGCCACCTCTCTTGGAGGATGACCTACTCCGTTTCCGTTTCACTTCTGTTAGTGGGAGACCCTCTAGCACTTCACTCTTCCTCTTCTTCTGATTTCCCACAATCTGGCTGATTGCTTTTTTCTTGGTCATTGCATCTTCCTGAGAGGAGCTGTTTGCCTGCATATCTGAAAAGCTTGGACATTCTAAGCTCTTTTGTGCCACCCTGGTTTTATCAAATGCACAAATCAAGGAATCTGATATCTTGAAATCTACCTGATGTGCCTCACCTTTCTGGGGATCATGAGATACAAATCTCTGTTTTGCTCTTTCTTGTGTACTGTGGAGCTTCCGCACACATCGCAAATCTTCTGCCATAGAATATGACTTTAAAATTTCAACCCCCTTTTCTATAAATGTATTATCATCATGATTGTCTTGTGATTTCCATCCTCTGCATGCTGCAATCAGAGAAAAATATCTTGATCCACTGGGTGAGACATAGACAACCTCTTCCTTTGCTGAGGGACCTCGATTCCGGACCTCTAACTTCCAGCCAGTATCTAAGAGAAATTGCTTTGCTGCAAGCCTAGCCTGACGTAAATTTACTCTATTAGTTCCCAGAGAAACACTCATAGCTGCTCTGTCACACTTAGAACCCTTGCCTTGCACATGCCCAGAGTAATTATTTGACCTTGTACCTTGCTCTGATATTGAGAAACCATCGGTTAAGTTCTCAGCTTGCTCCACATTGCACTCTGCATCATCCACCGCACTCAGCTCCCTCAACTGAGAGTTTGATATGGAAAATTTCTCTGCTGCACTAGAAGGCATTACCTTCATAGTTTTTGAGATACTACTCGTTTCTAATGATTCTTTCAATCTACTATCAATTCTATCAAGAAAGCTATCCGTACCCTGCGTATTCAGGGTCAATGCACTACTGATGGTTGTTTTTGAGCTTGGAATGTTGTTTACCGAAAGTTTTGGTCTCATCTTCCTTAGTGCTTTTTTGTTCTTGCTCGGTGTCCAAAAGCCATGCCCACTCAGCATTTCCTGCTCAGCCCAACCCACATCTGTGAAGGTTAAAACATATTTTTCTTTTACTTCTTCCCGAGGAGAAGTCAAGATACCCTCGGAACTAGCAGTTATCTTTTCATCAACTGCAATTTCGACTTCTGCTGCCATGCTTCCATTGTCACATTCAAAAGATGTCATATCGCCACTATTTTTGGCAGGATCCTGCACCAAAGTCCCTGTGTGTGGAAGTACTACTGTTTTTTCACTCGTTCTTACATCACTATTTGCAATTTGATCGGGCTGGGTACACAAAAGTGGACCATTAAAGCATTCAGACTCTCTTTGCTTGAGCATCTGCAATAAGCTGTATCGTGTTCTTCTCCAGAGTGTTTTTAGATGTCCCTTGGGTGTCCTGCACAATTCCTTCAGAGATATTAAATCCATCTTTTCCACTGAAGAATGCAGTGGCCAATAGCCACAAATAGCCCATTGTCCTGAAGCCCCATCCCATTCTTGTGAAACCCTTAAATCATTTAAGGAAATATGTTGCTCATCACCTTCTTCTGGAAATAAAACCTTGACTTTGAGATCAGCCTGAGAGAAAGGCACATCATCTAGAAGAATTCCTTCCCACCAAGCATCATTAAAGAAGGCATCCACTAAGAGGCCTTGCCTCCAGTCTTTTGGACTTGGTGTATGACATGGAGGAGGCCTAGGTCTAATAAACCCCCTTACTTCAGGCTTATCAACTTCAGTTCCCTTTTTTGTTCGTAAAGTGGTTACATGTGATGAGTTATCACAGAAAAAAGGGATTGATTCTTGCAATTTCTTGCTTTGATCAAGAGTGAGCAAGTCCTCATATTCCACCACCCTTCGCCCATGTTTGACTTTCACTACTTTGCCAGGATGCCAAGAACCTCGAAGCCCAATCTCCTTCTGTCGAACCTGAAAACATAAGCTTCTAGTAACATAGCCTGTTCATAGATACTAAATAGCAGCTGAGTTCATAATTTAACAGTAGCATATCCGCAACCTTATGAATGGTCCTTAAAGCGGATGAATTGATAGTTCAGGACAATAACATATTCGCAATTACATGGATAGCTACTATTTGCTCTCTATTCCAAGTCTTCCCCTCTTTTGCCACGGTCAGCAAAATTCTTTGTAATAAAACTAGCAGGCTCCCCTAGTACATACCTTAGTAAGTTCCGATTTATCTCAACTTACAAACAAAATGTACGAGACATAAGTACAGATACAATGAGCACTACGACAATAGAAAATAAAGAATTTCTTTTTGTAAGAAAAGAGAACGAATATGTGTTACCTGTGTACATGAAAAGCAAAGTAACATCAGAAAAAAAGACATTAACGACTGAAAAAGACACGTTGAATTCTATATCTGCTCAAACAAGGAATACCGTATCTTGAATTTTACCGTGCATACGTTGAACAAGGAGCTATAACATCCTGAGGGCATCACTGCACTGGAGTATGTGATTCTACTACAGTGGCTCTTCAAGCGAAGACAAGCAATCCTTCTTCTAAATAAATAACTTCTAATCATTCAGACTTGTCCAGGCCCTTACAGACTAGGGGTTCTTTCTGTCACAATAAATCATTTCTAATCGATGGAAGTTTGAACATAATGGTTTTTTCCTAAAAGACACTGGACAGAAAAGGTCCTTGTGCAAAAATGAGTGAATTTATGTTTTCAGCAAAAGTTACCTCTACTAGCTCCCCTGAGAGCAATTTTCTGCTGGATTCCTCCAGCGTTTTATCCTCGCCATCCATGTTTTCCTTCTAAATAGCAATCTGAATATATCAATACGGCCAATTCTTGCATAAGAACGGCTGAGATAGAACTCCTTTCGAAAATAACGAAATCAACGATGGAACTAGCATTGGATACAAGGCCCAGCTTTGCCTCAACGATCCCGTTGAGATAGTCCCTTTCCCCATATTATAAAATATGACGGTCTTGCTGCGTTTGAGGAGCGTCTCCAGTTCATACCTGATGATTGCATCATTATATGCTCTGAAACAACTTTACAGAGTGGCAGAGCTCAAAACCAAAATCTAAAATAGGGGAACCTCAACTTCTACCACAAAAAAAGAGCTTCGATCCCGTGCCATGTATAGCTTAGGAGGGAAAAGGCTGCTCTGCGTAGATATCATCATGTAAGGAGAATTGAAAGAGGAAGTCGACGAATGACAGCTACATGCCAATCTAATATTCTATGTCCATTGCTGGGGGGCTTGAAGAGAACGATCTACAGGATTTTGCGTCAAAGAGAACAGACAGGAAGAAAACATGCTGAAGTGCGAAGCCCTCTGCAGAACCCTCGCGTTCTTTTTATGGATCCTCTTTTTTTCCCGTAATGCTAATGGTTTAACGTTGTATTCTCTTTCGAGACTACGTTGAAAACGTACGATTCACGGTTTCAATTGAACCCTCCCCCCAAAAGGCCACGACGCCACGAAGGATCTTCCTAGAGGCCACTCACACCACACGAACAAAAATTAGGTTACCAATTACACACGTTCCGTTTTCTTTCGTTTTCCAAGTCCTTTAGTTTGAACTGTTGAAGAGCGATATCAAAAGCGCGGTTCCATAGAGAATAAAAAATACAATAAATAAATAAATAAATAAATATATATATATATATATATATATATATATATATATATGAGGGGTGCATGGTGTAGTGGTTAATACATTGAGCCCTAGAGTCAAGGTGTGCATGGTGTAGTGGTTATATATATATGTGTGTGTGTGTGTGTGTGGGGTGCATGGTGTAGTGATTAATACATTGAGCCCTAGAGTCAAGGTTTAGGGTTCAATATTTGGAGCGATAAAGAGGGTCTCTAAAGTGATTGGAAACCTTTGGTGTTTTCTCTGCAAAAGGATTGTAAACTAAGGTATTTGTTTTATTATTATATTCCGAGCTTCAAATCATGGACAGGTTTTATGAAGATTTTAAAGCTTCACAGAAAAATCAAGCCCTCTTAGGCGGATCTATTTATAGATTGACATCACTTTGGAATAAGATTAAAGAAGATGACTAATGACAAATTTTCTTCAAACAAAAGTTGCTACATTTTTGGAAACATCCTATTAGAGCCTCCCTTTCTCTCTTGTACAAGAGAATTGCAAGTTGAAAAAAAAAAGGAAAAAGGAAAAGGGAAACCTTTTGGGCACAGGCAAACAAACATGTGCATTACAAGGGAATCATATTAAACTTGAAAAAAATCCCATTGGGGATGTGAATGTCTTTATAAGCCTCCTTTGCATTTCTTTACTTGAAATCTCATTTATTTGTAGTTGTTGTGCTTGCTCAAGTGCATGACTCTAGACTCAAATGTTTGTGTAGTGGGTGATTGACAACACTTGTCAAACTGAGGAGTTGACCTAATGGAGTGCACCAAGACATGTGCAATAGTGGTGATGAGTAAGCCTAGGTACACAAATACCTCTCTCTTGGTCATTACTACCTACTCTCTTCTAAACCTAGTTTCTCTCTCTAGTCATGAGTACGCAATATGTATAAAACCCTAATTTTCTCTCGATCCACGTAAACAACATATGTTGTCCCTTTTTATATTACAAGAAAAAATCTTTAAGGGTGTTTCAAAAAATTACAAGTTCTCGTAACATGAAGATAATTATGGCTTTGAGAAGGGAAATAAGAAAGAACTTATTGGTAGGAATGTTAACCTTTGTGTTTTTAGTTCTTTCCAATTTTCCTCTTTCTTTTCTTTGTCTCTTTTTGAAACACTCTAATCATGCATGCCCATGAGTGATGTCGTGTCCTCCAAAGTGAGCTTGATGTTGGGATTAAGTGGTGTAGATGTTGAGCGACATTGGTCCATTGTATACCTAGAAAGTAGATCAAAGTAGTACTTCTTTTGAGAGAGGAATATGATATTTTATCAGCCAAACTTCCATGCCTAAGAAGTAGTGAAACAATCCAAGATTTGTCTTTGAGTACTCAAAGTGAAGATGATTGATGAACTGGATGTGTTCATCATTTGAGCCTGTCAAAATCAAGTCATCTACATAAAGGATGATAATTACAAATAGGGACTCTTTCTAATAGGTGTAAAATCTTGAATCAAAAGTACTTTGATGAAATCCTTTTTCTCATAAGAACTTGTGTATCTTCTCGTACTATGGTCGTGGAGCTTTCTTAAGTCCATAAAGTGCTTTGTGAAGTTTGTAGACATGATCTTCCTTTCCTATGATTTGGAAACCTTTTGGCTATTCCACATATACCTCTTCTTGAGCATCATCATTTAGGAAAGCACTTTTTACATCTAGTTGGTAGATGGGCCATGTGAAGTATGCATTTAAGGAATGAATGACTCTAGTGTTTGTTTTGGATCACTCTTTTGGTGTGTATGGAGGTTGTAATTCCCGCTTCACTTGTCCCATGGTATTTAATGCTTTTCTATGTGATGCTCCTTGTTGAGAACCCTATGTGATGATCCTTTGATGCTCCCATGCTCCAATGTTTGATGTTCTCAACCTTGCTATGCTCTGATGGTCAGAGTTGTCTGATGGTTGACTATCTAACTGTCTAATGGTTGATGCTCCCTTAGTTGATACTCCTTCAACTCACTTGTATATGCTCTCTAATTTATGGTCCCTTAGCCAACAATCCTTTTAGTTAACGTCCCTTAGTCAATAATGCTCCCTTACTTGATGCTCTCTAGTCGATATTCCTTAGTTGATGGTCCTTTAGTTGATGGTCCTTTTGTCGATGATCCCTTAGTCAACGGTCCCTAGTTGATGGTCCCTTAGTTAATGCTACTTGAGTTGATGCTCTCTAGACAATAGTCCTTTAGTGGATGGTCCCTTAGTTAATGCTTCTTTAGTTGATGCTATCAAGTTGATTGTCCTTTAGTTGATGGTCTCTTAGTTGATACTCCTTTAGTTGATGCTTTCTTAATACTCCTTAAAGTCTATAGGTGATGCTCTAGACTAGTTGATGCTTCCAAAACTTTTGGCTAGTCGATGCTTCATGCTTTCTAAGATCTTGAGTCTTACTCTTTTAATCGATGCTTTGTACTCGATGCTCATTCTTCATGGGAGAGGACTTGCCACAATCTAGTCGATGGCCTAGAGTCTCCAATTAAAAGATGCTAGATAAGTGATAGTATCACTTAAAATGGTAGCCACACACATGTGAAAACAAAATCATGTAGAGGACCCTAAAAGATAAAACAAAAGAGAAAACTATGGAGTGATGTGAACTACTTGAGTGACACATTTGCACAATCATGATATCCATCACGTAGGTTACTATTACATAACTATGGTGAGGCTAAAAAATTCTTCAAATTTACTTTCGAAGTTTACCCATGTTTAGATAGATAAACCTTGTATATTTATCTACCATTGTAAAAATCCCTTTAAATTTTGTAGCAACGAAGAGTTGTATATATTCAAGGCTTTGATAGCATTTCCTCTTAATCTTAGGAAAGAGCTCTCCCTCAAGGATCACGCAAGAAAGAAGAGTTTTAGAGTTTTTTATTTTATTTTTTAAGACCCTTTTCAAATAAAAAAGAGAAGGGTCTTTGAAGAAGCCTATATAAAGGTCAATAAGTAACTTGTACAAAGACTTTTTGGTAGAATGAAGTTGTGAGTGCTCTTCTTGCAAATTCATATTTGTGCTTCTTTGTGCATTTTGAGTGAGGTTAGTGAGAGATTTCGGGTGTGTGATACTTTTTCATGAGTTATGGAAGTGTCATATATCTTTTTTACACCATTTTGAAGTGACTAAACAATATTAAAATCTTTTTTCAGGTGATTAGTGCTTGAATAAGGAATTCTATAGGTTTGTGAGTTTTGTATAGGACTTTAATCATCCTCCTTTTGTATTTTTGCCTCTTGAAATTTGTATTGCTTGTAGAGAGCTTTCAAACGATCTAAGGCATGCATCAAATATAAAATTTTTGAGAGAACTACAATAATTTTGGTGACTCAACCCTACTGGAAGCATAAAAAACTAGTGCACCTATGAAAATGTCGGATGACATGCACCCTTGAATTCACTGGATAGCAAGGGCTTGGAAGCATGGAATATGGGAACACTCAACTCTATCAAGCATATAGGACCTTGAGCTTGGAGAAGGACACACTTGTGTATCTTCTAGGAGGCTAATGAGGGGATATAATTTTGCCATTCTAAGTGTTTGAGCATGCCCTATGCTACAAGCTGACACATTTTTTGCATCATTTTCATGGAGATTAAGGGATTGTACCTAGGTAAGTTGTGTGATGGACATAGCTATCATGCAGAAGTACCACTTAGCAGGATTGTCAAAGTTTGCATGAAAAAATACTCTTTGCTCCTCGACCAAATGTTCACTTATACATCGCTCTTTCCCTTAGGGGTGAAATTTGGTGATTGTGATTAGTTAGTGCAAGTAGATGTTTTTGAGTTTGTAAGTAGCACAACCACCTCTTCTTGTTGTCTGCTTTGTTTTTTTATCTTTTTTTATTGTAGCTCCTCTGCACTCTTTCATTTTGGGCATCATACAAGACTCTTCCGGAAGTATTAGATGGCTTGCAAGTGTCAATTATCACGTCAACTATCATTCAAGGCCATCCTAGTCAAGTATAAAATAGGTTGACATACTTGGAAAAGGAAAGCAAGACTTAATATCACATGGGGCATCATAGACATGCATCTTGAAGGGAAAATCGTGTATTAAAGCTCAAATTTATAACTCGTGTGGAATACTAACCTTCTTCAAGCTCCATAGATCACTTGAAGCTTCCTTTGCCTTACGGCGTTGAGAGGGACTATTTTTCGAATGCATCGAGTCAATATGAGTAGATGAAGAACTTTTAATGCCTTTGTAACTCATGCTTTGAAGTGTGATCGTTAATCAAGCTAGTGAAGGGAAATCGAATAGCAAGAACTTCATGAAAGGAACGAGATGAATTGCATGATAAGCCCATAAGGAGTATCGAAGAGCACAATATTCAAAGGAAAATTTATGTGAGTTATATAGCAAGCTTTTTTAAAAAAGAGTCGCTTAGCGAGAGAGAGAGGCAGAGCATCTAGTATCAATAACGAGACATCAATTCCATTCAAGCATTATATAGACCATTCACCTTTACAATTGTACTTTCAAAGTTAAATTTGGGAGAGTACGCACCTTCCAAACTTCCTTAAAATAAAAAAACATCATATAGCCCGACTCTTTGGCAACAAGTTTAAAGTGTCGTAACACGACCACAAAGAGGAATCGACCATCGAGGGTTGTCAATAGGTAACTTAGTGAACAATGTCACATCACTTGCATACTCAATCGACTGAATGTGAAGGATTTTCTAAGAAATCACCTAGCAAAGGCATTAAACAAAGACTTCGGGGAGCATATTTGTGTGTCGACTCCAACGAGAGTTTGTGCCATAAAGGAAAGTCCGTGAGCAATATTTCCAAACTAATGGAAGCAAAGATTAGAATTCCCCAAAAAATTGAGGGACATTGAGCATCTAAAAGAGTATAGATTTGTACCTTGAAGTTCCATTGAATAGCATCAATGGTCCTCTAACACCAAGGGGTTGGTCAAAGAAAGGATAACCGGTCATCTATAATATTGAGAAGTCGTTGAACCATTGAGGATAGAATAGCACCGAGAAAGAAAACATTACAAGGATCAAGAGATTAAGGCTTCAAAGAGCCTTAGAAGCACAAAAATTAATTGGGTGAGTTATAATTCATTAATTTTTTTGGCCTAAAGAGGGCATTGACCCATGGATTCATGCTTCACTTGAAAGGGTTTCAAGCAATAAAGAGAAGGGGGAGTTGGTTTTACTTCACCTAAAAAAGCATTGAAAGGAACACAAACACACTTTGAATGTTTGATTTGCTTGACGATGTTGAGATATCAAGCTCAACATGTGATGATCCAAGATTTTTCATTTCTCTGACATGTATAGTGGTCATATTGGTATATGTCAGGGACACTTCATTGAGAGATTTATCTATCGAGAGTGATGGCACATTTTTTTCTTGCCAACTCACTCATCCACGGACATTAGGATTTTCCTTATGTACTTTTCTTTATATATTGCACTTGTTGTATTCTTGTTTAAGGTCATTCTTGTACATTCATTTTATGTAATAGAAGAAGAAGAAGAAGAAGATCATTCTTCCTTGCCTCAATCTGTGTGTGTGCTCCTCTTTGAGTGTGAGAGTGTGTGTGTGAGATCTCTTCCTTATCTCATTCCTTGTGACATGGTATCAGAGCCAGTGTGGCTGTAGAGAGCTCGTGGAGAAGGCCGACGGTGAAGCGTATGTGAGAAGGCATGGAGAAAGTGCTATTCACAAACAACCTCAGATTGCTATGACAATTGGCATGAAGGTAGAAGGCCTCAAAATATTTTGTGAGTTATCCCTTTAGGGTCACTCGTTTTTGTTACATCAGAGTTTTGGAGCCATCTCAACCTCTATTTCATGTTACCGTTAGTGTCCATGTGAAAGGCCAAATGGCCACCGGACACTTCTTTGTATATGTTCTTTAATAAAAACATATAGTGGCCTGGTCAGTCACAGACTGTAAGTTCGACCGCATTTGTAAGACCTAAGAAGTCTATCTTCGTGCTCCCCTGTGTACTGCGTTTTCTGCGTATTCACAACATCTGTGCGGAGTACTGTGTGTGGCGCAAGAAGCTCCGTTTTCTACTCCCGAGCATATCGTCATGGAGCTCTCGAGAAGGAGAGTGCAGTGTGGTGCACGGCATCAAAATTCTTCACTGGTATCAGAGCAGTTCGAGGCAAAAAGCTTTGTTCGTTTTGTGCGAGCGAAGCTAGCACCCCCCCCCAGGCGGCGACCAAGGCATAGACCTTGGCATACCTTGTCATCCGAGTCACCGAAGTCACCGTTGGCGCCGTTGGCTGCGTGCGAGGGAGGACCTCAACGATCAAGGAATATAGAGGTTCCCGGTACTTCCCGGGAGGTCACCCATCCCAGTACTGTTCCCCCCAGAGCTCGCTTAACCGTGGCAATCTCTTGCCACTAAGCTACACTCTTGTGGTGTTTGAAGAAGGGGAAAGACTAAGGTTGACATTACCTTGAACAAGTTTTGGTCCCTCAAAGCTTCATTTTTGCTTTTAAAGCCTATTTCTGAAGCAATTTTGGGGTGTTTTTTGGAGCCATTTCGGAGTACTTTCGCACGTAGTTCTCTTCACACAGGTCCAAGAACATCAAGAAGAGTGTTCCTTGTACTTCTCAGACAATAAATATCAACCTTTGGGGTTGTATTTTCAGCCACACTCGTAAAACTACAGGTTTCTCGAGGGGTTTTCAGTTTTGGTGGGAGCAGTCGCTGCAAATTTATGCAGGTTTTTAAAGCCTAAAACATCAGAGTTGACAGACACTTGCAGGTGTTATTGGCTAGTTTTTTGGGCTGTGTATTCAGCCTTTCAGTGTCATTTTACTGCATATATTGAGCACATACACACCATGTACGCTTCTGTGGATACCGCTTATGTACGTCCATGTGGGCATTGATATAGCGGTTACGTTCTTTGCATAAAGCCTTTTACGTTTGATAAAGAGGGTCGTGGTGAGGTTTTCTTAACTGGGAGACACCCAGATGTCGGGGTCTCTTCGGTGATGCAGGTGGAAGACTTACCCAGCCTCGCCATAGGAGATGTATGATAGTTGTTCATAGGTGCTCGATAAGCCTAGTTGGCTTCTATTGGGTAACTGATTATATGCAGTGGAGTCAGTGATTCACTATGCAGGTAGACATGTTAGTACTTGCAGTTTTATGATACTTTGACACTGGTCATATGCTAATTTTGCAGAGGATACTCTCGCAAAATTTTTCCAGATTTCTGGTTTAGTCAACTATATAGTGGTCGATTTACTCCTTGATACACTTATTTGTTGGTGTTTGGACTCTTCTAGCTCCATTATCATTCTATTCAATTCTCTACGATCATGGCATCAGAGGTCTCACGCACATCCGGTGGATCAGGGTCTAGTGCTAGCGTTCCGAGGAGGAGCTATAACTTGCAGGGCAAAGACCATTTTGAGATCCGAAAATTTGATGGCACAAACTTTGCTCTATGGAAGAATCAGATTAAAGATGTGCTGATTCAAAGAAGGCAATGGAAGCCAGTAAATGGGATTTCAAAGAAGCCTGCTGACATGGATGAAGATGATTGGGATGAGTTAGATGAAATGGCCAGGTCTACCATTCGCTTGCACCTAGCAGATAATGTTTACTTTACAGTATTAGACTGTGAAAGTGCAGAGGAGCTTTGGAAGAAGTTATGCAATACATATGAAAAAGAGACGGCATCAAATAAAGTATATCTGATGAGAAAATTATACGACCTTCGTATGAAGGACACAGATAGTGTTGCTGCTCATCTAAATGAGTTTGATGCCATATTCTCCCAGTTACAGGCTCAGAAAATGGATATGGACAATGAAATGAAAGCAGTATTGTTGTTATGCACCCTGCCATCATCATGGGATACATTTTGCACAGCTATTAGCAATAGTGCACCAGGTGGTAAACTCGTCTATGATGACATATGTGGAGCACTCTTGAGTGAGGAGATTCGTAGAAAATCTATGGTTGGCACTCAGAGTGGAGATGCATATAATGTTCGTGATTCTTACCAAGGAAAGAATCAACAACGTGGCAGGAGCAAGAACAAGGAAAAGAATGGTCAACGGAATAAGAGCAGAAGTAAATCAAGGAAGAGGGATATTGAATGCCATTATTATCATAAGAAAGGACACATGAAGAAAGACTGTTATGCATTAAAGAATGCTAAAAGTAAAGGACAGAATGTTGATGGGCATGTTAAACAGTTACCTGCACCATCTACTTCGACTGTGAAGATTGAAGAAATTAATGCTATTTCTGATGATGCTGATGTGTTGACACTTGATAGTACTGTGCCATCTGAGGCACTTATGGCTGATTCTCTTTCCCACACCTGGCTGCTAGATTCTGGTGCTTCTTTCCATGTGACACCACATAGAGAATGGTTCTCTAATTATGCAGCAAAGTCTCTTGGTACCGTGAGACTTGGTGACTCTTACCAGTGTGATGTTGTGGGGATTGGAGATGTGGTTGTGCAGTTCATTGACGGTTCAAAATTTACTATGCATAATGTACGCCATGTACCTCAGTTATCACGCAGTTTGATGTCAGTTGGTCAACTTGATGACCTTGGTTACAAGGTGGTCTTCTATGCTCAGTCCTTTCGTATATCAAAGGGAAATATGGTTATTGCAAAAGGAAGGAAAGTTGGCTCACTTTACCCTTTATTTGTATCACAGAAAGAACACTTGTTAGCTGTTATTGAACAGCCTATGGCTTGTATTTGGCATGGTCATTTGGGCCATATATCTCGTAGTGGAATGGAAAATCTTTCTCGTTCTGGCTACTTACCTGTGTTATCTTTCTCTGATTTTTCATTTTGTGAGCATTGTCAATATGGAAAGCAAACCAGAAATGTGCATAAAACACACATTGACTCTTCAATTCAGCCTTTAGATCTTGTTCATACAGATGTGTGTGGTCCTATGCCCACTAGGTTCTTAGGTGGTTCTCTTTACTTTATCACTTTCATAGATGATGCTACTAGAAAAGTCTGGGTATATCCTATCAAATCGAAGGATGATGTATTCCCTACTTTCAAAAAATGGCTTGCTTCAGTTGAGACTGAAAAAGGAACTAAGCTTAAGGCTTTACGTTCAGATAATGGGGGTGAGTATACCTCACATGAATTCAGCCTTTTCTGTCAGTGTAGAGGAATTCGTAGAGAGTTTACAGCTCCTTATACCCCAGTACAGAATGGTGTAGCTGAGAGGATGAATAGAAGTATTCAAGATAGAGTACTCTCTATGTTGCATCATGCAAACCTCTCACAAGGTTTTTGGGCAGAAGCAGTATTGACTGCAGTTCATGTGATTAACCTTTCACCTAGTACTGCCAAAGGTCTGAAAGTGGCACAAGAGTTATGGACAGGGAAACAACCATATTATGATCATCTTCGAGTTTTTGGGTGTGAAGCATATGTTCATATACCCAAGAATCTTAGACAGAAGTTGGACCATAAGTCAAAGAAATGCATTTTTCTTGGATATGGTCGAGAAGGACAATTTGGATATCGCTTATGGGATCCTGAAACACGGTCAGTGATCAGAAGTAGTGATGTCATTTTTAATGAGTCTAAGATGCATAAACAGCCGATTAAGGAGGTTGAAGTGAGAAGAGTGGTGTTTGAGGATACTAGTCCTCCGGTTAGCATGCATAAAAATGCTGCACATAGGGATGTTCAAGAGAATGTCCATTCAGATCAGTCTGCACATGTTCCTGTTCAGCAACCATTGAGACGTTCTGCACGTGTCTCATATCCACCTGATAGATATGTTCCAGGTTTAGATTTTGTTATGCTAACAGATGCCGGTGAGCCCTCTTGCTACAAAGAGGCTATGCAGACAGAGGATCATGTCAAGTGGGAGCGTGCCATGAAGAGTGAGTTGGATTCTATTCACAAGAATGGTACTTGGGACTTAGTACCTTTGCCAAAGGGCAGGAAAGCTTTACCATGTAAATGGGTATATAAGCTGAAATTCACATCAGATAGTGCTTCTCCAAAATATAAAGCACGACTTGTTGCAAAGGGTTTTAAGCAACAACATGGTGTTGATTTTGAGGA
Source organism: Ceratopteris richardii (assembly GCA_020310875.1). Classification (NCBI taxonomy): domain Eukaryota; kingdom Viridiplantae; phylum Streptophyta; class Polypodiopsida; order Polypodiales; family Pteridaceae; genus Ceratopteris; species Ceratopteris richardii. The sequence continues at coordinate 138,736,555 of CM035409.1, read as the reverse complement.
AATCTTCTCTCCAGTGGTCAAGATGACTACTTTGCGCATGTTGCTTGGATTCGTTGCAATGGAGGACTTAGAGCTAGTCCAAATGGATGTGAAAACAGCTTTCTTGCATGGAGAGCTTACAGATGAGATCTATATGGAACAACCAGAGGGTTATGTAGTTCCTGGCAAGGAAAGTCTAGTTTGTAAGCTCAAGAAGAGCTTGTATGGACTTAAACAGTCTCCTAGACAATGGTACCAAAAGTTTGATGCTTTTATGAAGTCCCAAGGCTATTCTCGGAGCAATGAGGATCATTGTCTCTACACAAAGAGATGTTCTGATGGCAGCTTGATATGCTTGATACTTTACGTCGATGATATGTTGATTGCTAGGAAGTCCTCTTATGATTTGTCAATTCTCAAAAAGAAGTTGAGTCAGACATTTGATATGAAGGATTTGGGGGATGCCAAACATATTCTTGGCATGCGCATTACTCGTGATAGGAGTAAAAGATGCATATACTTGTCTCAAAGTGAGTACATATCCAAAGTACTTCATCGATTCAATATGCAGGGTGGAAAGGCATTGAGTACACCTTTACCCACATATGTGAAATTGAGCAAGGATGACTGCCCCAAATCAGATGAGGAAAAGGAATTCATGACCAAAATTCCCTATCAGTCTGCTGTTGGTAGTCTCATGTATGCTATGGTAGCTACGAGACCAGACATTGCATTTGCAGTGGGAGTTGTGAGCAGATATATGTCTAATCCTGGCAAGAAACATTGGGAAGCGGTCAAAATGATTTTGAGATATCTGAGTGGCACTAAGGACAAGTGTCTATGCTTAGGTAGAGGGAAAGCATCCATTATTGGTTACACAGATTCTGACTATGCTGGTTGTGTAGACAATCGTAAGTCTACATCAGGGTACATTTTTCATTTTGCTGGAGGTGCTATCTCTTGGAGATCTCGTCTTCAAGAATGTACAGCTGTTTCCACCACAGAAGCAGAGTATGTTGCAGCAAGTGAGGCATGTAAGGAAGCATTGTGGCTTTCTCGTCTTGCTTGTGATATGGGTTTGCCTCAGCATGTACCTCACTTGCTCAGTGATAGTCAGAGTGCCATTGCTTTGGCTAAGAATCCGGTCTATCATGCAAAGACCAAGCACATTGAGGTGAGGTATCACTTCATTAGAGATTGCTTAGCCACTGAGAGCATTATTCTTGAGAAGGTTCACACTCGAGATAATGCTGCAGATGCTTTGACTAAAGCTCTACCACAGGATAGCTTTCGACACTGTTGTCACTTGATGGGGGTTACTTGATTCTTGATCTTACGCAGTCACTTGTATACTGTGTAACATGCCCATCATGTGGGAGGTATAGTTTGTATACTTACACTCAGGTATTCTTTATCATTCTTTCTTTTTTCTCCCATAGTTACTCTGGCCATATTGGCCTTTAGTGGGAGATTGTTACCGTTAGTGTCCATGTGAAAGGCCAAATGGCCACCGGACACTTCTTTGTATATGTTCTTTAATAAAAACATATAGTGGCATGGTCAGTCACAGACTGTAAGTTCGACTGCATTTGTAAGACCTAAGAAGTCTGTCTTCGTGCTCCCCTGTGTACTGCGTTTTCTGCGTATTCACAACATCTGTGCGGAGTACTGTGTGTAAGCTCCGTTTTCTACTCCGAGCATATCGTCGTGGAGCTCTCGAGAAGGAGAATGCAGTGTGGTGCATGCCATCAAAATTCTTCATTTCAAGCTCCCAAGGTGGAACCCACAAAAAAACAAGGTCAATTTGCAAAATTATAACTTATGTCTTGTTTGACAACACTCATATATTTTAGATCCATAATTTCAAGCGATTCAGTGTATTGTTGATACATGAAAACTGTGTTTTTCCTAGATCGAATTGTCACATTGTAGTGCGACAACATTCAAGTAGAACAATTGGTTGTAGTGTTTTGAAGTGTTGTGAATTGCTGCAGAAATGGCAAATGAAGATGGAATGAGTCAGCTTATGAGTGATAAGCTAGACAAGAACATCTTCTATGCTTGGAGATTCCATATGACAAATTTCCTAGTGGGAAAAGGCTACTGGAAGTACATCGAAGGAGAGAACGAAAATGCTCTGCAGTTACCAGAGAGGAATGGGACTGTGGACCAGTTAAGAGCATATGAGGAATGTAATCAAGGAGCATGAAAGGTAATGTATTGGCTATCTGTTAGCATGTAGGATAGCATGATTGGGCACATATAGGATGCCAAGACTATGAAAGAGGCGTGGAACAGTTTGGTCACATTGTATGAGACCAATACAAAGGCACGGAAATTGCAATTCAAGAACAAGTTGTATACATAGGAAAAGAAGGGCATGTGAGTATGTGACTACACTCTCAAAATCAAAAGCATATGTGAGTCACTTGCATCTATTGGCGTGGATGTAGATGATGATGATAAGGTGGAAGTGTGCCTTTGTGGTTTAGGAGCTCCATATAAGCAGTTCAGAACTTCTATACAGACCATGGAAAATATTCTGAATTTCGTTGATCTGGTATCCATGTTGATTATTGAAGAAAAGAATCTTGGTGAGGATTCAAACGCCCAAGGAAAACCTAGTTCTAAGAAGGTATTCTACTATAGGAGAGGAAGATGCAAAGGTAGAGGCTTCAGAAGTGGAAGAGGACACAATAACCAAGATCAAGGACAACAAGAAAATCATGCAGGAGGTAGAGGACAATTTCGAGGTAGGGGGAGCCAAAGAGGTCACAGAAATTTCCAAAGAAATGATTCAAGTAATGACACTAAAGGATGCTAGAATTGTGGTAAACCTAGACACTTTGAATGTGATTGCAGGTTAAAGAATCAAAATAACATATGGCAGCAAAACAACTATGCATCCACAGGTGAAGATGACTCTGAGAAGCTATTCATGGTTCAACATCATATGATGAATACGATGTCTGCTGATGTTTCAAAATCAAATGGTAATGTCTGGTATGTTGATTCAGGTGCTTCAAATCACATGACCAGTCATGCAGAATGGTATAATAGTTTGCAAAAATTGCCAGTTCCTTGATATGTTGAAATAGGTGATGACACAGCACACCCTATCGAGCATACAGGAGATATAGCATTGTCTATGGAGGATAGGAAGATAAAACAACTTATTGATGTGCTGCATGTTCCAAATATAACAAAGAATCTGGTTTCTGTTGGACAAATGGTTGACCAGGGATTACAAGTCAGGTTCCATGCTGATGGCTTACATGTAGAAGATTGCAATTAGGATGGACGACTGATTACCAATGGAAACAAAGTGGGTAGGATGTTTACCTTAAATGTGAAAATTTTTGAAATGAATGCAGCCATGTTTGCAAAAAGTGCAGGAGTTATTGCTGATATAGAGATTTGGCACAAATGAATTGGACATGCAAATTTGCAGAGGCTGAAAATTGATGTAGTTCAAGGCGATTGTCAATGGACTACCGAATTTCAAAGTTGCAGAAATGCAAAAGGTATGTGTAGCATGTCAATTTGGTAAATAGTCAAGAGCATCATTTTCGCATGACAAACATGTTAGTGAGAATGTACTAGAAATAGTACATACATATGTTTGAGGTCCTACAAAGACCACAGCCATGGGTGGTTGCAAGTTTTATGTTGCTTTCATTGATGGCTCTACATAGAAGGTATGGGTATTTTTCATGAAAGAGAAGAGTGAGGTGTTCACTCACTTCCAAAATTTTAAGGCTATGGTGGAAAAGCAGACAAGAAAATATATTCAGATATTAAGATCTGATGGAGGAGGTGAATACATGTCAAATGGGCTCAACAATTTTCTTAAAATTCATGGAATTCGATGTCAATTTTCATGGAGCTACACACCATAACAAAATGATGTTTCTGAACGCAAAAATATACATATTGCAGAAATAGAAAGAGCTTTGATGGTCGAGAAGAATATGCCTCATTGTTATTGGGAAGAAGTTGTGCATACTGTTGTATACATCATGAAGAGAACTCCGACTTCTGTTGTATATCAAGCTACACCTGAAGAGAAGTTTATAGGTGAAAAGCCAAACTTATCATATATGAAAGTATTTGGTTGTATTGCATATGTACATGTTGCAGATGAGTTGAGGATGAAGCTTGATCAAAAAGTAGAAAAAGTATCTTCATTGGATACTCCCTTGAGCAAAAGGGGTATAAATGTTATAACCCACTCACACAACAAGTGAAGGTAATCAGAGATGTGGTGTTTGATGAAATGTCAAGCTTCTATGCAGATGCCAAATATGGAATTAATCTTGAATCAAATGACAAAGAAAATGCTGAAAAATCAAGTGCAAAATCTCAAGTTTTGAGTGGACCAGATGCATCACCAAGCAATAGTTCCAACTCATATCCATGGAGTGGAAGATTGCATGGAAATTTCAATCTAGCAAATTCATCAAATACATCCAAGAAAGGTAAAGAAAAGCTTTCTGTTAGTAGTAAAACACTTACAGGTTTTGAAGACATTGATGGAGATTCAAGCGGTTCAGAAAAGAGTCTTGATGAGGAACTTGGATTTCCCTCTGTAAAGACTCCAGGAGTAAGAAAAGCACATGCAGATGATACAAGGAGAAGTGACCCAGGACCAAGAAGATGTGGGAGGATGTGAAACTCAGTGCAGCGATTGACATATGATAGTTACATGGCTCATCATTGTTCCTACATGACAAGGGTAATACAAGATGTTGAACCTTCTTTTTTTGAAGATGCAGTTGGAAACGGAGATTGGGAAAAGGCTATGGATGAGGAGATGGCTTCACTTTATGGAAATGATACATGGAAGCTGCACTACAAAGAATATGGGCGTATAGCGACGGTTCAGGTGACAGAATTTTGTCGCTATAAAATTGCAACTTGCATCGTAATTAGCGTCGCGTGCCGACCGTCGATTAAACGATGCAGAAAACGATAGTATTTGCCACTTGTGACGTGACGGGATTGCGACGTTCACATACAACGTTGCTAAAACGATGCAATTTAAAAGTGTCGCATAAGCGACGCTTTGTTGCGTCGCATAGGCGACGTTACTTGCCGTCGCATAAGCAACACTGAAATTGTCACGTATTCGACTCACGACGATCTGTTGACGGACAAAAATTAAAACGATGGAGGCTCTGTGATCGGCATTTTCACGCATCCGATCGAAGAGCTCTCCAACGTTCGCAATTGCGCTGCGCTTACGAACTGAAGCAAGTATATGCAGAATTGTTGTTTTGCCTAAGCTCTCTCTTATTGTCTCCCTCTATCTTTGTTTCTCTCTTTCTACATCTTTCTCTCTTTGAATTCTCTCTCTCTCTCTAGATCTCTCTCTCTAGATCTCTCTCTCTCTCTCTAGATCTCTCTCTTTATTGCAGGTTATTCAAGAAGCTAACCAAGCAAAAAGTATGGCTAACAATTGTAAGTACAATTTCTATTCTTTGTAGATCATTTGAATTGTGTTATTTTCATTACATAGCATACTCACACTTATTGATATGCACTCATACACTTATACATGATGAAGATGCACTTTCACACATATACATATATACACATGCACATACACTTAGACATACACACATATACACATGCATATGCACAAACATTCCTACAACCACATAAAAAGACGTCCATGCATGCATTATTGTATATATATATATATATATATATATATATATATATATATATATATATATATATATATATATATATATATATATATATATATATATATATATATACATACACACATTAACATATATGCAAATACATGTATATGCACATCCACATACACATGCATATACATATACACATATACATATACATATACACACATACATATACATGCATATACATGTACACACACATACATATACATGCATATATATATACACACACATACACAAGAACATGCACATACTCATACACACATATACATTTATACATGCACATGCACATACATACATATACACACACATACACATGCACATACATACATATACACACACATACATATACTCTTAGGTACACACATATGAATGAATTATATAATTAAAGGATTAAAACACATATACACATGCACACACACATGCATATACCTACATATACACATATACATGCACATACACACACATACACATAGAGTTATACATATACATGCATATACATATACACACACGTACACAAGAACATGCACATATTGATACATACATATACACTTATACATGCACATGCACATACATACATATACACACACATACATATACACTTAGGTACACACATATGAATGAATTATATATATACATAACTGAATATATATATATATATATATATATATATATATATATATATATATATATATATATATATATATATATATATATATATATATATATATATATATATATATATATATATATATATATATATATATATATCAATGTAAATACATATAATTCAATGTCATAATCAACTAAAATCCTAATCATCATCATCATGATCATCATCATCATCATCATCATTAGCAGCAATATCATGATCATTCTGATCTTCCTCATCCTCATCGTCATGATCAGCCTGTGACGATCGAGATCGTCCCTCCTATGTCTGTCTCTCCACCTCATCCATATTTGTCTCTCCATAATACTCCTGTATTACATATAACAAACATAAATAAATAAAATAATTAAAACATTCATAAAAACAAAATAATTATATAAAATTTAAAAATACTCACAAAGGCATCAGGATGAACTTGCATATACTCGCTCACACGCCGATATCCAAAATGTGTAGCATACTTGATCTCCTGTTTCGTAGGATATCGGCCATAATCCTTCCGCTGCAATGAAACAAATAAAAAACATTAGTTGCTTGCATTTTAACTAAAATAAAAATATACTCACAATAACACATATACTTACAAACGTAGCTACAAAACCATTATGGCCCATTTGGCCTAGGTGCAATGTGTGGCCCGACTCCACTCTCTTCTTTGCAGCAGCCTGTTTATTCAAGAAAAAAAATACATAAATTAAATGTAAAAAATTACTAAAATATATAAAAATTATAAATATAAACTATTAATTTGTGTACCTTCTGCTGAGGAAATGACTCCTGAAGACATAGCTGTCTACGAAAAAACTACCACGACTCAGGTGGTATGCTAGCTCGCCTCTTATTTTTTTCGACCATACAATATCTCTTGTTAATTTAATCTCAAATAGAAAAAAAAGTCAGAATACATACACATATATACACACACATACACATACACATACACATACCCACATACACATATACATGCAAACATATACGCATGCATATATGTATACATATACACATATACATACATATAACATAAACATACATTACATATCCACATATATACGTACACACACATGCATGCATATACACTCATTCATACAAAATACACGCATTTATCCCACAATAATATATAGTTGTGTATATGTGAATATGTGTGTATGTGTAAATGTGTATATGTGAATATGTGTGTATGTGTAAATATGTATATGTGAATTTTTTGTTTATGTAGATAATCAAATTATTAATATCAAATATCATTATTTGTAGATTCTGATCAATCAGATGGAACTCCACCACCGTCTCCTCTTCGTGCAACGATTTTATACTGTAAGTATATGAAATATTTAATTTCAAATATATTTGATGGATACATAACTTTTTTTTTATGTTTCTTATTATGTGTAGATTCTGATCAATCAGAGGGTACTCCGCCACCTCCTACCCATGCAACGACTTCACATGTGTCCTCCGATAGGAATTATGATGAATTTTACTATGAAGAGCATATTATATGTTGGTGTAACTCTTGTTATGGCACGTATCGAAGACCACGATTGGAATGCATTGAACATGAGGCAGAGTATGGTACTTTTGAGCGTGCACCATCACCTAGTCAATGTGATAATGCTTGGGTATGTATTTTCTACATATATTAATGTCATTATTTTATTTAAAAACCATATATAAAATCAAATTATTGTTGATATACAGGAATACTTGCTCGATGATAATGATGATGATGATTTTTCTCATAATGTTAATATACCTCGTACACGTCATGGACTTGCTGTTCATCAATTACAAGCAGAGGTTTCTAGAAATCATCTACCTCCTGGTTTAGAGAATGAAACGGCTGGAGATTATCCATTGCCAGCTCGTGATCGTTCTTTAGTACAAACATATGATAGAAGAAGATATGGAGGATGGAATAGAGAACCACTTTCTTTAGATGGAGAGGTTTTCAACTTTTGGGGTAATCGCTATATGATTGCTCCATCCACTATTACTAATGCTGGTCGTGGTCTCTTTATTGTAGAGGATTTGTATGTGCCTCCGAACTCTGAAGTCACTCTTATGTCATTTTGTGGTCCTATATATGGATGGGGAGATTGGCATCGACTTTCACGTTATGTTCAAAGCATGAGTACTTATGGAATATGCTTGAATGCAGCATCCCTTACTAGTAGAAGGATTTTACATGCAGAAAATGAAAGATTATATATTGATGCAAGACCTTACACACATGGAAATATAGCAGGTTTAATAAATAGTTGTCGAGGGTTACATAATAGTTCAAGGACTAATTGCGCATTTGAGGAGCGTGAAAATAGTCATGAATCACCATACATGAGTAGAGATGTATCAAGATACATAGTTGTCAATGCTATTACTACATTACATGCTGGTGATGAACTATTAGTGAATTATGGTTGCGTAGACCTCCAAGAGCACCTTTTAGCTAGAGAGAATAAAAATTTTCTATCCATATTTAATAAGTTATATACTTAATTTTATATTTGAAGTTTACTTTTTTTTCATTTATGGAATACTAATGAGTTTTATTTATATGTGTAGATTCCAATGTATGATGTTGATGATATTCGTCCACAACATTCACAATTACCAGTAAGACCACAATTATCAGAAGCTTCCATGAGGAGGCTACGCAAAACTAATCCTATGCAATATGCAAAGTTGAAAGATCTATATTCAAAAGACGATAAAGTACAAGATTTGTGTGACAATGATGAAGATGATGACATGGCAGATTTTATTGAGGATTGGTATCAAAATGACAGTGAGGGCATTGATATTTCTAAAAATGAGAAATATCTTCGAGAGGAATGTCTAAAGCATGTATATGAAGGAAGTCGTTTGACACGACTAAGTGCGAGCTTACTTATTCTCAACCTTCAAAATCGTTTTGGATGGAGTAATGTATCTATTTTGACACTATTAAGGTATAATTTTCAATTTTCTATCTATTTATATTTATATACATAAATATATATATATATAAATACATGCAGGTTTTTATTCTTACTTTAGATAAGATAAGAAGAAGAACTTGAATTGAATGGATACGATTGTTTGGATGGCAGGATACGATTGTTTGGATGGCAGGATACGATTGTTTGGATGGAAAGATACGATTGTTTGTTTTGGAGGATATGGATGATTTGTCGATTCACACATATGTTCAGTTTGAAAGTGTGAATCGACAAATCATTCAATGAAGGTACATACTTCATGTGTCCAAAACAAACAATCGTATCCTGCCATCCAAAACAATCAAATTTTGTGTAAATATTTTGAAAGATGCATTAATAGTTTTAAAAGATGTGCGGACAAAAAGTGTCCATTCAATTCAAGTTATTGTTCTTACCTTATCTAAAGTAAGAATAAAAACCTACATGTATATATGTATATTTATTTATTACCTTTTTTAATATATCTTTTTTTTATAAACTTACAGGTTATTATCTGAAAAGTTTTTACCAAGTCAGAATATTCTTCCTACCTCACATGATGAAATGAAGAAGATAATCAACAATCTTGGTATAGATTATCAATGTATACATGCATGTCCTAACGATTGTATTTTATATAGAGGGGAATATGCAGACTCTTTGACATGTCCCAAATGTCAATCTCCTCGATATAAGGGTGAAGAAGGTAAAATCCCAAAAAAGGTATTGAGACATTTTCCATTGGCTCCACGGATTAGACATATGTTTCAAAGCCCCGAATTATCAAAGGCTTTTGACTTGGGGACATGATCACAAAAGTACTGATGGAATAATCAGAATTCCTCATGATAGTGTTGCTTTTCAACATATTGATTCTACATGGCCTGAATTTGCACAAATTCCACAGAATCTAAAGTTAGGAGTTGCATTAGATGGGGTTAATCCATTCTCCATGAAATCCAGTAAATGGTCAACATGGCCAGTGGTAGTCATAAACTACAATCTTCCGCCATATCTTAGCATTAAAAAGGAACATTTAATGCTTTCACTTTTAATCCTAGGCAAAAGACAAGTTAAAGATATGAATGTATATCTTGCTCCTCTCATTGACGATCTTCAAGAGTTATGGAGAGGTATTAATGTCATTGATCTATCGAAAAGCATCAATGAAAAACATATTACGGTTCGTGGTATTGTGGCTTGGACTATTCACGATTTTCCTGGATATGGCGTTTGTTCAGGTATTGATGTAATTTTTTTATTCAATATGCATGTAAATAAATATGATTTAATCTAATTATATTTTTATCATTTTCCATGATGCAGGAATATCTACTAAGGGTTATAAAGCTTGTCCATATTGTGCTGATTGGTTGAGATCAATCTATAGTAAGAATCTCAACAAAAATATTTATCTTCGACACCGACGATTTTTGCCTGATGATCATCCATTAAGATCTAAAAGAGAAGCGATACATTTTAATCGAAAGCTTGAAACAGGCCAGTATCCAAAACCTATGACGCCTATGGATTGGTATAAAAAATGGACAGATGGACCTCTGATAGATCCAGAAGCAGAAATCTTTAGTGATGATTCAGATAATGAGTATGTGAACAGAGGCAAAGGAAAATTGGCACTCGCAGAGAACATATCAATATGGTATTCTTTGGAGTATTGGAAAGAGTTAAAAGTATGTCATCTTCTTGATCCTATGCATATATTCAAAAATATTGGTTATTCACTATGGCAACATCTTCTTGGACTAAAAGATACCACAACATCAAGGACTGATTTGAAAGATCAAAAATCCAAACCAAAGTTATGGCCAGTTTTTGATAGACATCAACAAGAAACGACTTATGCATCTGCTCCTTGGGTACTTACAACAAAAGAGATACAGACTATCAACAATAGAATTCAATTGATTAAGACTCCTACAAGATATGGAGCATCGTTTCAAAACATGTTTACTATGGATGATAAGAGCTTATCTGGGTTAAAGACCCATGACTGGCATAACTTTTTGAAACATATTTTATGTTTGGTTATCGATGGATGTACAACGAAAGGAGTACGAGATGTGATCTATCGTCTTGGATCACTTATAAGGTAATTATGATACTTTTATATTTAATATATATGAATATTGGATATCTTTTATTTTTTAATTAACTTCTTTATAATTGTTTTTATGATATGTATAGGTGGATTACATCCAAAGAGATCGATAAAAATTCGATCCCACAAAAAAAACATGATTGCAAAGAGCTACTATGTTTGATGGAAAAAGAACTTCCTACTTCATTTTTTGATATTCAGGTTCATTTATTATTCCATCTTGTAGATGAGATAGAGATTGCAGGTGTTGCCAACACTCGATGGATGTTTTGGGTCGAGCGATTTATGGGAATACTAAAAGGTTATGTGCGACAAAGAGCAAAACCAGAAGGATCCATGGCAAAGGGTTGGATGCTTGAAGAGTGCATGTATTACGTTAGTGAGTACCTTGAGAGAGTTCATGAAGAAGCTCCACGTGCATGGACCAACAAGTCTTCTTCAAAAATAACAGATGAGGTATTATCAGGTAAGGGGGTTCCATTCTTATTTACTTTTCAAGAAAAAAATGATGTTTCTACTTTTGTAGTATATAATAGCAAATGCATGCAAGCATTCCTTAGTGAGTACGAGGAACTTCATAGTCTCCGAAGTAAAAGGCAAAAAAACAAAAGATCTAGACGTAATCTCAATAATAATGAGATTACAGATATACCTTCTTTCACGGATTGGCTATATAGTCGTTTGCAACGCGCCAACGCAAATAATGAAGAAATCTCAGATGAGCAAAGAGAGTTAATGATAGGTTGTGAATGAAAAGTAATTTTATTAAAATAATATTTTATTTTTTTCATATATGTATGTTAGTTTCTATTTACTAATTGAATTAATTTTGCAGGCTCGAATGTTTACTAATATGTGGGCTTTTGGACAGTATATTAGAATCAAAGCCATTGATTCTTTACGTAAAACAGAGGATTCTAGTATTGTTACTTCTTTCAACCAACTATCACGTGCTAGCTCAAAAGACACGAACCTTATAGATAGCGAACTTGGTTATGTAGGAACTATTGTTGGTATCTACGAAATTTCATTTCGTACATTCAAACAGGTAGAAAAAAGTTTATATATTTTTTTTAGAGTTAGTTATTTTTTTAAGCACCTAATAATGGGTTTTTGTTGTTATATATTTTGATAGGTCATTTTGAAGGTTGACTGGTTTCGAGCGGAGTATAAAGGTAGTAATTCTACATTAAGAAAGGAATTATCTGGGTTTTGTGCAATTGATTCTTCCAAGGTAATGCGATCTACTAAAGAACCATATATTCTTCCTAGGCATATTGACAAGCATTTTTTTATAAAAACCCAGATGCTCATCCTTGGTGGCAAGTCATTCATGTGCAACCTAGAGGTAGGTCATTGTTTGAACATTTTATTGTTAGAGAGATCGAAGAAAGTCCTCTTGATGATTCAGCATCAGATATTGATACAACAACATCTGAAATAGAAATTAGAATCATTATACGTGATAATGATACTAATCTTTTTGATGAAGAGGATAATTCTCTACATGCTGATTCTACTGATGAGGAAGAGGAATTACCAAAAATAGATATTAATCCATCAATAGATGATGTCATTCATGAGAACATAGATTTAACAATAGAAGAAATAAATGAAATCAATAAGGATAATGAAGATGAGACTATATTGATGTCTTACCAAAATGATGGCAATAATGAAAACATATGAGCATATTAGATAGTAAATTCTACTCTAGTTATCGATCAATAACTTGAAGCTTTTGAATGGATATCAGATAATAGGTTTTTTTTATTAACTTGAATAACGATGAATCCTATTAGAGAGATGAAATCATGTTCTTCTAAGTTAGAACATGAAGCTCGGGGGTATGCCTAATTATTTTATATATAGCTTTATCTTCGAGGAGCAAATTTTTATCATGTATGTATGCATATGTGTGTGTATTCATGTGTATTATATGTATACATATGTTAGTATGCATATATATGTATTTCATGTATATGTATGTGTTTGCATGTGTGTGATATATGTATACATGTGTTAAATATGCATATGTGTATATATGCGTATGCATTTATGTAAAATATTCATGTATTCATGTAATATATGCAAGTGTTTATAATTGTGTACATGTATATATGTATATGTGTCTATGTGTAAATATGTACATGTAAATATGTATGCATGTATATATATGTTTATATGTGCATGTAGGCATGTATATGTGATGTGTACATGTATATATGTATATATGTCTATGTGTAAATGTGTACATGTAAATATGTTAGTATGTATATATATATTTATGTGTGCATTTAGGCATGTATGTGTGATGCATAATATATCTACTCCATTTTATATTTATGTATCCTATCTACATGATGTGTATATATCTTTACATATATTATGATCCTCGTTGATTCGAGTAGCTATATATAGAGGCATAAGGTTGGGAGGAGAGACATCTCTTTAGTAGGATGTCGGAGGTGTACATATACTTCAAACATATGGCTAAAAAGTTGAATTAGAGTTTTTAAGTTAGGGATTTCAAAACTCTAATATCGAAATTAGTGTTTTCAATTTAGGATTTTTGAAATAGGATTTATTTATTTATTTATGTGTATGCATGTGTTGTGTATGTATGGGTATCTATATGTGCATATGCATGTGTTTTGTGTGTATATATGCATGTGTGTGTATGCGTGTATTTATACCTCTAGTCTCTCTCTCTCATATACATACATACATGCATAAACACACATACTCATATCCACATATATATACATAAAAGCAGTGCATACCGTGCATTGTCGCGACGATGAGCCATAAGTGTCCGCATCTCTTTTAAACACCACTTAAGCGACCATCCTGTCCCAAACTCTGTCTCAAGTGAACTAAGCACATATTTTTTATCCCTCTCATCATGCTCACTACAAAAATAAAAAACATAATGTAAATAAAACATAAGATATATATTTCAATTTATATGTAAAACTTTTACTTAGTTCCACGGTAAGTGGATAAAGCGCAAGTAAGAGTCGCATAGTGCCCGCATTCTTCTCTTGAACTCCAATCCATTCCCTATGTACACAATGTTCCCCTCCGGCTCTATGTCGCACTCTAGTCGTAAGGTGCCTATGCATGTCCTCATAGGCAACTCTGCTCTGCTATCACGATTTGGAGGTGGTATAGGTGTCCTGAAAATAGATAGATAGAAATAAATAAAAATATGTGTTATAATATCATTAAAAAAGTTTATGAAAACAAAACATACCTATGAGCAGCTAGCTCTCTTCCTGCATGTGGAGCCGCAGAAGAGCCCTCGTCTGATTGCTGGGTAAGCATCTGGATCGTATAATCCAGCTCCTCATCAGACATCTCTGAGTAATCACGCATTATGGCCCCTAGAGTATGAGACGGAACGCTTGCTTTGTGTGTATGCATCATTATGTGTGTATGTGTGTGTATGTGTGTGTGTCTATGTGTATGTGTGTGTATCTATGAGTATGTATGTGTTTATGTGTGTGTATGTGTCTATGTGTGTATGTGTTTGTGTGTGTGTATGTATCTATGCATGTGCATTATGTATGCATGTAAGTATCTATGTACATTGTATGCATATGCATATGCATTATGTATGCATATGTATGCATGTATGTGTTTATGTGTGTATGTCTCTCTATGTGTGTGTGTATGCATATATGTGTGTGTATGTGTGTGTATATGTGTGTGTATGTGTGTATGCATGTGTATGTGTGCATGTGTGTGTGTATATGTGTGTGTATGTGTGTGTGTCTATGTGTATGTGTGTGTATCTATGAGTGTGTATGTGTGTATGTGTCTACATGTGTGTATGTGTTTATGTGTGTATGTGTTTATGTGTGTATGTGTATGCATGTATGTATGCATATGCATGTGTATGCATGTGTATGTGTGTGTATGCATCATTATGTGTGTATGTGTCTATGTGTTTATGTGTCTATGTGTGTATGTGTTTGTGTATATGTGTGTGTATGTGTGTGTGTCTATGTGTATGTGTCGCTACGCGTCTATGAGTGTGTATGTGTTTATGTGTGTGTATGTGTCTATGTGTGTGTATGTGCATATGCATTATGTATGCATATGTATGCATGTATGTGTATGTGTGTGTATGTCTCTCTATGTATGTGTGTGTATGCATATATGTGTGTGTATGTGTGTGTATATGTGTGTGAATGTGTATGTGTGTGTATATGTGTGTCTATGTGTGTATGCATGTATATGTGTGTGAATGTGTATGTGTGTGTATATGTGTGTCTATGTGTGTATGCATGTATATGTGTGTGAATGCATCATTATGTGTGTATGTGTGTATGTGTGTGTGTATATGTGTGTGTGTATATGTGTGTGTGTATATGTGTGTGTATGTGTGTGCGCGTCTGTGTGTATGTGTGTGTCTATGAGTGTGTATGTTTGGATGTGTGTGTGTATGAATGTGTGTCTATGAGTGTGTATGTTTGGATGTGTAAGTGTATATGTGTGTCTATGTGTGTATGCATGTGTATGTGTGTGAATGCATCATTATGTGTGTCTATGAGTGTGTATGTATATGTGTGTGTATATGTGTGTCTATGTGTGTGTGTATATGTGTGTCTATGTGTGTATGCATGTGTATGTGTGTGAATGCATCATTATGTGTGTATGTGTGTATGTGTGTATGTGTGTATGTGTGTGTGTATATGTGTGTGTGTATATGTGTGTGTGTATATGTGTGTGTATGTGTGTGTGCGTTTGTGTGTATGTGTGTGTGTCTATGAGTGTGTATGTTTGGATGTGTGTGTGTATGAATGTGTGTCTATGAGTGTGTATGTTTGGATGTGTAAGTGTATATGTGTGTCTATGTGTGTATGCATGTGTATGTGTGTGAATGCATCATTATGTGTGTCTATGAGTGTGTATGTATATGTGTGTGTATATGTGTGTCTATGTGTGTGTGTATATGTGTGTCTATGTGTGTATGCATGTGTATGTGTGTGAATGCATCATTATGTGTGTATTTGTCTGTGTGTATATGTGTGTGTATGTGTGTGCGCGTCTATGTGTATGTGTGTGTGTCTATGAGTGTGTGTTTTTATGTGTGTGTATGTGTCTATGTGTGTGTATGTGTCTATGTGTGCATGTGTCTATGTGTGTATGTATGCATATGTGTGTATGTGTGTGTATGCATTATGTATGCATATGTGTGTGTATGTATGCATATGCATTATGTATGTGTATGTATGCATGTGAATTATGCATGCATATGTGTGTGTATGCATGTAAGTATGTATGTATGTATGTACGCATAATTATGTATGCATATGTGTGTGTATGCATGTAAGTATGTATGGATGTACACATATGCATATGCATTATGTATGCATGTATATGTGTGTGCATGTCTCTCTCTATGTGTGTGTGTATGCATATATGTGTGTGTTATGTGTGTATGTGTGTGTGTATGTGTGTGTGTGTATGTGTCTGTGTATGTGTGTGTATATGTATGTGTATATGTGTGTGCATGTGTATGCATTATGTGTGCATGTGTGTATGCAACCTTATTTGTGTATGTGTGTATATGTGTGTGTATTTGTGTGTATGTGTGTGTGTGTCTATGTGTATGTGTGTGTGTCTATGTGTGTATATGTGTGTGTAAGTGTGTGTGTGTGCGCATACCTGCTTGCTGTTAGTTTGTGCAACCCTCTCTCTCTCTCGCGCGCTCTCTCTCTCTCTATCACTCTCTCTCTCTCTCTCGGTCTCTTCTTGCTCGCGTCCAAGTCCCGACACAAATGTGCCGGGAGAAATTAAAAATTTTTTTTTAACATTCCAGAGCGTCGCATATGCGACGCTCTGCAGTTTGCCAACATCGCTCACACCGTCGCTAGGCAGTGACGAAATTAGCGACGCTCTTTAATGAGCGTCGCATAAGCGATGCTAGCATCGCTTATGCGACGAAGGTCGGCGAAAAAAAAATTCTAAATTTAGGCCGTCGCTTATGCGACGACCTCGTCGCATAAGCGACGCTTCCCGTTTTTTTTCCAATTCGGGGGCATCGCTACGCCCCCCTTTTTCTTGTAGTGCTGGTTCCATTGCCACAAGGAAAGGAACCCATAGTTTGCAAGTTGGTTTACAAGGTAAAGCACAATGCTAATGGTAGCATAAGCAGGTATAAAGCACGATTGGTAGCAAAAGGATATACACAGACATATGGCATTGATTATGAGGAAACATTCAGCCCTGTAGCTAAAATGTCCACTGTCAGAGCACATTGCATTAGCTATGGTAAGAGGATGGACTTTGCATCAGATGGATGTGAATAATGCTTTTCTACATGGTGAGTTACAGGAAGAAGTATACATGGACCAGGCAACAGGATATGAAGATTCAAAGCATGCAAAATATGTTTGGAGGTTGCAAACAACTTTGTATGGGCTTAAGCAAGCTCCTCATGCATGGCATGCAAGGATTGCTTATTACTTAACCACCATTGGGTTTTCTATGTGTGATGCAGATCATTCACTATATGCAACGAAGGGTGATGATGGCATCACGATTGTGGCTATTTATGTTGATGATTTGATTGTAGGTGGTGATAATGAAGAAAGCATAAAAAGGTAAAGCAACTTCTTATGCAAGAATTTCACATGAAAGATCTTGGTGTGCTACGCTATTTCTTGGACATTGAGTTTATACATACAGAAACAGGTATATGGATGTCGTAAAGGCGATATGCCTTGAATATGCTGCAAAAGTATGGTATGACTGATTGTAAGTCAATTTTAATGCCATTAGAACAAAATTTGAAGTTGGATACTACATCAAGTGAATCATTGGAAAATGCTACTATGTATAGGAACGCATTGTTTTATGAAGCTGGTGTAGAATTGCAGGTTCATGGATATACCAATGCAGATTGGGCTGGTAGCATTCCAGATAGACGATCTACTAGTGGCTTAAATTCTCACTTGAGAGTGCAGCTATTCCATGGAGCAGCAAGAAGCAACCCACTACACCTTTGTCGAGTATAGAGCCTGAATATAGAGGTGTTGCAATGGCAGCATGTGAAGCATCATGGCTTGAGATGCTACTTGCATATTTAGGTGTGGAAGTGCAAAAGCCTATCACCATCTATTGTGATAATCTTAGCAGCATATAGTTAGCACGGAATCCTATTTTTCATGCCAAAACAAAGCATATCGAGGTACATTATCACTTCATCAAAGAGAAGGTATTAGCAAATGATTTTGATCTTGTTTATGTAAGGACAGATGAGCAGGTTGCTCATATTTTCACTAAAGCACTTGGAGTTGAGAAGTTGAAGATGTTTCGAGAGATGCTTGGATTACAGGATATGACATTGAGCTTGAGGGGGAGTGTTGAGATATCAAGCTCAACATGTGATGATCTAGGATGACACATATCATTTTTCTTTTCTCTGAGATGTATAGTGGTCACGCTGGTATATTTCAGGGATACTTCATTGAGCTTTATTAGATTTATCCACCGAGAGTGATGGCACATTTGTTTCTTGCCAACTCACTCATCCACAGACAATTTAGCTATAAAATTAAAAAATTTCACCATTTGATACAAAGAGTGAAGCATCTTCTCCCTCTAGTTTGATGGAATCTTCAAAAGAATAGATTTCAGATATTGTAGTGAAGAAGCTTCAAATGGAATACACAAAAGAGCAAATTAACACACCATACAGATAGAGATCGCAACCACTTCGGAGATGTAAGCATTGTAATGGGGATAATCCCACTTACATGTGTGATAGAGTGCCAAGTTACACACTAGAACAACTCAATATCATTATCAACAACAAAAATATTAACAAAGACCACAATACCAACCTAGGCCTATGTATCCTCATAGGGTTGCATATGGAAATCCTCCTAAATATGAACAACAATACTATAGAGAACCTTAATATGTATAATTAAGGCAACCAAGAGCCTCTGAGGCTAGCTTTGGATCAACAACTTCACCTCCAAAGGTTATTCCAGTCAAGTATGCAGAGGAAAACACAGAGAGGGATATTGTCCCAATATAACTAGTTATGATAGAAAAAATCCCTAGATATTATGCGATGTACCCAAAAGATAAAAATGATTGTTTTGAAGATACATATGCTGAAAGTAAATGGTATCAATAGGAAGATTACTATCCCGCAAATACTAGCAAAAACCTCAATTGGATTGATGAATCTAGTGTAAGAATTGATTATTTAGAAAAAAAAGCTTTCAGAGACAACAACACACAAAAGTGCACCTACTTCTAAAGGTTTGTGCTATAGAGATGGCGATAACCACTTCTTGAAGAATTTTCCTAAACCATCTATGAAATTTACTTGGAAGATTGAAGGATTATGGGAGGACTATGGGAAAGAGCACTTAATTAAAGAATGTTCTCAAAACCCTTAAAACACTACTCAAACCCCATTGAAAATTGTTAAAATCATGGAAAATGGTAGTGATTCTTGAAGGGCAAGTGCCTCTTCAAATAGTAACACACGCTCAAGATAAAGAAAAAGCTAACGAGCATGAGGTCGAACCATTGAATGAGTAAAAAGATCCTTCACCTCTTCAATCCCTCAATCCGGAGCCATATGAGGAAAAGAAGAAGAAGAAAAGGAATTTGACTTGGAACCAACATAAGAAGAAAATTAGTCAAAACTAGAAGACAATAAGAATTATATAAAGAGAGTTACAAGAAGCATGCACCGAGGTTTCTCAAGAAAAAGTAGTATTCAAGGGAAAGAAAACTTTTGAGAAGAGGAAAGAAGGTTTTGTGCTTTTAGATACTCTTCCTAAGGACTTAGAGATTGTTGATATATTTAGGTAGTGATGTGTGTGAACACACTAGGACCGTCAGGGCATTTTTTTCCCTCTTTAGGAGGTTTTTCCCCCCAACCTTGTATATATGCCTATAACCCTAGCGGGTTACTTATCTTTGTACATTCTAGTGGTAAAACATTCAGTATTGTGTGTTGTGCTCCAAGCTTCTTCTTCTTCCTTGTGTTGTTTGCATGCTTCCGTAGACGTCTAACTCCAACAATTGGTATCAAATAAGGTCGCCACTTCATCTAGCGCTTCATCAACACCCCTCCTATCACAATCTCAGAATTGCACGAAAATTTGTTGAGCATACTTAGGATGATTAGGAGATCAAAACAACTTCACCTTCGAATGCACTATCGTAGTGCTTGTGTAGGCTATTTGGTCTTTTTGTGCCAAAGATATATACATGTTTCAGTTTGCCAGTATAAGCATCTCAAAGTCTTCTACATGTATAGCAGAACTTATCAGGGTAGTTATGTTCAACTTTTTTAGATATAGCCATTTTTTTGCATCAGGGTATTTTAGTCAGTTGCCATGGCTGAAAGTAGTGATGCATTTCGTATGTTGGCTATTGAGGATAAGTTGGATGGTACCAGTTACTCATTGTGGGCTTATATGATGCGACATGTATTGGTTGCAAAAGGACTATGGAACATTGTGCAAGGTGTTAAAAACATCCTATTACACTTGCAAATACAGGTACTGAAGCTGATGCAAATAACATACAAGATGTTGATATTCTTCAAATTCCTGCTCGTGCTACGGTTTCTGCTGCACCTAATGTAGAGAAAATTTGTTAGGATGGCATAGATGCTTAGGCACATGCATTTATAGCCTTGTATGTCCAACGTGCCATTATTCCTCACATTCGCTCTTGCAGAAAGACTAAGGATGCTTGGGATACACTTACCACATCGTACCAAGTTAGGAATGAGGCTCGTGTTCCAAACTTCAAAAACAGTTGGAGAGTGAGCATATGAATGAAGGTGATTCTATGGACAATTTTCTAACAAAGATCAAAGACTTGAAGGAATAGTTGATTTCTACTAATGAAGTTATACCATATAGCTCACTTGTGCAGACCATTCTTAATGGTCTTCTTGATTAATATCAGAGTTTTGCTTCTACTCTTTGTTTGATGATGAAAGGCAATCTAAATGCCTTATCATTTGAGTATTTAGTCTCTGTTCTCTTGTAGGAAGATTAGTCTAGGTAGAACAAATTCATTATGTGTGTTGCAAATCAAGCTTTATTGGCTAGTCAGAAGGGCAAAGGTAAATGGAGCTCATTTACTAGTAAGCAAAAATCTGCAAATGCTTCACATATGAAGAAGGAAGATAAAGATGAGAAGAAAAGCAAAAATTCTTTTGTAAGTATTGTAAATTAAGGAAACAATCATGTCATAAAGAACTATCCAAAACTAGCTGCAAAAGAGGCAAAGAAAAAAGAGGCTGGAATGGTTGTTGTAGAGGCCTCTACGCCAAAAACAGAGTCTTCTAATCTTGTGCAGAATAAGGAATGGGTGTTTACTATTGTTTGCAGTTTTGACCCATCGTCTCCTGAACAGTGTATGTCTGCAGTAGACTCATATGTTTGCAGTACTTTGATAGTGGGGCAACCAAACATATTACCTCGCAGTGCAGTTTCTTCACTTCACTCCAATCTACCCCTATAGGGAATATTGTCACATGCACCAACAACTCCTCTTATTCTGTTATGGGAGTTGGTAAGATCATTTTGACTACTACTGATGGTAGTTCTTTCACTTTGTCAGATGCTTTATTTATGTGAGGGATCAAGAAAAATTTGTTATCAGTTTCTACATTAGTCAAGATTGGCTTGTGTTAGTCGGCCGCCGGATTGGCATTTGTATAAAACTAAATCTTTTTAGATTCAACATGAGTGAAAGGTTGTTACAAGATGGTTGTAATCTTTATATAAAGCAATGAAAAAGAGACGCGCTGGTAACGTTCGTGGGATTCACCAGACTGTCTGTCTGGGTGATTGAGTGAACGTTACTGTGTTGTTTGTTGAGCAATCCTGAGTATATTGTTCTTGTTTCTGTTTTGTTATCTGTCGATATCTGTCTGTCGTGAGTTTTCTTGACATCCAGTAGTTCACCGGGTTGTTGTCTGAGTGAGTAGTTTGCAAATCCCTAATGCGATTGTTGTGTTAATTACGCGTATTGTGGTACTCTTTCTTGGAATGTTATGCCAGTCGTTGAAGAAGTCTGTGTAGTTGTGGTAGTGTTCTGGGATTCTGAGTTGTATTGTGTTGTCTTCAGTATTGAGATTTGTACTTGTACGGAGAGATTTGGCTACAGTAATGGTTATCTCCAGTGTGTATTAGTCTTCAACATTGTGTGTCTGAAACTGTTGAGTCCTTCTGTGTTTTCGCTTTGTTGGATTGTGAGCGCTATTCGGTGAAGGTTGAACTACTGTTAAATAACACAGTAGTGTGTATTCGGAAAAAAGGGTTCTGAGGTAATTCGGTATCACGATACTGATAGTCTGGTACAGTGTGTTCGGAGACTCTGATAGAGTTAAAATAATGAACCGTAAAGATCGAGAAGGGGATACCAATTCTTGATAAAATCTTGAATGTTGGTATATTGTGTTGTGAAGTAATTTTGGGAAACAAGCATAGGGCCTCTGTCTTTACAGACCCCATCCACTCCCAAGAATCCAATACTCGTTTAAACGCATTTTTGACAGTTAGAACAGCGTTTAACACTGGCGCCGTCTGTGGGAAGGTGGCAACAGATCAGATTGTTGCAAAATCGATTGTGGTAACGTGACTATAGATTGTAAATCGACAGTAATAGTACGCGATTAATACAAAAGATGATACATGCCGGTTACTCGATCCGGTGAAACGTATCCGAAGAACCAACAGCCTTGGGTACCTAATTTGCTAAGGACGCCTCTAGGAGGTAGAAGCACATATAGGTCTAACCCAGTTGTCAAGAAAGTGAAGAACCCTAGTAGCGATTCCGGTCATATTCCGGTAGAACGTACTACATCTCTAGCAGATTCCGGTGCGATTTCGGCACAGTCTGTCGAAGATATAGTAACTCCAGAATCTACCAGGATGCAGCATGAAGTTAGTTTAACACCAATAGGTAAAGATTCGAATTTGTTCACGAATAGAAACGTCTTGGCCAAAGCCATCAGTGAAGGAGAAAAATTACTTTGTTTTGGTGAAAAATTGACACCTTCCGGTGTTATTTCGGTACAAGTTACTGAGAATTCATAGTTTTTTGGTGACGGTTTACCATTTCTTGGTGAATCTTCAGCCCAGTCACCGCTATTGGGAGTAAGCTTTCCTACATTTGACATCAAAAAGGAAGGTAGCCTATTCGAAGCTGAGATCAGGAACATATTGAATAATATTATCGAACCGAAAAGTGCACAGGCTGACGATACAGATTCCGATAATTCAGATATTCCGCCTCGGTATACAGAAGATAGTCATAACACAACCACCAGCACGATGAGTGGGCAACAATACCAACAGCAACAACAACCTCAACAACAACAGCGGCAGCAACAACAACAACAACTATGTCCACCCATGCCGACTTCAACAGGAGTAATGTACACTAAATTTGGAGGATTCCCAGGCGATGACCCAGATGCTCATGTACACACATTTGAGATAAGTTACGCAGTGCTCAATCATCCACCTGATCCACCATATAAAGCTATTGTCTTCCAGTCTACATTGGTTAATGAAGCAGCCAGATGGCTTACAGAATATGATATTAACCACTTCGGCACCTATGAAGCAGTAAGAGATTCATTTCTACAGAGATTCAGGCTAAAGAAGAATCCAGCTGAAATTTTCGACTACCTACAAAACAATAGACAGAAGATAAATCAAACAGTGCAGGAATATGCCACCCTATTCAGAACTCATTTGAGGCAGTTACCTCCAGCACATGCCAACCTACCGGATGACGTTATCACTCAATGGTTTATCAATGGTTTGACTCCGCAACTCAAACAGATTATGATCATACGCTGTGTAAGAGCTATGACACTAGATGCGGTGATAGCAATGGCTTTGCAGCTTGAAAACAAGGTTGGAGGATTTACAGAAGACCTGGAGTGGTTAAAAGCAAATAAAACTGTTGCAGAAGATCCGACCAAACAGATATACTGCACCACTTGCAAAAACTCAGGGCACACCAGTGTCACTTGTGCACTTAATCAGTTGTTTTGTGCTATCTGCAACACTACCGGACACTCCACTGAAAACTGTGCATATAACGCCAAAGTACAGGGACCAGAAACTGTTAATGCTATTATACAGGAACCAGGACAGCCAGCCAATCATTATGTACCTCCGCAAATGAGAAACAACCAGCAACAAGGCTATCGAAATTACAGAGGACAGAGAAATAATAACTACAATGCAAACCGTTGGCAGGCCGGACCAGCACAGGAAAATACTAATTTGCCACCACCTCGCTGCCATTTTTGTGGTGAATTTGGCCACATTAGAAGATTTTGTAAGGATGGAGCTGAGTATGATCAGAACAAGAAAGATCGTCAAAACCCAATGACTAATATGGTACAAATCACACCAGTAGAAACTCAAGCTGCAGTAATTCAGACACGATCCGGAAAGCAACTGCAACCAGCAGTAGAAATATTTGAACCAGGCATACATGAACAACAAAGAATGTATGATAAGGCTAGTCAATGGACCACTGCCGAACCCCCAGTGTTTCCATACCCTATTCCGATGACCCAGGCCCCGTTAACCAAGGAAGGAACACAAAAACAAGATTCTAATTCAGTAGGAGGCACATCATCTTCAGTAGATACATCATCTTCTACCGGCACATCATCTTCAGAATCCGTGGAACACACAAATCAATCACATAAGGCCTTGGAAATTTTATCTAAAGCGTCCATTACTCTTCCTCTTGGCCAATTACTTGCACTAGTACCAAGAATTCGACAACAATTCCAACAACAGTTCAGTCCTGTACCTTCTTGCATTCCAGCAACAACAACAGTGCAACCGGAACCTGATTCTACGGTTGATCATTCGGTTCCTTTAATTATGGTATGGTATAAAAATCATAAAATTACACAGGTACTAATTGATGGAGCGTCTGGTGTCAACATTGCTACTACTGCACTATGTAAGAAGTTAGGATGGACCGAAATCGAACCAGTCCAGTTCTTTGTCAGAATGGCTGACCAGTCAAGAGTCCATCCAGTAGGACTTGTCTGAAAATTTACCAATAACTTTGCAGGGTACCACATTTAAGATGACCTTTGTCGTCCTAGAATTACCAGAATCCACCCTTGATTATAATCTTCTTTTTGGCCGTCCTTGGCTTAAACAAGCTAAGGTTATACAAGATTGGTCTGCACAAAAACTCATCAAAGACAATAATCGTAAATATGTTGTAAAATTAGATGCTATACAGCCCTGCGAATTACATGCTAGACCGTATTTTGCAGAACCAGTTCATATGTTAGATGGTCTGTCAGATGATGAAGAAGAAGAGTTTTTGAAAAATAACATTGACTTGATCTTCCTAGGAACAGTTGAGCTACAATCTGTTGTAGATAATTGGAGTCCCGCAGTTTGTACGGTGATGCCTGTGACGGAAGAAGAAAAGAAGGAATATACTGCTGCTGTAAACGATGCTGATCTACAACCACTTTTTAAGCTAGTTGATGATATAGAGAAGCCCCGACAATTTTATGTTCCAGAGGATCAGCTGATCACCTATAATTTAGGGGATGAAGAAAATCCACGTCCTGTTAAAATAAAGGAAAGCTTACCGGAAGTATTTCAAGTGGACTTAATTCAGCTACTCCGAGAGTTCTCTGACGTTTTTGCTTGGGATTACAAAGATATGAAAGGTTTGAACCCACACATCTACCAACACAGGGTCATGCTAAAGCCGGAAGCAAAACCAATCAAACAACCAAGCTACCAGATGAATCCGAACTATGCATCACAGGTAAAAGCAGAGCTTGATAGACTACTCAAAGTCGGATTCATCATACCAGTAGAGCACGCTGAATGGATCTCACCGATTGTTATTGTGCCTAAAAAGAATAAGCAGTTACGAATATGTGTGGATTACAGAAAATTGAACGCAACTACGGTGCCTGATCCATTTCCGCTACCTTTTCTTGACACAATGCTTGATAGAGTAGCAGGACATGAAATGTATTCATTCCTAGATGGATACAGTGGGTATAATCAAGTTAGAATGGTTGAACAGGATATACCGAAGACCGCCTTCATTACCAATTGGGGTGTTTTTGCTTGTATGGTAATGTGGTTTGGATTAAGAAATGCCCCAAGTACTTTTCAGAGGTGTATGCAGGAAATATTCTCCCCTTACCTTACCTCGTTTATGCAAGTTTATCTTGATGATTTTTCGTTATTTGGAAAAATGATAGCACACTTGTTCCATTTACAGTGCTGCTTTGAGAAGTGCAGAGAATACAGACTCTGTTTGAACCCAAACAAATCCGTGTTTGCAGTTTCGTGTGGAAGGCTACTTGACCACATTGTATCTGCACAAGGTATACAGGTGGATCCAGATAAAATTACAGCTGTGTTAGAAGCACATGTGCCCACTACACCTAAGGAAGTGGTGCGCTTCATGGGCCAAGTAAGATGGCATGGTCGGCACTTACGGTGGCTTGCTCATTTGGCGATACCACTGAACAGGTTAATAACCAAGACTCCTCGACAATTTGAGTGGACTCAGGAATGCCAAATTGCTTTTGATCATCTAAAGGGATTACTAACACAGGTTCCAATCCTACAGCCTCCTGACTGGGATCGCCCATTTCATGTATTTGTTGATGCTTCAGATATAGCAATCGGGAGTGTTCTAATGCAACAAACCGATAAGTGGTTCAGGCCAGTATACTATGCAAGTCGAAGGCTTGCCCCTGCTAAGAAGAATTACTCTGCAACTGAAAGGGAATGTCTAGGTTTAGTATACTCTGTCAAGAAATTTAGGCATTATTCATGTAGATCATGCTTCACTTGTTTATTTGGTTCGGCAGCAGCATTTAAGTGGCCGATTAGCACGTTGGGTTCTGCTTTTACAAGAATTTGATTACGAAGTTATTCATCAACTAGACAGTTCACATGCCTTAGTAGATTTCCTTTCTCGCCTAGATTCCGGTGAAGCTCCGGTCGGTGTAGATGACACAACACCAGCGATTTATGTTTCTGAACCAACTAATGATGAAATTGCAGACCCACCTATGCCATCTACATATTATGACCAGATATTGACTTTTCTTACTGATGGATGCCTTCCTTCTCAGGCTTCTCCTACAATGCATAGGAAGATTGCAGTGTACAGTCGCAAATTTTGGTTGATTGCTGGGGAATTATACTATATGGATCACACTGGAATTTTACTTCGTTGTATTGCACCACATGAAGTTAACTCAGTCATTATATTGGCTCATTCAATTCCATCCGGTGGACATTTTGCTGCAGATTTAACACACCGAAAAATTCTTCAGAGTGGACTTTGGTGGCCTACTATGTACAGGGATGTATTGCAGTTTGTCAAAAATTGTGATAATTGTCAGAGATCTGGACAGCCATTACAGCGCCATTTTTTCCCTCTACAACCTGTCTTGCCATTAGAACCTTTTCAAAAGTGGGGTCTAGATTTTATTGGACCTATTACACCACCGGCAATCCTCAGTAGTAATCGTTATATTTTGACCTGTACAGACTGTGCAACCAGATCGGCAAAAGCTTGGGCTTTAAGGTCTGCCACAGCTGTTTCGGTCGCAAAGTGTCTAATGAAAGATGTCTTTCCGCGTTTTGGATTACCTTTAGAGCTTGTTACAGATCAAGGCACTCATTTTGTCAACAATTTAATGAAAGTACTTACACATTCTTTTCAGATCACGCATAAATTCAGTTCACCATATTATCCTCGTGCAAATGGTTTGGCTGAGAGTATGAACAAGACACTGTTGAATATGCTTCGAAAACTCATTCTGGAAGCACCGAAAAGATGGGACCAACTGTTACCTGCAGTCCTGTGGGCATACCGAACTACCTATAAGGTAGCAACAGGATTAACACCTTTCAAACTAGCCTATGGATTGGAAGCCATAGCACCAATGGAGATCATTGTCCCAAGTTTACGTGTAGCCATCACTCAGAAATTGTTACCTGAAGTATCTCTGTCCTTTCGGTTAGATACACTCAGAGAACTGGATGAGCACCGATGGCAAAGTTTTCTGACTATTCAGGAAGTACAGATAAGACAAGCTCAAACACATGATCGATATCTAAAGACTCCAGTTTTTACGGTGGGCCAACTAGTACTCTTCTACAACGCAAAGTCGAATCACTCTGCTGGCAAATTCAAGTTACGATGGTTTGGTCCCTACCGGATTTCTGAAAAGATAGGCCTAGCCACTTTTCGATTGATTACTTTGACCGGAATTCCTCTTCCAAAGGTGATAAATGGATCAAAGCTGCGGCCGTATCAACAAGCATCCGACCCACACAAAACGTCCCGCGGATTGGCCGCGCATTTTGCGTTTCCTTTTCTTTTCTTTTATTTTCTTTTAATTTTGCATGCTTAATAAAATAATATAAATCTGTAAATATCCGCATTTTGATACCTAATTATGTCAACAGCCTCCCTGCCCTTTCCAGCTGCTCATACATGCACACCGAAGTTAAGAAGTTATCATGTGAACGCCGCACGATGATTAGTGATTTTGACTGCTCTCCACTGCAACACATCTACTTAACCTTCTCCGTTTTGCCAAAAATCGCTATTATGTTTGCGTGATTTGTGTGACTGTGTAAACCCTGTGCCTTGTGTCTTGTGCTTGCATTTTCAGTGTGTGCCATGGAAGCTCTGGCAAACTATGCCGCTTTCCGTGACGGACTCCCTGCCGATGTAGGAGAGTTCTTGCGCATATGAGGGTTGGCCAATTTTGCTAAACTGCCATGGCATTCAGTGGAATCACACCCGTTCTTTGCCCAGATAATCGCCGCTATCGCTAACACACCTGCCACCGAGCAAAGTTGGGCGATCACATCCTTACCCTCACGAACCGTTATCACCTTCCAAGCTTTTGCTGAGGTGTTTAGACTCCCTGAGCAAGGTCGGGAAAGTGGCCCGAATCTGCCAATGGCCACCATGAACCAACTATTCCCTAGGAGTTCCTCTAATGAATACGCCATTCTCTGCCGTCCTGAACCTGAGAGATCCGCACTACAATTCTTAGTAGCCATCCTCAATCTCCAAAAATGCACATATGGAATATCTCGACCCTTCTACTCCGCCATAGACTTAGCTACCCGAGAACCTATAAATTTTGCATCGTACTTCTTCCACCGCATTCACAAAGAATGCGTTTCGATCATCAAACAGGTAAACAAAGGAGGAATGCCAAGGTCTAGACTGCCGCACATCATATCTTTCCTTTTTCCGGCCATACTTGCTGCACAACCACCACCCAGAGGCCCTGTCCTGCACCATGAAGAGTCGGCACAATTATGGGACGATGAAGAAGAAGACGAAGAGGAACTCAATCAACTCTTCCGCCGGAAA
The DNA here is from genome assembly GCA_020310875.1 of Ceratopteris richardii. Taxonomy (NCBI): domain Eukaryota; kingdom Viridiplantae; phylum Streptophyta; class Polypodiopsida; order Polypodiales; family Pteridaceae; genus Ceratopteris; species Ceratopteris richardii. Next base: position 138,706,684 of record CM035409.1, on the reverse strand, counting down.
AGAATTAGAATCAGTTCCTCTGAAAGTGAAGCACAGGGTTCAGCCAAAGGAAATAAAGAAGATGACAAAGAAGAAGAGAAGCATGACGAAGAAACCTTCCATGACACCGCAACATCTATGCAGCACGAATCATCAGCACAATCTTCGTCAGAAAGGCAACAAGAACAGGAGGATCACCACGAGTCTGACACAAGCTCATCCAAACAAGCATCTCAGTAGAAATCTGAGTAGGAACAACAAGGAAATGAGGAACAAATCATTAAAGATGTTTTCGACGAACTGCTTAGAGCAGTAGAATCTACAGTTGTTGATACCGCCGACACCACACAACAAACCACAGAACAGGTAACAGAACCTAACCCTACCCTTCCCATTCCTCCACCGGAACCGCCACTCAACCCCATCCTTCCTATTCCACCCATTGTCCCCGACGAACCCACGGCTTCTTCATCCTCATCCCCGAATTACTCACCACCCAACTCCCAATAACTCTTCACCACATCCTCATCCAAACCTCGTCCTCACCTTTTGCTCCCATCCATTCCCATAATTTCTGAGCTCGCCAACATGGGTCAATTGCTCATTCATCTATCACAGCAATTACCAATCCAGATGAAAGAGGTCGCTGATAACATCCGAAATGAGTTACAACACAAGGTGGATGTCCTAGAAGCAGACATCACACCTCTACAGGAAGAAATAGATGCGGTCAAAGCAGAAAACCATCAGCTGCACTACCAGATTACCCATCTCCAAGCCCAACTGGAAGAACAGCAGACACTTACCAACCAGAGAAATGCCGCACTGGCCGACCTCAAAACCAAAGAAGAGTTATTGAATGAGGCAAATACCGTCATCAGTCAAATGAAGCAAGAGCTACAGGATAAAGAAGATGCCAAAGTAGCCTTAGGCAATTTATTAGAAGAAACCAGAGTTCAGCTACACGAAGTAGTACAGCAAAGCCAAGAACAGCATAAGCAGGCTATGAAAACAGAAGAAGAACTCCAAAGAACAAACGAAACTTTATCAGATGTCAACAACATGCTTAAACACTATTTGACCAAGGAAGCTCAAACACAAAAGGTAATAACAGATCTCCGAAGAGAAAGGGATGCATACTTCAGAACCATACAGTTTCAGAATAAAGAGATCGAAAGAAGGGAAAATCAGCTGAACAATAAAAAAGACAGAGTAGTCAGAATGGAAAAGCAAGTTGCTGAGATGAAGGTTTCTAGAGATGCGGCCTTATCGAACGACTTCTATTTACAAGAAGCCTTTTTGCAGACTCAGACAGAAATTTTGCTGACCGAAGCTATTTCATTGAGTTCTGTAAGAGTAGATGCACAATTAGTAGAACCGGATACTCTTAAACAGATGTTAGAAACTTTAAAGAAGAAAATTGCCCGAACCTTTAGATTAGCCAGAAACATGTATTTAGAAGGCATTATAGACGAACAGTAATTATGTAAAAACCTGCGGGTTCGAGTCCACCGTGCGTGCCAGTGTTAGTCGGCCACCAGATTGGCATTTGTATAAAACTGAATCGTTTTAGATTCAGCACGAGCGAAAGGTTGTTATAAGATGGTTGTAATCTTTATATAAAGCAATGAAAAAGAGACACGCCGGTAACGTTCGTGGGATTCACCAGACTGTCTGTCTGGGTGATTGAGTGAATGTTACTGTGTTGTTTGTTGAGCAATCCTGAGTATATTGTTCTTGTTTCTATTTTGTTATCTGTTGATATCTGCCTGTTGTGAGTTTTCTCGACATCCAATAGTTCGTCGGGTTGTTGTCTGAGTGAGTAGTTTGTGAATCCCTAATGCGATTGTTGTGTTAATTACGCGTATCGTGGTACTCTTTCTTGGAATGTTATGCCAGTCGTTGAAGAAGTCTGTGTAGTTGTGGTAGAGTTCTTGGATTCTGAGCTGTATTGTGTTGTCTTCAGTATTGAGATCTGTACTTGTACGGAGAGATTTGGCTACAGTAATGGTTATCTCCAGTGTGTATTAGTCTTCAACACTGTGTGTCTGAAACTGTTGAGTCCTTCTGTGTTTTCGCTTTGTTGGATTGTGAGCGCTATTCAGTGAAGGTTGAACTACTGTTAAATAACACAGTAGTGTGTATTCGAAAAAAAGGGTCTGAGGTAATTCGGTATCATGATACTGATAGTCTGGTACAGTGTGTTCGGAGACTCTGATAGAGTTAAAATAATGAACCGTAAAGATCGAGAAGGGGATACGAATTCTTAATAAAATCTTGAATGTTGGTATATTGTGTTGTGAAGAAATTTTGGGAAACAAGCATAGGGCCTCTGTCTTTACAGACCCCATCCACTCCCAAGAACCCAATACTCGTTTAAACACGTTTCTGACAGTTAGAACAGCGTTTAACACTTGGTTGTGAAATTCGTTGATGATAGATGTATTGTTCCTATGATCTGTCAAAAGGCGACATGATCATTGCTTCAGGCATTTTATGTCGTGGGCTATATAAGCTCATAGACTATGAAAAATCTATGAATGATTCAGAATGTGCAGTAGATGATTCTAAAGCTATGTCAGATGCAAAGCTTTGGCATGCACACTTTGATCATATGAATTTCGCTAGTTTGCTATGCCTGCAAAAATCTGAAATGGTGTCCTCTTTGTCCAAACTTGAGGCACCCGGAAAACATGTATGTGAAGGCTATATTTTGGGCAAAATGCAGTGTTCCTCCTTTCCAAAAGATGGTTTAGTTCGAGGTACTAAAAAATTGCAGCCTGTTCACAATGATGTCTTTGGTCCTATGTAGACACACTCTTTTGGAAACTATCTTTACTTTGTGACTTTAATCGATGATTATCGAGGCATGCATGGGTATATCCATTGAAAGCAAAGTCCAAAGTGTTCATGTGCTTCAAACAATTTTTGGTTTTGGCTGAAAATGTGTCAGCATGTAAAATGGGCACCCTTTGTTTTGATCGAGGGGAAAATGTATGTCTTCTGACTTTAATGCATTTCCGGCTGAATGTGGGATAAAACATCAGTGTACAGTGTCGTATACACCTCAACAGAATGAAGTTGTTGAATGCAAGAACATATCATGGAGATGGTGAGGTGTATGGTCAAGAGTCAAGCTTTACCACATAGTTTCTGGCTTGAGGCTCTCATGTGTGCAACATATGTACTTAACAGGTGTCCCACTAAAGCACTACAATCTATCACTCCATATGAGTCTTTGCATGTTCGGAAACCATCTGTTGCTCATCTGCGTATTTTTGGTTGTTTGGCATATGCATTAGTGCCTGAACAACATCACAAAAAATTGGACGATAAACCAATAAAATGTATTTTTGTTGGGTACAATTGTGGAAGCAAAGGCTATCGTCTGTATCATCCATAGACTAAACACTTTTTGGTTAGCCGTGATGTTGTTTTTGTGGAAGATACTATTCAGCCTTTACTTTCATGTATGAAGGAGACATCTGTTAGCTTCAAAGACCTGTATGATACTTTGCTTCCTCTTTTTATAGGTGGACAATCTAGTGCTAGTACTATTGAGGCAACTTCTCAACCTTTATAGGTTTCATGTGATGATGCGGACCATTCTATTTCTGATCCAAATTTTCATGATGCACTTGTTGATGAGAGAGCTGATATTGAGGAGGCAAAAACTATGCCAAAATGGCTAGTGCAGACTTTGCGTGATAGCAAATTAGATGCATCTCTATCATATCGTACTCATTTAGCTCTCATAATGCCTCTTTTGCATCAGATTGCTATGCTATGGTTGCCTCTAGTCTCTGTGATGAGACTGAGCCTGTTCCGTTTGATGAAGCACAAGATTGTGAACATTGGATGGATGCAATGCAATCTAAATATGATGCTATCATGAAAAATGGTACCTGGTCTTTATGTGACTTGCCTCGTGGCAAGAAGGCCATTCGCACTAAGTTGGTATACAAGCTGAAGCATAAAATTGATGGAATAGTTGACAGGTATAAGGCTAGGCTTGTTGCAAAGGGTTATGCTGAGGAAAGAGGAATTGATTTTGATGAGACCTTTGCTCCTACTTGCCAAATGACTACTGTTCGTAGCATATGTGCACTTACAAATCATCATGGCTGGAATGTACATCAGTTGGACATTAAAACAACATTTCTGAATGGTGACTTGCATGAAGAAGTGTATGTTTTTCAACCCCATTGCTTTGAGTAGAAAGGGCATGAAAACCAAGTGTGCGGTTTAAAGAAGGTATTATATGGTTTAAAGCAAGCACCACGTGCTTGGTATGAAAAGATACATGCCTATCTGATTTCACATGGTTTTGAGAACAATCCAACTGAAAGCATCTTATATGTTAAGCATGCTAATGATGTGCTTATGATCATTGTTGTGTATGTTGATGACATGCTGCTCAGTAGTCCTCATGAGAAGCATATTGCTGATTTCAAGGCTAATTTGCATGCCTCATTTGAGATGTATAATTTGGGGCATTTGCATCATTATTTGGGCATTCAGTTTATGCAAGTTGATGACAGAATAGCTTTGTGTCAAACAAAATATATTGACACATTATTGCAGCATTTTGGTCTTAAAGACTGTAAACCTATTGCCACTTCTATGGAGATAGGTTTACGGTTGAGTCTTCATGATGCTAGAGATGCATTTGATGATGTTGTCTATTAGCAAGCTGTTGGATGCTTGATTTACTTATGCATTACTCGGCCATATATTCAATTTGTTGTCTCCCAGATGAGCAGGTTTATGCATTGCCCACGTGTCAAGAATTGGTAGGCGGTTAAGCACATCTTTCGCTACTTGAGTGGTTCCCAACTACTTGGGTTGTTTTATCCCAAGGTGGGATCACTACTGCCAGATTTGCATGTTTTTTTTTTACTCTGACTGGGCTAGTTGCTATGTCACTCGTGTGTCCACTAGTGGTTTTTTCTTCATGCTTGGTAGCTCATGCATATATTGGCTGAGGAAGAAGCAGCCTACTATGGACACTTTTAGTTGTGAGGTTGAGTATAGGGCAGCTTTCACAGCTACTATTCAGTGTGTGTGGCTCAGACGCCTTATGGTTGATTTGGGTGTTGATCAATCTTCTACCACCACCATCTTCATTGAGAGTCAGAGTGCATTGGCAGTTGCAAGGAACTTGTGCTCCATGCTCGCACTAAGCACATTGAGGTGCATTATCATCATGTTAGGGAGAGGTTCTCTGTTGGAGAGATCATCTTGGCATATGTGCCCACATAGTATAACATTGTAGACCTTTTCATGAAGGCTCTGCCTAGGGAGAAGTTTGAAGCTTTCCGCAAAGCTTTGGGCTTACTTCCTTTTGTGGATTGATTCCACATAGCTCGGCACTTCCTTATACATGAGTGCTAGCTCCTTACTCACCGCATCACTCCCATGGGGGATTTGTTGATATATTTAGGTAGTGATGTGTATGAACACACTAGGACCATCATGGTACCCTTTTCCCTCTTTAGGAGGTTTTTTCCGCTAGATTGTATATATGCCCATAGCCCTGACGGGTTAGATATCTTTGTACATTCTAGTGGTAATACATTCAGTATTGTGTGTTGTGCTCCAAGCTTCTTCTTCTTCCTTGTGTTGTTCGCATGCTTTTGTAGACGTCTAACTCTAACAGAGATGATGTTCAAATCCTATCCTCGAGTAAAAAATGTCTCTTATTTAGAAGAAAAGCATTGTCAGCTTGATTCTCAATTGGAGAAAGAAAAACTCAACATGTGCAGACAACTCATTGAGTTACCACATAAAATTCTTGAGGGCCTTGCCTTCTTAGCGAGAAAGCAGACAGAGTTGTAGCTGAGAATCCTATCGTCACTTCAATGATGGATCAAGAACTAGAATTATCTCTTGTAGGACCTAACAAAAGAAAAGAGTCAAAACAAAACCCCATAGAGATTGGGATCATTCCAGATTCTATTGGATCGTTTGGCTTTAGGGCCTATTGCAGATGAATTAGACAATCAAAATGATGATGAGTGTTTGTTATACTTTGGATTTGTCCTCTCCAATCATCATAGTGTAAAAGATTAGCATAATCAACACCTTTAATATGTCAATTCGGGAAGTATACTAAGACCAGAACCCCTTTTAGTACCAATGAGATACGAGAAATTGCAAGAAAAGACCATATTATGTGAGATATTCTTGAAGAGAAAGCGGAAAACTAGGGTTTGAGATATTTTGAGATAGAAGTAAGTATTTTTTATGATTCTTGTGCCTAAAGCATGCTATTTTTCATGTAGAATTCAAATATGAACTCATAATTAAATTTCATTACCTGTATCATCATGATGAGACAATCATGATTTTGATAGAAATGGTATTCTTCATAATCGGTAGTAATATTCCACAAATAATCTTTCAATATTGTAAAAGACTTCTCTCCTCACAAGATTCACCAGTAATACACAAGTCTCACTGACAAAATCCATGAGAAACAGAAGGAAAACATTCACATTCAGCCATGAAAACTTTGGAAAAGAGAGGAAACACGAATTTCTGCTAAGAGCTATGAAATTCTCATTCAAGATCAAGTAAAAATGATCAATCCCTCCTCAATACAAACTTTTGACCTTTATACTTTTTTAAGTGTCCATGTTCACACTTGAAATTAGGTCCTTTCAATTTCTAATCCAAAAATAATTAAGATTTTGTAATCACTGAGAGTGTCTCAAAAATTTCTGATCTTTTTCAAAAAGTCCATAGTCAAAAGCATCCTCAAAAATCTATAAGTAATGACTACCCAAAAACACTATTCTGCTGTAATAGACCATAAGACATGTCCTGTCAGGTGTTTCACTTAGGTCAGAAAGAAGAGCATCAGTGGGTGAATTAAATCCTATGTAGTTTAAGGTTCTAACATCTATGTCAATAAATGTTTCTATACAAGTGATAATCATCCTCATTATTCTAGTTAATAATATACAAGCAAGGTCATTTACATCTTTGTATGAGGCTATTATTGCTTCAACTGTGTCCACCATAACTCTTAGTTGGTCATGTTCCTTTCTTAGGCCCTACTATCTTAGGAAAATTTAACCATTTTGCTAGAATTAAGCCTTCATATAATCTAACCAGTCCCTTCTTCTTGCTACAAGGCAATATGCTGGGTTTATCTTCTATTGTAAAGGAGCTTCCTTCCAAATCTTCCTGCACTCTTTATGAGCATCAAGCCATTTGTTTCTCCAAGCAGGATTTGACTTCTCAAATAATTCTTTGGTTACATTGATATCTTCTTCATATTCCAATAATTGGTTGGGAGGTATCCGCACTCTTGCAGTTTGATAATTCTTTATATGGAATACCTAACCCGTCAGCAGCCCAATGGTGTTGATCTGGGTTCACACCATTCTCTAGTGCAAATTTTACTATTTGGTTTTCATATCACTACAAGGAATGTGGGAGTATAGCGACGATTAAAGCGACAAAATTTTGTCGCTATAAAATTGCAACATGCATCGTAATTAGCATCGCGCGTGGATCGTCGCTTAAACGACGAAGTAAACGGCATTTTTTGTGGCTTGTGGCACGACGGGGCTGCAATGCTCCCATACAGTGTCGCTAACACGATGGTTTTAAATATCATCGCATAAGCGACACTCTGTTACGTCACATAGGCGACATTTTTTGGCGTCACATAAGCGATGCTAAAAAATGTCGCTTATGCGACGACGCGTAGCATCGCTTACACGACGGTCAGTTGACGGGAAAAAATTAAAACGTTGGAGGCTCTTCGATCGGCATTTTCACACATCTGATCGAAGAGCTCTCCAACGTTCGCAATTGCGCTGCGCTTACGAGCTGAAGCAAGTATATGGAGAATTGTTGTTTTGCCTAAGCTCTCTCTTATTGTCTTCCTCTGTCTTTGTTTCTCTCTTTCTACATCTTTCTCTCTTTGAATTCTCTCTCTCTCTCTCTTCTTTCTCTCTTTATTACAGGTTATTCAAGAAGCTAACCAAGCAAAAAGTATGGCTAACTATTGTAAGTACAATTTCTATTCTTTGTATATCATTTGAATTGTGTTATTTTCATTAGATAGCATACTCATAATTATTGATATGCACTTATACACTTATACATGATGAAGATGCACTTTCACACATATACACATATACACATGCACATACACACACATATATACACACAGATACATGTGCACATACACTTAGACATACACACATATACACATGCATATGCACAAACATTTCTGCAACCACATAAAAAGACTTACATGCATACATTATTGCATATATATATATATATATATATATATATATATATATATATACATACATACATACACACATTAACATATATGCAAATACATGTATATGCACATCCACATGCATGCACATGGATGCAAATGGAAATGCATCCACATACACATGCATGTGGAATATATATACACATGCATATACATACATTATACACATATATACACATATATATGCACATACGTACACACACATATACACATGCACATACCTACATATACACATATACATGCACATACACACATATACACATAGAGTTACACATATACATGCACACATATACGCATGCACATGCACATACTCATACACACATATACACTTACACATGCACATGCACATACTTATACACACATATACACTTACATATGCACATGCACATACATACATATACACACACATACACATGCACATACATACATATACACACACATACATACATATACACACACATACATATACACTTAGGTACACACATATGAATGAATTATATAATTAAAGTATTAAAACACATATACACATGCACACACACATGCACATACCTACATATACACATATACATGCACATACATATACACACACATACACATGCACATGACATACTCATACACACATATACACTTATACATGCACATGCACATACATACATATACACACACATACACATGCACATACATACATATACACACACATTCATATACACTTAGGTACACACATATGAATGAATTATATAATTAAAGTATTAAAACACATATACACATGCGCATACCTACATATACACATATACATGCACATACACACATATACACATAGAGTTACACATATACATGCACATACATATACACACACATACACATGCACATGCACATACTCATCCACACATATACACTTACACATGCACATGCACATACATACATATACACACACATACACATGCACATACATACATATACACACACATACATATTACACTTAGGTACACACATATGAATGAATTATATAATTAAAGTATTAAAACACATGCTTAATATAAACAATAATAACAATCAATATAACAAAACTCCTCATTACTTAATACCATACACACGATTCAAAACATAACTGAAATGAAAAATATATAGATAATATATATATATACATATATATATCAATGTAAATACATATAATCCAATGTCATAATCAACTAAAATCCTAATCATCATCATCATCATCAGCAATATCATGATCATCCTGATCTTCCTCATCCTCATCGTCATGATCACCCTGTGACGATTGAGATCATCCCTCCTGTGTCTGTCTCTCCACCTCATCCATATTTGTCTCTCCATAATACTCTTGTATTACATATAACAAACATAAATAAATAAAACAATTAAACCATTCATAAAAATAAAATAATTATATAAAATTTAAAAATACTCACAAAGGCATCAGGATGATCTTGCATATACTCGCTCAAACGCCGATATCCAAAATGTGTAGCATACTCGATCTCATGTTTCGTAGGATATCGGCCATAATCCTTCCGCTGCATTGAAACAAATAAAAAAGATTAGTTGCTTGCATTATAACTAAAATAAAAAATATACTCACAATAACACATATACTTACAAATGTAGCTACAAAACCATTATGGCCCATTTGGCATAGGTGCGATGTGTGGCCTGACTCCACTCTCTTCTTTGCAGCAGCCTGTTTATTCAAGAAAAAAATACATAAATTAAATTTAAAAAATTACTAAAATATATAAAAATTATAAATATAAAATAATAATTTGTGTACCTTCTGCTGAGGAAATGACTCCTGAAGATGTAGCTGTCTACGAAAAAACTGTCACGTCTCAGGTGTTATGTTAGCTCGCCCCTTATTTTTTTCCACCATACAATATCTCCTGTTAACTTCATCTCAAACAGAAAAAAAAATCAGAATACATACACATATATACACACACATACACATACACATACCCACATACACATATACATGCAAACATATACGCATACATATATGTATACATATACACATATATATACATATAACATAAACACACATATACATATCCACATATATACATACACACACATGCATGCATATGCACTCATTCATACAAAATACATGCATTTATCCCACAATAATGTGTAGTTGTGTATATGTGTGTATGTGTATATGTGAATATGTGTGTATGTGTAAATATGTATATGTGAATTTTTTGTGTATGTAGATAATCAGATTATTAATATCAAATACCATTATTTGTAGATTCTGATCAATCAGATGGAACTCCACCACCGTCTCCTCATCGTGCAACGACTTTATACTGTAAGTATATCAAACATTTAATTTTAAATATATTTGATGGATACATAACTTATATTTTTTTTTGTTTCTTATTATGTGCAGATTCTGATCAATCAGAGGGTACTCCACCACTACCCATGCAACGACTTCACATGTGTCCTCCGATAGGAATTATGATGAATTTTACTATGAAGAGCATATTATATGTTGGTGTAACTCTTGTTATGGCACGTATCGAAGACCACGATTGGAATGTATGAACATGAGGCAGAGTATGGTACTTTTGAGCGTGCACCATCACCTGGTCAACGTGATAATGCTTGGGTATGTATTTTCTATATATATTAATGTCATTATTTTATTTAAAAACCATATATAAAATCAAATTACTGATGATATATAGGAATACTTGCTCGATGATGATGATGATGATGATAATTTTTCTCATAATCTTAATATACCTCGTACACGTCATGGACTTGTTGTTCATCAATTACAAGCAGAGGTTTCTAGAAATCCTCTACCTCCTGGTTTAGAGAATGAAACGACTGGAGATTATCCATTGCCAGCTCGTGATCGTTCTTTAGTACAAACATATGATAGAAGAAGATATGGAGGATGGAATAGAGGACCACTTCCTTTAGATGGAGAGGTTTTCAAATTTTGGGGTAATCGCTATATGATTGCTCCATCCACTATTACTAATGTTGGTCGTGGTCTCTTTAATATTGTAGAGGATTTGTATGTGCCTCCGAACTCTGAAGTCACTCTTATGTCATTTTGTGGTCCTATATATGGATGGGGAGATTGGCATCGACTTTCACGTTATGTTCAAAGCATGAGTACTTATAGAATATGCTTGAACGCAACATCCCTTACTAGTATAAGGATTTTACATGCAGAAAATGAAAGATTATATATTGATGCAAGACCTTACACACATGGAAATATAGCAGGTTTAATAAATAGTAGTCAAGGGTTACATAATAGTTCAAGGACTAATTGCACATTTGAGGAGCGTGAAAATAGTCATGAATCACCATACATGAGTAGAGATGTATCAAGATACATAGTTGTCAATGCTATTACTACATTACATGCCGGTGATGAACTATTAGTGAACTATGGATGGCGTAGACCTCCAAGAGCACCTTTTAGCTAGAGAGAACAAAAATTTTCTATCCATATTTAATAAGTTATATACTTAATTTTATATTTAAAGTTTACTTTTTATTTATTTATGGAATACTAATGAATTTTATTTATATGTGTAGATTCCAACATATGATGTTGATGATATTCCTCCACAACATTCACAATTACCAGTAAGACCTCATTTATCAAAAGCTTCCATGAGGAGGCTACGCAAAACTAATCCTGTGCAATATGCAAAGTTGAAAGATCTATATTCAAAAGACAATAAAGTACAAGATTTGTGTGACAATGATGAAGATGATGGCATGGCAGATTTTATTGAGGATTGGTATCAAAATGACAGTGAGAGCATTGATATTTCTAAAAATGAGAAATATCTTCGAGAGGAATGTCTAAAGCATGTATATGAAGAGGAAGTCGTTTGACACGACTAAGTGCGAGCTTACTTATTCTCAATCTTCAAAATCGTTTTGGATGGAGTAATGTATCTGTTTCGACACTATTAAGGTATACATGCATGGTTTTTATTCTTACTTTAGATAAGGTAAGAACAAGAACTTGAATTGAATGGACACTTTTTGTCCGCGCATCTTTTAAAACTATTAATGCATCTTTCAAAATATTCGCAAAAAATTTGATTGTTTGGATGGCAGGATGTGATTGTTTGTTTTGGAGGATATGAAGTATATACCTTCATTGAATGATTTGTCGATTCTATCATATGTTCAGTTTGAAAGTGTGAGAAGCGGATTTATAATTGCTATTCAAAGAATTTGGCACTGCTTATAGGCCATACAATGGTGACCTACATGAATCGCATGCACAGAGGTTACTCAAGATAGAGCAATCTGATTATAATGGACTAGTGCCAGCAGGATTCCTAGGGTATGCAGTAAACCTCTTACATGTCAATGATGAGCATCTGAACTTTAGGATACAAAGTGGAAATCATGGTGGCTTGAGAGGATCACTTTTATACAACTTGTTCGAAAAACTCCAGTGTCATAAACTTGAAGTTCTTTGAACAAGCTGTATAAAATTGATCCTCTCAAGCCACCATGATTTCCAATTTGTATCCTAAAGTTCAGATGCTCATCATTGACATGCAAGAGGTTTACTGCATACCCCAAGAATCGTGCTGGCACTAGTCTTATAAAAACCCAGATGCTCATCCGTGGTGGCAAGTCATTCATGTGCAACCTAGAGGTAGGCCATTGTTTGAACAGTTTATTGTTAGAGAGATCGAAGAAAGTCCTCTTGATGATTCAGCATCAGATACTGATACATCAACATTTGAAATAGAAATTAGAATCATTATACGTGATAATGATACTAATCTTTTTGATGAAGAGGATAATTCTCTACATGCTGATTCTACTGATAGGAAGAGGAATTACCAGAAATAGATATTAATCCATCAATAAATGATGTGATTCATGAGAACATAGATTTAACAATGGAAGAAATAAATGAAATCAATAAGGATAATGAAGATGAGACTATATTGATGTCTTACCAAAATGATGGCAATATGAAAACATATGAGCACATTAGATAGTAAATTCTACTCTAGTTATCGATCAATAACTTGAAGCTTCTGAATGGATATCAGATAATAGATTTTTTTATTAACTTGAATAACGATGAATCCTACTAGAGAGATGAAATCATGTTCTTCTAAGTTAGAACATGAAGCTCGGGGGTATGCCTAATTATTTTATATATAGCTTTATCTTGGAGGAGCAAATTTTTATCATGTATGTATGCATATGTGTCTGTATTCATGTGTATTATATGTATACATATGTTAGTATGCATATATATGTATTTCATGTATATGTATGTGTTTGCATGTGTGTGATATATGTATACATGTGTTAAATATGCATATGTGTATATATCCATATGCATTTATGTAAATTATTCATGTATTCATGTAATATATGCAAGTGTTTATAATTGTGTACATGTATATATGTATATGTGTCTATGTGTAAATATGTGCATGTAAATATGTATGCATGTATATATATGTTTATGTGCGCATGTAGGCATGTATATGTGATGTGTACATGTATATATGTATATATGTCTATGTGTAAATGTGTACATGTAAATATGTATGCATGTATACATATATTTATGTGTGCATTTAGGCATGTATGTGTGATGCATAATATATCTACTCCATTTTATATTTATGTATCCTATCTACATGATGTGTATATATCTTTATATATATTATGATGCTCGTTGATTCGAGTAGCTATATATAGAGGCATAAGGTTGGAAGGAGAGACATCTCGCTAGTAGGACGTCGGGGGAATAGATCCAATGTGTACATATACTTCAAACATATGGCTAAAAGATTGAATTGGAGTTTTTAAATTATGGGTTTTAAAACCCTAATATTGAAATTAGTGTTTTCAATTTAGGATTTTTGCATGTGTTGTGTATGTATGTGTATCTATATGTGCATATGCATGTGTTGTGTGTGTGTATATATGCATGCGTATATGTATATATGCATGTAAATATGATTATATGAGTCTATGTGTGTGTACATATGATTATGCATGTGTATGTGTATGTGAGTATGTGTACATGTATGTGAGTATGTGTATTCATTATATGTGTGTAACTACATGCATGTGTATGTGTGTGTAAAAATGTGCATGTATGTGTGTGTATGTATAAATGTGCAGGTATGTGTATGCGTGTATTTATACCTCTAGTCTCACTCTTTTCTCTCTCTCTCTCATATACATACATACATGCATAAACACACATACTCATATCCACATATATATACATAAAAGTAGTGCATACCGTGCATTATTGCGACAATGAGCCATAAGTGTCTGCATCTCTTTTAGACACCACTTAAGCGACCATCTTGTCCCAAACTCTGTCTCAAGTGAACTAAGTACGTATTTTTTATCCCTCTCATCATGCTCACTAAAAAAAATAAAAAACATAATGTAAATAAAACATAAGATATTTATTTCAATTTATATGTAAAATTTTTTTACTTACTTCCATGGTAAGTGGACAAAGCACAGGTAAGAATCGCATAGTGCCCGCATTCTTCTCTTGACCTCCAATACATTCCCTATGTACACAATGTTCCCCTCTGGCTCTATATCGCACTCTAGTCCTAAGGTGCCTATGCATGTCCTCATAGGCAACTCTGCTTTGCTATCACGATTTGGAGGTGGTATAGGTGTCCTGAAAATAGATAGATAAAAATAAATAAAAATATGTGTTATAATATCATTCAAAAAGTTTATGAAAAAAAACATACCTATGAGCAGATAGCTCTCTTTCTGCATGTGGAGCCGCAGAAGAGCCCTCGTCTGATCGCTGGGTAAGCATCTGGATCATACAGCCCAGCTCCTCATCAGACATCTCTGAGTAATCACGGATGATGGCCTCTAGAGTATCAAACGGAACTCTTGCTCTCATAAGACTTTTTATGAGAGTGAGTTTTGCCTTTCTCTCTCTACTGGGATCCATAATACCTAACATATAAAACAAAATGGTTAGAAATCAATATATATACGTGTACATATGTATGTGTGTATGCATTAAGTATGTGTATGTATGCATGTGTGTGTGTATGTATGTGCGTGTATGTGTGTGTGTGTGTATGTGTGTATGCATGTGTATGTGTGTGTATGCATCATTATGTGTATATGTGTCTATGTGTGTGTGTATATGTGTGTGTATATGTGTGTGTGTCTATGTGTATGTGTGTGCATCTATGAGTGTGTATGTGTTTATGTGTGTGTATGTGTCTATGTGTGTGTATGTGTGTATGTGTATGCATGTATGTATGCATATGTGTGTGTATGCATTATGTATGCATTATGTATGCATATGTATGTGTATGCATTATGTATGTGTATGTATGCATGTATGTATGTATGTATGTATGCATATGCATTATGTATGTATATATATGCATGTATGTGTATGTGTGAGTATGTCTCTCTATGTGTGTGTGTATGCATATATGTGTGTATGTGTGTGTGTATATGTGGTTGTATGTGTGTATGCATGTGTATGTGTGTGTATGCATCATTATGTGTGTATGTGTGTATGTGTGTTTGTGTGTTTGTGTATATGTGTGTGTGTGTGTGTCTATGTGTATGTGTGTGTTTCTATGAGTGTGTATGTGTTTATGTGTATGTATGTATCTATGTGTGTGTATGTGTGTATGTGTGTATGTGTATGCATGTATGTATGCATATGTGTGTGTATGCATGCATGTGTGTGTATGCATCATTATGTGTGTATGTGTCTATGTGTGTATGTGTGTGTGTATGTGTGTGTGTGTGTCTATGTGTATGTGTGTGTGTCTATGAGTGTGTATGTGTTTATGTGTATGTATGTATCTATGTGTGTGTATGTGTCTATGCGTGTATGTGTATTCATGTATGTATGCATATGTGTGTGTATGCATGTGTATGTGTGTGTATGCATCATTATGTGTGTATGTGTCTATGTGTGTATGTTTGTGTGTGTGTATATGTGTGTGTGTATGTGTATGTGTCTATGTGTATGTGTCCCTATGCGTCTATGAGTGTGTATGTGTTTATGTGTGTGTATGTGTCTATGTGTGTGTATGTGTCTATGTGTGTATGTGTATGCATGTATGCATATGTGTGTATGTGTGTGTATGCATTATGTATGCATATGTGTGTGTATGCATTATGTATGTGTATGTAAGCATGTGCATTATGTATGCATGTAAGTATGTATGTATGCATATTCATATGCATTATGTATGCATATGTGTGTATGTGTGTGTATGCATTATGTATGCATATGTGTGTGTATGCATTATGTATGTGTATGTAAGCATGTGCATGTAAGTATGTATGTATGCATATGCATATGCATTATGTATGCATATGTATGCATGTATGTGTATGTGTGTGTATGCATATATGTGTGTGTATATATGTCTGTATGTGTGTATGCATGTGTATGTGTGTGTATGCATCATTATGTGTGTATGTGTCTATGTGTGTGTATATGTGTGTGTATCTATGAGTATGTATGTGTTTATGTGTCTATGTGTGTATGTGTCTATGTGTGTATGTGTCTATGTGTGTGTATGTATCTATGCATGTGCATTATGTATGCATGTAAGTATGTATGTACATTGTATGCATATGCATATGCATTATGTATGCATACGTATGCATGTATGTGTATATGTGTGTATGTCTCTCTATGTGTTTGTGTGTATGCATATATGTGTGTGTATGTGTGTGTATGTGTGTGTATATGTGTCTGTATGTGTGTATGCATGTGTATGTGTCTATGTGTGTATGTGTGTGTGTATATGTGTGTGTATATGTGTGTGTATGTGTGTGTGTCTATGTGTATGTGTGTGTATCTATGAGTGTGTATGTGTTTATGTGTGTGTATGTGTCTATGTGTGTATGTGTATGCATGTATGTATGCATACGTATGTGTATGCATGTGTATGTGTGTATGTGTCTATGTGTGTATGTGTATGCATGTATGTATGCATAGGTGTGTGTATGTGTGTGTATGCATTATGTATGCATGTGTGTGTATGCATTATGTATGTGTATGTATGCATGTAAGTATGTATGTATGCATATGCATATGCATTATGTATGCATATGTATGCATGTATGTGTATGTGTGTGTATGTCTCTCTATGTGTGTGTGTATGCATATATGTGTGTGTATGTGTATGTGTGTGTGTATATGTGTGTGTATGTGTGTATGCATGTATGTGTCTATGTGTGTATGTGTTTGTGTATATGTGTGTATGTGTGTGCACGTCTATGTGTATGTGTGTGTGTCTATGAGTGTGTTTTATGTGTTTATTTGTGTGGATGTGTCTATGTGTGTGTATGTGTCTATGTGTGTAGGTGTATGCATGTATGTATGCATATGTGTGTGTATGCATTATGTATGCATATGTGTGTGTATGCATTATGTATGTGTATGTATGCATGTGCATTATGTATGTGTATGTATGCATGTGCATTATGTATGCATATGCATTATGTATGCATATGCATTATGTATGTATGTATATGTATGCATGTGCATTATGTATGCATATGTGTGTGTATGCATGTAAGTATGTATGTATGTACGCATATGCATATGCATTATGTATGCATATGTGTGTGTATGCATGTAAGTATGTATGTATGTACGCATATGCATATGCATTATGTATGCATGTATGTGTATGTGTGTGCATGTCTCTCTATGTGTGTGTGTATGCATATATGTGTGTGTGTATATGTATGTGTATATGTGTGTGCATGTGTATGTATTATGTGTGCATGTGTGTATGCAACATTATTTGTGTATGTGTGTATTTGTGTGTATGTGTGTGTGTGTCTATGTGTATGTGTGTGTGTGTGTGTCTATGTGTGTATATGTGTGTGTGTATGCATATGTATGTGTGTGTAAGTGTGTGTGTGCATACCTTGCTTCAATGAGATGCGTCTCTCTCTCTCTCTCTCTCTCTCTCTCTCTCTCGTGCGCGGTCTCTCTCTCTCTCTCTCGGTCTTTTCTTGCTCTCGTGTCCAAATCCTGGCACAAATGTGCCGAGAGAAATCAATTTTTTTTTTTACATTCCAGAGCGTCGCATATGCGACGCTATCCAGTTTGCCAATGTCGCAAATAACGTCGCTAGTTAGCGACGATATTTGCGACGCACTAATTTACCGTCGCATAAGCGACGCAAGCATTCCTTATGCGACGAATGCCCGGAAAAAAAAATCCAAAAACAGCACCGTCGCTTATGCGATGCTAGCGTCGCATAAGCGACGGTGTTTGTTTTCTTTTCAACTTGGGGGCGTCACTACGCCCCCTATTTCTTGTAGTGTATTCATCATGCATCTTTCTAATATATTCCATTCTCGCTTCTCTACTTGTTAACAATTGCTGAACAAATTCCTCTGAGTATTATTTTGTTGGTCTTTCCTCTTCAAGAGCCATAAAATGTTCCTCAGGTGGAGGACACATCTTTGTTATTTCCGTTTCCTTTCCCTTGAATACCTCCTCTTCCTGATTCTGTTGCTGTTGTTGTTGTTCTGCTAGCTCCTTTTCCTTTTGCACCTGTTTTTCCACTTGATTCTTCCATTCTTTGATTTCTTTGATTTCTTTGAGTAATCCTTCTTTTTGTTTTTCCCAATCCTCTCTCTCTTTTTTTATATCTTGACTCATCTTTTTGTAACCCTTCATGGCACTTATTGCATGTGCATTAGCTTGCCTTTCTAGTTCCTTTGTATCTTTTAATTCCTTTTGCAGTTTCTGAACTTCCTTTCTTAACCCTTCAATCTCTTCACCATCTGATACAATTGTCTGGGTTCGAATCTTGCCTTGTCCTTCCTCCATCAACAAGTTACTAATACTTTCTGCTTGCTTTGTACATTTTTCCTCCAAGAATTTTATTATATTCTTATTTTGTATGTCTTGTGTTTCTAATGCTAAATTTTTGCCTATGAGTTGCTCATTCTTTTCTTGTATTTCCTTAATTTGCTCCTCCATTCTAGATTTTTCCTTGTGTTCCTGTATGACTTTATTTCCTCTTATGAATTCTGATTCAGCTACCATACCTGATAGGATCATATTATGGCTTGATGGTCTAAAATTCTCTATGGACTCCATGATAGTTTGGCATACATTCCTTATATCCTTAGGAATTCTTTCCAATCCTGTGTTTACTTCTAGTTGCTTTAACTCAATCTGATTTTCCTCATTTTGGTACCTGCCTTCTTCCTTTTACTCTGATTTATCATCTTCTATTTGTTCTTCTTCTTGATCATCTTTGTCTTCTTGGGTATTTACTTTTGGCTCTTCCTGTTCCACTTCCTCCTGCTTTTTCTGTTCTGCATCTTGATATGTGATGATAGCTTCCTTTTTTTCTTGTTTCTCTTGGTCACCTTCTTCTTTGTCTATGTCCATCTCCTTATAGTCCCTCTCCTGATTTGTTATTTATGTAAAACCTTGAATCTCATAATGTTGCTCTTCTTCTTTCTGCCCTTCTTTCCCTAAATCCAAAAAAACTTCTTCAATATCTTTTCTGACTTCCTTTTCTTCAATCTTTTTTTGTTCCTTCATCTTTAATAAATTTTTGGCAATATTCTGTTTCAGAAGGTTTAATTATGCTAGTCATTCTTTCAATTAGTCCTCCCTGACTTCCTGTGGATTCTATTATCTCCATTTCTTCCACCTTTTCTTTTCATATATCTTTCTTTTTCTTTTCTTCAGCATCTTCTAAAGAGGTCACACTCTCCATCTCTGACTTCCTTTGAGACTCACCAGACCCCATTCCTTTTTCTAATATCTGAGACTGGGCTTCCACCTGTACCTGTTTAACTAGAGTTCCTGGCAATGATAGATTTAGACTTCTTAGTAAAAATCCTTCTATATCTGAGTCTGACTCAGATGAGGCTTTCCCTTTTCCCTTGTCTGCTATCTTTTCCATTCTTTCCTATTGCACTTCCAGCTTCTCCCTTAAGACCATTCCTTCAAAAATGTTATCTACTTCCAGTATTGAGGTTTCCACAACTTTTCCCTTGTCTTTTCTTGTAGGTTTCTTCTTTTGAGATGTCTTCCTTTGTATCTTCTTCTGGGCTACTATTGTTGTTCTAGTTTCTGGTGGTCCTTGAAGCTCTTTGAAATAAGCTAGAAACTCTACTTCTTTTGTCACAAAAACTTCTTCGGTTTCTGCAGCCATCATTTGTTCATGGAGGTCCTCATAGTGTTCTATTTCCTCTTGCTTCCAATCAGTAGCTTTGTCAGAGTAATCTTCTAGCATCTTCTGATATTGTGCCTCATATACTGTCCTTTTATTCCCTCGTGTTAAGTAAGCATACAACTTCTCTTTCCCTATTTGAGGTGGATGTGGCTCTTTATCAGCCTGCACTTTCTTTTGTTCTGCTTGAATTTCTTCCTTGGACAGTTCTTCTTGCTTTAATTCAAGCTTCTTGGGGTCCATTTTCCTCTTCTTAGTTGGTTGAGCTTCTTCTACTGCAACCTCCTTCCTCTTGCTACCCACTTCTTTAAGCCCCATGGATTTTAAAGGACTTCCCATGCTAGCCATCATACTTCTAAATATCTGAGCCTCTAGAGCCAATTGTATTTTTTCCTCCATCCCTAGTACATGATAGATGATTCTGGTCAAGAATTGAGGTCCATTCATAAACTTCCTTGTTGACCAATGCTTTATTGCTTCTTTAAGTTGCTCATGAACATATGGAGTTACATCCATAACACCAAAAGGCTTGGTTTTATCTTTGTTGTTTAACATAATGAGGGTGACTGGTTTATGAGTTATGGTATACCTAGGCATTCTTGGAAAGCATAAGTATTGTAAGAATAACCTTACAACCATTTTTTCATTTTCCTTCCCTTTGAGATCAGTGAATATGAAGCTGCATTTTTCTTTACAAAACTGACATCCAGCTTGGTTCCCATAGTATAAAATTTCAAAGCATTTCTGATATGTTCCCTTTGGAGTAACTTGCATATGAAGCTGCATTTTTCTTTACAAAACTGACATCCAACTTGGTTCCCATAGTATAAAATTTCAAAGCATTTTTTATATGTTCTGGATTAATGGATATTTGCACTTCCTCTCCATCCTTATTATTTACTTTGCACCTGAAATAGGCCTCATTACCTTTTCCTAATTCTTGTAAAATTGACATCACTTATGCTACTCTTTCAAAGTCAATGAAGAAGATTGGTTCATCCAACATTCTGTGTAATCCTACTCCTTTCTATTTTTTGTAGGTAGTTGTTGCCCTTTGAAAGTTAAAGAATTCTCGATAGAGCATGTTGTATTTGTACTACCCCTTTTTAACTGTTAATATATGTTGACTGATAACTCCCAAGGCTCTTTTGAGTTCTTTTGCTATCTTGGCACTCAGATAGTTGCTTCTTACTCAACCAAGATATACATGAGTCTCCAAGGAAAAAGCAATTACCACTAGTGGACACACGAGTATCATAACAACCAGGCCAATCACTATCTGTAAAAGCATGCAAGCATGGCTGAATATCTCTGCCATAAAAGAGACCTAAGCTCAAAGTGCCTCAGAGATATCTAAACACACGTTTCATCACTTGCCAATGCTTAGTGCCAGGGCTATGCATGAATCGACTCAACTGGGAAACTGCATACTGTATATCCGTCCTTGTGTTGCATGCATATATAAGACATCTCACAGCTTGATGATAAAGAGAAGTGTCAAATGCATCACTGGAATCCTCAACTGAGAACCTGAATCCTATCTCAACTGGTGTGGAAACTGGCTTGCAATCCTCAAAATCAAAACACTGAAGTAGTTTTTCAACATACTTTGCTTCATGCATGACAATCCCCTCCTTAACGGATACAAACTGGATGCCAAGATAGTAGCTCAAAAGACCAAGATAAGTGAAATCAAAATTATGTTGCAAATTAGCTATAAGAATGTCAAGTTTTGCATCACATGACCGAGTCAAGAGTATGTCATCGACATAAAGAACAAGCACTATAAGATCAGCCCCATTTTTGCGTACATAGAGTGTGCTTTCAATCGGACTACATGTGAAGCCAAGAGCAATCAAGTGCTTATGGATTTTGTCATACCATGCACGTGGAGCTTGCTTGAGACCATACAAGGCTTTATGAAAGCGACAAACCATATGCTCTTTCCCTTTCATAGCAAATCCAGGAGGTTGCTCCACATAAACCTCTTCTTGCAAATCACCATTCAAGAAGGTTGTTTTTATCAAAAGTTAGGCTTTACGATATAGCTTCTTGAGGTTGTTATGTGTGCAACATATGTACTTAATATATTTCCCAACAAAGCACTACAATCAGTCACTCCATATGAGGCTTGGTATGGTCACAAGACATCTATTGCTTATTTATGTGTCTTTGGCTATTTAGTATATGCATTAGTGCTTGAAAAAAATTTAGAAAATTGGATGATAAAGCAATGAAATGTATTTTTGTTGGGTACAATTCTAAAAGCAAAGGCTATCTTTTGTATCCTCCACAAAGTAAATGCATTCTGGTAGTTGTGATGTTATTTCTATGGAAGATGCAATTCAACCCTTAGTTTCATGTACCAAGGAGACATGGGTTAGCTTAGTTAGCCCAAAACATGTGTATGATAGTTTGCTTCCTCTTTTTACAAGGGGATAGTTAAGTACAAGTCCAAATTAGGCAAATTTTCAACCTTTACAAGTTCCAAATGATGATGCAAATAATTCCATTTATGAGAAAGATTTATATGATGCACTTCTTGATGAGAGGGATAACATAGAAGAGGCTAAAAGTATGCCTAAATGATTGTTTTAGACTTTGAGAGATAAAAAATTAGATGCACCTTTGCCATATGGTACTCCGTTAGGTTTTCATAGTGCTTCCTTTGCATTAGATTGTTATTCAATGGTTGTCTCTAGTCTTTGTGATGAGAATGAGCTTGTTTCTTTTGATGAAGCACAAAATTTAGAAATTTGGATGGATGCTACACAATTAGAATATGATGCTATTATGAAGAATGGTACTTGGTCCTTCTGTGATTTTCCTCAAGGCAAAAAGGCCATTGGCAGTAAATGGGAATACAAGCTAAAACATAAGCATGGTGGAATAGCTAATAGGTATAAGGCTAGGCTTGTTGCCAAAGATTGTGCTCAAGAGAGAGGCATTGATTTTGATGAAACCTTTGCTCCCACATGCTGAATGACCATCACTTGTAGCATTTCTACACTTGTAACTCATCATGGTTGCAATGTACATTAGTTGGACATTAAAACTGCATTTCTAAATGGTTATTTACATGAAGAAGTGTATGTTTTAAGCCCCATGGTTTTGTCTAGAAAGGGAACAAAAACAAAGTGTACAAGATAAAAAGGCATTATATTGTTTGAAGCAAGCATAATGTGTTTTGTATGAGAAGATACATGCATACTTTTTAGCACATGGTTTTGAAAGTACTCAAATTGAGAGCACCTTATATGTTAAGCGTGCAAATGTTGTACTTTGATCATTGTTGTATATGTTTTCTTTTTTTGAAAGGAATTTCAAACATGCCTACTCTCCCATGCTGGAATTAATAAAAAGAAAAATTCTATAGTGAATGGGCTTAGTGCCCTTGGGATCTCTTGTATCCCATAATGTAGCGGTAGGATAGCCTGGAGGTGCGATAGCATGACGGTCCAAAACCGGTAGTATACCTAAGAATCGATGGGTGACAAACATTTTAAGGAGAGTTACTAAGAATCTTAGTGTTTTTTTCATCGCCCTCATGAACAACCCACTTGCTTTTAATCTTGTTGTTTACCAAGACAAACATTCTATGGTGTTTGAAAGTTGGACATTTTTTACAGTTACTTATTCTTCTACCTAACATACAAAGGGATTTTTCAATCGACCACTCTTTCAGATGGGCCTCAAAGTTGATCACACATCTTTCTTTCCATCTCTTCTAGAGTGCTTCCCCTCTGATAGCATTCCACAAAGTAGAAGATCAACCAATTTTTTCTCCAAGTAACACTTGTTTCCAAATGCTTGACCTTTGTAATCTCATAATCATGGTGAGAGATTGCGAGATCGAGTAGCTTCTAGGGCATAAGAAGAAGAGATGTCCAAGATCCTCTTTGCCCCTAATGAAATGCTTACACTAGTGAGGGGCCCCATAGATTTTATTAGCTTTGGCATTGCTCTAGATTCTATGATGGAGGATTTGCCACATAAGAATGGATTCTTTGTTTTAATGAGAGGATGCCATCCCTGCAAACTAGTTGCCATCTAATGATAGAAGAGTTCTAGCCCCATCTCTTATTAATGGAGACACACAAATCAAGGTTCTCATGGAACCTCATATTTTTATCCAATTTGTTACTGTTGGTCCATCTTAACCCTTCAATTTGAGATGAGTCATTCCTCAAAAGGAGGGGAGTCTTTGAGTTTTCCTACTTGTTCCAACTTTTCCATATGGAGCAAAGAAGGTTAGATCATTTCATAGTCATCGAATGATGAGAAAACATCAAGCTGAGCAGATCGAGATCCTTCCACCTAGGGATTCCTTGAAGCATAAGAGAGGATTTTTATCTGAGAATTAGTTTTGCCCAAGAAGCTTCCACATTGCACCATGCATTGATCAACCACTTGGCAGCTAATTTATCTGCTATACCTCCCACATCTAGAATGCCCAATCCACCAGACTCTTTCTAGTCAACACACATGACACACTTGATTTTGGGCATAACCCCCTCCTATTGGCAAGAAAATAGATAATAGATGAAAAGAGGAAGGTGTTGATCACCATAGCATGCCCTTCCAAGTTGAGTTGCATGTCCATCTAGTAGGCTAATTTAATATCCAATTTAGCCAGAACCCAATTGCTGACCCATAGAAAATTCAAAACCCATCGAGATACTGAGGAGTCAAACAATCTATACTTTGTGTATTTCTTTATATCCCTGGTTAGTCAAGAATTGCAATGAGTGCCCAGAAATGGCCTTGAAGTAGTTTTGGAGTGATTTATTTTAGATCTAGACACAACATAGAAAACATTTAGACATTGCGAAAAGGTGTTGATACTATTAAGGTCATTATGCACAAAAGCATTCATGTCATCAGCAAAGAGTCTCCTCAACATCTATTTCTAACTATGAGGGAGTTGAAGGCCCTAGATCTATCCAAGAAGGGCTTGATGGTTAATCAAGTAGCTAAGGCCATCAACAACAATGATAAAAGAAGAGGATCGAGTGAAAAACCATGTCTAATAGAGTGTTTTAGCATGATTTCTTGAGAGAATTGACCACTGATATTAATTAGAACTAAGGCATTTCCCATAAGCATAGAGATCATGTTGATGAAATTAGGTCCACAACAAATTTCTGTTAGGGATTGTAGAATGGAATCCCACTCTAGGTGATCGTATGCTTTGTCAAAATTGATCTTGATGAAGAGGACATCATGGTAAGATTCCCTAGCAAACTCTAGGCCTTCCCATACATCAATAATAACTTCCAAGATGGATCTAACCTCCCTTTTGGTCCTCATTGATCCATGAGCATAGATTGAAGGTAGTTCTATTTGCAAGAACGTTGGCTAAGATCTTATAGCCAGTTCATAGCATAGTCATGGGTTGCTAGTTTCAATCCTACTTTTTCTATCTTTTTTTTTAATCATCTTTATCACCCCTTCATTGAGTGATCTAGAAAGAGCGTTGAAGTATAAGGTCTCCTTCCACCTCAAAAGTAGCAGTTTCACTAAGTCACTCCTGAAAGTCTTGAAGAACTCGATGGTGAGACCGTCAAGACTTGAGATTTTACCACTAGCTAGAGCATCAATAGCTTCTAAATTCTCAGTATCAGTGACAGGGGATTTGAGAAGATGCATGATGTTTTAAGGAATTCTTTTTTATTTGATTCTTAAGATGGAAGCCATGCAATCCGACAGTAGTGTCAATACCCCCAAGAGTTGAGTGAAGTGGTTGGTTAGTAGATCAATATTTTCTTTCATATAAGTGCATTCAACCCTATTGTTATCTACCATGTAAGGGACCTCTTCTTTGAGTTTCTTCTTCTTTATGAACTTACACATCTCTTTTGTTGATTTATCTACTTTCCAAGCCCACCAATCTTTAAAATAAAGCTACATGTTCCTTCTTTGAATTTCCTCTTTGTGTCTTAATTTGCTTCTAATTTTTTGAAGTCCTGGTTGGAGGTGGGAATTATCATTATTGACTTCCATCTCCAGACATTAGAGCCAAGGATAAAGATTTTCCCTTCTCACCCGTCGAATGTTAAGAATTTCTTTTTGGGCCTTGACAAAGAGAACTTGGGACTACTTGATAGCTATATTTCAACACATAGTCAAAGAGGTATAACATCTAAAGGTCTTGCTCTAGGTCATGGAGATCACTTGTTGAACAGAAGGAAGGGAGAGGATTAAGGGATCAACATGAAACTAGGGGGACTTCTTGTGTCTAAGATGAGATTTGAAGTTGAGAATCATTGGGTAGTGATCAAATAAAACTAGATCCACACATTGAGAAAAGGATGGGGGACCCTACTTGTTAATGATTTTCTATGAGATATAGCTTCTCTTAAGTCAAGATTTCCATAAATCTTTGCTCGATTGGAGGTTTGACCAAAAGAAATCATGTACATCTTTGAATTCCACCAAATTGTGCTTAACATGGTCCTAGGCATCTTTCTCATTTCTTTCAATGATTTGTCCTCTTTGGTCCCATCTATGGGACAAGACTTCCACCATATTAAAGTCGTTAGAGAGGATGACCTCCAATGGTAGAGAGTCTAAAGAGTGCCATGTATCCATTCTTTCCATGTCAGATTTAGGAGCATAGACCAAAGCAATGCTGAGCAAAAGAGGGCCCTAAAAGATGTGAGAATCTACTGATGGTTCTGATCCATTATAGTATCCATCAAGAATGAGTGCCATATCGGTTTGATCCAATAGCCATACCACTGCTCCCACTTTCTAAAGAATGTTGATGGTATGCTACTCATTGGTCCTAATGGGAAGCATATTGCCAAATTTAAGATTGATCTATATGCCTCTATTCAGATGTCAAATTTAGGGCATTTGCATCATTATTTGGGCAGTTAGTTTATGCAAGTTGATGGGGGGAATAATTCTGTGTTAAACAAAATGCATTGAAA
Organism: Ceratopteris richardii; assembly: GCA_020310875.1. Taxonomy (NCBI): domain Eukaryota; kingdom Viridiplantae; phylum Streptophyta; class Polypodiopsida; order Polypodiales; family Pteridaceae; genus Ceratopteris; species Ceratopteris richardii. Next base: position 138,679,241 of record CM035409.1, on the reverse strand, counting down.
CATTTATGTAGTGCTTTGGCCTTGAAGATTGCAAACCTATTTCCAATCCCATGGAAACAAGTTTACGGTTGTGTCTTTATGTTGCCAGAGCTGCATTTAATGTTGTTCTCTTTTAGCAGGTTGTTGGATGCTTGATTTACTTATGCACAACTTGAATTGATATTCAATTTGTTGTCTATCATATGAGCGCTTTTATGTGTTGCGTAGCTGTCAAGCATTGGCATGCAACTAAGTGCATCCTTTGCTACTTGTATGGTACCTGACTACTTGGATTGTTTTATCCCAAGGGGGATCATTATGCCAAATTTACATGTTTTTTTGCTTACTGAGATTGGTTTGGTTGTTATGAGTGTGTGCACTAGTGGTTTTTCATTGATGCTTGGTAGCTCATGCATATCTTGGTTGAGCAAGAGAAACCTATTGTGGCCACTTCTAGTTGTGAGACTAAGTATAGGGCAACTTTCACAATGACTATTCAGTGTGTTTGGTTCATATGTTTTTTGGTTGATTTGGGTGTTGGTAAGTCTTCTCCACCACCATATTTATTGATAGTCAAGGTGTATTGGCTATTGTGAGTAACCCTGTGTTCCATGCTTGCACAAAGAACATTAAAGAGCACTATCATTATGTCAGGGAGAGGTTCTGTGTTTGAGAGATCAATTTGGTTTATGTGCCCACACAACATAATGTTACAAACCTTTTCACAAAGGGTCTATCTACAGAGAAGCTTGAAGCTTTTGGCAAAGCTTTGGGCTTATTTCCTTTTGTGGATCGATTTCTTTCCACATAGCTTTGCATTTCCTTATACATGAGTGCAAGCTACTTGTTTGCCACATCTCTTTGAGGGGGGATTTGTTGATATATTTCAATAGAGATGTGTGTGAACACTTTAGGACTATCAAGGAACTTTCTTCCCGCTTTAGGAGGTTTCCCCCTTGGCTTGTATATATGCCTATAACCCTAATGGGTAGATTATCATTGTATATTCTCTTGGTAATACATTCAATATTGCGTTGTGCTCCAAAGTTCTTCTTCTTCCATTGTGTGTTTGTGTGCTTCTGTAGACCTCGAACTCCAACAGAGATGAGGGCAATGCTTGCCTACCTATCTTGTTCAATGTGCACACTACAAAAGAAATTTTCAATAGTGGAGCAAGCATAGCAATAGCCACTAAATCCTTATTGTCTAATGGACATATAGAGCAACCCATTGGTTAAATAGAGAATGTAAAGTTGAATACTTGTGGAGTTTAAAGCTTCTTTTTCTTCCTCATTCTATTTATGTGCTTTTGCAGATGTCTAACTCCAACTCTTAGAAGCACGATTCATATATGAGATTGAGCACACTAAATGGGTGCCCACCATAGTTGTGGTGCCAAAGAAAAATGTTAAGCTAAGAGTTTGCACCTGTTTGGAAAAGGTTAATGCTTCTGCCATTAGGAATAGTTATCCCCTCTTGGTTATTGATCATCTTTGCATCAAAGATGTTTGCAACTTTTTATATGGTTTTTTCAGGCTACAATCAAGTAGTAATTACACATGAAGATCAACATAGGACCGCTTTTGTTATTTTGGAGGATATAGACATTCAAGTTTATGTTTTTTAGTGTAGTAAATGCTCGTGAAACTTTTCAAAGATTGATGTATAATGTCTTGAAAGAATTTCTTTGAAAATATTTGGAATTATATGTGGATGATTTATGTGCATATTTTCTGCAAAGACATGAGCATCTTAGAGTTAGACGTCTACGGAAGCACGCGAACTACACAAGGAAGAATGAGAAGCTTGAAGCACAACACACAATACTGAATGTATTACCACTAGAATGTACAAAGATAAGTAACCCATTAGAGCTATAGGTGTATATACAAGCTGGGTTGAAAAAACCTCTTAAAGAGGGAAAAAAAGTACCCTAGTGGTCCTAGTGTGTTCACACACATCACTACCTAAATATATCAACAAATCCCCACTAGGAGTGATGCGGTAAACAAGGAGCTGGCACTCATGTATAAGGAAGTGCCACAAAAGCAAGTAAGCCCAAAGCTTTGCGGAAAGGTTCAAACATCTCCCTAGGCAGAGCCTTTGTGAAAAGGTCTGGAATGTTCTCCTGTGTGGGCATATATGCAAAGATGATCTCCCCAACAAAGAACCTCTCCCTGACATGATGATAATGCACCTCAATGTGCTTAGTGCGAGCATGGAACGCAGGGATCCTCACAACTGCCAATGTGCTCTGACTGTCAGTGAAGATGGTGGTGGCATAAGACTAACCAACACCCAAATCAACCATAAGGCGTTTGAACCACACACACTCAACACTCGTTGTGAAAGCTTCCCTATACTCAGCCTCACAACTAGAAGTGGCCACAATAGGCTGCTTCTTGCTCAAACAAGATATACATGAGCTACCAAGCATGAAGCAAAAGTCACTAGTGGACACACGAGTGTCATAGCAACCAACCCAGTCAGAGTGAGAAAAAGCATGCAAATTAGCCTTGAAATCAGCAATCTCCTTCTCATGAGGACTAGTGAGCAACATGTCATCAACATACACAACAATGATCAGAAGCACATCATTACCATGCTTAACATATAAAGTGCTTTCAGTTGGACTATTCTCAAAACCATGTGCAATCAGATAGGCATGTATCTTTTCATACCAAGCACGTGTGCTTGTTTCAAACCATATAAAGCCTTTTTCAACTTGCACTCTTGGTTTTCATGCCCTTTCTGCACAAAGCCATGGGGCTAAAAAACATACACTTCTTCATGCAAATCACCATTTAAAAATGTATTTTTAATGTCCAACTGATGTACATTCCAACCATGATGAGCTGCAAGTGCACAAATGCTACTAATAGTAGTCAGTCGGAATGTATGTGCAAAGGTTTCATCAAAATCAATGCCTTTTTCTTGCACATAGCCCTTTGCAACAAGCCTAGCCTTATACCTTTCAACTATTCCATCAAGTTTACACTTCAACTTGTATACCCAAGGTGCCTCAAGTTTGGGCAAAGAGGACACCATTTCAGATTTCTGTAGGCATAACAAACTAGCAAAATTCAGATGACCAAAGCGTGCATGCCAAAGCTTTGCATCTAACATAGCCTGAGAATCATGTAGTGCACATGCTGAATCATTCACAGATTTTTCATAATCTATGAGCTTATACAACCCATGAGATAAAATTCCAGAAGCAATAATCACGTCGTCATTTGACAGATCATGAAGTGTACATCTGTCATCAAAAAATTTCACAACCAAACCAATCTTGGCTAAGGCCGAAACTGATAACAAATTCTTCTTGATCCCTCACACAAATAAAGCATCTGATAATGTAAAAGAACTACCATCAATAGTAGTCAGAATGATCTTACCAACTCCCATAACAGGATAAGAGGGGTTGTTGGCGCATGTAACAGTATTCCCTATAGGGGCAGGTTTGAGTGAAGAGAAGAAACTACACTGTGAGGTAATATGTTTGGTCGCCCCGCTATCAAAGTACCAAACATCTGAGTGCACTGCAGACATGCAATGCTCATGAGAAGATGGAGCAAAACTGCGAATAGTAATAAACACCCATTCTTCATCTTGCACAAGATTAGTAGACTCTGTTTTCAGTAAAGAGGCCTCTGCAACAATGATTCCGGCCTCCTTCTTCTTTTCCTCTTTAGCAGTCAATTTTGGACAACTTTTAATGACATGATCATTTGCTTTACAGTACTTGCAAAACAATTTCTGTTTTTATGCTTTCTTCTCATCTTTGTCTTTCGTCTTCGATTGCACAAAATTAGCACATTTCTGCTTACTAGTAGAAGAGCTCCATTTTCCTTTGCCCTTATGACTGACAAGGAAAGCTTGATCTACAACATGCATAATAGACTTGTTCTGCCTAGACTGATCTTCCTGCATCATAACAGAAACTAACTCTTCAAATTTTAAGGCATTTGGATTGCCTTTCATCATCAAACGAAGAGTAGAAGCAAAAATGTGGTATGAGTCGGGAAGAACATTAAGAACAGTTTGCACAAGTGAACTATCGGGAAGGACTTCATCAGCAGAAACCAACTTTTCCTTCAAATCCTTGATCTTTGTCAAAAAATTATCCATAGAATCACCTTTATTCATGTGCCCACTCTCCAACTGGTTTTGGCGGTAAGCAACATGGCCCTCATTCCTAGTCTGGTACAATGTGGTAAGTGTATCTCAAGCATCGTTAGATGTTCTACAAGAGCAAATGTGAGGAATAATGGCACATTTGACAAACAAAGATATCAATGCATGTGCCTCAGCATCTCTGCCAGCCCAACGAATTTGCTCTGCATTAGGTGCAATAGGAATTGCAACACAAACAAGAATTTGAAGAATATTAGTATCTTGAACACCATTTGCATCAGCTTCAATACCTGTATTTGCAGGTGTAATAGGATGTTTTTCAACACCTTGCACAATGTTCCACAGTCCTTTTGCAACCAATACATGTCGCATCATATAAGCCCACAATGGGTAATTGGTACCGTCCAACTTATCCTCAACAGCCAACATACAGAATACATCACTGCTTTCAGCCATGGCCACTGAAAAATGATTGTATATGAAAAAGTTGCACGAAACTACCCTAACAAATTCTGGTAAACTTGTAGCAAACTTTGAGATGATTATACTGGAAAACTAGAACCTGTATATATCTTTGGCACAAAAAGATGAAATAGCCTGCGTTCAAAGACCAAAACGAGCTCAGATCACGATTTCGACACCACAAAGCAAAGCAATTTTGATATCCCTAATCACCTTGAGTATGCTCACCAAATTTCGTGTGATTTTGAGACTATGATCAGAGAGGTGTTGACAATGCCCTAGATGAAGCGACAACCTACTTTGATACCAGTTGTTGAAGTTAGACATCGACGGAAGCACGTGAACAACACAAGGGAGAAAAAGAAGCTTGGAGCACAATACACAATACTGAATGTATTACCACTAGAATGTACAAAGATAAGTAACTCATTAGGGCTATAGGCATATATACAAGCCGGGGGAAAAAAGCCTCCTAGAGGGAAAAAAGTGCCTCGATGGTCCTAGTGTGTTCACACACATCACTACCTAAATATATCAACAAAGCATATCTCAATGCTAGAATAATACTTGCTAAATGTAGACAATATAGAGTCCAAATTCAAAAAAATGCAACTTCATGGTAAGACAAGGAAATATCTTGGGACATATTGTCTCAACGAATGGAATTTAGAATTATCAAGACAAAATTAAGGTGATAGTGAATTTGCCAAAGCCTAGGAATGTCAAGGAAGTTTAAGCTTTCATTGACCATTGTAGATATTAGTGTAGGTTTATCCACATGTATGCAATCATACATAGACCACTATATGCTTTGTTTACAAATTTTGAATGGAATGAAGAGTGTGACAAAGCCTCTGAAGATTTGAAACACAAACTTGTCACAACTCCCATACTAAAAGTTTAATAAGATGTTCTATGTACATGTTGATGCATCTAACTATGCTATACATTGTATATAATGTAGCCTACTAGTAAAGTTAGGTTTGATTTTCCTATTGCCTATGCTAGTCGGAAACTCAAGTATGCAGAGAAAACTTTACCATTACTAAAAGATAAGGCTTTGGAATGATATACACGGTCAAGAAATTTAGACATTATTTGCTTGCAAATAAGTTTACGTTTTTTCTTACTCATAAGGCCCTTCTTTATGTTATGAATAAACCCTCCAATGCAAGAAGATTGGTATGATGGTTCCTTCTTCTTATGAAATTTGAGTTTGAAGTCATTGTCAAGAAAGGAAAATAAATGTGCATGCGGATCACCTTTCTAGGTTGATAAATGGGGAACCGCCAAACAAGATATTATATAAATTGCCTAACACCTATTTGTTTAACTTAGAAGTTGTGCCAAAAAGGATTGAGCCACATGTTCCTATTCTCAGGTATGCTCCATTGGATCAATACTTTCCATTAGATAAAAAAGAAATTAGAAAAGCTAGAGATCTTCAGGTAATTGCCTGAAGCATCTATAGGGAAGATGAACGAGGAAATTTTTCTTGTTGTGTGGAAGAAGATGAGAACGGGGATCTTATCACACAATCCCACATTACTAGTTTTGGTTGACATTTTCCCGAAACTAAGACTTTGCAAAATTTGAAGCAATTAGGAGCTTATTGACCACACATGGCTAAATATGGTCATGATTATCATTCAAATTGCTAGTTTTGCAGCGAAAGACTGACTATTGAACATTCAACTCTATATCAGGTGATGATAACACTAGAATGGAGTAAACCTATTGTTGATTATCTTTGAGAAGGAATATTTCCAAATGGTATTACTCTTGTTATAAGAAAAGCACTTGAGGAAGAGTGTATTCTCTCATAGGAAACCACCTCTATAAGATATATATATATATATATTTTGCAATTGTGAATACATGAAAGACAATATCTTCCTGTTCTACAAATGGCTCACTTAGGAGTTTCAAGAGGACATTTGTCCTCTAAAAGAACAACTAAACACATCCTTTTTGTTAGCCTATGATGGCCTACATTTCACATGGATCCAAGAAGTTATGTGGAAAGATGAGTATGTCAGCAAACCAAATATCCTTTTCGAAGAGATCAAATGCCAATTAGACCTATGATGAGAAGTAGAGCATTTTCTAAGTAGGGGATTAATTTTGTTGGAGCTATTAGCACACTAGAAACAGGCTCCCATGTAGAGTACATAATGTTGGCAACAAACTATTTGACAAAGTGAGTAAAAGAAAGAGCTACAAAATGTTTTGATGCTCATAATGTTGCTAAATTTCTATTCCAAGAGATCTTCACTATATATGGATTATTTATTGAAATAATTGGTGATAGGAAAACTTATTTTATAAATGAATTTATTGAATGCCTATTAGAAGAGTTTTTGATAGTGCAAAAAAATCAACTCGTTATCATCAGTTGATATATTTAGGTATTGATGTGTGTGAACACTCTAGGACCATCAGGGCACTTTTTTCCCTCTTTATGAGGTTTTTCCCCCCAGCTTGTATATATGGCTATAGCCCTAATGGGTTACTTATCTTTGTACATTCTAGTGGTAATACATTCAGTATTGTGTGTTGTGCTCCAAGCTTCTTCTTCTTCCTTGTGTTGTTTGCCTTCTTCAATAGACCTAAAACTCCAACTATTGGTATCAGAGCAGGTCATCACTTCATCTAGGGCATCGTTGACATCCCTCCAGTCACAATATTAGAATCGCATAAAATTTGGTGAGCATACTCAAGGTGATTAGAAAATCAAAATTGCTTCGCTTTGTGGTGCCAAAATTGGGATCTCAGCTCGTTTCGGCCTCTGAATGCACTATCACAATGCTTATGTAGACAATTTCATCTTTTTCTGCCAAAAGATATATATAGTTTTTGGTTCGCCAATATGAGCATCTCGAAGTCCTATAGGTTTAGCGGAACTCAATAGGGTAGTTATGTTCCACTTTTTGAGACACACTCATTTTTCTACATCAGGGTATTTAGTCAGTGGCCATGGCTAAAATCAATGATCTATTTTGTATGTGTTGGCTGTTGAGGATAAGTTGGATGGTACCAATTACCCATTACGGGCTTATATGATGCATCATGTATTGGTTGCAAAAGGACTATGGAATATTGTGCATGGTGTTGAAAAATGTCCTATTACACTTGCAAACACAATTGCTATAGGTAATGCAAAAGGCATCAAAGATGGAGATATTATTCATGTTCTTGCTTTTGTTGGGGTTCCCGCTGCACCTATTGCACAACAAATTTGTTGGGATGTAAGGGATGCTCAGACACATGCATTGATAGCCTTGTTTGTCAAACGTGCCATTACTCCTCCATTTGCTCTTGCAGAATAGCGAAGAATGCTTGGCATACACTTACCACTTTACACCATGCAAGGAATGAGGCTCGTGTTGCTTACCTCTGAAAACAGTTGGAGAGTAAGCACATGAATGAAGGAGATTTCATGGCTCTAACAAAGATCAAAGATGTGAAGGAAGAGTTGATTTGTACTGATGAAGTCTTGCGTGTCATTTCACTTGTGTAGATTGTTCTGAATGGTCTTCCTAATTCATATCAGAGTTTTGCTTCTACTCTTTGTTTGATGACGAAAGGCAATCCAAATGCCTTAATATTTTAGGAGTTAGTCTCTATTCTGTTGCAGGCAACATATTCTAGGCAGAATAGGTCCATTAGGCATGTTGCAGATCAAGCTTTCCTCATTAGTCAGAAGGGTAAATTTAAATGGAGCTCTTCTAGTAATAAGCAAAAATCTGCTAATTCTTCACAATCAAAGAAGGATGAGGGAGACGAGAAGAAAACAAAAAAGTAGAAATTGTTTTGAAAACACTATAAAGGAAATGATCGTCATAAAGAGTTGTCCAAAACTGGCTACTAAAGAGGCAAGGAAGAAAGAGGTTGGAATGGTTGTTGCAGAGGCCTCTACACGCAAAATAGAGTTTGCTAATCTTGTACAGAATGAAAAATGGACATTTACCACTCCTTGCAATTATGACCCATCTTCTTATGAATAGTGTATGTCTGTAGTAGACTTAGATGTTTAGTACTTTGATAGTGGGGCAACCAAACATATTACCTTGCAGTGCAATTTCTTCACTTCACTCAAGCCTGACCCTAGAGGGAATACTGTCACATGTGCCAACAACTCCTCTTATTGTGTCATGGGAGTCGGTAAGATCATTTTGACTATTGTTGATGGTAGTTCTTTTACATTGTTGGATGCTTTATTTGTGGTATGGATCAAGAAGAATCTGTTATCAATTTCAACTTTAGCCAAGATTGCCTTAGTTGTGAAATTTGTTGATGATAGATGTACAGTTCATGATCTGTCGAATGGCGATATCATTATTGCTTCTAGCATTTTATGTCATGGGTTGTATGAGCTCATAGACTATGGAAAATCTATGAATGATTCAACATGTGCAATACATGATTCTCAGGCCTTGTTAGATGCAAAGCTTTGGCATGCACACTTTGGTCATCTGAATTTTGCTAGTTTGCTATGCCTGTAGAAATCTAAAATGGTGTGCTCTTTGCCCAAACTTGAGGCACCTGCTAAACATGTCTGTGAAGGCTATATTTTGGGCAAAATACAGTGTTCCTCATTCCCAAAAGATGGTTCAATTTGAGCTACTAAAAAACTATAGCTTGCTAATAGTGATGTCTATGGTCCTATGCAGACACCCTCTTTTGGAAACTATCTTTACTTTGTGACTTTCATTGATGATTTTTCCAGGCATGCATGGGTATATCCATTGAAAGCAAAGTCCAAAGTGTTTATGTGCTTCAAAGAGTTTTTGGTCTCGGTTAAAAATCTATTAGCATGTAAAATGGGCACCATTTGTTCTCATCTAGGGAGGGAATATATGTCTTCTGACTTTAATGCATTTCTAGTTGAACGTGAGATAAAACATTAGTGTATAGTGTTGTATACACCTCACAAAATGGAGTTTTTGAACAGAAGAATAGGCCAGTCATGGAGATGGTGAGGTGTATGGCCAAGAGTCAAGCTTTACCACATAGTTTCTGGTTTGAGGTTGTTATGAATGTAGCATATGTACTTAATAGGTGTCCCACTAAAGCATTGTAGTCTATCACTCCATATGAGGCTTGGCATGCTTTCAAGCCATTTGTTGCTCACCTATTGGTTGTCTGACGTATGCATTAGTGCCTGAACAACACACAAAATTGGATGATAAAGCACTGAAATGTATTTTTGTTGGGTATAGTTCTGAAAGCAAAGGCTGTCATTTATATCATCCCCAGACTAAATGTATTTTGGTTAGCCGTGATGTTTTTTGTGGAAGATGCTATTCAACCATTACTTTCATGTACTAAGGAGACATCTATTAGCTCCAAAGACATGTATGATACTTTGCTACCTCTTTTTACAGATGGATAGTCTAGTGCTGGTCCGAATGAGGCAATTTCTCATCCTTTACAGGGTTCATGTGATGATGCAGATCATTCCATTTCTAATGCAGATTTACATGATGCACTTGTTGATGAGAGAGCTGATATTGAGGAGGCAAGAACTATGCCAAAATGATTGGTGCATACTTTGTGTGATATCAAGTTAGATGCACTCTGTCATATCGTACTCATTGAGCTCTCATAGTGCCTCTTTTGAATCAGATTGCTATGCTATGGCTTCCTCTAGTCTCTATCATGAGAATGAACCTGTTTCATTTGATGAAGCTATACAAGTTGAATACGATGGTATAATGAAGAATGCCACCTAGTCTTTATGTGATTTGCCTCCTTGCAAGAAGGCCATTGGCACTAAGTGGGTATACAAATGGAAGCATAAGCCTGATGGAACAATTGACATGTATAAAGCTAGGCTTGTTGCAAAGGGTTATGTTTAGGAAAGAGGCATTGATTTTGATGAGACCTTTGCTCCTACATGCCGAATGACTACTGTTGATAACATCTATGCACTTGTAGCTCATCATGGTTGGAGTGTAAATGTGTTGGGCATTAAAACTGCATTTTTGAATGGTGACTTGCATGAAGAAGTGTATGTTTTTCAACCTTGTGGCTTTGTGCAAAAAGGGCATGAAAGCGAAGTGTGCAGGTTAAAAAAGGAATTATATGGTTTGAAGCAAGCACCATGTGCTTGGTATGGAAAGATACATGCCTACCTCATTGCACATGGTTTTGAGAACAATCGAACTGAGAGCACCTTATATGTTAAGCGTGCAAATGACGTCCTTTTGATCATTGTTGTGTATGTTGATGACATGCTGCTCACTGGTCCTCAAGAGAAGCATATTTCTAATTTTAAGGCTGATTTGCATGCCTCATTTGACATGTCTCATTTGGGGCATTTGCATATCATTTGGGCATTCAGTTTATGCAAGTTGATGGCGGAATAGCTTTGTGTCAAACAAAATATATTGACACATTATTGCAACATTTTGGTCTTCAAGACTGTAAAGCTATTGCACTCCTATGGAGATAGTTTTATGATTGAGTTTTCATAATGTTGGAGATGCATTTGATGTTGTTCTCTATCAGCAGGCTATTGGATGCTCGATTTACTTATGCATTACTCGACGAGATATTCAGTTTGCTACCTAAGAGATGAACACGTTTATGCATTGCCCAAGTGTCAAGCATTGGCAGACTGTTAAGTGCATCTTCTGCTACTTGAGTGGTACCTGGCTACTTGGATTGTTTTATCCCAAGGGGGGATCACTACCACCAGATTTACATGCTTTTTTTGACTCTAATTGGGCTGGTTGTTATGACATTCATGTGTCCACCAAAGGTTTTTGCTTCATGCTTGGTACCTCATGCATATCTTGGTTGAGCAACAAGCAGCCTACTGTGGCCACTTCTAGTTGTGAGGTTGAGTATGGGGAAGCTTTCACAATGAATGTTGAGTGTGTGTGGCTGAGATGCCTTATGGCTGATTTGGGTGTTGGTTAGTCTTCTGCCACCACCTTCTTCACTTACAATCAGAGCGCATTGGCAATTGCAAAGAACCTTGTGTTCCATGCTCACACTAAGTGTCACGAGGAAGGAGATAAGGAAGAGAGCTCACACACACACTCTCACTCTCAAGGAGAAGCACACACACAGATTGAGGCAAGGAAGAATGATCTTCTTCTTCTACTTCTATTACATAAAAGGAATGTACAAGAATGACCTCAAAACAAGAATAGAACAAGTGCAATATATAAAGATCAATACATAAGGAAAAACCTAATGTCCGCGAATGAGTGAGCTGGCAAGAAACAAATGTGCCATCACTCTGAGTAGATAAATGTAATAAAGCTCAATGAAGTATCCCTGAGATATACTGGCATGACCACTATACACGTCAGAGAAACAAAAAACTGGTACGTGTCATCCTGGATCATCACATGTTGAGCTTGATATCTCAACACTCCCCCTCAAGCTCAATGCCATATCCTATAATCCAAGAATCTCCCGAAACTTCTTCAACTTCTCAGCTCCAAGTGCTTTGGTGAAAATATGAGCAACCTGCTCGTCTGTTCTCACATAAACAAGATCAATATCATCTGCTAATACCTTCTCTCTGATGAAGTGATAATGTACCTCGATATGCTTTGTTCTAGCATGGAAAATAGGGTTCCGTGCTAACTGTATGCTGCTAAGATTATCACAATAGATAATGATAGGCTTTTGCACTTCCACACCTAAATCTGCAAGTAACATCTCCAACCATGATGCCTCACATGCCACCATTGCAACACCTCTATACTCAACCTCTGTACTCGACAAAGCAACAGTGGGTTGCTTCTTACTGCTCCATGTAATAGTTGCACCTCCAAGGGAGAAAAGAAAGCCACTAGTAGATCTTCTATCTGGAGTACTACCGGCCCAATCTGCATTGGTGTATCCATGAACCTGCAAATCTACACCAACTTCATAAAACAATGCATAATCCAAAGTAGCACTCACATAACGTAGAGTGTGCCTCAGGGCATCCAAATGTGGCTTCTTGGGAGCCTACATAAACTGACGTTCAAGTCCAACAGTATAGCTTAAATCAGGCCTTGTAATTGTAAGATATATAAGACTTCCCACAATTTTCTTGTACATAGTAGCATTTTCCAATGCTTCACCTAATGTAGTATCCAACTTCAAATTCTAATCTAATGGCATAGAAATTGGCTTACAACCAGCCATACCATACTTTTGCAACATATTCAAGGCATATTGCCTTTGCGACATCCATAATCCTGTTTCTGTATGTATAAACTCAATGCCCAAGAAATAGCGTAGCACACCAAGAACTTTCATGTCAAATTCCTGCATAAGAAGTTGCTTTACCTCTTTGATGTTTTCTTCATTATCGCCACCTACAATCAAGTCATCAACATAAATGGCCACAATCGTGATGCCATCATCAGCGTTCCTTGCATATAGTGAATGATCTACATCACACATAGAAAACCCAATGCTGGTTAAGTAATCAACAATCCTTGCATGCCATGCATGTGGAGCCTGTTTCAGCCCCTACAAAGCCTTTTGCATTCTGCAAACATATTTTGGATGCTTTGAATCTTCATATCCTTGTGGTTGGTCCATATATACTTCTTCTTGTAACTCACCATGTAGGAAAGCATTCTTCACATCCATCTGATGCAAAGTCCATCCTTTTGTTGTAGCTAATGCAACAAGTTTCCTAACAGTAGACATTTTAGCTACAAGGCTGAATGTTTCCTCATAATCAATGCCATATGTCTGTGCATACCCTTTAGCTACCAATCATGCTTTATACCTGCTTATGCTACCATCAACATTATGCTTTACCTTGTAAACCCATTTACAGCCTATGGGTTTCTTTCCTTGCGGCAAAGGAACCAGCTTCCATGTATCATTTCCATAAAGTGCAACCATCTCCTCATCCATAGCTTCTTCCCAATCTGTAATTCCAATTGCATCTTCAAAGCAAGAAGGTTCATCATCTTGTATTACCTTTGTCATGTAGGCATAATGACGATCCATGTAACTATCATATTTCAATCATTGCACTGAATTCCTCATCCTCCCAGATCTTCTTGGTCCTGGGTCACTTCTCCTTGTATCATCTGCATGTGCCCTTCTTACTCTTGGAGTCTTCACAGAGGGCAATCCAAGTTCCTCATCAAGACTCTTTTCTGAACCGCTCGAATCTCCATCAATGTCTTCAAAACCTGCACATGTTTTATGACCAACAAAAAGCTTTTCTTTACCTTTCTTGGATGTATTTGATGAATTTGCTGGACTGAAATTTCCACGTAATCTTCCACTCCATGGATTTGAGTTGGAACTATTGCTTGGTGATGCATCCGGTCCACTCAAAACCTGAGATTCCGCACTTGATTTTTCAGCATTTTCTTTGTCATTTGGTTCAAGACTCAGTCCTTCTTTGGCATCTGCATAGAAGCTTGACATTTCATCAAATACCACATCTCTGCTCACCATTACCTGTCGTGTGAGTGGGTTATAACATTTATATCCCTTTTGCTCAAGGGAGTATCCAATGAAGACACACTTTTCTGCTTTTGGATCAAGCTTCGTCCTCAATTAATCTAGGACATGTACATATGCAATATAGCAAAAAACTTTCAGATGTGATAAGTTTGGCTTTTTACTTGTAAACTTCTCTTCAGGTGTAACTTGATGTACAGCAGTTGTCGGAGTTCTATTCATGATGTATACAGCAGTATGCACAACTTCTGCTCAATAACAATGAGGCATATTCTTCTCAGCCATTAAGGCTCTTGCTAATTCTGCAATATGTCTATTTTTGCATTCAACAACGTCATTCTGTTGTGGTGTGTACCTGCATGAAAACTAACGCCGGATTCCATGATTTTTTAGAAAACTGCTGAACTCATTTGACATGTATTCACCTCCTCCATCAGATCTTAATGTCTGAATGTACTTCCCTGTCTGCTTTTCCACCATAACTTTAAAATTCTGGAAGTGAGTAAACACCTTGCTCTTCTCATACTTTGTGTGTATGGTCATCAATGAAAGTAACATAAAACCTGCAACCACCCATAGGTGTGGTCTTTGTTGGATCCCAAACATCTGTATGTACTACTTCTAGTACATTCTCACTAACATGCTTGTCATGTGGAAATGATGCTCTTGACTGTTTACCAATTGACATGCTGCACATACCTTTTGCATTTCTGCAACTTTGAAATTTGGTAGTCCATGGACAATCCCCTTTGACTACATCAGTTTCAGCCTTTGCAAGGTTGCATGTCCAATCCGTTTGTGCCATATCTCTATATCTGCAATAACTCCTGCACCTTTTGCAAACATGGCTGCATTCATTTCAAGAATCTTCACATTTAAGGTGAACATCCTATCCACTTTGTTTCCTTTGGCAACCAATCTTCCATCATGCTTGTACTCTTCTACATATAATCCATCAACATTGAACCTAACTTGTAATCCATGGTCAACCATTTGTCCAACAGAAACCAGATTCTTTGTTATATTTGGAACATGCAACACATCAGCAAGATGTTTTACCTTCCCGTCCTCCATAGACAATGCTATGTTTCATGTATGCTCAATACGATGTGATGTATCATGACTTGTTTCAACATATCCAAGAACTGGCATTTTTTGCAAACTACTAAACCATTCTGCATGATTGGTCATGTGATTTGAAGCACCTGAATCAACATATCAGACACTATCATTCGATTTTGAAACACTAGCAGACATCGTATTCATCATGTGATGTTGAACCATGAACAGCTTCTCAGAATCATCTTCACTTGTGGATGCATAGTTGTTTTGCTGCCTTCTGTTATTTTGATTCTTCAACCTGCAATCACGTTCAAAGTGTCCAGGTTTACCACAATTCCAACATCCTTTACTATCATTACCTGAATCATTTCTTTGGAAATTACTGCGACCTCTTCCTCCTGCATGATTCTGTTGTTGACCTTGGTCTTGGTTACTGTTTCCTCTTCCACTTTTAAAACCTCTACCTCTGCCTCTTCCTCTGCCAGAGTAGAATACCTGCTCAGAACTGGGCTTTCCTTGGGAGTTTGAATCCTCACTAAGACTCTTTTCTTCAATAATCAACATAGATACCAGATCCAAAAAATTTGGAATATTTTCCGTGGTCTGTATGGACGTTCTGAACTGCTTATATGCAGCTACTAAACCACGAAGGACACTTCCACCTTATCATCATCATCTACATTCACGGTAATAGATGCAAGTGACTCACATATGCTTTTGATTTTTAGAGTGTACTCACTTACTGACATGCTCTTCTTTTCCAATGTATGCAGCTCGTTCTTGAGTTGCAATTTTCGTGCCTTTGTATTAGTCTCATACAAAGTGACCAAACTGTTCCAAGCCTCTTTTGGAGTCTTGCCATCCTGTATGTGTCCAATCATGCTAACCTGTATGCTAACAGATAGCCAATACATTACCTTTCATGCTCCTTGATTCCATTCCTCATATGCTCGGTCTGCAGTCCGATTCCTTTCTGTTAACTACGGAGCATTTTCATTCTCTCCTTCGATGTACTTCCAGTAGCCTTTTCCCATCAGAAGATTCGTCATTCTGAATCTCCAAGGATGGAAGTTGTTCTTGTCTAGCTTATGGCTCATAAGCTGACTCATTCCATCTGCGTTTGCCATTTTTGCAACAATTCTCAACACTGCAAAACACTACAAGCAACACTTCTACTTGAACATTGTCGCACTATGATGTGACAGTTCGATCTCAGAAAAACACAGTTTTCGCGTATCAACAGTACACGAAATTTCTTGAAATTTTGGATCTGGAATATATGAGTGTCGTCAAATACAAGCCAAGTTACAGTTTCTGAAATTGACCTGGTTTTTCTATGGGCCCCACCTTGTGGGCTCGAAACAGAGGTCGAGATGGCTCCGAAACTTCGATCTGACAAAAACGAGTGACCCTTAAGGAATAACTTCCAAAAATATTTTGAGGTCTTCTACCTTCACGCCAATTTTCGTAGCAAACGGAGGCCGTTTGTGAAATCACGTTTTCTCCACGCCTTGCTGCGTAGTCTTCACCGTCGCCTTCTCCACGAGCTCTCTACAGCCACGCTGGCTCTGATACCATGTCACGAGGAAGGAGATAAGGAAGAGAGCTCACACACACTCTCACTCTCAAGGAGAAGCACACACACAGATTGAAGCAAGGAAGATTGATCTTCTTCTTCTTCTTCTTCTTCTTCTTCTTCTTCTTCTTCTTCTTCTTCTATTACATAAAAGGAATGTACAAGAATGACCTGAAAACAAGAATACAACAAGTGCAATATATATAGATCAATACATAAGGAAAAACCTAATGTCCACGAATGAGTGAGCTGGCAAGAAACAAATGTGCCATCACTCTTAGTAGATAAATCTAATAAAGCTCAATGAAGTATCCCTGACATATACCTGTGTGACCACTATACATGTTAGAGAAACAAAAAACTGGTATGTGTCATCCTGGATCATCACATGTTGAGCTTGATATCTCAACACTAAGCACATTGAGGTGGACTATCATTATATCAGGGAGAGGTCCTTTGCTAGAGGGATCAATTTGGCATATGTGCCCATACAAGGGAACATTGCAAACCTTTTCACAAAGGCTCTGCCTAGAAGTTTGAAGCTTTCCACAAAGCTTTGGGCTTACTTCCTTTTGTGGATTGATTCCACATAGCTTGGCACTTCCTTATACATGAGTGCCAGCTCCTTGTTCACTGCATCACTTCCAGGTGGGATTTGTTGATATATTTAAGTAGTGATGTGTGTGAACACACTAGGATATTCGGGGCACTTTTTTCACTCTTTAGGAGGTTGTTTTCCCCCGGCTTGTATATACGCCTATATCCCTAATGGGTTACTTATCTTTGTACATTCTAGTGGTAATACATTCAATATTTTGTGTTGTGCTCCAAGCTTCTTCCTCTTCCTTGTGCTGTTCACATGCTTTCATAGACCTAAAACTCCAACATCATCCTTAAGCTAATGGTTAAATTGAGACTACTAACAATATTTTATGTAACATGTGTTACACTTATGTGTTCCTCGAGTAGTTTTGATGTGAACCTTTTCCCTATAAATGGGCACTTTTTACTCTACTGCTGGCTGGAGGTTTTTTCCCCATGTTACCCCATACTTGATACTCTCATATGTGGTGCTTCTTTGTACTTAGGGATTATTATTTAGCTCTTACATAAGTTCAGTTCATCATCAATAGAGAGAGTTATTCTAGCCATTGACTTCTCCGTGTGTCTTGTTGCATTTGTGCTCCTTGCGTGTGCTTCTTGTGTGTCTCTCGCACTTCTACACACGCAATAGTGGTATTAGAGCAGGTTCAGCTCCTTCTCAAGTTTCATTTTTTTGCGTCGTGGCGTGCATGTACTTTTAATAGCGCAAATCGATTTCGGAGCATAGAAGAGTGAATTTCAGTAGCCAAGAAACATTTCAAGCAGGTGTGTTGGTGTTTTACCTCCATTTCAAAGCCATTTGTGTAGTCTGAATCACCATTAGAGTGACGGTTTGTGAGCTGACATTTTAGCATTCATTTCAGCTTTGTCGAAGTGAATATTTTGTCACATTCTTATTCTTTTGTGAAATGGCAGGCAGCCATGACTTGTTTGGAATGCTTCAAGCTTAAGATAAGCTTCATGGGACCAACTATCCGATGTGGTCTTACATGATGAAGCATGTTCTTATTTCTAAACAACTTTGGAACATAGTGGTAGATGTAGATCAAAGACTCCCAGGTTCTTCTACCTCACAATCTACTATCACAGATGGAGCTTCTTCTTCGAGTACAGTGGTTTCTCATTCTCCACCTACAGAGGAGCAACTTACATGGGATGGAAAAGATGCTCAAGCTCATGCTTTGATTGCGCTTCCTATGAAGCGTCATATAGTCTCACACATTTGGTCATGTTCTACATCACGACAGGCATGGGGACTCTTACTTCTTTGTTTTTCGTGTGTAATGAAGCACGTGTTGCATACTAAGGAAGCAACTTGAGGATGTATGTATGGCCGAAAATGAGTCGGTGAATGTGTATGTGACACACATTAAGAACTTGAAAGAGCAATTGGCAAACATAGATGAGATTATTCCGGATGCATCACTCATTTCTACATTGTTGAAAGGATTACCAGAATCTTTTAAAAGCTTTGCTACTACACTCCATTTGGTTGCAAACAGAAATCCTAATATATATGCATTTGATGAGGTTTTGTCTCTTCTTTTGCAAGAAGAACAATCTAGAGTGAATAGGAGTGGTTTGATTGAGGGAACACAAGCACTTGCTATCTCACAAAAGGGGAAAAGCAAGTATGGTTCAGCTTTGGGTTTATCAAAACCAAAGCCTCAAGCTTCCTCTTCCACTCATTCCTCTAATGATGCCGATTTGCAAAAGAAGAAGAGATGCAAATATTGTCGGAAGGCTGGTCATGTTATTCATGAGTGTAGAAAGCTTGCTAAACACAATGAAAAGAAGAAGGAATTCGGTATGTCTATTGCTGAAAATTCAGCAAATGTAAGGAATGATGAAGCTAACATGGATCAAGATTTTTGGGCATGTGTTGTTACATGTCATTATGACGCTTCTTTGCATTCCAAATGTATGGTTGTGAGTGAGGCTGATTCGGAATTGTTCTTTGATAGTGGTGCTTCAAAGCACATAACATCATGCAAAAGATTTTTTGCCTCTTCAAAGGAGGACATGTAGTGTGTGCAAACAATACCTCTTATCCTATCATTGGAGTAGGAGAAATTGAGCTTACGGCTGCAAATGGAGGTGTGATTCTCTTGAAAAATGCATTGTATGTGCCTGTTATCAAGAAGAACTTAATTTCAGTTCTGTTGATTGCCAAAGCTGGACTTCATGTACACTTTGTTGATGATAAGTGTATGGTTCATGATTTCAGCAATGGCGATGTTATCGTGATGTCTGATACATTATGTAATGGTTTGTATCGCATGGATACATACAAGAGGGCCGCCTCAAATGCATTAGTTGCTTATACTTCTTCCATGACTGAAATGGAGCTTTGGCATGCTCGTTTTGATCTCTTGAACTTCAATAGTTTGCTTTACTTGCAAAAGAAGGACATGACTATTGGTTTGCCTACACTTGAGTCCATTGAAAAGCATGCATGTGAAGGTTGCATTCTTGGAAAAATGCATCGCGCTTTTTTTCCAAAAGATCATCACATACACACTACAAGAAAATTGAAGCTTGTTCATAGTGATGTATGCGGCCCCGTCAAGACTTCATCTTTTGGGAAGCATGTATATTTTGTTACCTTCATTGATGATGCTACTCGCCATACATGGGTGTATCCTATGAAAGCAAAGAATGAGGTATTTTCTTGCTTCAAAGCATTTTTAGCTATGGCTGAATATTTTTCTTCACAAAAGCTTTTGACTCTATGCACGGATCATGGTGGTGAATACATGTCACATGAGTTTAATGCTTTTCTTCATGAAAGAGATATTTCACACCAATGTACGGTGCCATATACACCTCAACAAAATGGTATTGCCGAGCGTAAAAATAAAACTCTACTTGAAATGGCATGATGTATGGTTAAAGGAAAGCATCATCCTGATAAGTTTTGGATGGAAGCGGTCATGTGTGAAAACTATGTGTTGAATCACTACCATACAATAGCATTGAGAGTCATCACTCCTTATGAGGCTTGGAATGGTCATAAGCCTATGGTTAGTCATATGCGTGTGTTTGGTTGTTTGGCATATGCTCTTGTGCCATCACAACAACGTCACAAACTTGATGACAAGGCAAAGAAATGTATATTTGTTGGTTATAGTGCTGAAAGTAAGGGAGATCAATTATACCATCCATTGACGAACACAATTATTGTGAGTCGAGATGTGGTGTTTGTTGAAAATTCAGTTTTTCCTCTACCTAAATGCAAAAAACATCCAATAGTTAGCTCATAAGATGTGTTCGATACACTCATGCCTTTGTTCCAAATTGGTGCACTTTACTATGGCTATGTAGACCAGTCAAATGAGGCTCAAAGGCCTGAAAAATTCCAGCCAAACAGGGCTGAAAATGCAAAGAATTTCCAGCCAAACATGGCTGAAAATTTTCAGCCAAAAATTATCAAAACTATTGGAAATTTTGAGCCACATATGGCTGAACATTTGCATCAAAATATGATTGAAAATGAGCATGAAATTCATCCCATGCATGATGTACTTGAAGATGTATTACATAATGAACACATGTCTATCAAGAGTGCACAATCTATGCCAAAGTGGTTGAAACAAACTTTGCAGGACAGGAAATTGAGTGCACCTTTACTTGGTAGAACAAGATCAAGCTCTCATCATGCATCAAGTAATTTTGTGGATTATTCTCTTATTGCTATAACATGTAATGAAGAGCCACTTTATTTTGAAGATGCATGTGACGATCCACAATGAATGAGAACTATGCAATCAGAAATGGATTCCATACACAGGAATGGTACTTGGGAGCTATGTTAATTGCCAAAAGGAAAGAATGCCATTGGTACAAAGTGGGTTTATAAGATTAACAGAAAATCTGATGGTAGCATTGATTGCTACAAAGCTAGATTCGTTGCCAAAGGATATGCGCAACAATATGGCATTGATTATTAGGAAAATTTTGCACCTACTTCACGCATGACTACCATTCGTACTATGGTTGCATTGGATGCCCATCAGGGTTGGAAAGTGCATTAGTTGGACATAAAAACAACCTTCTTGAATGGTGATTTGCAAGAAGAGGTCTATGTGAAGCAACCTCCTGGATTTGCCATGAAAGGGAAAGAGCATATGGTTTGTGGCTTGCATAAAGCATTGTCTCGTCTCAAGCAAGCTCCACGTGCATGGTATGAGAAAATCCATAAACACTTGATTGCTCTTGGCTTCATAT
This sequence comes from Ceratopteris richardii, assembly GCA_020310875.1. Classification (NCBI taxonomy): domain Eukaryota; kingdom Viridiplantae; phylum Streptophyta; class Polypodiopsida; order Polypodiales; family Pteridaceae; genus Ceratopteris; species Ceratopteris richardii. The sequence goes on along the minus strand of CM035409.1, from coordinate 138,657,754 downwards.
GTAGTCCGATTGAAAGCACACTCTATGTATGCAAAAATGGGGCTGATCTTATAGTGCTTGTTCTTTATGTTGATGACATACTCTTGATGGGATACATGATGCAAAACTTGGCATTCTTATGGCTGATTTGCAGCATACTTTTGATGTCACTTATCTTGGTCTTTTGAGCTACTATCTTGACATTCAGTTTGTATCCGTTGAGGGGGGAATTGTTATGCATCAAGCAAAGTATGTTGAGAAACTACTTCAACATTTTGACTTTGAGGATCGCAAGTGAGTTTCCGCACCAATTGAGACAAGATTCAGGTTCTCAATTGAGGAATCCAGTGATGCATTTGACACTTCTCTTTCTCAACAAGCTGTGGGATGTTTTATATATGCATGCAACACAAGGCCGGATATATAGTATGTAGTTTCCCAGTTGAGTCGATTCATGCATAGCCATGGCACTAAGCATTGGCAAGTAGTGAAACGTATGTTTAGATATATCCAAGGCACTTTGAGCTTAGGTCTCTTTTATGGCAGAGATGTTGAGCCCTGCTTGCATGCTTTTATAGATAGTGATTGGGCTGGTTGTTATGATACTTGCGTGCCCACTAGTGGTAATTGTTTTTTCCTTGGAGACTCATGCATATCTTGGTTGAGTAAGAAGCAACCTACAGTGGCGACCTCGAGTTGTGAAGCTAAGTACAGGGCAGTTTTGTGTGTATTCTACAACCTCTGTGCAGAATACCATGTGCGATGCCTGGAGCTTGGCTTGTACTCAGAATATCTTCAGCTCTCGAGAAGGAGAGTGCACTCTAGTGCATCGCCAACAAAATACTTCAAGAAAATGGACATGGGTAATGAAATGAAAGCACTCTTGTTGTTATGCACCTTGCCATCATCATGGGATACGTTCTACACAACTATAAGCAATAGTGCACCTGGTGGTAAACAGGTCTATGATGACATATGTGGAGCACTTTTGGGTGAGGATATTCATAGAAAATCTATGGTTGGCACTCAGAGTGGAGATGCATATAATGTTCTTGATATTTATCAAGGAAAGAATCAACAAAATGGTAGGCGCAAGAACAAGGAAAAGAATGGTCAACGGAATAAGATTAGATGTAAATCAAGGAAGATGGATATCAAATGCCATTATTGGCATAAGAAAGGACACATGAAGAAAAACTGTTATGCATTAAAGAATGCTAAAGGTAAATGACAGAATTTTGATGGGCATGTTAAAGAGCTACCATGACATCTACTTTGATTGTGATGATTAAAGAAATTAATGCTATTTTTTATGATGTTGATGTGTTGACACTTGATAGAACTATACCAACCGAGACTCTTATGGCTGATTCTCTTTCCCACATGTGGTTGCTAGATTCTGGTGCGTCTTTCCATGTGACACCACATAGAGAATGGTTCTCTACTTATGCAGCAAAATCTCTTGGTACTGTGAGGCTTGGTGACTCTTACCAGTGTGATGTTGTTGGGATTGGAGATGTGGTTGTGTAGTTCATTGATGGTTCAAAATTCACTATGCATAATGTATACCATGTTCCTCACTTATCATGTAGTTTACTGTCAGCTCCTCAACTCGATGACCTCAGTTACAAGGTAGTTTTCTATGTTACACTTATGTGTTCCTCGAGTAGCTTTGATGTGAACCTTTTCCCTATACATGGGCACTTTTTACTCTAGTGTTGACTAGAGGTTTTTTCCCCATGTTACCACATACTTGATACTCTCATATGTGGTGGTACTTTGTACTTAGGGATATTATTCAGCTCTTACTTCAGTTTAGTTCATCGTTAATAGAGAGAGCTATTCCAGCCATCGTCTTCTCCATGTGTCTTGTGTTTGTTCTCCTTATGTGTGCTTCTTGTGTGTCTCTCACACTTCTACACACACCCAATAGTGGTATCAGAGCATGTTCAGCTCCTTCTCAAGTTTCGATTTTTTGCATCGAGGCGTGCACACACTTTTAACAGTGCAAATCAACTTCGGAGCATAGAATTGTGAATTTCAGCAGCCAAGAAAAAATTCCACCAGGTGCGCTCGAGTTTTACCCCCATTTCGAAGCCATTTGTGCAGTTAAAATCACCATCAGAGTGACGGTTTGTGAGCTAAAATTTCAGCATTCATTTCAGCTTTCGTCGAAGTGAAGATTTTGACACATTCTTGTTCTTTTGTGAAATGGCGGGCAACAATGACTTGTTTGGCATGCTTCAAGCTGAAGATAAGCTTGATGGGACCAACTATCCGATGTGCTCTTAAATGATGAAGCATGTTCTTGTTGCTAAACAACTTTGGAACATAGTGGCAGATGTAGATCGAAGACCCGCAGGTTCTTCTACTTCACAGTCTTCTATCACAGATGGAGCTTCTTCTTCGAGTACAGTGGTTTCTCCTTCTCCATCTACATAGGAGCAGCTTAGATGGGATGGAAAAGATCCTCAAGCTCATGCTTTGATTGCGTTTTCTGTGAATCATCATATAGTTCCACACATTTGGTCATGTTATACATCACGACAGGCATGGGACACTCTTGCTTCTTTGTATGCCGTGCGTAATGAAGCACGTGTTGCATACTTGGGGAAGCAACATGAGGATGTATGTATGGCTGAAAATGAGTCGGTGGATGTGTATGTGACACGCATCAAGGACTTGAAAGAGCAATTGGCAAACATAGATGAGATCATTCCGGATGCATCACTCATTTCTACATTATTGAAAGGATTACCAGAATCTTTTGAAAGCTTTGCTACTACACTCCCTTTGGTTGCAAAAGGAAATCCTAATATGTATGCATTTGATGAGGCTGTGTCTCTTCTTTTGCAACAAGAGCAATCTAGAGTGAATAGGAGTGGTTTCATTGAGGGAACGCAAGAACTTGCTATCTCACAAAAGGGGAAAAGCAAGTATGGTTCAGCTTTGGGTTTATCAAAACCAAAGCCTCAAGCTTCCTCTTCCACTCATTCCTCTAATGATACTCATTTTCAAAAGAAGAAGAGATGCAAATATTGCTGGACGGTTGGTCATACTATTGATGAGTGTAGAAATCTTGCTAAACACAATGAAAAGAAGAACGAATCCGGCATGTCTATTGCTGAAAATTTAGCAAGTGCAAAGAATGATGAAGCTAACATGGCTCAAGATTTTTGGGCATGTGTTGTTACATGTCATTATGATACTTCTTTGAATTCTAAATGTATGGTTGTGAGTGAGGCTGATTCGGATTGGTTCTTTGATACTGGTGCTTCAAAGCACATAACATCATGCAAAAGATTTTTTGCCTCTTTGAAAGATGCACCTAAAGGAGGACATGTGGTGTGTCCAAACAATGCCTCCTATCCTATCATTGGAGTGGGAGAAATTGAGCTTATGGCTGCAAATGGAGGTGTGATTCTCTTAAAAAATGCATTGTATGTGCCTGATATCAAGAAGAACTTAATTTCAATTCCGTTGATTGCCAAATCTGGACTTCATGTACACTTTGTTGATGATAAGTGTATGGTTCATGATTTCAACAATGATGATGTTATCGTGATGTCCGATACATTATGTAATGGTTTGTATTGCATGGATACATACAAGAGGGCTGCCTCCAATGCCTTGGTTGCTCATACTTCTTCCATGGCTGAAATGGAGCTTTGTCATGCTTGTTTTGGTCACTTGAACTTCAATAGTTTGCTCTACTTGCAAAAGAAGGACATGGTTATTGGTTTGCCTACACTTGAGTCCATTGAAAAGCATGCATGTGAAGGTTGCATTCTTGGAAAAATGCACCACACACACACTACAAGAAAATTGAAGCTTGTTCATAATGATGTATGTGGTCCTGTCAAGACTCCATCTTTTGGGAAGCATGTAAATTTTGTTACATTCATTATGATGCTACTCGCCATACATGGGTGTATCCTATGAAAGCAAAAAATGAGGTATTTTCTTGCTTCAAAGCATTTTTAGCTATGGCTGAAAATTTTTCTTCACAAAAGCTTTTGACTCTACGCACGGATCGTGGTGGTGAATACATGTCACATGAGTTTAATGTTTTTCTTCGTGAAAGAGGTATTTCACACCAATGTACGGTGCCATATACACCTCAACAAAATGGTGTTGTCGAGCGTAAAAATAGAACTCTACTTGAAATGGCACGATGTATGGTTAAAGGAAATCATCTTCCTGATAAGTTTTGGATGGAAGCGGTCATGTGTGCAAACTATGTGTTGAATAGCTTCCCTACAAAAGCATTGAGAGTCATCACTCCTTATGAGGCTTGGAATGGTCATAATCCTATGGTTAGTCATATGCGTGTGTTTGGTTGTTTGGCATATGCTCTTGTGCCATCACAACAACATCACAAACTTGATGACAAGGCAAAGAAATGTATATTTGCTGGTTATAGTGCTGAAAGTAAGGGATATGATTTGTACCATCCATTGACGAACACAATTATTTTGAGTCGAGATGTGGTATTTGCTGAAAATTCAGTTGTCCCTCTACTTGAATGCAAAAAACAGCCAACAGCTAGCTCACAAGATGTGTTTGATACACTCATGCCTTTGTTCCAAAATGGTGCACTTGACTATGGCCATGTAGACCAGCCAACTGAGATTCAAAGGGCTGAAAAGTTCCAACCAAATAGGGCTGAAAATGTAGAGAATTTCCAGACAAACATAGCTGAAAAAGTTCAGCCCAAAATTGTCAAAATTGCTGGAAATTTTCAGCCACATATGGCTGAACATTTGCATCAAAATATGGCTGGAAATGAGCATGAATTCAGCCCACGCATGATGTAGATATTGAAGATGTATTAAATAATGAATGCATGTCTATCAAGAGTGCACAATCTCTACCAAAATGGCTGAAACAAACTTTGCAGGACAACATATTGAGTGCACCTTTACTTGGTAGAACAAGATCAAGCTCTCACCATGCATCAAGTAATTGTGGAGTATTCTCTTATTGCTATAGCATGTAATGAAGAGTCACTTTCTTTTGAAGATGAATGTGAGGATCCACAATGGATGAGTGCTATGCAATCAGAAATGGATTCCATACATAGAAATGGTACTTGGGAGTTATGTGAATTGCCAAAAGGAAAGAATGCCATTGGTACAAAGTGGGTTTATAAGATTAAGAGAAAATTTGATGGTAGCATTGATCGCTACAAAGCTAGATTGGTTGCCAAAGGATATGCACAACAATATGGCATTGATTATGAGGAAACATTTGCACCTACTTCACGCATGACTACCATTCATACTGTTGCATTGGGTGCCGATTGAGGTTGGAAAGTGCATCAGTTGGACATGAAAACAGCCTTCTTGAATGGTGATTTGCAAGAAGAGGTTTATGTGAAGCAACATCCTGGATTTGCTATGAAAGGGAAAGAGCATATGGTTTGTCGCTTCCATAAAGCCTTGTGTGGGCTCAAGCAAGCTCCACATGCATGGTATGATAAAAAATCCATAAGCACTTGATTGCTCTTGGCTTCACATGTAGTCCGATTGAAAGCACACTCTATGTACACAAAAATGGGGCTGATCTTATAGTGCTTGTTCTTTATGTCGATGACATACTCTTGACTGGGTCATGTGATGCAAAACTTGACATTCTTATGGCTGATTTGCAGCATACTTTTGATGTCACTTATCTTGGTCTTTTGAGCTACTATCTTGGCATCAAGTTTGTATCTGTTCAGGGGGGAATTGTTATGCATCAAGCAAAGTATGTTGAAAAACTACTTCAGCGTTTTGACTTTGAGGATTGCAAGCTAGTTTCCACACCAGTTGAGAAAGGATTCAAGTTCTCAGTTGAGGATTCTAGTGATGCATTTGACACTTCTCTTTATCAGCAAGCTGTGGGATGTCTTATATATGCATGCAACACAAGGCCGTATATACAGTATGCACTTTCCCAATTGAGTCGATTCATGCATAGCCCTGGCACTAAGCATTGGCAAGCAGTGAAACGTGTGTTTAGATATCTTCAAGGCACTTAGTCTCTTTTATGGAAGCGATATTCAGCCATGCTTGCATGCTTTTACAGATAGTGATTGGGCTGGTTGTTATGATACTCGCGTTTCCACTAGTGGTAATTGCTTTTTCCTTGGAGACTCATGCATATCTTGGTTGAGTAAGAAGCAACCTATAGTAGCGACTTCGAGTTGTGAAGCTGAGAACAGGGCATTTTTCACAACTACAGTGGAGTGTATATCGCTGAGATGCCTATTGATGGATCTTTGCATGGAGATTGATGATGCTACGCATATTCTCACTGATAGTTAGAGTGCTTTGGCTATTGCACAAAACCCAATGTTTCATGCACGGACCAAACATATTGAGGTGCATTATCACTATGTGAGAGAGCTCCCTCATGCAGGAGATATTGATTTGGTATATGTGCCTACACAAGATAATGTGGCAGACATATTCACCAAAGCTCTTCCACTGGAAAAGTTTGAAGCTTTTTGCAAAGCTTTAGGCTTATTACCTTGTGGGGGTTGATCTGTCACTCCCTGTATGTGTTCACATCATTCGCTTCAGGGGGGTTTGTTACACTTATGTGTTCCTCGAGTAGCTTTGATGTGAACCTTTTCCCTATACATGGGCACTTTTTACTCTAGTGCTGGCTAGAGGGTTTTTCGCCATGTTACCACATACTTGATACTCTCATATGTGGTGGTACTTTGTATTTAGGGATATTATTCAGCTCTTATTTCAGTTCAGTTCATCTTTAAGAGAGAGAGCTATTCTAGCCATCGTCTTATCCGTGTGTCTTCTGCGTTTGTGCTCCTTGTGTGTGCTTCTTGTGTGTCTCTCACACTTCTACTCACACCCACCATCCTATGCCCAATCCTTTTGCATATTAAATGGTAATATGTTATGGCAAAAGGAAGCAAATTTGGATCACTTTATCCCTTATTTAAATCACAGAAAGAACACTTCTTAGTTGTTATTGAACAACCTATGGTTGTTGATATATTTAGGTAGTGATGTGTGTGAACACACTAGGGCTGTTGGGGCACCTTTTTCCCTCTTTACGAGGTTTTTTCTCCTTGGCTTGTATATATGCATATACCCCTAATTGGTCATTTGTCTTTGTACATTGTCCTGGTAATACATTCATTATTGTGTGTTGTGCTCCAACCTTCTTCTTCTTTGTGCTATTCGCATGCTTCCATAGACCTCAAACTCTTGGTATCAGAGCAGGTTGGTGCTCCATCTAGGGCATCATCGACACCCCTCTTATCAAAGTTGCACAAAAATTAGTGAGCATATTCAAGGCAATCTGATCTCCTTTTGGCCTCCAAACGCACTATCGTAGCACTTCTGCAAGCAATTTTGTCTTTTTGTGCCAAAGATATATACAAGTTTCAGTTCGCCAGTATAATCTTCTTGAACTCTACTATAGGTTTAGCAAAACTCGACATGGTCATTCTCTTCAACTTGTTGAGATACAGTCATTTTTTTGCATCATGGTATTCTAGTTAGTGTTCATGATGTGTCAAATGGGAATTTCATTATTGCTTCTGGCATTTTATATTGTGGGTTGTATAAGCTCATAGATTATGCGAAATCTGTGAATGATTCAACATATGCAGTTTAAGATTCTTAGGCTATGTCACATGCAAAGCTTTGGCATGCATGCTTTGGTCATCTTAATCTTGCTACTTTGCTATGCCTGCAAAAATCTAAAATGGTGTCCTCTGTGCCCAAACTTGAGACACCAAGTAAACATGTTTGTGAAGGTTATATTTTGGGCAAAATGCAACATTCCTCCTTCCCAAAAGATGGTTCAGTATGAGCTACTTAGAAATTATAGGTTGTTCATAGTGATGTTTGTGGTCCTATGCAAACAGCTTCTTTTGGGAACTATCCTTACTTCGTGACTCTCATTGATCATTTTTCTAGGCATGCATGGATATATCCACTGAAAGCAAAGTTTGAAGTGTTTATGTGCTTCAAATATTTTTTGGTTTTGGTTAAAAATTTGTCAGCATGTAAAATGGGTACCCTCCATTCCGATCGAGGGGGACATATATGTCTTCTAATTTTAATGCATTTTTTGCCTAGATGTGGGATAAAACATCAGTGTACAGTGACGTTTACACCTCAACAGAATGGAGTTGCTAAAAGGAAGAAAAGGTCACTCGTGGAGATGGCGAGGTATATGGTCAATAGTGAAGCTTTACCACATAGTTTCTGGCTTGAGGCTACTATGTGTCCAACATATGTACTTAACAATGGTCCCACTAAAGCATCACAATCTATCACTCCATATGAGACTTGGCATGCTCATAAGCCATCTGTTGCTCATTTGCATGTCTTTGGTTGTCTAGCATATGCATTAATGCTTGAACAACAATGCAGGAAATCAGATGATTAACCAATGAAATGTATTTTGTTGGGTACAGTTGTGAAAGCTAAGGCTATTGTTTGTATCATCCATAGGCTATTGTTTGTATCATCCATAGACTCAATGAATTTTGGTTGGCTGTGATGTTTTTTTGGAAGATGCTATTCACCCATTACATTCCTGTACTAAGTAGACATCATTTAGATCCAAAGATGTGTATGATTCATTGTTGCCTCTTTTTACAGGTAGATAGTCTAGTGCTCATCCAAATGAGGCAATATCTCAGCCTTTACAAGTTTCACATGATGATCTAGATCATTCCATTTCTGATGCATATTTACATGATGCACTTATTGATGAGAGAACTCATACAGATGAAGCAAAAACTATGCCTAAATGGTTGGTGCAGACTTTGTGAGATATCAAATTCGATGCACTGCTATCATATCATACTCATGGCTCTCATAGTGCTTCTTTTGCATCATATTACTATGCTATGGCTGCCTCTAGTATTTGTGATGAGAATGAGTCTGTTTTGTTTGATGAAGCATAAAATTCTAAAAATTGGATGGCTGCTATTGAATTAGTCTGAGATGCTATTATGAAAAATGGCATGCGGTCTTTATATGACTTGCCTCTTGGCAAGAAGGCCATTGGAACTAAGTGGGTATACAAGTTGAAACATAAGCATGATGGAACATTTGATACGTATAAGGCTATGCTTGTTGCAAAAGGTTATGCTAAAGAAAGAGGCATTGATTTTTTATGAGACCTTTGTTGGTACATGTCGAATGACTACTGTTCATAGCATCTGTGCTCATCATGGTTGGAAGGTACATCAGTTGGACATTAAAACTTTATTTTTGAATGGTGACTTGCATAAAGAAGTGTGTGCTTTTGAGCCCCATGGTTTTGTGTAGAAAGGGTATGAAAACAAAGTGTGTAGGTTGAAAAAGGCATTATATCATTTGAAACAAGCACCACATGCCTGGCATGAAAAGATACATGCCTACTTGATTGCCAATGGTTTTGAGAACAGTCCAAGTGAGAGCACCTTATACATTAAGCATGCAAATGATGTACTTTTGATCATTGTTGTCTATGTTGATGACATGTTGTTAAGTGATCCTCATGAGAATAATATTGTTGATTTTAAGTCTGATTTGCATGCCTCATTTGAGATGTGAGATTTGGGGCATTTGCATCATTACTTGGGCATTCAATTTATGCAAGTTGATGGCATATTAGCTTTTTGTCAAACAAAATATTGACACATTATTAGAGTTTTGTTGTCTTGAAGAGTGCAAACCTAATGCCACTCCTATGGAGACAAGTTAATGGTTGAGTCTTCATGATGTTGGAGATGCATTTGATGTTGTTCTTTATTAGTAGGCTATTGGATGCTTGATTTACTTATGCATTATTTGATGAGATATTCAGTTTGCTCTCTCAAAGATGAGCAAGTTTATGCATTGCACAGGTGTCAAGCATTTGCAGATGGCTAAGGGCATATTTCACTACTTGAGTGGTACCCAACTAGTTGGTTTGTTTTATCCCAACGGGGGATCACTACCACAAGTTTTACATGATTTTTTCGACTCTAACTGGGCTAGTTGCTATGACACTCATGTGTCCACTAGTGGTTTTTGCTTCATGTTTGGTAGCTCTTGCATATATTTGTTGAGCAAGAAGCAACCTATTGTGGCCACTTCTAGTTGTGAGGTAGAGTATAGGACAACTTTCATAGTGATTGTTGAGTGTGTGTAGCTGAGATGCCCTACAACTGATTTGGGTGTTGGTCAATCTTTTGCCACCACCATCTTCACTTACAGTTAGAGTGCATTGGCAGTTTTGAGGAACCCTATGTTCCATGCTCAAAGTAAGCACATTGAGGTGTACTATCATTATGTTTGGGAGAGGTTCTCTCCTAGAGAGATGATTTTGACATATGTGCCCACACAGGAGAACATTGTCGACCTTTTCACAAAGGCTCTACCCTGGGAGAAGTTTTAAGCTTTCTGCAAAGCTTTGGGATTACTTCCTTTTGTTGATTGATTCCACATAGCTTGACACTTCCTTATACATGAGTGCCAACTCCTTGCCCACGCAACACTCCTAGGGGGGATGTGTTGATATATTTATGTAGTGATGTGTGTGAAAAAATTGGGAAACCGTCTCTCAAGGGTGCTAACCCACTCCCATGTGCCACTATGTTCTAATCTATCTTTCCATTTTACTAGACACTCTTTATATAAGGGACTTCTCATCCGCTTCTCTCGAGTGTGTAGTATGCTCTCAGGCTCATGTGGAACAGATTGGACAAAAATAGGCTCAACTACCTCACTCTTTGGAATGAGGTTGTCAGATTCACCAAGCCTTTTCTTAAGCTGAGTAACATGAAAAACTGGATGGATTTGACTATTCTCTGGAAGTTGGAGTTGGTAAGCCATCTTTCCAATTCTCTTAAGTATTTCAAAAGGTCCACAATACCTAGGAGATAGTTTTGGACAAGGTCCCACCTTCATGGTTTCAGATCTAGATGGAATTCTAAGATAGATGTGCTCTCCTACCTCAAAGTTGATGTCTCTCCTTTGAGCGTCAGCATAGGCTCTAGCTCTATCCTGAGCTCTCCTAATGCTATCCTTAATAAGTCTAAGCATATCGTTCATCTCTTCCAAGAAGTCCCTTGCAGCTTGAACTTTCTCATTCTGCAAGCCTACTGCATAAGGAGCTCTTGGCTGAAACCCATACATCAGCATAAATGGACTATGCCCAGTGGAAGAGTGCTTTGCACTATTATATGCAAACTCTACTATAGGTAAGTACTCTTCCCAATTAGTTTGCCTTTCATTCACATATGCTCGAAGCATATCCTCTACGATTTGGTTAACCCTCTCTGTTTGCCCATCCGACTGTGGATGCTCGACCGTACTCATGCTAAGTTTTGTGTCCAACCTTTTGAAGACCACTCTCCAGAAGTGGCTAGTAAACTTCCTATCCCGATCAAAAACTATGCTTAAAGGAAGACCATATAACCGATATAGGTTCTCTACAAAGAGTCTAGCCAACTCTGGTGTCTTCACCATAGTACGTGTTGGAATAAATCTAGCCATTTTGTTTAACCTATCCACAATTACCCAGACTGAGTTGTGCCCTCTTTGTGTCTTAGGTAATCCGACTATAAAGTCCATGGAGATACTTTCCCACTTCCCATTAGGAATATCCAATGGGTGGAGTAGTCCTCCAATCCTCAACCTCTCAGCTTTAAAACCTGGCATTTGGTGCACTTAAGCACATACTCTAGGACGTCCTTATGAAGTCTAGGCCAGTAAAACTGCCTCTTAACAAGATCATAAGTCTTGTTAACTCTTGGGTGTCCCGCACTAGGTGTTTCATGACACTCATACAAAATATGCCATCTCATCTCAGAGTCTCTAGGGACACACACCTTACCTTTATATAACACATATCCATCATAGACACTATAATTCTTCCACTTGAATCCTTCTTGAGTACCCGTTGATACTCCATCCTCACTGGAAACCCTTATATCACGATCCCCATTCTCTATGGCTGCCCAAATCTCATAATATGCAGGATCAAGCCTATGTTTCCCTCTAATGGACTCAAGTAGCTCACTAGTGATCTGAGTAAAACGGAGTCCATTGAGCATAGGCATGCAGATAAGTGAATCAACCACTACATTAAGCTTTCCCTTCCTATACCTAAGCTCATAATCAAACTCCTGAAGGGTCTCTGCCCATGGGGCCTTGTGAACTTTAAGGTTTGATTGATTAGAGAGCCACTTAATACTCTCTTGATCAAACACTATTGTAAATTTGGCACCATATAGATAATGATGCCACTTCTTCAAAGCATGGATAATTGCATACAACTCCTAATAGACGGAGTAATTCTTCTGAGCTTGTTCTAGTTTCTTACTCTCAAAAGCTACTGGTTGACCATCCTGAACTAAAACCACTCCTATGGCAAAATCACTTGCGTTAGTCTCAACCACAAAGGGTTTGTTGAGATCTGCTATATGTAAAAGTGGAGCTGTCACAATTGCTACTTTCAATCTCTCCATACTTTTCTTCTATGCGTCTCCCCAATGAAAGGCTTTCCCTTTCCCTTTAAGCTGTTCTATCATGGGGATAGCAATTTTGGCATAATTCTTAATGAATCTTTGATAGAAACCTGATAAACCTACGAAGATCTGTAGCTCTTCCAGGTTCCTTGGATGTGGCCATTTCATAATAGCCCTTACTTTTTTAGGATCCATCTAGATTCCATCCTGGAGACTATATGCCCAAGGTATCTAACCTCTATTTTGAAAAATTCACACTTTGACTCTTAGCAAAGAGTAGAAGTCTACTACAAAGTCTCCTAGATAAGGCCGTAATACACTATTCATGAGTTTCATGAAAGTGGTAGGAGCATTGGTGAGACCAAAAGGCATCACCAAAAATCATAGTGCCCATATCTAGTCCTAAATGCAGTATTAGGGACATCCTCTGCCCTAATCCTAATCGGATGATATCATGATCTAAGGTCAAGCTTGGTAAAATACCTAGCATGATGTAACTGATCAAATGATCTTCCAATCTAGGCATTGGAAACCTATCTTTGATAGTTACCTTATTAAGTGCTCTATAGTCTATACATAGTCTCATAGAGCCGTTTCTTTTTAACTAGGAGCATTGGCAATGCCCAAGGTGAGTTACTAGGTCTAATGAAGCCTTTATCTAAATAATTCTGTAATTGCCTCTCAACATCCTCATGTTGAGAAACACTAAGCCTATAAGGTGTCTTACAAATAGGGTTAGTGTTAGTAACTACCTCAATAGCATGGTCAATGTCCCCTCTCTCAGGTCGTAGCCCTTTAGGTAAGTCAATGGGAAAAACATCTCTAAACTCAAACATAAGATCTTTAAAACTTTTAACCACACACTCTTGCAAGAAAGAATAATAGAAAGTCTTGTCCATATTTACATTCCTAGCATGAAAATATACATCAGATGAACTGTCTGTACAATGCTCAATATCATGACTATACAATAAAAAGATCTCATGTACATGCTCAAAATGACAAAGACTATACAACTCTAAAGATGAAATGAGAGGTGCACTAGGTACATCTCTCTCTCTCCATGTATACAAAATTACTTCCATTTCTTTCAAAATCAGTTTTGATAGTTGTATTCAAGTGTGTCTCCCAACCCCCATACCCACTCTCTACCTAACACAAGATCTATCCTCTCCATATTCAAGTCCATATGATGTGTATAATCCTTCATCTTGACTTCCAAATTGGATAGCATAGTATCCCATATCCTCTTGTCTTCCCCGTGCATCATAGATACTATGTATTTATGTGCACTGGGATGCTAGGGAATCTTTAGTTTCTTGACCATAGCATAGTTTATAAATTTATGAGTAGCAAAGTCATCTATCATGACTCGCACCCTGGTCACGTATACACTACCATGCAGTTTAACTAGGTCATGTGGTCCAAACTGCGAAGACCACAATGACTGAGTCAAACAACAAGTGTGCTCTATATCCTCATGCATCACCTCCACTCCCTTGCAGCTAGAGCTTCCATGAATAGGAAGTGTCTGCACGCTCTATATCCTCATGCATCACCTCCACTCCCTTGCAGTGAGAGCTTCCATGAATAGGAAGTGTTTGCACTAGATGAACTTCCTTTTTGCCCTTTTTAGGGGTTGTACTACTCTCTAGCCCTCTCTTCTTTTCTTCCCCCTTCTTGAGTGGACAGTTCAACTGTGAATGGCTAGGAGACAAACACCTAAAGCACACATTCTCTCTTTTGGCCCTCTCAAACTGCTTTGTAGGTAACCTTGGCCTTTGTGATCTTTGTTTTTTTAATAAAAATTTTGTTTTTCCCCAATGGAAACTTTTTCTTGAACTTAGTCATGTTAAGAGGCTTAAGGGGTTGATCCGTCTCCATAGGAGTATATTGAGGATGATTATGGTCCTCATAGATCTGTGCATACTTGATCGCCTCCTCAAACGTCTTAGGTGCATTCTTACCTCTCTCTTGATGGATTTATCTAAGCCTCTTACAAACCCTCTAGTTTTTTGGAAGTCATCTAAGCCCTTAAGTTTCAAAATGATCTCCCTATAGTGGGATATGTAGACTGTCAAAGGCCTACCTCTCTGGGTAATCCTATCCCACTCATCCAAGTTCCTCCCCTCCTCATTCTCAGGGAGAAACTCTTTTAGAAAAAGAGTTTCAAACTGAGTCCTATTTGTAGGGATAGAGTTTGCCTCCTTGAGACTCATCTGCCACTTATAAGCATGCGGGCCAAGGAAGAGACTCGCCTCTAGCAGACGGTACTCTGGTGGGGTGCCCTTTAGTTGATGCAAGTGGAAAGACTAATCTTCATGAAGTAGGGACTTTGGAAGCTCAAAACTAAGAAATTGAAGCCTTTTCAACTAATCCCATGGCCCATACCTCATATCCACAACCCATAATACATGTGTGCGTCCTTATTTCCTTAAATCCTTGACCCCTAGTATGTCTTTTCTTCCCAAAATTTTAGAAAAAAATTTTGACTGTCAAACTTATCTTTAACTTCTTCCTTTGTTGCACTCTCAAATCCCAAAAGCTCTCGTGGCATGCTAATTATCCCACATCAGAGTGGTGCAGTTCCAAAATTGGTCTATAAATAAGAGGTTCTCTTCATTCTTCAAGCATCCAAGAGAGGAGGTGAGGAGCAGTGTGGCTCCCTCTGTGGGCAACACCAGTGTCTTCACACCTCGCGGTAGTTTTTCTCGGACTCCATGTTGATGCTCGCCCTCACGGCGAGCTCTACTCAGTCTCCTAGTTGACGCCCGACTGTGGGTTCAGCTCCGATACCAAATATAATGCTCCAATGAGCCTCCTATTTTTGAAGGATCTCTGCACCCATTTCGAGACGATCAAAGATGAAGATCGGCTATTAAAACAGTGCGTGCATAGGGAATGAGAATTCTATCCGCCCAACCACGTATCTCTTCTATATAATCCCTCCTTAGGAAATCACTAAAGTAGCTTCTCACATGAGTGCCACATGGCACTCATGTGTATGTTCAATGTGCCCTTCTAATAAAATCTAAGGGATGGTTCACACCATCCCTTCTTTAATGACTTCCCACATGACGTAAGGATAGGCACCAGACATGCTAGGTTGTCTACATTCTGTTGCACAAAGATAACTCATTTTTTCATATCATTGTGTATTAAAGTATTAACGTGTTCTATTCTATCGAATTAAGTAAGTATGTACTGGTTCGGTAAACTTAATCAGTGTAATAGTTAAGCTGTTTGCTGAAGAAAATAGTCTATCAGTTGTTCGGTATAATTCGGTGAGGCTAGCATATTCAACCATTGATACTGTGTGAATATTTTAATGCAATGATTCGATGAAATAGTTTGGGAAAAACACGGGAATCTAGTATCACTAGATTCTGCCATCCTAAGGACCCTCTCAACCTTGTCTTGTTCCTTAACCAGATTGGATAACCAGAGGTTAACACTACCAATTACCCATTATGCGCATATATGATGCATCATGTATTGGTCCCAAGAGGACTGTGGAATATTATGCACGGTGTTGAAAAACGTCCTACTACACCTGTAAATACAGTTACTGAAGGTGATGAAGTTTGAAGATGATGATATTCAGGTTCTTGTTCGTGTTGTGATTCTTGTTGCACCTACTACAAAGCATCTTCTTTGGGATGGCAAAGATTCTCAAGCACATGCATTGATAGACTTGTCTATCAAACATGCCACTATTCCTCACATTTGCTCTTGCAAAAAAGCAGAGGATGATTAGAATACACTTTCCACTTTATACCACACAAGGAATGAGGCTCATGTTGCTTACCTCAAAAAATAGTTGGAGATTGAGCCCATGAATGAAGGAGATTCCATGGATAGCTTTTTCACAAAGATCAAAGATTTGAAGGAGAATTTGATTTCTTCTCATGAAGTCTTGCTAGACAGTTCACTTGTGCAGACTATTGTGAATGGTCTTCATATCAAAGTTTTGCTTCTACTCTTTGATTGGTGATGAAAGGCAATCAAAATGCCTTAACATTTGAGGAGTTAGTCTTTGTTTTGTTGTAGGAAGATTAGTATAGGCAGAATAGGTCTATGATCAAACTTTCCTCGCTACTCAGAAAGGCAAAGGTAAATGGAGATCATTTACTAGTAAGCAGAAATCTACTAATTCTACACAATCAAAGAAGGATGACAAAGATGAGAAGAAAACAGAAAAACATAAATCATTTTGCAAATACTATAAAGAAAATGATCATGTCATAAAGATTTGTCTAATATTGGCTACAAAAAGAGGCAAAGAAGAAAGAGGTTGGAATGGCTTTTGTAGAGGCCTCTACACCCAAAACAGATTCTGCTAATCTTCTGTAGAATGAAGAATGGGTATTTACTACTATTTGTAGTTATGACCCATCTTCTCATGAACAGTGTATGTCTGCAGTAGACTGAGATGTTTGGTACTTTGATAATGGGGCAACCAAATATATTACCTCGCAACATAGTTTCTTTACTTCACTTAAGCCTTCCCCTATATGGAATACTATCACATGCACCAACAACTCCTCTTATCCTATCATGGGAGTTGGTAAGATCATTCTATCTGAATTTTGCTAGTTTGTTATGATTGTAGAAATTTAAAATGGTGTCCTCTCTACCCAAACTTGAGGCACTTGGTAAGCATGTCTATGTAAGCTGTATTTTTGGCAAAACGTGTTTATGTGCTTCAAACAGATTTTGGTTTCGGTTGAAAATCTATCAACTTGTATATCCATTGAAAGCAAAGTCCAAAGTGTTTGTGTGCTTCCAATAGTTTTTGGTTTTGGCTGAAAATTTATCAAACAGACAACCTTTGTTCTGATTTGGAGGGGTTATAGATCTTTTGATTTTAATGTATTTTTGGCTAAACGTGGGATAAAACATCATTTTACAATGCCATATACACCTCAAAAGAATGGAGTTGTTGAAAGGAAGAACAGGTCACTCATGGAGATGGCGAGGTGTATGATCAAGAGTCAGGCTTTACCATATAGTTTTCAGCTTGAGGCACTTATGTGTGCAACATGTGTACTTAATAGGTGTCCCGCTAAAGCATTGCAGTCTATCACTCCATATGAGGCTTGCCATGGTCGCAAGCCATCTGTTGCTCATCTATGTGTCTTTGGTTGTCTGGCAAATGCATTAGTGCCTTAATAACAACACAACAAATTCGATGATAAAGTACTGAAATGTATTTTTTTTTGGTACAGTTCTGAAAGAAAAGGCTATGGTCTGTATCATCCACATACTAAACACATTTTTGTTAGTCATGATGTTGTTTTTGTGGAAGATGCAATTCAGCCATTACTTTCATGTACTAAGGAGACATCAGTTAGTGCCTAGCAAATGCATTAGTGCAAGAACAACAATGCAAGAAATTGGATGATAAAGCAATGAAATGTACTTTTGTTGGGTACACTTCTGAAAGCAAAGGCTATCCTCTATATCATCCAGAGACTAAATGCATTTTGGTTATCTGTGATGTTGTTTTTGTGGAAGATGCAATTAGTTAGCTAAGGAGACATTAGTTAGCTCCAAAGATGTGTATGACATTTTGCTGCTTCTTTTTATAGGTGGGTAGTCTAGTACTGGTCCAAATGAGGCAAGTTCTTAGCCTTTATAGATTCCACATGATGATGCATATCATTCCATTTCTGATGCACATTTACATGATGCAGTTGTTGATGAGATGACTAATATAGAGAAGGAAAAAACTATGCCTAAATGGCTGGTGCAAAATTTGCAAGATAACAAACTAGATTTATCTCTATCATATTGTACTTGTTCACACTCTCATATTGCTTCTTTTGCATCAGATTGCTATGTTATGTCTGCCTCTAGTCTTTGTGATGAGAATGAGTTTGTTTCATTTGATTAAGTACAAAATTCAGCGAATTGCGTGGTTGCTATGCAATCAGAATATGATGCTATTATGAAGAATGTGTCGGAGTTTGAGGTCTCTAGAAGCACGCAAACAAAACAAGGAAGAAGAAGAAGCTTTGAGCACAACACACAATATTCAATGTATTACCAAGAGAATGTACAAAGATAAGTGACATGTTAGGGGTATAGGCATATATACAAGCCTGGGGGAAAAACCTCCTAAAGAGGGGAAAAAAGTGGCCCAATAGTCCTAGTGTGTTCACACACATCTACCTAAATATATCAACAATTCCCCTTAGGAGTGATGTGATGACAAGGATTTAGTAATCATGTATAAGGAAGTGCCAACCTATGTGGAATCGATCCACAAAAGGAAGTAAGCCTAAAGCTTTGCAGAAAGCTTCAAAATTCTTCGTAGGTAGAGCCTTTGTGAAAAGGTCTGCAATGTTCTCCTGTGTGGGCACATATGCCAAACTCATCACTCTAGTAGAGAACCTCTCCCTGACATCATGATAGTGCACCTCAATGTGTTTAGTGCGAGCATGGAACATAGGGCTCCTCACAACTCCCAATGCGCTCTGACTGTTAGTGAAGATGGTGGTGGTAGAAGACTTACCAACACCCAAATCATCCATAAGGCATCTGAGCCACACACACTCAATAGTCATTGTGAAAGGTGCCATGTACTCATACTCACAACCAAAAGTGGCCACAATAGGTTGCTTCTTACTCAACCAATATATGCATGAGCTACCAAGTATGAAGCAAAAACCACTGGTGGACACATGAGTGTCATAGCAACCAGCCTAGTTAGAGTCGAAAAAAGCATGTAAATCTAGTAGTAGTGATCACCCCTTAGGATAAAATAATCCAAGTAGTAAGAGTGATCTTACCAACTCCCATGATAGGATAAGAGGAGTTGTTAGCACATGTGATAGTATTGCCTGTAGAGGCAAGCTCAAGTGAAGTGAAGAAACTACACTGCGAGGTAATATGTTTGGTTGCCCCACTATCAAAATACTGGCAAACATTTGAGTCTACTACAGACATACACTGCTCATGAGAAGATGGATCAAAACTACAAACAGTAGTAAACACCCATTCTTCATTCTGCACAAGATTAGTAGACTCTATTTTCAGTTTAGAGGCCTCTGCAACAACCATTCCCACCTCTTTCTTCTTTGCCTCTTTAGCAGCGAGTTTTGGAAAGCTCTTAATGACATGATCATTTGC
This sequence comes from Ceratopteris richardii, assembly GCA_020310875.1. Lineage (NCBI taxonomy): Eukaryota > Viridiplantae > Streptophyta > Polypodiopsida > Polypodiales > Pteridaceae > Ceratopteris > Ceratopteris richardii. Next base: position 138,638,175 of record CM035409.1, on the reverse strand, counting down.
TTTACACTATTTGCAAAACAATTTTTGCTTTTCTGATTTCTTCTCATCTTGGTCTTCTATCTTTGAATGTGCAGCATTTGCAGATTTCTACTTACTAGTAGATGAGCTCCATTTACCTTTGCCCTTCTGACTAGCCAGGAAAGCTTAATCTACAACATGCATAATGGACCTATTCTGCCTAGACTAATCTTCTGCAGTAAAACAGAAACTAACTCTTCAAATGATAGGGCATTTGGATTGCCTTTCATCATTAAACGAAGAGTAGAAGCAAAACTTTGATATGAGTAAGGAAGACCATTCAGAACAGTCTGCACAAGTGAGCTATTCAATATAACTTCCTCAGTGGAAATCAATTGTTCCTTCAAATCCTTGATCTTTGTCAGAAAATTGTCCATAGAATCACCTTCATTCATATGCTCATTCTCCAATTATTTTAGGAGGTAATCAACATGAGCCTCATTCCTAGCTTGGTACAATGTGGTAAGTGTATCCAAGCATCCTTAGCTATTCTGCAAGAGCAAATGTGAGGAATAATGGCATGTTTGACAGAAAAGGCTATCAATGCATGTGCCTGAGCATCTCTACCATCCCAACGAATTTGCTCTATAGTAGGTGCAGTAGAAATTGCAGCATGAACAAGAATCTAAAGAATATCAGCATCTTCAATGCCATCTATATCAGCTTCAATACCTGTATTTGCAAGTGTAATAGGATGTTTTTCAACACCTTAGAGAATGTTCCAGAGTCCTTTTGCAACCAATACATGTCGCATCATATAAGCCCACAACGGGTAATTGGTACCGTCCAACTTATCCTCAACAGCCAACATACGGAATACATCACTGCTTTCAGCCATGACCACTAACTAAAATATCTTGATGCAAAAAAATGATTGTATCTAAAAAAGTTGAACAAAACTACCCCAACAAGTTCTGTTAGACCTGTAGTAGACTTTGAGATGCTTATACTAGCGAATCAAAACTTGTATATATCTTTGGCACAAAAAGATGAAATAACGTATGCAAGTACTACGATATTGCATTCGGAAGCAAAAATGAGCTCAGATCATGATTTTGGCACCACAAAGCAAAGCAGTTTTGATCTCCTAACCACCTTGAGTATGCTCACCAAATTTCATGCGATTCAGAGACTGTGACCAGAGGGGTGTTGAAGATGCCCTAGATGAAGCGATGGCCTGCTCTGATACCAACTGTTGGAGTTAGACATATGTGGAAGCACGTGGAAAAAAGTACTCCAGTGGACCTAGTTTGTTCACACACATCACTACCTAAATATATCAACAAAGCTTTGTGCGAAAATGGTGAAACTAGCCTAGACCATGTTTGAGGCCAATCATCTTTTTAACTACACTAACTCAACAAAGACACAATTGCATTTTGATGGATTGCTAGAGAGATTGGAGAGGATTATAGCCAAACCTAGCAAGTTAGTTAGATCAAAGGTAAGTAGCAGTGGAAGTGAAGGCTCAGCTTACCCCACAAGGAAGCATTTGTCCCGAACTCCATGGATGATGGAGTTTCTCCCTTAGTGAATCAGTATTCCCATGAATTCTTGAGAGAGATTCAAGAGGGGAAATGTGCCAAGGAGAGTGAGAATCCTCCTCCCATTGAGATAGTGGATGATCTCCATGATCAATTCCCACAGCACATTCCCTCTATTTATGGAGAACAGGAAGATCCACAATCCTACGAGCAATTAGAATTCAAATATGATTCCTTGCAAGAACTACCTCAATTCACGGACCTATGGGAATCTAAGCCTATTCATATGAATGCCCCTATTGTCATGGTAAGAAATGAGGAATCTATAATTATACCTAGGAACATAGATGTAGTAAAGAACATGAAGGTACAATGTCACCTCACGTTAGAAGAGCTATTGAAAGTGAAACCAGAACTATGGAAGAACCAAGTGAATCAAGTGCAAGAAGTAGCTAAATCATCCTCTCAAGTAGGGACACACAAAAGTTGGTGCCAAAAATACCCCTGGTAAGATTGGATATATGAGTAAAGAAGAATAAGGAAATACCTATCTCCCTATTAATTATCAGGGTTACACCACCAAAGTGATTTTGGAATCAGGTGAAGGAGTTTCATTGCTACCACCTCCCTATGGAAGTTTTGGGGCAAGCCAACACTGAGACCAACAAAGATGAAATTGCAAATGGCAGATGGTCACATTGAGAAGCCTCTAAGGCTACTAGAAGGCATAACTCTCACCACTTGTGGTGTAGAGTTTTAGCACACATTCACCATATGTGATTTTAGCAAGAACCATGTCTATGAGATGATTTTAGGTAGATTGTTCATGTGATAGTTGCAAATAGTGCAAGATTAGGCAACTAATTCCTTGTACTTACAACACTTAGGAGTCACAAGTAAAGTCAATCTCTTCAAGATAGACTTCAAGGTATTTACTAACAAAATCCTTGAAAATGTGGAACATAAGCATTTGGAATGTGGTAGGGGCATTGCTCAATCTGAAAGACATTACTCTAAAAGTAAAAATGCACCATTGAAGCAAATGTTATTTTATGTTGATCCTCTCCAACAATGGACACTTGATTATAACTCTAGAATCCATCCAAAAGACTATATACTTCATGTCAAATAACCCTTTCAAATGAATGGTCTACAACGGGTAGGAGATAACTATTCCAAAAATAGTGGATGCATTGAAATTCTTATGATTTATGCAAACTTGAAGTTTTCCATTCGTTATGGGAACAACCACTATGGGAGATATCCACTATGTGTGCTTGATTTCATAATTGAAACCAATATCTAGCAATTTATTGGTTTCTTCTTTAATGTTTGTAGATTAAGTTCCATTACATGTATACAACCTCTGTTTACACGCTCAAGCATTCAAAAAAATTGGTATGCGATGGACACATATGTCAAGATCAACTCCTTTGAGGTCCTTATAGATCCAAGCAAAGAAATATCAATACTCCAGTAAGATATCTATGAGATGTTCTCCCTCAGAGCTAGACATATCATTTGTAATCTATGAGCATCTTTCTTCACTCTCTTCTATTATTATGACCACTTTTTGTGTATCCTCTTTATTATCATAACTCTCCCCCATGGTCTTTTTGCATTTTGGCAAAGCAAGAACGATTTTCTATTCCTCCATTTGATATCTCTTAAAATAATTAGGAACTTCAAATGCTACTATTTGATATGAGTCCTTGCTCGACATATTCCGCCAACTTGTATATATGCATATAACTCTAAGGGTTTACTTATCTTTGTATATTCACTTGGTAATTCATTCAATGTTGTGTTGTGGTTCGAGCTTCTTCTTCTTCCTTGTGTTGTTTATGTGCTTCCACAGACCTCAAACTCCAACATCTCGCATGTCACAAGAATTTGAAGAAGTAATAAGAGTCATTAATTAAGAAAAAAGTAAAGCAAAGATTTAGATAAAATCATGAATCCATTCAATGTTCCTTATGGTATAATGAAAGCAAAACTAGAAGATACATCAAAAGGACAACCCAAAAGGATCCAGACAATGATTTGAACTTCACAACTACTATGCTTGATCCTGTTTGGAGGAAAAGATTTTTGGAAAGAAACCTGATATTACATGTACATTGGCAAGAGGTTCCCTATTTACTATAGGTAAATCCTTCATTTTGTCTAGTTTCTCAATGCCATCACTGGCCAGTTTTTGGGAGGAATAGAGAAAAAGAAATATTAATAAGTAGTGACTCAACTTTTTGCTACTACCAAGCCCACCACTTGGATACTTACCTACCGAAGATTACATGATCCATACAATTGAACTTTGGCTATCAAAGCATGCTCACATTCCACATATGACATTCAAACTTATAAATAAAATACTTTGCATGATTCTTACAATTCTGAAAGTTTTTAAGTTTGCAAAATATACCTTCCTAAATTTTATCACGATCAACCAAGGGGTTGCACCACTTTTATTCGACCTATCAATTATACCTAGAAGAGCTACCATAATGGCCTACTATTTGAGATTAATGTTTTTGCTGAGTTCATATCTTTGGACTTTTGAAGAAGCATTTTTCACATGATTTTTTGAAGTGGACTCCAAAATTTTCTTAAAGACGTATTTGAATCTTAATGTGAGACCAGTAGCATATGAGCTACATTTTTATGTTAAGAATAGAAAAGTTTGCAATGATGGTGTGAATCTGGAACAATGGCAATGTTTTATGATTAAAGAGGCCAACATGCTCAATGCTAAGGAACAAAAGGTGTATCAGACCTACTCATGTTGCCTAGCAAAAGCCTGTTGAGGACAATAGAGTTCAAGAGAAGGGATGTGGAGAGGGAGATTCAAGTAAGAGAAGAAGAATAAGATTGAAGAAAAAGGTGACAACACATTGAACTTAATGAATAATCACACCCTCTTCCAAAAGCCCCAAAGGGGCATGCATCATGCTAAAGTAGATAAAGTGAAGAAAAGACACATGCCAAAGTAAATGAAGCAGGTCCCAATGGATGCAAATAAAGAATTAGAACCCAAGAATCTTTTAAAACACCAAGAAGGACCAAAATTTGGAAAGGGAAAAAGTGAAAAAATTCCTTTCTAGAGAGAACTTTCGTAACCAACTCCCATGTGAGATTAGGTCATCTCTAACTATTGATGGCATGCCAAGCAAGCTTGAATGAAGCCAATGAGAGACAATAGAGAGAAAGAAGGGAAGAGTGTTGTAGAGAGTCAAAGACTAGAGAAAGAAAGAAGTAAAGAGAAGAATAAAGGAAGAGCAGGCCCACAAAAATATCAACGATGTCACCATTTTTTTATTTTCATTTGTTAGTTTATGGAACTCATGGAAGCCTTATAAATGCACTGAGGAGTCCTCTAGATGCATTTTGCCTCAAGCATGTGAAAAAACCCATGCACAATAGTAGATTTTTAGGAATTTATAGAGAAAATGTCAGTCTCTTGTGTGAAAGAGTCGTTACATGTAGGAAGGTGATTCCTAACACTTAGTTTTTTGGGCATAAATTGGTGCAGAGAAGTCCGATAAAGCTCAAGAATTGGCATTAGATGTGTTTGATCGAGAGCTTCAAAATGAACCTACCATTGACCATATTTGCATATCGAAGCTAGGAGAATCTACTCCACCAAATATCAGGACACACACCTGCATGTAGAAGGAGTCATGTGGGTAGAAATCCACTTATGCATGCATTACTTGACCTATTTCCATATCTACCATCACTAAAGCACCCATTTCCATGCACTTGACTGGGTGGTACTCTCGATTTGATAATTTAATGTGTGTGTATCAAACCACCACTATGTGCACTTGTTGGAAGTGTGAGAGCTAGGTAGTCTCACTTGTCACTAGTGTATAGGACCTTGCACGTCTCACGGACATGTTTTTGGTGCTCCTTTCGGGACACGTTTTTGTGTGTCAGACTCGCAAAGGTCCTATGCACTAGTTACAAGTGAGACTACCTAGCTCTCACACTTCCAACAAGTGCACATAGAAGTGGTTTGATACACACACATTAAGTTATCAAATAAAGAGCATGACCTGGTCATGTGCATGGAAATGTGTGCTCTAGTGATGGTAGATGTGGGAATAGGTCAAGCAATGCATGCATAAGTGGATTTCTACCTCACACGATGCCTTCTACATACAAGCTTGTGTCGCGATACTTAGTGTAGTAGCAGACACAAAATTGATGATTTCTCCTAGCTTCGATACCCGAATATGGTTAGAAGAGGGTTCATTTTGAAGCTCTTGATGAGATGCATCTAATGCTAGTGCATTGAGCTCAAATGGAATTCTTTGCACCAAGTATGCCCAAAAAACTAAGTTTTGGGAATTACCTACCTATAGCTAATGACTCCTTATGCTTCACACACATAAGATAATAGTGAAAAAAGGTGGGGAAGGGGTAGACAACACCTCCAAGCATACATTTCATGCCTTAAAAACACATACAAGCTCACAAACAAGAATATACACAAGCAAGAAGAGGGAAACACGAATTTATGAAGTTAGTTTTTTATTATGGAAAGATCTCTTTACAAATGTGTCACCAAGTGACTTATATACATGTGCCATAAATTGGGCCCTTTCACACAAGAGATTGGAACTTTCTTTAGAAATTCCTAAAAAGATACTATTGTACATGGGTTTTGTTACATGCTTGATGGAATATGCATCTAGAGGACTCCTTTATTGCATTTACAAGGTTTCAATGAGTTTCATGAAGTGAAAAGTGAAAAGAAAAAAATAGCAACATCTTTGAAAATTTTGTGGGCTTGCTCTTCCTCTGTTCTTCTCTTTACTTCTTTCTTTCTCTCGTCTTTGACTCTCGGCAACACTCACTCCCTCTTTGTCTTAGTCATCCCCGATAGGCTTCATTTACGTTTGCCTAGTGTGCCACCAATGGTAGAAGATGACCTAACCTCATATGGAATGTGGTTATGGAAGTTCTCTCTAGAAAGAGACTGATACTTTCTCTATAAATTCCTAAAAAGCTACTATTGTACATGGGTTTTGTTACATGCTTGAGGGAACATGCATCTATAGGACTCCTTTAGTGCATTTACAAGGCTTCCATGAGTTTTTTGAAGTGACAAGTGAAAAGAAAAAAAAGGAACATCTTTGAAAATTTTGTGGCCCTACTCTTCTTCTCTTTACTTCTTTCTTTCTCTAGTCTGTGTATCTCGGCAAAACTTTCCCCCTCTTTGTCTCTGTCATCCTTGAAAAGCTCCATTTAGCTTTGTCTAGTGTGCCTAACCTCGGATGGGAGGTGGTTATGGAAGTTCTCTCTAGAAAGGGCTTTTTCACCTTTGCCCTTTCTAACTTCTGGTCCTTCTTAGTGTTTCAAAGTAATCCCGGGTTCTAATTCTTGATTTGCATCCACTGAAACCTGCTTCATTTACTTTGAATTATGTATTTTCTTCCCTATATTTGCTTTAGCCTGATTTTCTTTGATTTTCTTCTTCTTTTTTCTTACATGATTCTCCCTCCACAATGCATCTCTATATTTTCTTTATTTCATTAGAAGAATGACATGGAACTTATATTACCTATGTTCTTGCCTTCATGTATGGAATTAGTCTTGAAAAATAGAGAAAAATTCAACTCCTTTGCATGACATGGGAAGTTGTCATCAAAAGTCTCAACTTGTGGTCAAAATTACAAAAATAAAGGGCCCATCAATTATATGGCTATAGCTTGTGATATCATCAATTATGTCAATCAAATGCCAATCTATCTTTCTCTCTCTATGCCATTGAATGTAGTTGGTGGAGAAATTCATGCTTGTGCAAGATGCTTGCCTCATTTAGCTACTGGCTAGTGATTCTTCTTCAAGCAATGATAGTTGTTGTTGAAGTAAGCAAAGATCACATGCAAAGCTCACATGCCTACTAGTCATTGTCTTCTTTTTGCCATTTCCTCTCTCTAATAAGTGGGCAAAATAGCTATCAATTTGGAAATTCACAGGCTTTGGCATTCAACACTCGTTCTTCTCATGGCTGAAGTGAACATCTATCTACAATGTTTGGCCTTTTGGTATGAACAAGGGATCTTATGTACAAAACTCCTCCTTTGGTAAGAAACCCTGGATTCATTTTCTCATTAGCACTCCAAGCTTTCATGTGCCATTGATGAAGACGTGCTTTGTAACTGTTGCTATGGCACGTATCGAAGACCACGATTGGAATGTATTGAACATGAGGTAGAGTATGGTACTTTTGAGCGTGCACCACCACCTGGTCAACGTGATAATGCTTGGGTATGTATTTTTTCTATAAATTAATGTCATTATTTTATTTAAAAATCATATACAAAATCAAATTACTGTTGATATACAGGAATACTTGCTCGATGATGATCATGTCGATAATAATTCTCATACTCATAATGTTAATATACCTCGTACACATCATGGACTTTCTATTCATCAAGCAGAGGTTTCTAGAAATCCTCTACCTCCTGGTTTAGAGACTAAAACGGTTGGAGATTATCCATTGCCAGCTCGTGATTGTTCTCTAGTACAAACATATGATAGAAGAAGATATGGAGGATGGAATAGAGGACCACTTCCTTTAGATGGAGAGGTTTTTAACTTTTGGGGTAATCGCTATATGATTGCTCCATCCACTATTACTAATGTTGGTCATGGTCTCTTTATTGTAGAGGATTTGTATGTGCCTTCGTACTCTCAAGTTGGTCTTATGCCATTTTGTGGTCCTATATATGGATGGGGAGATTGGCATCGACTTGCATGTTATGTTCAAAGCATGAGTACTTATGGAATATGCTTGAATGCAACATCCCTTACTAGTAGAAGGATTTCACATGTAGAAAATGAAAGATTATATATTGATGGAATACCTTACACGCATGGAAATATAGCAGGATTAATAAATAGTAGTCGAGGGTTACATAATAGTTCAAGGACTAATTGCAAATTTGTGGAGCGTGAAAATATTCATGAATCACCATACATGAGTAGAGATGTATCAAGATACATAATTGTCAATGCTATTACTACATTACATGCTGGTGATGAATTATTAGTGAATTATAGATGGCATAGACCTCCAAGAGCACCTTTTAGGTAGACAGAGAATGGAAATTTTCTATCCATATTTAATAACTTATATATTTAAGTTTATGTTTAACATTTACTTTTTATTCATTTATGGAATATTAATGATTTTTATTCACGTGTGTAGATTCCAACATATGATGTTGATGATATTCCTCCACACCATTCACAATTGTCAGTAAGACCTAATTTATTAGAAGCTTTTATGAGGAGGCTACGCAAAAGTGATCCTGTGGTATATGCAAGGTTGAAAGACCTATATTCAAAAGAAGATAAAGTACAAGATTTGTGCGATAATGAGGAAGATGATGGCATGGCAGATTTTATTGAGGACTGGTATTAAAATGAAAGTGAGAGCATTGATATTTCAAAAAATGAGAAATATCTTTGAGAGGAACGTCTAAAGCATGTATATGAAAGAAGTCGTTTGGCACGAGTAAGTGCGAGCTTACTTATTGTCAATCTTCAAAATCATTTTGGATGGAGTAATGTATCTGTTTCGACACTATTGAGGTATAATTTTTAATTTTCTATCTATTTATATATATATGTGCATAAATATATACATATAAATACATGCATACATAGACATACACAAATCTATACATGAATGTATACACACATATAAACATACACACACATATATGCACATACACATGTTATGCGAGTAAAGTCAAATTATGCATACCTGCATCAAATGAAGATATTTTGTCCACAAAACCTTTAGAACCTTTCTAACACATCTGCTTCTCTTATTCTAGTCGACCTAATACCTGTGCTGCTAACTCTTTTATGAACTTTGCATACAAATATTAAGTACGAGTTTGCTATGGATGTATTAAGCTGTTTGAAAAATAGGAGAAGTAAATTTACTTCGAAGATTTTGAAGTATGGAAGAATCATTTTAAAGGATGGGTGGACACAAAGTGTCCATTCAGTGCAGGTTTTTGTTTTTACCTTAGCTACGGTAAGAACAAGAACTTGAATTGAATGAACGCTTTATGTCCACCCATCCTTTAAAACTATTCATCCATCTTCCAAAATCATCGAAAGAAATTTGTTTGTATTATTTTCCAAATGACCTAATACCTCCATAATCAACTGATACTTAATCCTTCTAAACAAATATGTAAGTTTTAGTTCACAAGACAGGTAATAGATTGACTATAAAATGGGAGACAACCAAACAATTCAGTGGTCTAGATATGAAAGTCCGCAAACCACAATAAACAAAAAACAAATAAAACCGAAATCAAATATACATAGCTACACATGCATACATACATATACATACACATTCATACATACATACACATTCATACATGCATACACATACATACATACATACATACATACATATACATATATACACACATACACATTCATATATGTATACACATACACATATGTATATATATACATACATATACACATATAAAACACATATACATACATACATACATATACACATACGCATATGTATATGCATGCACATGCATATACACATCCACATACACATAAGCATACACATATATAAAATTATATGCACACACACACACACACATATATATATATATATATATGTATATATATATGTATATATATATATATATATATATATATATATATATATATATATATATATATATATATATATATATATATATATATATATATATATATATATATGATGAACTTACATGTTATTATCTGAAAAGTTTTTACCAAGTTAGAATATTATTCCTACCTCACATGATGAAATGAAGAAGATAATCAACAATCTTGGTATAGATTAACAATGTATACATGCATGTCCTAACGATTGGAGCTTATCTAGGTTAAAGATGTTGGAGTTAGACGTCTGCGGAAGCACGCGAACAACACAAGGAAGAAGAAGAAGCTTGGAGCACAACACACAAGACTGAATGTATTACTAGAGAATGTACAAAGATAAGTAGCCCATTAGGGCAATAGGCGTATATACAAGCCGGGGGGAAAAAACCTCCTAAAGAGGGAAAAAACTGCCCCGGCGGTCCTAGAGTGTTCACACACATCACTACCTAAATATATCAACAAATCCCCCCTGGGAGTGATGCGGTGAACAAGGAGCTGGCACTCATGTATAAGGAAGTGCCGAGCTATGTGGAAATCACTCCACAAAAGGAAGTAAGCCCAAAGCTTTGCGGAAAGCTTCAAACTTCTCCCTAGGCAGAGCCTTCATGAAAAGGTCTACAATGTTCTCCTGCGTGGGCACATATGTCAAGCTGATCTCCCCAGCAGAGAACCTCTCCCTGACATAGTGATAATGCACCTCAATGTGCTTAGTGCGAGCATGGAACACAGGGTTCCTCGCAACTGCCAATGCGCTCTGACTGTCAGTGAAGATGGTGGTGGCAGAAGACTGGCCAACACCCAAATCAGCCATAAGGCGTCTGAGCCACACACACTCAACAGTCGCTGTGAAAGCTGCCCTATACTCAGCCTCACAACTGGAAGTGGCCACAGTAGGCTGCTTCTTGCTCAACCAAGATATACATGAGCTACCAAGCATGAAGCAAAAACCACTGGTGGACACACGAGTGTCATAGCAACCAGCCCAATCTGAGTCAGAAAAAGCATGCAAATCTGGCGGTAGTGATCCCCCCTTGGGATAAAACAACCCAAGTAGCCGAGTACCACTCAAGTAGCGAAAGATGCGCTTAACCGCTTTCCAATGCGTGACTCCTGGGCAATGCATAAACCTGCTCATCTGTGAGACAGCAAACTGAATATCTGGCCGAGTAATGCATAAGTAAATCAAGCATCCAACAGCCTGCTGATAGAGAACAGCATCAAATGCATCTCCAGCATCATGAAGACTCAATCGTAAACCTGTCTCCATAGGAGTGGCAATAGGCTTACAGTCTTCAAGGCCAAAACGCTGCAATAATGTGTCAATATATTTCGTTTGACACAAAGCCATTCCACCATCAACTTGCATAAACTGAATGCCCAAATAGTGATGCAAATGCCCCAAATCAGACATCTCAAATGAGGCATGCAAATCAGCCTTGAAATCAGCAATATGCTTCTCAAGAGGACCAGTGAGCAGCATGTCGTCTACATAGACAACAATGATCAAAAGCACATCATTAGCACGCTTAACATATAAGGTGCTTTCAGTTGGACTGTTCTCGAAACCATGTGCAATCAGATAGGCATGTATTTTCTCATACCAAGCACGTGGTGCTTGCTTTAAACCATATAACGCCTTCTTTAACCTGCACACCTGGTTTTCATGCCCTTTCTGCACAAAGCCACGGGGCTGAAAAACATACACTTCTTCATGCAAGTCACCATTCAGAAATGCTGTTTTAATGTCCAACTGATGTACATTCCAACCATGATGGGCTGCAAGTGCACAAATGCTCCGAACAGTAGTCATACGGCATGTAGGTGCAAAGGTCTCATCAAAATCAATGCCTCTTTCCTGCGCATAACCCTTTGCAACAAGCCTAGCCTTATACCTATCAACTGTACCATCAGGTTTACGCTTCAGCTTGTATACCCACTTAGTGCCAATGGCCTTCTTGCCAGGAGGCAAGTCACATAAAGACCATGTACCATTCTTCATTATAGCATCATATTCAGATTGCATAGCAGCCATCCAATTTTCTGAATTTTGTGCTTCATCAAAAGAAACAGGCTCATTCTCATCATAGAGACTAGATGCAGCCATAGCATAGCAATCTGATGCAAAGGAGGTACTATGAGAGCCTGAACGAGTACGATATGACAAAGGTGCATCTAATTTGGTGTCACGCAAAGTCTGCACCAGCCATTTTGGCATAGTTTTTGCCTGTTCAATATCATCTCTCTCATCAACAAGTGCATCATGTAAATCTGCATCAGAAATGGAATGATCTGCATCATCATATGAAACCTGCAAAGGCTGAGAAGTTACCTCATTAGGACCAGCGCTAGCCTGTCCACCTGTAAAAAGAGGCATCAAAGTATCATACATGTCTTTGGAGCTAACAGATGTCTCCTTAGTACATGAAAGCAATGGCTGAATAGCATCTTCCACAAAGACAACATCACGGCTAACCAGAATGCGTTTAGTCTGTGGATGATACAGACGATAGCCTTTACTTTCAGAACTGTACCCAACAAAAATACATTTTACTGCCTTATCATCCAATTTTCTACGATGTTGTTCAGGCACTAATGCATATGCCAAACAACCAAAAACACGCAGATGAGCAATAGATGGCTTGCGGTCATGCCAAGCCTCATATGGAGTGATAGACTGCAACGCTTTTGTGGGACACCTGTTCAGTACATATGCTGCACACATGACAGCCTCAAGCCAGAAACTATGTGGTAAAGCCTGACTTTTGACCATGCACCTTGCCATCTCCATGAGTGACCTGTTCTTTCGTTCAGCAACTCCATTCTGTTGAGGTGTATACGGCACTGTACACTGGTGTTTTATCCCACGTTCAGCCAGGAATGCATTAAAATCTGAAGACATATATTCCCCCCCTCGATCAGAACGGAGGGTGCCCATTTTACATGCTGACAGATTTTCAGCCAAAACCAAAAACTGTTTGAAGCACGTGAACACTTCGGACTTTGCTTTGAGTGGATATACCCATGCATGCCTGGAAAAATCATCAATGAAAGTCACGAAGTAAAGGTAATTTCCAAAAGAGGGTGTCTGCATAGGACCACAGACATCACTATGTACAAGCTGCAATTTCTGCATAGCCCGAATTGAACCATCTTTTGGAAAGGAAGAACGCTGCATTTTGCCCAAAATACAGCCTTCACAAACATGTTTTCTAGGTGCCTCAAGTTTGGGCAAAGAGGACACCATTTCAGATTTCTGCAGGCGTAACAAACTAGCGAAATTCAGATGACCAAAGCGTGCATGCCAAAGCTTTGCATCTGACATAGCCTGAGAATCATGAACTGCACATGCCGAATCATTCACAGATTTTTCATAGTCTATGAGCTTATATAGCCCACGACATAAAATGCCAGAAGCAATAATCACATCGCCATTTGAGAGATCATGGACTGTACACCTGTCATCAACGAATTTCACAACCAAGCCAATCTTGGCTAATGCAGAAACTGATAACAGGTTCTTTTTGATCCCTGGCACAAATAAAGCATTTGACAAAGTGAAAGAACTACCATCAGCAGTAGTTAGAATGATCTTACCAACTCCCATAACAGGATAAGAGGAGTTATTGGCGCATGTGACAGTATTCCCTGTAGGGGCAGGCTCGAGTGAAGAGAAGAAACTGCGCTGCGAGGTAATATGTTTGGTTGCCCCACTGTCAAAGTACCAAACATCTGAGTCTACTGCAGACATGCACTGATCATGAGAAGATGGGTCAAAACTGCAGACAGTAGTAAACGCCCATTCTTCTTCCTGCACAAGATTTGCAGACTCTGTTTTTGGTGTAGAGGCCTCTGCAACAACCATTCCAGCCTCTTTCTTCTTTGCCTCTTTAGCAGCCAGTTTTGGACAGTTCTTTATAATATGATCATTTCCTTTACAGTACTTGCAGAACAATTTCTTCTTTTCTGATTTCTTCTCATCTTTATCCTGGTTCTTCGATTGTGCAGCATTTGCAGATTTCTGCTTACTAGTAGAAGAGCTCCATTTTCCTTTGCCCTTCTGACTAGCCAGGAAAGCTTGATCTACAACACGCATAATGGACCTGTTCTGCCTGGACTGATCTTCCTGCAACAGAATAGAGACTAATTCCTCAAATGACAAGGCATTCGGATTGCCTTTCATCATCAATCGAAGAGTAGAGGCAAAACTCTAATATGAATCAGGAAGGCCATTCAGAACGGTCTGCACAAGTGAGCTATCTGGTATAACCTCATCAGCAGAAATCAATTGTTCCTTCAGGTCTTTGATCTTTGTAAGAAAACTATCCATCGAATCACCTTCATTCATGTGCTCACTCTCCAACTGTTTTCGGAGGTAAGCAACACGAGCCTCATTCCTAGCCTAGTACAAAGTGGTAAGTGTATCCCAAGCATCCTTTGCTGTTCTGCAAGAGCGAATGTGAGGAATAATGGCACGTTTGACAGACAAAGCTATCAATGCATGTGCCTGGGCATCTCTGCCATCCCAACGAATCTGCTCTGCAGTAGGTGCAACAGAAACAGCAGCACGAACAGGAATCTGCGGAATATCATCTTCGACACCATCTTCATCAGCTCCAACACCTGTATTTGCAGTACCTGTCGTTACAGGTGTAACAGGACGTCTTTCAACACCCTGCACAATGTTCCACAATCCTTTTGCAACCAGTACATGTCGCATCATATAAGCCCATAATGGGTAGTTGGTACCATCCAACTTATCCTCAACAGCCAACATACGGAATACATCACTGCTTTCAGCCATGGCCGGTGACTAAAATACCTTGATGCAGAAAATTGACTGTATCTCAAAAAGTTGAACAGAACTGCCCAGACGAGTTCTGCTAGACCTGTAGCAGACTTCGAGACGCTTAAACTGGCGAACAGAAACTGGTATATACCTTTGGCACAAAAGGACAAAATAGCCTGCACAAGCACTGCGATAGTGCGTTCGGAGACCGAAACGAGCTCAAATCGCGATTTCGGCACCACAAAGCAAAGCAGTTTTGATCTCGGAAACACCCTGAGTATGCTCACCAAATTTTGTGCGAATCTGAGACTGCAAACGGAGGAGTGTCGACGGTGCCCTAGAAGAAGCAACGACCTGCTCTGATACCAATTGTTGGAGTTAGACGTCTGCGGAAGCACGCGAACAACACAAGGAAGAAGAAGAAGCTTGGAAATAATTTTTTCAATTAGTCTAATTATTTAAAGGAATTGGTTAAGTAATAATATTGTATTCCTCTTCAAAAAGCATTGGTGACCTTTGAGGTAAGTATGCTTAAGTATCCATGGTTTGAACCAAAGTTGGTTCAAGAGAGTTGTTACTTGTATTCTTGGGAAGAACCCACCAAGATAGATGAACAAAGAACATGGGCATAGTCCTAGAAGAATGGTCTGCCAAGTAATTCCAATTACATTGCAAAGACTCATGTGACATGTGTTCAAAGAGTTTCTGAGAAAGAATTTAGAAATTTATGTTTTCATTAAACCCTACAGCCATTGAAGTGATTAGGTGTATATTGGCCAACAGTTGAAGCCGATGTCTATAGGTTGCTCAAGGATTGTTCATCTTCTATTAGAGAACCCACCAATCGAACATGTAACTCTATATCAAGTATGCCCTAATACCTGAATCGAGCAATCCTCTAGTTGACTTCTAAGAACGAAAATATTCCCCCAAGACACGACCTTAAGGTGGCAAAGGAGTCTAGAGTAGGAAGCTGAAGACTATACACTCATTGGTGATATTTTGTACAAGAATGGAAGAGATAGATATTTGAGATTATGCATACATGAAAGTAAGTACTTGAAGATATTAGAGAATGCACATCAAGGTGTTGAAGGATGACACTTTGGACGTGATCAAGTGATCAAAGCTATCCTATTTTTAGGTCTTTGGTGGCCCACTCTTCATACAGATGCACAAACCTATGTGAAGAGGTGTGACACATGTCAGTGAGCTCAATATCCTATTTTTAAGGACGAGATGACACTGAGACCCATGATGGGAGGACGGACATTCTCCAAGTGGGTATAGCCTTAGTAGATCCTATCAAACCCAAACTAGAAGCTCTCATGTCGAACACATAATTGTGGCTATAGATTATCTTACCAAATGCATAGAAGTGAAAGCCACTATGAAGAATGATGCATAGACAACATCAAACCTCTTGTTCGAAAATGCATTCACAAGATACTAACTGCTTATAGCTGTGGTGAGCAATCGAGGAACTCACTTCTTGAACGAAGTGATTGAATATATATTACAAGCTTTCATGGTGATTCACAAGAAGTTAGCACCATATCATCCACAAGCAAAGAGACAAGCTAAAAGCATGAATAAGATCTTGTGCAACGTACTGACTACGCTTGCAGACAAAAAATGTTCAGATTGGAACAAACAGTTACATCATGTTATTTAGGCATATCGCATGGCCTATAAAGTGGTACTTAATGCCACTCCCTTTCAAATGGTATTTGACAAAAACATTCTGCTTCCTTTAGAATTTTTGATACCCACCCTAAAGGTTGCACAAGAGCATCAATGGACACGGCATGAGCTATCATCCAGCATCATGGATTTAGAATGTTTAGGAGAGACAAGACTGAGAGCAGCAACAAGCATATATGTGGCAAAGAAGAGACAAAAGGCCTATTTTGATGCACATGTGAAAGACAAAGGCCTAAAAGTTGGTGATCTAATATTTTTATACACCTTAAAACAACATACTAGTAAGCTAGATCAGCGTGGCTACGAAGCCATGATCATCAATAGACTTTCAACCAACAAGGAAATACAATTAGCCACCAAGGAAATATAATTAGCCACTCTAGAAAGATTTGTAATGACACATTACATAAGTGGCTATTGATTCAAGCTCTATCAAGTGCCTTTGATGGAAGAGATGCTTAGGCGACTCAATGTGCCAAAGAAACATAAAGAGGAGGAGCAAAGAATACGAGAAGAGGCTCACACTGAAGCTCTATAATGCATTTAACAAATGAAGTTAAGACAACGGGGCGTAAGTAGTATAGGACTGATAAGGTTGAAGGGCTTCAACTTGTGAATGTCTTAATCCAATCAGAAGCCCCTAAATATCAAATGGTGATGTGCTAAATGAAAAGGAATACCTCTCTTAGCATAGTTGATCGAGAACCATTCATTTTGGTTGAGATAGGATGAGGCACTACTATCAAGACAATCAGGGCCTTGATTGATGCAGGAGCTACCACTAGTGCCATTAGGTATTCTTGTTGTTAACACATAAACTTGCAAATGAAACCAATTGAGGCTTACCTCATAGGATTATGAGGTTGCACGGGTGGAGTTGGTCATAACATTGGCAAACACACACTACATATGGGAGTCAAAATGTAAATTTAACAATACTTGGGGCCAGTTTCAATTCTTTTCCAAGGAGTTTGAGGAGTTATAGAACTCACATGAGTTGTAGAACATTTGGGAAAGAGCAAGATTACTCGACTATTTTCATGCACCATTGCCAAAGCTGGATTTTATTAGATGTTACTACCTAATCTAAAATCTCAGCCAAGGACAGATAAGGATTTTTTAAGTACTTTTTGTCGTACCATCACTTCTACCCAACCAAGAATCGAAACAATTCAAATTGTCCCACAAATTGGTGAGTGAAGCTCTAGACATGCAAGGCAGACATGTTCCTGCTAAAAAAGACATGCAAATACTAGATGCCATGAAGAAAA
Source organism: Ceratopteris richardii (assembly GCA_020310875.1). Taxonomy (NCBI): domain Eukaryota; kingdom Viridiplantae; phylum Streptophyta; class Polypodiopsida; order Polypodiales; family Pteridaceae; genus Ceratopteris; species Ceratopteris richardii. The sequence continues at coordinate 138,620,203 of CM035409.1, read as the reverse complement.
GAGGCATCTTGAAGATCAATCAAATGAGCACTATCGCACCGAGTTTGTCAATCCTCCAAGAATGTGCATGCAACATTTTGCCTTTCTGGAGCAAGATTGCTTCATGCAACCCCATAAGAAGATTTGGTTCAGTCTTTACCTGGTAGATTTGACAGATAAAGATAAATCTACCACATTGGATCATTGATCAATTTTACGCAGAAAATGCAAGATGGCAGTGCAAACCAAGGATCATCTACAAGTATTTGGCTTATGAAATTCCTATAGAGAAAGCACTCACCGGAGCACAACTATAGATTTTCAAGCAGAGAAGGTCATCAGCAACCCCACAACCAAATCATATTCAAGGAACCATCTAGTGCATTAAGGAGACATGAAGAACAACAACATATAGATGAAGAATGCCATGCCCCCTTAGATGAAAAGCAATATTCACCCATATCTCAAGGTGAAGACAGGAAATTAAGTGATCATGAAGAAGAAGATGAGCCCGCCTACACAGAAACACGCAAAAAGATTACAAAAGACCATGCAAGTCATTCACTCCCATAGTCGATTATCAGAACAACGGAATTAATTAGTATTAGAAGAGCTTTCCATTGTTCCACTCTTTGTCTTGCTTTGTGTGTGTATATATGTGTGCATTTCCTAGTTCTTCTCACTCACTCACTTGTATGCTCCTATCACTCATGACATCATATCATGAGGTGGATCTTCACCACAGTGGTACTTCCATTGTGCTAGAGTGATTCACCCCACCATTTGGGAGGAGTTTAAGCTTTCAATCACAAAGAAACTTTTGACAAGGTAACTTTACAAAAGGACAATAGAAGAATTAGGAATTTTGAGGTTTAATATAGGGTGAGGCTATCACACTGCCCTAAGGTTTGAGGTTTAACATTTTCAAAGCTCATGACTAGAGTACTAACACTAGTGGTGAGGCTATCACACTACCCTAAGGAGTCAATCATCAAGAAATGGATGGAAATGAATCTACCCAAGTCATCTTAGTAGAAGCCCTAAGAAGTTCTCAAACCACATGCCTCATTAAAGGACTTTAAAAATAGAACCACTAGACTTTGGACTTTGAAGTCTAGGGTTCAAACTCAGGGTTTCACTTGATATATTACCCTTAGAAAGTGGGGGATAAAGGGGATCCCCTATGTGTGTGTGTGTGTGTGTGTGTGTGTGTGTGTGTGTGTGTGTGTTTGTGTGTGCTGTCATTTCAATATTTTAAACATAGCTAGAAGAGTAGGTCAATAACAAAATTAAAAAAATTGAATGGAAGAGAAGTTATGTGTGAATTTGTTGGCCACAAAGATGAAGAAATTGGAATCATTAGCTAATGGTTTCCACAAAAAAAGTGTTCACAAGGTTTTTGGAAGTCTCGAGGAATGTTCTTGTTACTGGCTACAGTACATTGGTTGTTGCAACCTTGGTGAGAGTGTTATCTATAAGCCTAGAATTTAGGGCTAGGTTTTCTTACTTTCTCCTTTCTTTGTAGTTATGAGATTTGTAGGGTAGGCAAGTCGTGTTGCCTTGGCCCTATCTCCCAATGTGACCCACGATCCAGTGTTGCCCAACGAGATTGCACTCATGTGCCCCCAAGATATTTTGCTTTTCACAATGAGGCCTTGTGGAGTGGAGTATCAAGGAGGTGGTGGTTTTTGTGATCGGGTCCCTCTCTTACTCTTTGTGTCATGATTAGAGGATCATGGGTGAAGGTAATAGTTCAACTTGCGGGTTAAGGTCACTAGCAAGGGATTGTGATCAAGGGAGCATTTCTTTTTCAAGAGGTCACCTCCCTTTATTGAGTGGGTGGTGTTCCAATTAGCATATGAAGATTGTGTAGATTAGAGGTGCATCTAAAGGGTCACATTTCTCGTTTGCTTAGGTTTTGGGGTTGTGGCTATTATGGGATAAGAGGTACATTCCAAAGCGGCGTATTCCAACTTTATGAAGGTTCATCTCTAAAGTTCAAGAAAGAACAGTGTTTGTAGACTTTGGTGAAAAGGGGCACTTTCCAAGTTTGATAAGGGATTTTTCTCTAATTATCAAGAGAGAGTAGTCTGGGTATCAATTTTAAGGAAGCGCTCAGCTCTAGTTTTCATGGAAGGGTAGCATGTTTTTCTCGACTCAAATGGAATGTGGTGGTCTTGAGCGTACTTCTCAAAGGTTCATCTCAGATCTAGTTTTCATGGAAGGGTAGCATGTTATTCCAACTTTATGAAGGTTCATCTCTAAAGTTCAAGAAAGAACAATGTTTGTAGTCTTTGGTGAAAAGGGGCACTTTCCAAGTTTGATAAGGGATTTTTCTCTAATTATCAAGAGAGAGTAGTCTGGGTGTCAATTTTAAGGAAGCGCTCAGCTCTAGTTTTCATGGAAGGGTAGCATGTTTTTCTCGACTCAAATGGAATGTGGTGGTCTTGAGCCTACTTCTCAAAGGTGCCATGAAGAGTGAAAGTGATTTTTTTGGAAATGATTATCATCAACTAGTGGCTCTATTGTCGAAAAAGGGATTCTTGAGCTCTTAAGTTTGGTGTCCTTCATTTTGAAAGTATTCCTCTTGCGGTCTCAAAGGTTTTTGATTGGCCATCAATGGTGGCCTTTAGTTTTCAACCCCTCATTCTTTACTGTTAGTTTTCTCCTGAATGGGTGGCAGGATATGGTTATCCCCTCCCTTGTCTAGAGAAATGTAGGCTAGTCCCAACCTAGAAAAGGGCATGGTGGTTTCCTTCCCCTTGTTTACTCTGTGAGGTCCCATATTGTCTCTAATAATAACAAAAATTTTCAAGACTCAAGAAGAGCTCAAGAAAAATTCTCTAATTAGAAATTTTTTTAGTCCACATCCTCCCCTCAAAGGCTTTATATCATGGTTGAGGAAAGGATGATTTCCAAGAGGATTCATGGTTATCAAATGTTTATTCCTATCTAGAAACCATATTTTCTAGTTTTTGACAATGAGAAATCATCGTCAAAGCTTCCCACATGGGCACATCGCAAGTGCAACAAAAAAGCATGTGCCTTTTTAAATGGTTTCTCAATTTCCCTCGAATAAATCCAAACCTTCAAAGTTCCCATTATGAGTGGAATTTCCCAACCTTCTATTCTTTTTCTACCCCTTCTTCAACATGATCATGGATCTGATTGGGAGGAAGTTGGCATCTAAACGGGGCGTTGATGGTCTTATCTATGAGGGCGTTTCCCATTCCTTCAATGCTAGATGGCACTCACAAATATGCATTGATTCGGATCCCGATATTGTTCTTATATCCTCTATTAACATAGATATTGGGGAAGAGGAATTGTTAGAGTAATAATTCATCTATACGGACATGCCAAACACTTTCTTTCATTGTGGCATTCATGGACATAGAATTAGATAATGTCCTTTGAGGAAAGGTTCCTAGCCTAAAGAAGAAAAATTCAGTATCCAGTTGGCAACAAAAACCGCAAACTCATCCCCAACACCCACTAAACCTGCCTTGGATAAAATCAATAACATGGAGTTGACGAAGACTAATGAGCCAACAAACACAAACTCGAGAGGTTTGACGGAATTCACAATGAAAAAATAAAAAGAGTTCTAGGAAATATCTAGGAGAAAGAAGGGCATTAAAGGAGAAGCTCCCCTCCTTGGAGAAAGAGGTTAATCTTATTCACTACCTAGGTAGGTTTCGTCAAGTAGAACATACAAAAGACTTTGAGAACAAGTACTTTCAAAAAATACGCAATAAGCAAAGAGGAAAAGCTAGATAGTTAGACTTTATTATCAGCTCCACTATTCCAAACACCTATACAAAGAAAGCCAATAGTTTTCCCATTAGAGGGAAAATCCCCTCACTCAACAAAGTATGACCTAAGAAAATGAATGAAAGAAAAACAACAATCCAACTAAAATGTTTGTTTGGACTTATATTTGTAATAAGAAATGAGCTTCCTCTCCTTCAATGTTCAAGGTCTTTCTTACCTTTGTCAAGTAATGGTAATTAGCCAAAGTTCAAAAGTCCCAATTTTATCTATTTATATGAAAAATGGATGATGGGGTGTCATGAGTAGACTAGTACTATTTTTGCTCAACATAGTTGGATTACCACTTGTGACCCACGTGGTGGTGGTAGCATAGCAATGGGCTTCAAGTCTCCCTTGACATCCTTAGTCAAGGATTCCTCCTCTGATTCTCTCCATCTATGGGTATCTTAAGCTTTTGGGGCTTTCAAAAAAAAAAAAACTTACATGTGAATATATGCCCCTAACTTGGATCAAGAGAGAATAGGAACTTGGAATTCCTTAGGCTCCTTTTCATCCAAGGTAATTCTGACTAGAAACTTCAACATGGTTGAAATTATCTTTGATCAATGGTAGTTAATGGGAGTTGAAGGTCGATTTTTTATTGATAAGCTTGAAAAAGTCGATTAGGATCATCTCAAGTTATTTTTAGATTTGGTTGAGCTCAAAGATTCACAAGGTTTCCAGTCATCCAACCTCATGCTAGTTCAAAACTTTCTAAAGCTTATTTGGATAGATTTTATGTATCATAGAAAATTATCAATCAATTTGGGATTCCTACCCTTCCCCTCTGCATAGAAATTTCTTTGTTACAACACTATGCTATAGTGGCCTCCTTGCACTCCCCCACGAGAGGGAAGGAGGATCCTTGGTTCCATGTAAATCCAATAGTTTTCTCACTTCCTTCTATCCACAAAGAAATTGATCAAATCTAGTGAGCTTTCCAAGTTTTCTTTTTCCTAGCGCATTGTTGGATCAACCTTGTCAATGCTAATCAATAGATCATGCATAGAATGCAAAAACAGATCCAAAGAATATGAAAAGAAAGAAGAGAGAAATTGTCTAGGTTGCTTACTCATCTAGAGATGGAAGTAAACAAAGGCAAAGTGAATCTTCAAATGGATCTGCATAAGATCATGAGTAAGTTGAGTTATGAAGAGGAAATAAAAAGCAAGAAGCTCTAACTCTTCTTTGAATATTGTTCAACAGAAAAAGTTTGAAAAAAATACGAAATAAATGTGCTAATTCTTGAAGAAAAAATTAGGTAAAAAGGTTTCTTCCTAAAATCATCAATAGAAACGAAATCAAGTGCACAATAGAGAAAGAGGACCATGAATTCATTGTGAACATTTCAAGGAGTTGCTTGGAGTTTCCTCTCAATTAATCACTTTGAGGTCTGACTACATGGCCTTCATTTTGAATCTTAGAGTTAGAAAGGTTTTTCAAGATATTTCCCTTCAACTTAACAACATGTTGGCCAAAATTGAGATTACACATGCAATAATTGTCCTTTCTAAAGGGAAAATCCGAGGCTTGATGGGTTGATTAGCAAATACTTCGAATTCTTTAAAGATTTGATCATGCCCTACGCCCAGTCTCGCAAGAGGTGATATGCTTTGGTGCTCAATCAAGATGTGTCAATGAAAAATGTGATTAAACTAACTCAAGGAAAAGATAAAAAGAACAATATTGATAAACAACGACCCATCACTATGCTCTAGACAAACTACATAGCCATTTCCAAAGCCCTCATGAATCACATCTAAAAACACCTAGCATCTTGGATGCACAAGGATTAAAAAAATTATTCATTAAGGGAGTTTATCTTAAAAGCCATCATCGATATCTGGGAAGTCCTTGATCATATGAAAAAGAAAAATCAAAACCTTCTCTTCTTGAAGATAGACTTTAAAAAAGCATATGATAGATTGGAGTGGACTTCATCCTAGAATCACTTATTGATTTGTGAGAGATAACAAACTCAATATCATGCCAAGTAATGCATAAGTAATTTAAGCATCCGATAGCCTACTGGAAGAGAACAACAAATGAATCTCCAACATCATGAAGTCTCAACCCTAAACCTATTTCCATAGGAGTGGCAATATGTTTGCAATCTTCAAGGCCAAAACCCCACAATAGTGTGTCAATATATTTTGTTTTGACACAAAGGTATTCACCCATTAAATTGCATGCATTGAATGCCCAAATAATGATGCAAATGGCCCAACTCTGACATCTCAAATGAGGCATGCAAATCAATTTTAAATTCAGCAATATGCTTCTCATTAGGACTAGTAAGCAACATGCAATCAAAATATACAACAATGATCAAAAGTATATTATTTCCATGCTTACCATGTAAGGTGCTCTTAGTTGGACTCTTCTCAAAACCATCTACAAGCAAGTAGGGATGTACCTTTTCATATCATGCACTTGGTGCTTGCTTCAAACCATATAATGCCTTCTCAACTTGCACGCTTCATTTTCATGACCTTTCTACACAACCACAGGGTTGAAATACATACACTTCTTGTTCTACATTCACAAATTACACTTCATTGCAAGTCCTCTTAACACTAAAGGACAATATAATGTTCTTTTCTCTAACAATTTTTTTTTTTAAATCATGCTTAATAATCACATAAAATTTTGAAAAAAAAAAACTTCAATACTCATAAAGATGTTCACCTAGATATTCCAAGAAAATTTAATTTTTTTAATAACTTTCTTTGATAACTCAAAATGTAAAGAAGATTGAATATGGTAAGAAAATTGTCTATTCATAAACTTATATATGAAAAAAAAACTCTCCATAGACACATTTCTCCTTGTGTCGAAATAACTCTTCTAATGTTAAAGTCATATAATCATTTAACACAATTCTTGGGAATTGAAAAGATCATTTTTATCATAAGAAATTTATTATTATATAGGATGCTCATTACATAGTTATACATTATATGAGCTTTTCTATATGATATTGATACATAAAACACTAATGGCTAGCGTTTTATTACAAAAACTATTAAATACTATCATACAAAACATGTCTTTTAATCAATAATAATTCATGTAGGTATCTCAGATACCATTCAATCATAGCAATATTTCATCAAATAGCCATATTTCACTCCGCCTAGAATAAAATTTTATCCTAAAAATTAGGTTTTCTCAATGTTATAAGGTATATAATATCTCAAATTGATTCTACAAACAACCTAACCTACTTCATATGCAATAAACTAGTATATTAACATTATTCATGTAGCAAATGCAATCTTTGCTCATCAAATAACCTTTTTTTCACATAAAAAATAGTAGCGCTTTATAACTTGAAGGTACAACATATAAATTTGATTCCTAAGTTCTTCAAAGAAAACATTTTCAACTTTTTAGAATCTTAAATACTATTTTGATAATAAAAAGTGAGTCGTATTCATACTATCATTTTGCAAAATAATTCATAGATGATAACATCGCCATGACACATTTCATATTAGTTTTGTGCCATTAATCTAATAATGATCATTATAAAATTTTAACTATGAATATAAAAATATTTAAATATGTAAAATAAGAAATCTAATTGCATTTACAACAATGAAAATGGAAAGATCATAATTTTGATAAAGAATTAACATTGATTGACATCAATATAATTTATATCAATATAATTTTTACATTAATACTAAAATAACATCATAACATTAATGAAGATCTTAATCTTTTCTCTTAAAGAATCAGATATTTTTACAAAAATATTTAACCCTTGTCCCAAGCCGTTCCATATATATATTTATAAATGATTGCTTTTAATAATTAAAATTTTTATAAAATAATGTTTATTTTTCAAGTACACGAAACTGTCCAAGTACAACACTAACGCCACCTGCACATATACATCATATTGTGGAGAACAAGCACTGCATCCCATCCGCAGAAGGCGGAGCAGAAAAGAATAGCACCTTCTGAGATTGCACGGGAGCTATGTTTTCAAACATGAATCACCGTAAACCTGGAGGAAGACAAATTGGCACTACTGGTTCGCGTGTTGTTGCAAAACGAACAAGGAGGTGACTGGTAGTATATGCAAAGGTCTCCGCTGTTGCATACAATATAGTACGTTGCCCTAGTGTAAAACAGCTGCAACTACAAAGTTGTCGAAATGGCTTAAAGCTCACATGCACCTGAATGTTTCGCATGTTGGCTTTGTTCTAAATTCACGTGTTTCTTAGGCCTTAAAAAGTTCAAGATGCGCTCCAGCAAGGCAGGATTGACGCAATACGCGGCGAATACGCAAGCGATTGGTTCAGATGCACAGTCAATTGATGAGGCCGATTCCACAATTCGTCAAGTGTTCGCTATGGAACCGAAAATCGCCAGTTGACAGCGCACTGTTTCGCTCTTAGACATGAGGTTTTGATGGTTCACATAGAAAATTGACTTCTCCTAATACGTCTCAAATACAGGTTGTGCAGCAACGCATTATTTGCATTCCTGTTGATGATACATGAAATTTACTATGTTGATGTTAAAGCTGGCAAAATTTGAAACTGTACACTGGACGTCATTTGATAATAGGCTGGGTTCAGACCGAGCTGCTGCACATTCTGTGAACTACATGTAGAATTATGATTGGAGGGAGAAAAATAAAGTTGTTCCGCATCCACCAAGTCTTTGGGAGACCTACCCCTCGGAACAAAACTGTACTGGCAATTCTTTCTTATTGGTCAGTTCATTCGTTTAGCGATAGAAATGCTTTAATCTTTTTAATTCTGACATTCCGTACCGTCCTGTGTGTACTTCTCAAATGGTGGCATCACTAAAAACTTCTGTTCCGTACCCCGTCTGAACCCAGCCTTATTTTTCTACAAGTCTTCTATTAGTTCAGACTTAAACCTATATTTTGTTCTTGTATGATTCCGCAGAATATACAGGGTTTTCCATGTGACGCATTTTTGTAAGTTCTTCAGGAATTTCATGAGATGGTGTTTTCATGAAGTTTTCCCATTGGATGCAGTAGGATAAGCCACTAAAAGTCGAACTAAAGCTGAATAGTATGTACTGTCAAGTATCTTTGCCAATTTGTTCCATTCTATGTGGCACATAAATAGTAATGAATGTTCACAATCACATGAAAATCAAGCATGATTAAGCATGCTGAAGCTCTCAGGGAAACTGTATTGTAGATTCAGACTCGTAAGAACTCAATATAAGATGAACTAAAACTATGTACGGTTCACTCTAGCTATTTTATGTCAGAGAACATGTGACAGATGGTACTGAGAGCAAGCAAGCATTAGCTGTCAAATTGCACTATGGCCAACAAAAAACAAAACGCCCTTTAAAAGAACCTTACACAGGTATATGATTTTGCTTCCTCCCTTCAATTGAACCAATTGGTGCTTGGAGTGTTGCACTGTACCCTAATCTATTGAACATAAGATAAGATGCAAAATGGACTCTGTTAATGTCAAAGTTATCACAGAAAATGTCGCATTTTAGCTAGGTTTTACTTAAACGAAGAACTCACAGCAATCAGTAGTAAGAGATATTAACATGATTCCTTGCTCGATCATCAAACATAGGCTACAGAAAGGATATGCATAAGCGATGGCATTTTATTAGACTTGTAAAATCTATAAAACAAGCAAGTCATAAATCATTGCCTAGTATAGATTTAACAGGTAAAATTGGCCTACTTCCCTTTTGGGATAGCTCTCCCTTTCTGAGGAGAGGGAACACAGGGAAACAAGAAAAGAGAACACACGGAACTTGCCACTCCTTAAAATAACCACAAATATTCCTTTAGCATCATCTTGTACAAGTTCCCACCCAGTGTCTTGTGCATACAAAAACATACATGATGATCAAGAACGACTATTTTTCATGCATTTTCCCATTTGAACCTAGCTTAGGAAGCACCCAGGAAAGTGGATGCCCATGTCCAAAAACCCTTCGCAAATTCCTCCATTGCCCTCTCCGCAATCCTGTCCTTATGTCACTTGCATGTTGAAGTGTTTCTATTAATGTATAGCCTTCATAAAGCTGCTTCACCTGATGGTGAAGTAATAGTCCGACACCAATTGCAACTGACACACTGACTGCAATAAGATACAGTAGAGCAAGAGCCCTTGCAGAAGATGAAATAGAGCTTCCAAGTAATGCCTGTAAATATGATGCAATTACAAGCATCGCCTGAGTACTTGAGGCCACTCCATATACCTTTGGTAGATCAACTTGAGCCCAAATTTTTATGATTGCAGAAAGTGACATCGTGAAAACATACATGTTACTCAGCACTGTGAATAAAAGAAAAAGTATGAAGGGCCTGTGATTTCCAGCTCCAACACAATTACCGATCTGAGAGAACCAAAAAAATGATGAGGCATAAAACTTTGTAAAATGCATGCAGCATGATCATGTATAGTACAGTGCAGTACAAACTTACAAAGGGACAATGATGATCCATCTCATTCACGCATGCATTGCAAGCTCGGCAGTGGTGCGCACTAGGTGGCTTCGGTTTTTGGCAGGCATGGCAAAAGCGATATCCTCGTAAACCCCCCTCGTTCACACAATCAACACTACCCCAGGCAATATCGGGTATGGGGCCTGCTTGTACAAAACTTGCAGCACAGTAGTTGAATAATGTGTTGAAAGAGAGAATGCTTGTAAACGCAGTATGGAGGAAGAATGAGAATCCTAGCTCGGGAAACAGTACAGGAAAGGTTGCCCAGACGCCACCACCTGCACAATCCGCATGTTAATTGCAGGAAAATGTTAAGATTAAAAAGTAGTAGTGTTGTGAAACATACCAATTATAACTATAATCAAGGATATTATAGTAGTTACAAGTACAAAATCCAGTATATGATAGCAGTTGAAGCACCGCCTCTCTTTCTTTACTGGTGCACTACAATTCGAAATAGCCCCACACCAGCCACACATAAACACAGGATGTGCATGTGCAAATGTGTACTCTACAGGAAGGCCACATCCCCAGCACACCACCTCATAAACTTCGTGGAGTCTCTCCTTCTCATCACGTGTTTGATCCTCCTAAATAGGCATAGACAGCAAAAACAATATCAGGGCTGAGAGTTGAAGGAAAAAAAAACGTGTTTAATCCTGCTAAATAGGCATAAACAATATAAGGACTGAGAGGTGGAAAAAAAAAACTCGATTCTCAAAAGAGAAAGGAATTTTTACAAGTTCAGGGCTTTCTGATCTATTCAAAGTCAGAAACCTCTGACCTTGTAATCCATAAGAAAGCATAAGAGAATAAATTATAAAAAGTGCATAAGCACCACTTTAAAAGAAAAACAAAAAAATAATAGAAAGCCCATTCTAAAAATATTCCATGATTATTCACATTGAGTATCCTTTTGAGTATCTTTCTTTGGTAAAAAGCTTTTATGACAGAAATAGTGCAATCATCAATGGTTTCAAATAATAGTATACTTATGACAAACAATGATATAACACAGGAATGTAATTCAGGCCAAAGATTAGCGATTGACCCATTGCTTGAAATCGTTACTTGTTTATTTTCACACATTCCTCTGTTTGTGACTTAACCAGCAAGTATAGCTCACAGATATATCGCATTGCACAAAGACAGTAACCATAGAAACTTCCTTGCTAACCAAAAGAACAAAGTCCATATCTTCTCCTACGAATTGAATGTATAGGTCGGGATCAAGGCCCAACGGTCAGCTCAACCCTGAGTTCTTATGTTTGGAGCATTCTCTGGTCCATTTTTAGCCCCACTATCATGTCCTTTGCATGTTTTTCTGTCTTTGTGACTTAACCAGCAAGTATAGCTCACAGATATATCGCATTGCACAAAGACAGTAACCATAGAATGAGTCTGAGCCGAGTGAACCAAAGGTATGCTGAATAAAATCAATGGGTCCATCACTAAACTATGAAGGTCTCAAAAATCATACTTCTTTCTGTTTGCACAAGCCTCTGTATATATTTATTTGTTTCAACAACACATACATGCACTGAAATCGGTGACAGTATTTACAAGGTAGTGAATTTTTTTATTTCCCCAAAACGAACGAGAGAAAATAGTCACATGAGATAAATTTCTCCTATGGAATAAACAATTACATCCTGTTGGCCCAAGGAGTTTGATGGTCCTCACACTGCTTTTCTTTTATGATTCCAACAAGATTTACAAATAGAAGATGTAAGTTCTAGTCGACTCAAAATGAATCCAAGCAAACTTGGTAATAGCACATTCCAAACTGAATATCAAATTTCAACTGAACTCAAAAACAAACTTCAAAGTAAAAATAAAGAGTCAAGACTTGAGGCAAACATGAAAAATACATGTGACAAAAATGATCGATTCAATGTTGCAAACAATCGGAGTGTTGTATTCATACGTGTGCCACCAATTCATAGGATATTTGCAAAAACCTCTCTCGAATATATTGACCGACTATATGCAAGCTCCGCACTCGTGAAATACATGATGTACTTTGTATCAAACTAAGTTTGTTGCTTGATATCTAATATTCATCCACGAGATGTACCTTAGGCAGCCAACGTAGGATTATGTAAATATTGGGCATACAAAGGATGTAGGAGAATCACTATCCCATGAATTTCAATTGATGCATGTACTCTTCTCATCAATCACCTCAAACACCTTTTGAAGATGTCTGCATTATGCAAGAGAAAACATGTTGAAATAAATGTCACCAACATAGTTGAAAGTTCAAACTTTAAACATGTCACTCAAAATAAGTTTTAGCATTATTAAATTCTTTTTATAAGATAGAAATATGAATGCCTTGATAAATGCCCAAAGCTCTGAAATTCTGATACATATACCCCAAATGTAGAACCTTGAGAGTATGTGAACTGAAATAGCATCCACATAGGTTTGAGCATATGGGAGAGTACATCAATCTCTGTTCGAAATTGATCATCTAAAAGAGTAAATTCACACAAGATATCCTATCTTTCTATCATAGTAGCATAGCTTCTTCCATGTTGGACCGACAAACTAGCATGCAATGCATCACTAACAAGAATCAATCTCTCAAAGATCAAGTACATATATTTTGAATCTGATCTTTGATGGTTGAATAACATCATTGTCCGCATGTGCATGAAGAACCGAACAAAACTAATGTTCCTTTTGAAAGAAGATCATCTTCACAAACACTTGCACAGCTCAGCAAGTTGCATAGTAGGATATACCCAATGATAAGCGTGCAATATCCTTCATAAGATCTAAAGAGTGTATTGCACATGGAGTCCATATGATGGAAAGCAACTTCTCTAGTAACTCTCCTATCCTTTTGTAGTAAGAAGAATTACCTACAACTACTTGAACGATATTTTTTTGTACCTATCTCTAGGATGGACGCTCTGATATGCTTATAATAAACTCTCATCTCATCCTTTTCCTAGAAACATCCCCATCAATGTCATGCCAAAAAATGATATCAAGAGAGCAAGAGACCAATACATTGATCATGTGTCATGGACAAATGTCACTCTATTCATCAAACATTATCATGCATCCATATTGTCTCCAAACCCCTCGAATAAGAGCAATAACTGCATCGAATCTATCACATTCTTCATCAAACATAGATATGCAAATACGATGCTCCTCTTTTACAAGAATCACTCTCTCCTAAGTATCCCACTACAACAATTCCACGAACGCAACAAGAGAGAACACAATCCTAACTATGGTGATTCTAAAAGTACAAGCAAATGTCTCATCATAGTCAATACCTTTCTTTTGAGCATAACCTTTGACAACTTATCGTGCTTTAAACGTATCAATTGTATCATCGGCTTTTCTTCTCATGTTGAAGATCCTCTTAACACCAATAACTTTCTTAACTTTTCGTAACTCACAAAGTTCTATGTTTGATTCTTATATATAAATCAATTTCCTCCATTTCTTTCTTCCAAATAGGACCATGTAATGTATCTTTGACACTCGCAAGTTCATTCTCAACTGAAGTAAGAGCAAAAAAGTTAAGCATTTAAAAAGCTTTGGCATAATTTATGTAATCTGCTTGATCTTTTTGACTTCTTATCTGTCCTTTAAAACTTTAGATGCCACTATCTTGCACAATTTGTAAGGACCACTTTGGAAGTTTCTAAAAACTAGCGCAATCTCCTCTTTCTCTAATGCTCTTTCATCTAGGGCTCCTTCAAGATTCTTCAATTTCATGAATTGATTCTTTAATAGGTTGATCAGAAATAGGGGAAGGTGTAAGTAGTGGTGATGGCATATAATATTCAGTAGGTGTAGGAGTTATAACTTTCTCGTTACCTCAAAAACCTTTGAAGGATCTGAGAAGGTGGATCACTTCCCCTATACGATTGAATGTAAGAATCCAAATTTCAAAAAATGTGCTGCACTAATAAATTCCATAATATTACATCTTTATCATAAATTTGAATTTCTTCTATATATGCATTATGTGAGAGTAAGGTTTTATTTATTTTTGGAACATAGAATCTATAGCCTTTGCTTTCAATAGCATAACCAATAAAAACGGCTTTGATAGCTTTCTCATCAAGCTTCTTCTTCTCAATGTAACAACAAGAGGGAGAACCAAAAACTTTGAGATAATTCATATTGGGTTTCTTATCATGATAGGCTTCATAAGGTATAAGCCCTTTTAAAGCTTTTGTGGAACACCTGATAAAAACATGATTAGTTGTATGAATAGCATCATACAAAAACTTTGGTCAAAGTTTCTTTGTAGACATCATACTAAGTGTCGTTTCAACAAGCATCCTATTATATATATACATATATACCAGAATGAATCCAGGTAAACCCCAAATTCACCCTCAAAGGAAAGTGCAACTACAAGCTCATGGTAGTCAACCACAAGACTACATAGCATATCAGCTCCACTATGCACAGTATCGACTCAATACTATGACATCCCCACTAACGTCCTCAGTGCCCAATAGTGGGTATAGAGCTCAGAATGAATACATGCTCACACACACACCCCACAACGCACACACACCACGAGCATGAACTCACAAGAAGCTCTGCAACAACATTTTGTTATGGAGTGAAAGTAATAGTGACTTGAGAGAAATACCTTTATCTTCATGATATGACTTAAAGTCATCCTCTATCACTGCCTAAAATCTGAACTTTAGCTTCACTTTCATTTGGGCACTTTTTTTTTTAGGGCCAATAATTTTATTCATGCTGGCACACGCATCACTGGAGAATTCATAGTGAGCACATTAAAAATGCCATCGAGGAAACTGGTGTGCAAAATGTAGTCCAGATTATCATCGATAATGCCTCAAACTATAAGAGAATGGGAGAGTTGGTAGAGGCCGAGCTTCTTAGCATTGTGTGAAGTCCATGCTCTGCACATTGTTTAGATTTATTGATCTAGGATATAGGGAAGCTCCCTTGGCTATCTCATGTGGTCAGTGATGCAAAAAAGGTTATTTCTTTCATAGTAAAAATCACCAAGCATTAGCTATTTTTCGATCTTATATTAAGAAAGAGTGTAAGAATCATCAAACATTAGCTATTTTTCCGGCTTATAGTAAGGAAAAGTTGATTTGTCATGCAGAGACCCGATTTGGCTACATCTACCATGTATTTTCTAGACTACATTTATGCATGGATGCATTATGCATGACAATTGTAGACCCTCGATGGCGGAGCATGGCAAGAGGATGCATAGAGACAACAAATTATGTGCAGCAGAAGATTTTCGACATCGATTTTTGGGCAAATATAGAGTGTATTCTGCCTGTCTTACGACCGATTCATATAGTACTACAGTTTGTTGACATGGAGGGATCCACACTTAACCTTTTATATCATATGTACACATAAATGCGGGAAGCTATTTTATCTGTGACTACTCTATAGACTTCTAGGTATATTTGAATTCTTAACTATTACAATTTATTTATTTGTGACTATATTGATGATTAATAATTTATTTGTGATTACATTGATGATTGTATAATTGCTTTTTGCTTTTCTTCTAATGTAGACATCGTGATGTGATGGAGCTAGAGGAGTCTCGATGGCCATTTTTATCACGATCGATTCATAGTTTTGCAACACTTTTACACCCTTACTTTAAGGGTCCCAATTATGGTCTCAACCACAAATGCGACATATGAAGGACTTATACATGGAGCGCATTATGAGTCCTAACCAGCAAGTGGCATTTGATAGTGAGTTTTCAACCCATATGAGCAATGTTGGTATTGCCTATGCTAGATCCACCTCATTGAGGCTCGACTTGTTTAAATAGTGGAATCAGTAGGGTTATGATCACCTTACCATTGCACCACACGCGCTCAGGGTCTTGCCAAAGGTATACCGTATATTGAAATTTGATTTTTCATTTATGATTTGTTACATAATTATCATCCAATATTAATGAATAATAATGTTTAATGATCAATGATAATTGTAACATTGCTCTTCTAGCCCATGTGAGCAGGATTTGGAGTGCATTCTCCTTAGTGCACACCAAGCTCCGCAATTGTTTGAGTCTGGAGAAGTTGCATCGTGTGGTCTTTTGTAAGACCAATTTACAACCTTTACGTATATTATGATCTCTTAAAGATACGAGGCAGGTAATAATATTGATAATTATAATTTGTGTAAGTATTTGCTAACTTATTCTTATGTGATAAGTTATAATATTCTTAAAATTTATTGTGTTTTTTTTCACACTTCACCTATTGATTTTGAGAGTGCTTTCACATCAGAGGAAAGCATAGAAGCATCCATTGATGATGAGCAAGATCAGATTTACATGATGCTTCATGCAAAGCTGAGGGCATCGATAGGAGGGTTACGAGAGCGCGATCGCGTGCTACTACTAGGCATCAAGAGTGATCCACATGAGGAGTAGGGTCCATTTATGAGTGTGCCATCAGTTTATACTAGGAGACGTAAGATGCGTCCTCGATGTAGAGGCCATCCTATTGTGTCAGAGGCGGAGCTTGAGAACATTGTCGAGGATGCACCAAAGGATCATGGGTTTGCAGAGGTGGTTCCTATTATGGATCCAAGGTATGATGACGAGGGGAATGTCATTCTTAGAGACGATATTTCTCTTTTATCATCAAAGGAGTCCTTGGCATAGATGATCTAGAGTAGATACTAGATATAGACTCATGAATCATGCCCACTATGATGCATCTGACATATTGGTATCAGTGCTCACATATATGACATTACACATGATGATTCAAACTTTTTGATAGATGTTTATGCTTTACCTTACCATGTATGATCATTGATGTCAGATGTATGATGTATCATGTTACTTTTTAGATTCATACTTTTTGACATTGGACATTGGACATTGGACAGTATACAAGATGTCTGACTTCATATTTATTATTTATGATCTAACAGAGTTCATAATTCTCTCCCTCGACTATATTGTGTTTTATGCCACATGGTTCAAACTTCATTAATGGATTATGGTTTTGATTTATTATTTGTAAGTTTTAACTTTTAATATGCATAATATATATGTATATGTTATATCTTAGATTTTTATGAATTTTTGTGTATTTGTAACGACGCACCTTACCTTCAGATACCATTCGGTCCTCGCAC